>CM056052.1:292798897-293495218 GCA_029574335.1 Rana kukunoris
AAGCCGTTCACCACTGCAGCTTCGGATCCCGGTCTCGGCTGCATGTGAATTGAGTTTGGTGGTCTCAGCCCGGCTCCCGGTGGGTGTGCTATGTGAGGTAAGCCTACGCTTAGTACGCCCACCCCCCTCCCACAAAAACCACCACACTTACACGCACTCGAATTTGGGTTAACATGCACGCACTTTGGCCACGCGGTCTCTAAAAAAGAGAGGCGAAGGACTAACAGGGCTAGCTGAGCGGGCTTGATCCTCTCACTCCCTCATAGGGGAGTTGGGGTTGGGCTTCAAAGCGGAGCAGGTAGGGCGGGCTGTGTGGGAGGACCCCCTCACACCCGCCATTGCCACCCGGGGGCATGGAGAAAGATGGCAGATTACCTCTGGGGGAGGCCTGCCCACTCCCAACTCCTGCAGTCCGGCTCCTCTCTCGAGTACACGCACAAAATACACTTTAAAAAAAAAAAAAAGAAGTAGGAGAGCATAGGATTTGGATTAGAAGAAGCGGTCACTGGAATGCAAAGTAATAGGGTAAACGAAACAAAGGGATTTTTAATAACAGCTTACCTGTAAAATCCTTTTCTTGGAGTACATCACGGGACACAGAGCGCATAGCCATTACATATGGGTTATATGGAGTACCTTCAGGTGTGGACACTGGTGTAATCAACTTCACAGGAAGTTCCTCCCTATATAACCCCCTCCCACTGAGAGTGCTTTAGTTTTGTAGCAAGCAATTTCTCTGAGGTTACACAATGTTCCCACAAAGAGGGGTGGGAGCTCTGTGTCCCGTGATGTACTCCAAGAAAAGGATTTTACAGGTAAGTGTTATTAAAATCCCTTTTTCTGATCGTACATCACGGACACAGAGCGCATAGCCATTACAATATGGGATGTCCAAGCAATGCTCTATGAGGGAGGGGGAGACCGTAAGGCAAAAAATAGCCAAACAGAAACTATATCAGGAGGTTAAAATAGCTCCAACAACAGAAAAAAAGGGCGCGTTGAAACCGGGCCAGAGGATTCTATACTGCTGCCCGTAGGACCGCCTGCCCAAATGCTGCGTCCGCAGCCTTTGTGACGTCCAACTTATAAAATTTAGTAAACGTATGTACGGAAGACCAGGTTGCCGCTTTGCAAACCTGTGCCATAGAGATCTGATGGTGTGCCGCCCAAGAGGCACTCATGGCCCTCGTAGAATGGGCTTTAACTGATAAGGGAGGTGGAACGCGCTTCAGACCATAGGCCTGAAAAATCAGCTGCTTAATCCACCTAGCCAAGGAAGACTTGGCAGCCGGCTACACCTATCTGGCCATCCGAAAGAATGAAAAGCACATCTGTTTCCTAATCTTTTGCTGTAGCCTTGAAGAACCCCTCATGGCTCGACCACATCCAAAGTATAGCATTCTTTCCTCTCTGGACTGGGAGTAGGAAAAGAAGGATGGTAACTAGTCCCTGATTCAAGTGAAAACTGGATATGACCTTAGGAAGGAAAGAAGGCTGAGGGCCGCAAACCACTCTGTCCTTAGGCAGAATAAGTACGGTTCCCTGCAAGACAAGCTGCCAGCTCGGAGGAGACCCTTCTGCCGAAGCCATAGCCACCAAGAAAAACCAACTTTCGGTAGCAGCACAAGAGGGATTTCCTGTCAGAGGTTCAAACGGCTGCTTTTTAAAAGCTGACAAGACCCAGATTAAATTCCAGGGGCAGAGGGGAGCTCTAATAGGGGTTTACATGCAAGACCCCCTGCAAAAGGTTTTTACAAGCGAATGTGTGGCCAAAGGCCTTTGAAAACATATCGATAAGGCAGACACCCTGCCCTTTAGAGTACTAAGAGCAACCCCTTGTCAACGCCAACCTGGAGGAATCGCAAGATCCTGTCAATAAAAAACTTGCGAGGATGCCTCCTTGAGAACTCGTCACACCACTCCACATAGGTTCTCAGACTCTGTAATAGATATTTCTAGAGACTGGCTTCTAGCTTGAATTACGTAGATATGACTTGGCGAGAGGCCTCTGCCCTTAAGAATTAGAGATTCAGAACGCCAAGCCATCAAATTTAGCTGCTGTGAAGCAGGGTGGTAGATCGGGAGGCCCTGAGACAGCAGATCTGGGCGCAGGGGAGTGGCCACGGTGCCGTACTGACATCCTCACGATGAGTGCGTACCAAGCCCTTCTGGGCAGACTGGGCCACCAGGATCACCGGCCTGCGCTCCACCCTGATTCCTTCGTAGAAGGCGGGAATCATCTGTAGTGGAGGGAACGCATACAGAGAGAAAAACTGGTGCCAGGGCAAACCAAACGCATCGGTCCCGTAGGCCGAGGGTCCCCTGGCTCGGGATACAAATTTGTCCAATTTCTTGTTGAATCTTGTTGCCAATTGTCCACATCCGGAACTCCGAATCTTTGGCAAAATCTCTTTGGAATACCTGGGGGGTGAAGAGACCACTCTCCCGGAGCAACTGTTGACGACTCAAAAAATCTGCTTGAGATTGTCTATCCTGGATGAACACTGCTGAGATGCAGGGTACTTGGCTTCGGCCACATGCAAAAATTAGGTTTTACTTCCCTTTGAGCCGCCAGGCTCTTGTGCCCCCCTGGTGGTTTATGTATGCCACCGCCGTGGCATTGTCGGACTGTATCCTTACTGGCAAGACCCTGCAGGGGAGAGTCAGCGACAGGGCAACAAGCGACTGAGCAGCTCTGATCTCTAGGACATTGATGGGAGCAGACTTTCTGCCTCTGACCACTGTCCCTGCTGGTCCGTTTTCCTAAGATTGCCCCCCAACATGTTGTAGGCTGCATCTGTGGTTACTATTTTCCACGAGATGGGGCAAAAGGTTTCCCTTTTGATAATTTTTGAGGAACAGCCCACCAGTACAGGCTGTGCTGATTCTGGAGAGAGAACTAATGGACGGTCTAATGCCTAGTTTGACGACTTGTTCCAAGCAGAGAGAATAGCTGCTTGCAGAATTCTGGTATGGATCGTGGGCGTAGTTAGGAGCGCTGCTTCGAAGGCGGCCACCATCTTCCCCAGCAGTCGCATGCATAGGCGAATAGTCGGCTTCTTTTTGCCTAAGACTATTTGAATCGTTTGAATCAACGACCTGATCTTCTCTTGAGGTAAAAATACCTTCTGGCATTCTGTATCTAACCGAAAGCCTAGATATTCCAACTGTCTTGTGGGATGTAACCTTGATTTTTCTTGGTTCACAATCCACCCGAACTCTTCTAGATGCCGCACTGTGCGGACTACTGCATGATTGAGGTTGGAAGCTGAACTGTCGATAACCAGGAGATCGTCCAGGTATGCTAGGACCAAGATGCCTTCTGTCCTTAGGACGGCTAGTACCGGGGCTAACACCTTTGTGAATACCCGTGGAGCTGTTGCCAACCCGAAAGGGAGGGCTACGAACTGATAATGACTTTGGTTTATCGTAAAACGAAGAAACTTGTGATGTGCTGGGTAAATTGGCACATGCAGATATGCATCCTTTATGTCTATAGATGCTAGGAAGTCGCCCTGATGCAGGCTGGTTGTCACTGAACGTATGGAGTCCATACGGAAGGTCTGAATCCTTAGAAAGCGATTTAGGCGTTTGAGGTCTAATATAGGCCTGACGTCGCCATTGGGTTTTGGTATAACAAAAAGGTTGGAGTAGAATCCCAGACCCCTTTCTTGGGTGGTACTTCTACAATTACTCCTTGGAGCAAGAGGCGATCCAACGCCTTTACGAGAGAGGCCCTCTTTAACGGGTCGCTTGGAAGACTTGACCCCTGAAAATGAGGAGGGGGGATTTCTCGAAACTCTAGTTTGTAGCCTGAGGCTACTACGGACCGAACCCAAGAGTCGGGAATTCTGGCCTTCCAGACTTCGGAGAAAAACTGAAGTCTTCCCCCCACCCAAGAGAGTGGGGGCGCCCCTTCATGAATCTGATTTGATGACTGGTTTAGCCGGCTTGCGAGACCAGGGCCTCTTGTTTGCCGCGGCTTGTCCCTGTGGGCGGCTATTAACTGTTGAACGCCCGGGAGGGCCGTCGATACTGACGGGAAGTCGAAGGGGCCGAGCCTGCAATGGCCTGTCGTTTAAACGTGGGCCCACGCGGTCTTTTCTTGACCGGTAAGGAAGTACTTTTTCCACTTGATATGGTGTGGATATATTTATCTAGGTCTTCCCCGAATAGTCTTCCCCCATGAAAGGGAAACCCTGCTAGAAGCTTTTTGCAGGGTGCCTCTGCTGACCAGTTCTTTAGCCACAAAAGACGACGCATGTGAACCATCAGTAGAGATAAACGGGATGCCTGTTGGATGGAGTCCTTAATAGCATCTACTGCAAAGCAGAGAGCCCTAGGGAATTCTGCTAATTCATGAGTATGCTGAGCCGGCATGTCCTTCAATATATGCTTTGCCTGATCCTTCAAGGCCTGACAAACACCAATGGCTGCTACTGCTGGCTGAACCATGGCACCTACTGAGGTAAAAGCTGCTTTCAGTAGGGTCTCGAATTTCTTGTCGACCGGATCCTTGAACATATGGACATTTTCAACCGGACAAGTCAGGGATTTATTCACGCAGGAAATGGCTGCGTCCACTGTAGGGAGAGCCCATTTCTTTACATATTCCTCTTCCATAGGGTAGAGAATAGAGAATCTTTTAGGAGGGACAAAGATTCTATCAGGTCGAGCCCAATCTTGGTAAATCACGTTCCGCAGAAGGGGGTGCATTGGAAAGGATGCACCAGTTAATGGGGCCTTTAAAGAACCCAATGAGGATACCTCCGGGGCTACTAGTTCTGGCACTGGAAGTTTAAAGGCAGTGCGAACCATATCTGTCAAAGACTGGATCCACAGGCCCTCCGCTTGAGAGGCCGAAAAATATTCATCTATAGTGGAATTTTCCCTGTCTGAACCGTCGGGACTTGGGTCTGCCTGATCCCCTTGTGGGTCCCGTTCCTCTGAAGAGGAGACCTCCGCATCTGAAAACCCCACACTGGGTGAAGGGGATCTAGCCCGCTTGCTACTTGGGCAAGGACGGGAAAACAACGCAGTTAACCTTTTCTCTAGCCCACACATGGTGGCTGCTAGCATTTCTTCCGTCACGTAAACGGGAATGGGTGGATCGGGGCCGCCTCTGCCCCCAGCACCCCCAATGGCTCTTGTACTATGCCACTCGGTGTCCTGACTGGCGAGGGTGGGGCCGTAGAAGCCTGGCCCAAATCCTCTGACCCCGATGGAGACCCCTTTTGCTTTTTGGTACCTTTAGCAGCCTTGGCTGGTCCAGATCCCTTTGGAGCCATTGTACAACCTTGGGTCACCCCTATAGCCAACACCTGACTGTTGTAGCTAGGAATAACCAATATGAGGGCAGAGTATGAGAGAAAATGAAAGAGAACTAAATTCTCTCTTTTTCTTTTATATTTTCTCTTTTTTTTTTTTTTTTTTTTCAAAAAATCTTTTTCACCCGCCTGGGAGGTGGCAATACCGAGGAAGCCTGTGAGTATTGACACACCCAATGCCCGTTTAGCCGAGTCCAAGGTAGACTCAGATACTGCTGGATCTAAGGCTGAGTCCCTTTAAGCAAAAAAACCTTTTTTTTTTTTTTTTTTTTTTTTCTTTTCTTCTAATTAGTGGACCTAAGTCCTAGACCTGAAGATCCACTAAAACCGCCACTAAGGTGTCCCTGTGTGGCCAAAAGACCCACTGCACGCTCTGTATCCTTTCTTCTCTCTGCCTCCAGAGGGAAAGACCAGCCAGAAGAAAAGTTTTTTTTTTTTTTTAATACAGACCTGACGCGCTGCTTTGGCCCGCGCCCCGCCGCCCCCCCGCACGCCCGACGCGACGCTATATAAAAGGCGCGTGCAACGTGTGCATGGCGCCGGCGCGGGTAATGCGCGCGCCGACACAAGCGCGCACGCATGACAGATCGCGAGCGCAATTCCAGCCGCGCCATAGATCCGAACCCACATGGAGGAAGCAGAGCAGAGGAACAACATGGACCAGCGTTATGCAGCACCAACAGACACCAGGTAAGCACTAATCTTATTGTAGTGCACACACAGCGAGGAAGCTGTCCCCATGGGCTTCCTAAGAAACAGGAGTTTTAACCAGCAATTTCCTCTTTAAAACATGTGGGGTTGCAGTATCAGTGTTAACAGGCAGACCTGGGGTGAGTAGCAAATATATAACTTACACAAGTATACATATATCTACATGTTATCTGGGTAAACATTAGAATCCCATCCTGCCTCAACAGACATAGTGGAGATAGTGGCTGATGCACAAGCATACCATTAGCCAACCCAGAACCCCCAGGGGGATACCTACTGTCGAACCAAGTCCCGCAGGTTCCCTCTTACCTGCTCCACGCCGCAGGGTATTGCAAAATGCAAGAGGCCCAGCCTTCCCCCATCTCCGTGGGTATTGTCTTGGACCTTCAGGGACCGGGGTCCTGTGTTTAAGGAACCCACACCCCTGGACCTATATAGCATCCTGGCATCAGTAACTTTTAGTTCTTGGAAGAGACTAAAGCACTGGAGCCCAGAATCCAGCCCTCCAAGGAGAGGTATTATAGGCAAAACCCCACTCCAGCAGGGCCCGGGTACCGTACATCTTGGCTCTGAAGCACTTCGGACGGATCCGGCTAGCTATCCTGGGTCCCGAGACCTCCGAGGGACAGCTAGACGTGACCAACACCTAAGACACTGGCGGAAAAACTAAAGCACTCTCAGTGGGAGGGGGTTATATAGGGAGGAACTTCCTGTGAAGTTGATTACACCAGTGTCCACACCTGAAGGTACTCCATATAACCCATATGTAATGGCTATGCGCTCTGTGTCCCGTGATGTACGATCAAGAAATTGCCACAATGAAGGATGACGTTGGCGTTTCCTTTTTTTTAACATCTTAATCTTTTTAATAGCTACAAGACAGTTTTACATCTATGTAGCTTTTTTGTGCATTTTTTCTTTGTATTTTTTATTGAAATATGGAATACAAGACTGAATAATAATGAATAATGAATGTTGAATTCTAAATAAAATAAAAAATGTATTAGGAATTTTTTTTTATTATTATTAAAAAATTGCATATTGTAGCCTAAATACTGAAATTTGCACTTAAACTGTAATTTTGTAACTTTTGGAAATGCCAGTGCAAACTTGGTTGTGCCAGTAAATTTTAGGTGTTGTGTTAGTAAATTTCCATCTGGTAGGTTGGCAGCACTGATATGTGCTGTGGGCCAGGGAATGACCCAGAATTCAGCTTAGTGGATGAGAAGAAAAAATGAGAAGCGGAGGATGGAATAGTGACTAGTACAGAGGACGCCCCAAGCTCGTCTCTACCATGAATACATCTAAACAGGTTTAGGTGGGATAAAGGTACCCTTTTTTTTGGTTATGAATTACCAATGTAAAACCCCACTTCTATAATGTTTAGCTCTACCCATCAGTGGCGATGCACCCATAAAGGTCCACGGGTGCTGTCTCCTCTCTCCCGCCACCCCCCTCAATTGATAGATAGAACCCGTACGGCTTCATTCCCGCAGCTCAGTGTGAACCTGGGCTAAACATAAGATCCAGCATGGAATAAAGCTAACGATGCTGGACGCAAAGTGTATGAAAGTGACCTAAACATAAGGCCCAGCATGGTTAAATGCTAACGATTCAGTGGAATATAATTCAACTCAAAATAACAATTATATTACAAGGAATACAAGAAAAATTGTTTAATGTGACAAATCCCAAGCACATAACCTTGGTGTTGGGAATTGTCCCATTGGACTTTTATTTGTATTGCAATATGTTTCTTAACTGTATTTCTTGTAATATATTTTTTTATTTTGAATTCCAATATATTCCACTGCATCATTAGCAATTATCCAAGCTGGACCTTATGTTTAGGTCACTTTCATTAACTTTGTATATGTCAATTTAATATTTTTCACTTGCTTTTTTTTAACTTTGTATTTTATTCATTTTGAATTTGCATATACAAAATAGAAAAAAAAGCAATATACATTTCCTTCCCCCGTGTTAATATACTTTACCATATTTATCCATACCATTTTGTGCACCCCCTTCTCCAACCTATCCCCTCACCCACCCCCCTAACCCCATTTCTATCCTCCTCTACTTACTTTTAATTTCACTATATGTCTGTGTTAGTTTGAACTTTTTACACTCTTCCTATCTCTTGGCAAAATCCTCTCTTGTATCTTCCTGACAGCTTCTTAAAGCGGTTGTAAACCGCAAAAAAAAAAAAAAATCCCCCACACCTGCAAGGCAAAAGTCATAATGAGCTAGTATGCACCGCATATTAGCTCATTATGAAATACTTACCTCGGAACGAGGTGTAGGAAACTTACCTGGTCCACGCCGAGCGAGATCTCTTGACTCGGCGTGTCTTCCGGGTATCGCCGCTCCAGCGCTGTGATTGGCTGGAGCGGCGGTGACGTCACTCCCGCGCATGCGCACGGGTCCTTTGGCCGTAGATTCCCCCCTGCGCATTCGCCGCTGCGCATTGCGAGGGGAATAACTCCTAAACCGTACAGGTTTAGGAGATATTCTTTATACCTACAGGTAAGCCTTATTATAGGCTTACTTGTAGGTAAAAGTCAATAAAGTGGGTTTACAACCACTTTAAGTATTCCATATTCAATATCTCTTCTATCCTGTCTAACCATTGACCTATCTTTGGGCTTTCTACTTTTTCCAATTTTTCGGTATTAAACTTTTTGCGGCATTCATCATGTGTATTGTCATTGAATTTTTGTATTCCTTTAATGACATATTTACTCCATGAAATAAACATGTCCAAGGTTCCACAGGTAGTTCTATTTTAGTGATCTCTTTAATGTAGCTTAGCACTTCCTTCCAGTAGATCCATATGTGGGCCATTGTTCCCACACCCCCGCCAACACTTGTTTGATCTACTTGGTACTTCCCTAAGATATTGGGGGTTCTCTACCATCTAGTTATGCATTTGTAGTTCATTTCCATCATCTTATTATTTATTGATGAGCCATGTACAAGTTTCAGAATTGTACTTACTTCCTGATTCCTTCCTCGTTTCCCCAATTCCCTGTCCCAATTTTTTATGAATGTTAGTACCAGAGCTTTTTTTCTCAAAAAATAGGTGCAGGAACTCAACCACGACCCCATTCAAATTTCACAAACAGTAGAAGTAGAAGGGTCTTAAAGGGTCATTTAATACCAGGATTGTATTACATACAGAGTGTGGAGTTCAGGGGGTTACACACAGAGTGCAGAGCTGTCACTTGTAAACACAGAACCAGACTTCTGTGTTTACAAGTGATTGTGGTGAGCAGGCACCAAAGGGTCTGAGCCAGAGATGGTGGAACTGAGTTCCCCCAAGTTCCCCCTGAAAAAAAGCCCTGGTTAGTACTTCCAGCCTCTCCACTTCCATCAAAATGTTATATATTCAGGATATACTCCCACGGTTTATTTCCATATTACATAGACGTTCCATTGATGTTAAGTTGTCACCTTCCCTTATCGGATGAGGGATTGCGGCTATGATGTGTCTAAGCTGGGAATACCTCCACTCATTTATATCCATCAAGTCCTTTTTCATTTTTAATTCCTGTATAGTGCATACTTTTCCACCTTGCATAATATCTCACAGTTGTGCATTTTCTTTTTTAATCCAGTTACCTTCTATTTATTTGTTCCCTTTTGCAAAATAATTATTTTCCTTTAGTGCTATCAGTGGTGAATTATATTTCCAATTATGTTTTTTGTGCACCTTATCCCATGTTTTCAAAACTATCTGTGTCAATGTGTGGGTATTATCCCCCAGTATCCTATGTTGTGGAGGTGTCCATACGTAACCTACCTAATTTCGTATTAGCCAATGTGTGTTCTATATAAACCCATTTCACTTGCTTTTTAGACTCATTACTTTAATTAAATTATTGAGTTAAGATTTTCCTAGCCTACAGTATTATCAGACGTGCTTTTGGCTTCCCTGGACATCACCCTTCTGTCTATGCTCCTGAAGTATTTTTAAAAAGCCTTTTTTTTTCACTGTTTACTAGAAGCTTGGGTAACAAACACATTGGATGGACCCCTCCTGTCACTATTATGTACATGAAAACCCTGGTGGTATTGAACGATGGAAAGTACGACTGCTCCCAACACAGCCAGAAGGCTGACCAAGGTGGGAAGGATGTGCTTCTATGCCTAGTGTGGTCATTGTGAAATTAGAAGACAGAGGAACTGGCAGGATCAGCAGGTATCTCACACAAAGGAAGCAACACATAGAAAACAGGATACTTTTTAATACAAGTACATGGTACAACATACACATATCAAGAAGAAGAAACATTGGGGTAACCTATTCTTTTTCATCAGGCAACAATTCTTACACCAATCTTGTAGTATATTGCTAGCATGAAGTTGTATCATAACTGGGTCACAGCACAATGTCCAACACTTATCTGTGAGTCATCAATATAATAAAGACAAGCTTATTATTATCTGACCCCATAAAACCCACAAGAATCAGATGGAGACTTGAAGCTGTAAATAATTAGTGACTGACACAACGCTTAAAGGCTAACAAACTCAATTCTCAAAATAGCTATTGTAACTTGAACCTGTAGAAACTTAAAATTTGTAAACTCATTTATATCTTGCTAACAGTAAATCCCTCTGGCTCCTAGTTGATTTCTTCCAAACTGTATATGAACAGTGTTTTTGAAAATGTGTGACATAGCACCATCTAGTGGTGTACTAGATAAACTACACTTTAACTGAAAAAAATAACCTTTCTCCTTCTAAAACCACTAGTTGCCTGTATTGCCAAAAAGCTTATGTCTTTAATGTAAATTTTCCTACAAGTTTTTATGTCTATTTATTTTATTCATAAAGGTAAAAATAAAATAAAAAGTTGCACTAAAAATTAAGATATAAAGTGCCTATCATCACCTAAAGCAGTGGTTCTCAACCTGTGACCCCTTGACAAAATTTCCCATATTGTGAGGACCCCTAACGGTAAAATTATTTTCCTATCGTGGGTTTTTGGCACCCAAGGCAAGACAAGTAATTTGCGCCCCTAACTCACGGACATTTAGTGCTCCCTTCCACTCGTACAATATTAAAACACCTTATAGTACATTTTCGGATTCACCACTCTTTCTCTTTGTTCTCCTTTCTTTACCTTTTATCTCTCTCTATCCTAATTTCTTGTTTGTTATCCCCATCCCTCTCTAGACGTCTTTCTTGTTCTTTCTCTTATTCTTTTTCTCCCTTTTTCTTTGTTCCTCCCCCTATCTGTTTCTACCTTCCATGTATTCTCTATTTTTATTCCTTCTCTTATTCCCTGGCGGGAGTTGGGATCAGCGGCAGCAGGGCCGTCTTAATAGCATCATGGGCCCCTGGGCAAAGTAATGCTCTGGGGCCCCCTACAATGATGACAGTGCAAGTAAACAGACATCAAGTAGGTAGGAGGCAGATTGCCTCCCCTGTGTATCCATCACTCTCAGTGCTATCATGGGGCCCCCCAATTTCGTGGGCAGCATGGGCTCAAAGACCAGCTGCTTTGGGGAAAGTACAGGGGCCCCTCATACAGCGGGGGCCCCTGGGCAGTGCCCAGGTGTGCCCTCTCATTAAGACAGCCCTGAGTGGCAGTGCTGGCGGGAAGTTGGGATGAGTGGCGGTGCTGGTGGGGAGTTGGGATCAGCCAACTTAGGTGCTCTTGATGAAGGTAATCTGCTGATCTGAGAACTGTAGTGGGGACTTTTAAAGGCAACTCTAATCACAGGAAGTGTTACTCACTGTGTCTCCGACTTTGTGGTTTCTCGTAGCAGTGACACCTATGCTGAAATCAGCAGGTTCTCCTCCAGCCCCTTCCATTTCACATTCCTCACCAGTCAGCTGACTTCTAGTCCCTGCCCCCCAGCTATACCACAAACTGAATGGGTGGCTGTGAAGAGGCTGAGTGGGCAGACGCAGGCTTTAGGAACAGCCCAGGTTTTGGGGACCCCTGGCAAATCCTCATTTGACCCCAAAGGGGGTCCCAACCCCCAGGTTGAGAACCACTGACCTAAAGAGTGACGTGAATGGTATTTAATAAAGTCCATAATATCACAATATCAGCACATGATAAAAAGTGACAATTTCCAATGAGAAGAAAAAGGAAGGAGAAAGTGCTGTGTCCAAAGCCTCCACCAGGTGATCAAACTTGAGGCTTACCAGACAGAATTGACCACCAATTACAGATAGGTCAATTAGCACATATGCTGTGACAATCTTTAAATCCTTAATGGTGATAGATCGCAATGGGCACTACCGCTAAGACCTGGATAGCCATTAACTCCACATGTTGTATAGAGATAAACAGAGAATCTCACATAGCTTAATTCTGTAATGCGTAGTTTAGTGACAAAAATGCCAGGAATAGATAGTGGGAAGAAAAAAATGCCCACACATTGGTGGTAAGTGGGAGGGGGTAATTTGTGTCAGTAGAACTTGGTTGAGGGTATTTGTGCTCAACAGGGGATAAGAAACATTTATTGAACAGTTATGGAACCATTTATAACTTCCTGTTTGGGCTGTTCTTAGCCCCGTTTTTTTGGTTTATGTGTTTGAGTTATTGGGACCACACCTCCTCATTTTATGGTGATTTGGCAGTAGGGTGGCTTGTGGTGATATTGTTTGGTTGTAGCCTCATCATTTTTTAAGGCCAGAAATAGCTGACATCCTTCCATATGTAGTGGGTTGTGAGGCATAGTGGGTGCAAAGATGGTGAAAGTTATTATACGCCAGACACTTCTCAGATGTAAAAGAGGTTTTATTTGTCTTAACAGTCCTCTTTATATTTTTGGGGGGGAAAAGAGGGTTAGGGCCTAACTCAAACGTAACAGTTTCTTCAGCTTCACTACAACTGCTTCTTGGAGTTCTTCAACACTGAGCTCCCGGTCTCTCACTAGACCCTCTGATTCACTGACTTTGAATACCTTGAGCGTCACCTAAATTTCCCTGCTGGGTCCCTAGCTTGGCACTCCAGATACTTCTCAAGCTTCACCCCTGCTCACGACTCCCTGACTTGACACACAAAGCTGCTCTGCAAGCGTCACCTCTGCTGGTTGGGTCCCTGACTTGATCAATGCCTGAAGTTTCCCGATCCAGCTCCCCTTCTACCTCCAACCACGTCAAGTTCTCTGGCTGGCCGAACCTTCACTTTTGGTTGGACTGCAAGCTGTCCATGTGGCACAGAACACAGATCACCTGACTCCACCCAAAAATATAGGTGCTCGCAGCAGGCCAAAGGATTCAAGAAAACCTCTGCCCATTGGCTGGGATACCCCATATACCCATAACCTGACCTTGGGTTGCCCTTATCATACCTGGTCACCTAGTGGTAGAAGAGAAAAGTGCAACAAAGCCAAACTTAAGGAGAAATCAATAGATCTCTATCAATCAACCAGGATAACTACTCCTTCCCAAGAAGGTTTGTGAGGAGCTCCTTGTTTAAGCTGCAGGGTGCTACATATTTTATATAGAGCAATTCTATCTCTTGGTGGAGCTGCCACTGGTGCATTGGACTTATATACAATATAGATTGTTGTTTTGACTTTTCCCCTTTTGGGAATGTTTATACTATACTTTGAATCTTATGACTCGGTTGCATCCTACCCCTCATGTGCCATTAATCATTCACCATTTTACCAGTAGGCTGGGCTTGCCTAGCTTATAGGAACTGGGACGGCTATACGTGACGATACACTAAGGACCAGATTAGACTAAGGGCTATACGTGACGATACAAAGAGGGCCAGATTTAACCACTTGACCACTGGGCACTTAAACCCCCTTCCTAACCAGACCAATTTTCAGCTTTCGGTGCTCTCACAATTTGAATGACAATTACTCAGTCATACAACATTCTACCCATTTGAAATTTTTGTCCTTTTTTTCACACAAATAGAGCTTTCTTTTGGTGGTATTTGATCACCTCTGGGTTTTCTATTTTTTGCGCAATAAAAGAAAAACGACTGAAAATTCTGTAAAAAAAAAAAAAAAAAACTTGTTTCTGTCATATTAGTGGGTTATTTCTCACACACAGCATATGCATACCACAAATTACACCCCAAAACACATTCTGCTATTCCTCCCGAGTATGGCGATACCCCATGTGTGGGACTTTTACACAGCGTCGCCACATACAGAGGCCCAACATGCAGGGAACGCCATCAGGCGTTCTGGAACACCCAGACCAATTCTGACATTTCTCTCCTACATGGAAAAATCATCATTTATTTGCTAGAAAATTACATAGAACCCCAAAACATTATATATCCTTTTTTAGCAAAGACCCTAGAAAATACAATGGCGGCCGTTACAACTTTTTATCTCGCACGGTATTTTCGCAGAAATTTATTGAACGCGTGTTTTTAAAAAAAAACTGTTTTGTGCTTAAAACAAAACAGTAAAGTTAGCCCAATTTTTTTTCAAAATGTGAAAGATGAAGTTACGCCGAGTAAATAGATACTCAACATGTCACACTTCAAAATTGCGCACACTCGTGGAATGGCGCCAAACTTCGCTACTTAAAAATCCCCATAGGCGGTATTGCAGAGTATTGGGGTATTGCAAAGTATCATGCAGGGTATTGGGGTATTGCCGAGTATTGGGGTATTGCCGAGTATTGGGGTATTGCCGAGTATTGGGGTATTGCCGAGTATTGGGGTATTGTTGGGTACTGTTGGGTACTGGGGTATTGCCGAGTATTGGGGTATTGTTGGGTACTGTTGGGTACTGGGGTATTGCCGAGTACTGGGGTATTGCCGAGTACTGGGGTATTGCCGAGTACTGGGGTATTGCCGGGTACTGGGGCATTGCCGGGTACTGGGGCATTGCCGGGTACTGTTGGGTACTGGGGTATTGTTGGGTACTGGGGTATTGTTGGGTACTGGGGTATTGTTGGGTACTGGGGTATTGTGGGGTATTGTGGGGTACTGGGGTATTGTTGGGTACTGGGGTATTGTTGGGTACTGGGGTATTGTGGGGTATTGTTGGGTACTGGGGTATTGTGGGGTATTGTTGGGTACTGGGGTATTGTGGGGTACTGGGGTATTGTGGGGTATTGTTGGGTACTGGGGTATTGTTGGGTACTGGGGTATTGTTGGGTATTGTTGGGTACTGGGGTATTGTGGGGCATTGTTGGGTACTGGGGCATTGTTGGGTACTGGGGCATTGTTGGCTACTGGGGTATTGTGGGGTATTGTTGGGTACTGGGGTAGTGTTGGGTACTGGGGTATTGTTGGGTACTGGGGTACTGGGGGATTGCTGGGTACTGGGGGATTGCTGGGTACTAGGGGATTGCAGAGCTGGGATGGATTGAGGGATGGCTGGATGCATTTGTCACAGATCCAGCCACAGCTCAGCTGCTGACACCCTGCTCCCCCCCCCCCTCTCCTCGCACACTGTACAGAGAGGAGGGGGAGGAACCGGCGTCATCAAATGACGCCGGTTTGTTTACAAGTGAAATGACGGCGCGATCACGTGGTAAACGGCCGCTATCAGCGGCAATTTACCGTGATCCGTGATGCGCCGGGTCTTCCAGACCCGGCGAGCACGGACACCCAGGGGACGCGCAATCGCGGAATTGCACGACGATGTCCCAGGGACGTCGTGTCAAAGTAACTCCACCGCGCCGTAGCAGTAAAATGCTTATGGCGCGGTGGGGAAGTGGTTAATGAAGTGAACATATGTTAGGGCCAACCATTTTTCTTGATATTCTTTGAATAATTAAAATTAAATCTAAATTAACTAATACACTGCCCAACAAGAATTCTCTTTCCTTTGTGGCTGTATGTGGTGAAGAGTCTAATGATACAGACCTTCACTTTAAGAGGGAAGTTTATGGAAAAAAATAAAATTTTAACCACTTGCCCACCGGGCTTGTTTTTCAGATTCGGTGTTTACGAGACTAAAACTGTTTTTTTTTGCTAGAAAATTACTTAAACCCCCCAAACATTATATATTTTTTTTTTTCTAACACCCTAGAGAATAAAATGGCAGTCATTGCAATACTTTTTGTCACACCGTATTTGCGCAGCGGTCTTACAAGCGCACTTTTTTTGAAAAAAAAAACACTTTTTTGAATAAAAACAATAAATTTGGCCCAATTTTTTTATATATTGTGATAGATAATGTTACGCCGAGTAAAATGATACCCAACATGTCACACTTAAAAATTGCGCCCGCTCGTGGCATGGCGTCAAACTTTTACCCTTAAAAATCTCGATAGGCAACGTTTAAAAAATTCTACAGGTTGCATTTTTTGAGATACAGAGGAGGTCTAGGGCTAGAATTATTGCTCTCGCTCTAACGATCGCGGCGATACCTCACTTGTGTGGTTTGAACACCGTTTTCATATGCGGGCGCTACTCGCGTATGCGTTCGCTTCTGTGCGCGAGCTCGTCGGGACGGGGCGTTTTACATTTTTTTTTTTTGTTTTCTTATTTATTTTTAATTAGTTTATAATTTTATACATCGAAATAAATTAAAAAAAAAAATTATCACTTTTATTCCTATTACAAGGAATGTAAACATCCCTTGTAATAGAAAAAAGCATGACAGGTCCTCTTAAATATGAGATCTGGGGTCAAAAAGACCTCAGATCTCATATTTAGGATTAATGCAAAAAAAGAAAAAAAAAAAAAAATGTCATTTTTCAAATCTCAGAACAAAAAAAATGTTTCTTTAAGACGCTGGGCGGGACTGACGTTTTGACGTCACTTCCGCCCAGCAGAGCTGTGGGGGACGGGTGGGGGAGATTTTTCCCTCACTCGTATCCCAACACAGCCAGCAAGAGGACCCGATCGCCTCCGCCGTTACCGACGGCTCCGGTAAGCGGCAGAGAGCGCGGGAGAGCGGCGGGAGAGCGGCGGGAGGGGGGGGGCCCTCTCCCGCCACCGATAACGGCGATCTCGCGCCGAATCTGCCGCTGGGACCGCCATTATCGTGTACAGCACTGCCCACGGAAAAGATGGATATCTCGGTTGTGGCAGCAGCTGCTGCCGTTACCGAGATATCCATCTTTAAAATCATGACGTATTTTTACTATGACACCGTGGGCAAGTGGTTAAATAAGGAACTGTAAAGCAAAATAAGGGTCAGTGCCCATCAATGCAGCCTAGTCAGTGCCCGAATGCAGCCTCGACATTACCATGAATGCAGCCTCACCATTGCCATGAATGCAGCTTCGCCATTGCCATGAATGCAGCCTGATCCATGCCTATCTGCAGCCTCAGAGGAGACAGGAAGGTGGGCTGGACAAGCACCAACAGATTACGTACAGGAGATTCTCCTCTTTACTCGGCGGCATCTTTAATACAAAGTCCAGCCTCCTATGATAGACAGAACAGTCGTTCAATGCCAGCCCAGCAGATGGGACTTCATATTATAGAGTAAACAGGAGATTCTCCTGTATGTAATCTGATGGCACTCATCCCGCCCTCTCCCTGTCTCCTCCAAGAAATGATAAATACGGGCTATATCATTTGTGGCCTACCAACAAAACGGGGGGGGGGGGAATTCGTTGTGGGCCACAAAAGATATATATATATATATATATATATATATACAAAATTACCAGTGGGGCCGTATGAAACCGTCACAGTGGCCACAATTGCCCCACGGGCCAGACTTTGGACACTAAGCTATATACCTTGCCCACTCCTATAGAGGTGACCATTACGGTATATATAATTGGTTGATTTGTGGGTTACACAAGATACAATATCTTTTTTCCACTTTGTTAGTTTGGTTTAAATTTGTACTTTGAGCAGTTCATTCTCCCGACAGTTCCTGTCCAACCCCCGAGCGGCTGTACCCGAGGACTTGTATGCCAGTTCGACTGGCGTGCCTGTCTGGGATACTCCGTACCCACCTAAGTTAGGTCCCTATTCCCAGGCTAACGACTTAGCTCTGCTTTCTGATACGAATACCACGCCCTGTACTGACGGTGTGATTGAGTATCTCCTCCCCCCCTCCCCTATTCTGTTCCCGTCTCACCCTCGTCCTGCCCGCCTCACCTCCCCCCCTTCCTTCGGGGACAATGACTGACATACGGGACCGGGTCGACCCATCCCCGGACCCGGGACCACCCTCCCCAAAACTGAAACTATACTCCCTGAACGTCCGTGGCCTCAACACGCCTGAAAAGCGCTCCCAACTTCATACCCCGATACACAGAGAAAAACCACAAATAGTCCTGTTGCAGGAAGGTCAAGGACTACACGTTCTATTCGCCCCTGCACACTAAATATTCACGCATTGACTTTTTCTTCCTCACACAAGCGGACCTGTTCCGCCTGACTGACGCTACTTTAGAACCCATGGTGCTCCATGGTACCACCACCCGATCACCATGACGCTTACCTGGCAGGGAAGACAACCGGGTGGTCCGTATAGAGGATGGATGCCTCTCTCGTCTTTGATCCGGGGGATTCTGCCGCCATATCTGCTAGTATTGCGCAATACTTCTCCGTCAATTCGCCCGCAGAGACAGCACCAGCGACAGTATGGGCGGTGCATAAGTGTGTACTCAGGGGTGAAATAATTTCACTCATGTCGAAGCGTCGCAAATTACGGTCGGCCCGTATCAACGAACTATCTGACAAAGTTAAGACCCTTGAACTAGCCCATAAACGATCCCTGGCAACGGATTCCCTCGAAGCCTTACTAAAGGCCAGAAACGACTTACGAGCAGAACTCCATTCCAGACTGACACGCAAATTTGCCCTAACGCAGAAACTGGATTACGAATTCGGCAACGAGTTAGGGAAATTATTGGCTGCTGCCCTACAAAAAAAGAAAGTGGCCAATACAATCCACTCTATTACTACCCCTACGGGGGTGAGCCTGCGCGGGACTGACCTTATCGCTAAACAATTCACATCGTATCTGTCCTCCCTATACAATCTTCCTGCCCCATCGGACGCAGGATCCCCCCAGTCTCGAGAACAGCTCATTGAAACCTTCCTCTCACAGTATGGGTCCCCTGCCGCCCAAGTTCCTGACTTCACACATTTAGACGCACAGGTGACGGTGGACGAAGCACTTAGAGCACTACAACAATTGAAACCAGGTAAAAGCCCTGGCCCAGATGGTCTCACCTCTGGCTACTACAAGGCGTTTTCCTCCCTATTAATCCCCCATTTTGTCAGAGCATTCAATGATATCCCTTTCTCGCCTACTACTGGCACCGACCTGTTAGAAGCACATATCACTCTAATTCCCAAACCAGGGAAGGACGCCACATTAGTCCCCAACTACCGGCCCATCTCACTGCTAAATGTGGATTTGAAGCTATACGCTAAAGTGCTGGCCAACAGACTTCTTCCCTACATACCGACCCTGATCTCTACCGACCAGGTGGGTTTTGTCCCTGGCAGAGAGGCCAGGCATAACACCACAAAGGCAATAAATATCCACCACTGGATGTCCACGTCTAACACCCAAGGCTTCATGCTTTCCCTTGATGCAGAGAAGGCGTTTGATAGGGTGGCCTGGGACTATATTGAGGCGGCCCTACGCAAAACGGGCCTACCCGCTCAATTTCTCCATATGATTATGGCCCTTTACTCAGTCCCTTCAGCTAGGGTTCGGGTGAACGGCAGAATCTCAGATGCCTTCTCGGTACACAATGGCACTAGGCAGGGATGCCCCCTCTCACCCCTGATTTTCATCCTGTCCTTGGAACCCCTCCTTAGACGGCTACGAGACAACCAGGACATTAAGGGCGACACGATACAACGTAAGCAATACAAGGTAGCCGCTTACGCCGACGATATCCTGCTCTTTTTGACGAATCCCCTAGTCACATTGCCGAATTTGCTTAAAGATTTTCGCCTTTTTAAAACGATTTCCAACCTACAAATTAATTTCGGTAAATCCTCCGCACTAAACGTTTCTCTCCCACAGAATCTGGTATCACTCTGTAGACAAAACTTCCCCTTTAAATGGGAGCCCAACTAAGTCACCTATTTAGGGATCAAGCTACCCGTAAGGCTCTCCGATTTATACGCTAGGAATTTTTTACCCACCCTACATAGGGTAAAGGAGGATCTGGCTGAATGGAACAAAGGAACATTCTCCTGGTTCGGTAGGGCGGCCATTTTAAAAATGAATATCCTTCCGAGGCTCCTATATCTATTACAGGCAGTCCCTATCAAACTCCCAACTGCCTTTTTGGCTTCTTTTAGATCCACCTGCAGTACCTTTCTATGGGCCGAGCGCCCGGCTCGACTGAAATGGGACAGACTCACTGTACCCAAACTTCGGGGTGGCATTGGACTGCCGGACCTGACCCGATACCACAAAGCTTGTCTGCTGACGAGGGTGGTAGACTGGCATGTCCACGGAATGGACAAGGATTGGGTGGCACTTGAGGAAGCCTTTGTCGGTTTCCGAATCTCCCACCTCTCTTGGATAGATCCAGCCCTCACCCCCAAGTCCTGCTCCATCCATCCTCTGATTAATCCCATCCTTTCCTGCCTAAAGGTCACAAATGACGGCCCGGACGCGGCCCGTTTCCCTGGTCCTATGACGCCGCTTAACCATAACCCAGGTTTTCCGGACAGTATTGGCACTATCGACCCACAGTCGTCACGGACAGCCCCCTCTCTCCGGGCGTTTCAGTTTTTCGATTCGGGTATACTCCTCTCTGAAACCGCCATGGCTCTGAAATTCCCTGACTTTTACATACCCCGATTCAAATTCTTCCAGCTAAGGCACTTTCTCCAAAGCACACCGACGCCAGCCCAATGGTACAGGGCCCTCACACCATTTGAAAAGCTATGCCAATCCGCTGAGCCGCAACGCCATCTGATCTCCGCCTTATACTCTGCACTCACACCTCAATCAACTTCCAATGCCAACATTCACGGAAAGTGGGAAACCGATCTTGGGTTCCCCATTTCCGAGGATGACTGGAACTCGATCTGGGCCAATGCTCACAAGGGCTCTATAAATGTATCAGCGCAGAAGAACAGGTATAAGATATACTCAAGATGGTGCAGGACCCCCAGCAAACTACACAAGTTCCTCCCCCCAGTTCCCCCCACTTGTTGGAGATGTGCTGCACCCGAGGGTACTCTTATACACATTTGGTGGGAATGCCCCAAACTTCGACCATTCTGGGAGGGGGTTCACGCCCTTATTACCAGAATCACCACGTACACTCCGGACTACACCCCGGCGCAATACCTATTACATCATACTTCCCTACCTAAATCGGTTTACCGAAAATCCCTAGTGCTCCACTATTCCACTACGCTGGCAGGATCCCCATCCACCCACCATTGATGATTGGCAGAATCGGGTTAACAAAATTGAAGAGATGGAAAGGATTATACATCAAGCTCGGGATGCCTCTGAGAAATATAGATTTACCTGGGGTTGCTGGACACACCACAGGGAATCTCTCGTCCCATGCTCTCTGACGACCCCCCCTGCCCCCCCCCCACGCACTGACGCACCAAGACCCACATACTCTGACAACTATCTGACTGTCCCCGAACCCCCCCCGTATTGTCCAGTCCCCTCCCCCTCCACTACCACCTTCTACCAAGGTTCAATCACCTTGGCATGAAGAGGCACTGTTGGGATGGCATACCCGGATATGTAACCCCGCTGATCGATGGGGTGTTTAACCTCCTTTGCCGAACGGTTAAAACGTAGACACGGGTCTCAACCCAGATGGCTGGGACACAGCAACTGCCAGGACCACGCTGATCTGCCCCTATTTTTGGACCTCCTTGTATACCCTTCCGCCCACAGTTATGTTCCCTATAGGGGTGGGCGGGGGTTGGGTATGTGCATAATGGTCCCCCTTCTGTCAGTTTCTTCCCAACCTGTTCCCATGCCACGGGTGCCTCCTATGAGTGGTGCAACATGTACCTACTCCGCTAACTTGTTGATTACTGTTTCATGCTTACGCTTCATGTGTTAATCAATTGTAACTTCTGATTAAGAAGCGATGTACTACGCTAATGTGATTGCTGTATCCTTTTGTTTTCTTTAATAAAATAAAAAATTCTTTGAAAAAATAAAAGATACAATATCTGGCACATAATCAATTTAGGCACTGAACAAGTCTCACACATGTGGTATCACCATACTCAGAAGGAGTAGCAGAATGTGTTCTGGATTGTAATTCTAGGTGTGCCCATGCTGCATGTGAGAAATAGCTTATAAAATTGACAACTTTGTGTAAAAAAATGTAATTTAATTTTCATTCCGCATCTTCCAAAAACTTTAGGCAAAGAACAATTTTTTTTCAAAAGACTCAAAATTAGATAATTTTAAGGGTGTTTCCACTGTCCTGGTGCTCCAGGGCCTAGAAAAGGGTGTTAGGTAGTCAGGTTAGATGCAGTTAGATGCATAATTTATGCCCTTGGAAAGGCTGATTGTGCTCCTTGGATTTTGAGCCACTCTGTAATGCTAGGTTGTAAAAAAGGCTCACACATGTGGCATCCCCATGCTCAGGATGAGTAGCAAAATGTGTTTTGTGGAATCATTTTAAGTATGCTTATTATGTGTATGCCCTGTACACACATTGGGATAAAATCTGATGGAATTTCCCATCGGGAATTCCGTTCAAGCTGTCTTGCATACATACTGTCAGACCAAATTCCGACCGTCCAAAACGCGATGGCGTAAAACACTATGACGAGTCGAGAAAAAAGTTCAATGCTTCCGAGCATGCATCGACTTGATTCTGAGCATGCGTGTTTTTTCTTCGTCAAAGTTCCACAAAGATGATCAGAATCTCCGATTGGATTTTTTTCCTTCGGAAAAAAAAAACATGTTCTATTTCTAAACTATATAATTTTTTTATAATTATTTTCACACACACACACAAATAAAGCTTTCTTTTGGTGGTATTTGATCACCACTGGTGGTTTTATTGTTTCCGATATAAACAACCACAAAAAAAAACATTTTGAAAAAAACTTTTTTTTTTTTTTACTTTCTGAAACATATTCAATAAAGTCAAATTTTATCATACATTTATGCCAAAATGTATTCTGCTACATGTCTTTGATAAACACATCCCAACAAGTGTATATTAATTGGTTTGTGTGAAAGTTATACTGTAGCATCTACAAACTATGGGATATATATATCTGAGAATTTTTACTTTCTCAATGCCCTAAAATGTTATGACAGTACAAGTATCCCCCAAATTATCCCTTTTTGAAAAGTAGATAAAAAGTGAAATATTTAGTAAGAAGCAAGTTTTTTGAAGTTGTAATTTTTTTTCTACATACTGACACCAGTGCAGTACAGTGTCATCATATATATGACTGATATGACCAGTGACACTGGTGACAGAATGGAAAAAGAAAAAAATGGTATTAAAAAATCAGTGCAACAGCAATGTTTTCAACTGTCATGAATGGGTTAACCATTCGTGACAGCTGTTATCACTAGTGATCTGTGATTGGCTAGAGCTAATCACATGGTACAGGGTGTTGTGATTGACCCAGGTATTATGTGATAGCTGTGGGCCAATCACAGCTTAGTCAACACAGCTGTTATGAATGAATTTGTTGACACTGTGATCATGTGATCCCTGCACAGTGCCCCCTGCAAAATGACGTACATATATGTGATTCTGCCTGCATGTGGCGACCTGCCACAGTATAAGTACTGTGGTCGGTCAGCAAATGGTTAATACCCAAATTTTCTTTCCTGCGCTTCCAAAAACTGGTAAAAAAAATAATTTTTCACTGTCCTGGTGCTCCGGGGGCCTCCAAAAATTTGAAAGGTAGCCAGAAAATTAGATGTGTAATTTACATGTAATTTATACTCCTTGAAAGCAAAGGGTGCTCCATGGATTTTGGGCCCCTCTATGTAGGTAACTTTGTGATAAAATGTTATGTTGATTTCTTAATTTTTTTAAATTATTACAGCATAAAAAAAACTCACATATCGCTTTATAAATACCTTGGACTGTCTACTTTCTAAAAATGAGTGATTTGGGGGTATTTGTACTGTCCCGGCATGTTAGGGCCTCAAGAAATGTGTACACTGTACATCAAGATTTTTAATTTTCAAATAAATATACCTTACAAAAGAAATGTAGCAGAATACATTTTGGTCTAAATTTATTAAGAAAGATTATTTATTTCCAAAAATATATAGCAGAACCAATGAAAAATATGTTTTTTTTTCAATGTTTTTGGTATTTTTTTACTCGTATAGTAAAAAAAAATGAAAAAACAAAAAACAAGTAGTGATTAAATATCACCTAAAGAAAGCTCTGTCAGTTTAAAAAAAAGTATAAAAATTTGCAAAATTGCATGTCTGAGAAATTGCCAGTGCTGAAAACTTGGGGGATGTCACATGTGTGAGACGTTTTCAATGTTTAGACTGAATATGTACCAGACATTGTATCTTGAGTATCACAAAAATTGATGAACATTGCATTAAAAACTACATTACTGTACTGTAATGCTTGCTTTTGTATAAGTGGTCAGGGAAAATTGCTTAACCACTTAAGAGGCGCCTCCTGCACATATACGACTGGGCACAAGCACATACAGGTAGGTCCTCTTTAAGTGCCCAGCCGTGGCGCCATCATTGATAGTGTGTTCCCTTATATAGGGAATCATAATCAATGATGTCACACCTACAGCCACACCCCCCTACAGTTAGAAACAGAGATGAGGTCACACTTAACCACTTAACCCCTTCAGCGCCCCCCTTGTGGTTAACTCCCAAACTGCAATTGTCATTTTCACAGTAAACAATGCATTTTTATAGCATTTTTTGCTGTGAAAATGAGAATGGTCCCAAAAATGTGTCAAAATTGTCCGATGTGTCCGCCATAATGTCACAGTCATAAAAAAAATTGCTGATCGCCGCCATTAGTAGTAAAACATTTGTTTTATAGAAATGCAATAAAACTATCCCCTATTTTATAAACGCTATACATTTTGCACAAATCAATCGATAAACGCTTATTGCGATTTTTTTTACCAAAAATAGGTAGAAGAATGCGTATCGGCCTAAACTGATTTTTTTTTTTTTATATATAGTTTTTTGGGGAATATTTATTATAGCAAAAAATAAAAAATACTGATTTTTTTTCAAAATTGTGGCTCTATTTTTGTTTATAGCGCAAAAAATAAAAACCGCAGAGGTGATCAAATGCCACCAAAAGAAAGCTCTATTTGTGAGAAAAAAAGGATGCCAATTTTGTTTGGGAGCCACGTCGCACGACCGCGCAATTGTCAGTTAAAGCGACGCAGTGCCGAATTGCAAAAACTGGCCAGGTCTTTTAGCTGCCTAAAGGTCCGAGTCTTAAGTGGTTAAAGTAGCATCACCTGTAGCCGTTCCCATCCTATTCCTAAGAAAGCCTAGTTTACTGATATGTGGCTGCCCCCAGAATTCTGTGTTCACTGGACAGGAATTACAGGAGGCTAAACAAAGGGTGAACAAAAGAGTTGATAGTCTGTACTTTCAGGAGCTCAGATGTCCACGGGGGATGATTGAGACTGGTGACTTGCAGGAATGTAGTTAGTGGCACGTACAGATAAGTCAGTTTAGGCTGCAGTCAGATACTTAGTAGTCAATAAACAGGGAAAGGACTGTTTCAGGTGGCAGAGGCAACAACTCCACAGCTTTCACTTCTGCACCCAGCCTATTCTCCGCAGCTCTTAACTCTGCCTAAAGCTTACATCTATGCACACAGTCCATATTTGACAGCTTTGCACCCACCCCTCCCAAATGCACCTTTGTCCCCCTCCATAGCTCCCGCCTCTGCAGCCAGCTCCCTCTCCCTACTCCATAGCTCACACCTCTGCATACAGTGCCCACTCCACAGCTAGAAAGGAATTTAAAAAAGTGTAGCGTTACCCCCACAGGGGATGAATATGGTTATCTCCCACCCTGCACAGCCAGGCACATGAATTTTCCATTCACTCTGCAGACAAGACAAAGTCCTTGCAGCTTTGTTTTTTTGTTGTTGTTTTATTACGGGGATTACACTTGAATGTGGTAAGGGTTCTTATGGTATGCCCATTTGATCAGCAAGGAAACTCAACAACACACAGTTTATACACACGTCTCCTTCTATTTTCAGCACAGACTTGCTTGTAGAACTACATCTCCCAGGACCAGCTAGCACTGACGTTTGATCCAACACAATCTCAGTTTGATTCATGTAAATGTCCTTTGCAGGCAGGGACCTCAGGCCCCTTTAGTAATGTAGCAAAAAAATAGAGAGGTCTTTGGTGCTAGCTGTCCTATTCCTGTGTCTACTGCTCCCACTTCTCCACAGTCCTCCCAGACTGACTCAGCATCCATCCCAGACTAATTGCACTCAGTCCCTTCAGGCATGCCTCTCTGTCCTATGACTGTAAGGCCTCATACACACGATAGGATAGCCAGAGGACAACGGTCTGATGGACCGTTTTCATCGGTCAAAACCGATCGCGTGTGGGCCCCATAGGTTATTTAAGCGAACTTTCTTTAAAATTAACCTATGGACTCCTAACCGATAGGTCAAAACCGATCATTAGTAGGCACAACCATCGGTTATAAATCCATGCATGCTCAGAATCAAGTCGACGCATGCTTGGAAGCATTGAACTTCATTTTTTTCAGCACGACGTTGTGTTTTACGTCACAGCGTTCTGATACGATCGTTTTTTTAACTGATGGTGTGTAGGCACATCAGACCATCAGTCAGCTTCATCGGTTAACCTATGACAACGGTCCTTCAGACAAGGCTTAACACTCACCAGCCCTCTTGGCTGTCTTCCTCCCTGGAGATTTGCCCAGCAGTGTCCTCCTGCTGTCCTTTCCTTGCTCCCGTGCCTCCTGGTCAGGATCCCTCCACGTGTCATAAGAAGGCCTGAGCCCACCCCCCCCCCCCCCAGACTTGGGAGCTACTCTCAAAGGCCTCTGACAGCCTAACACTCCATTTCCATCTTCCACCTGAAATCCACTGCCCTGTCTGGGTTGACCCTGAGTACATGAGGGGTCTGCCCCTGCTAACCCATCTTTTGGGGATAGGTTAGGGCCCTCTGAATACTCCAGCCAGCTCCTCCTAGACCCCTCCCAACTGGTTCTGGAACCTTCTCAAAGTTTCCAGCAAGCAGGGAGGAGTCACCAGAGATGCTGCTGCTGGGTCATCCAGCCTGCCTAAATCACTCAAAACCCTAACCCAGAAAAACACACAGGCTTGGCTGCCAGCTACACTAACAAAAATCCTAACCTTAGCACTCTAGTTACTCTAGGGGGTGCTACAAAATGTATTTTTATGAGTACTGATTGAAGGCTATTCTTAACCCCCTTATTGATCTGTTGGTTTATATATTCTGTTCTCTTAGATTGCTTCCAGGCTTGACAAGGGAGTCAAACACATTGCCTGGTTACCAAGTACTCTTACCTTTGCAATGTCACTCTCACCTTGCCTGATTACCATACCCGTTCTAGCCTGCTACCCATAAGGATTGTGTTTCAGCGGTGCCCAAGCTCAGTTTGAATGCAATGAGCTATTGGCTGCCACTGACACTTCCCTCGGTGCCAGCACACGTTCTCTTGTCAGCTTTTGCCAGTGATCCATCCAGGCTGTCTCAGCTCTGCCTCAGGCCATAGAAAGTTATGGTTTGAAACATGGAGTTCTCGTACTGAACTCCCCCGACTCCCTTTCAGTTTTAAGTGGCAGTTTGACAGTATTATGAAGGAATTCTGACATGCTGATAAAATGCTCTAGGTTTTAGCTGTTCTTCAATTACTTTTTCCACAGCATACCTCTACATCTATTAATTCTTTGGTTGAATTCATGATTTTCCTTGAGTGTTTTAGTGTACAGTATATCACCTTTGTATGTTATGTATTGCCTAAATTAAGATTTGAAATTTGTCTGTTCACATATGTTGGAAAATTCAATAATTTCCACAAGATGTACTCTTTTCTTATGGGCGTATGAAGCAGTTGCAAAGAAGTTTAGAGATGCCATATAAATCAGGCAATTTTAGTGTGTTTGTTTTATTTTTGCTAGTTCTGCTAAAATGTTATGATAATGCATAGCACACTATTATGTTTTGTTATGTTAACTGCTTTCATATAGTTTTTTTCATTTACCATACCATATAATAATCAAATAATTGTACTGTTCTGCGACTGAAGAACTATTTTATGATGCTGCTTTCCAAAAGCTTATGCTAATTGCTTATATAAATCATCATATTTAGATATTAATATTACCATTTACCTCCTACCTGGCATATGATTATAGATTGCAGTGGATATTGATATTTGAACTGTGACAGCCTTTTTAGTATTATTTTCAGTTTTGTAAACTGCCAGCAGGTGGCACCTCATTCATTTATTATGGTGACAGTAGTGGAACACATTTACTTGATTTCATTTTTTCATTTGGTTTGTAAGGAAATCAGATGAAACTGGTAACAAAGCTGACACTTATTACCAAACATTGTAATACATTTTTTTTATAAATGAATGTAAAAAGTCTAATAAAATGCTTCAGATCTTCTATAAGTTGTCATCTTTTTTGAGCTACACAAGTTAAAAGGCAACAGACATATAGGCTCGGATTCACAAAGAATTTACGCCGACGTATCTCCAGATACGCCGCGTAAGTGTAAATATGCACCGTCGTATCTGTGCGCCGACCCACAAATTAAGATACACCTAAAACCGGACTTCATCCCACCGACGTAACTTGCCTACGCCAGCGTAGAGTGGGCGCATATTTACGCTGGATGCATGTGGCGCTCCCATTGATTTTCTATTCAAATATGCAAATTAGGGAAATATAGCGATACACGAACGTACTTGCGCCTGGGGGAAATGATTTACGCGGTTTGCGTAAGTTTTATGTTCGGCGTAAAGTTATTCCCCCATACATGAGTCGCAACCCATGCAAAGATATGGACCAGGGAACACAAGCCTACGTATTGTACGTTGGACATCTGTGAATATGGGCCGACGTGGGTCTGGCTGGGCGTAGGTTACGTTAACGGCGTACACAGTGATCCGGTGTATCTTAGGCAGTTGTTCCAACGTGGTTGTGCGCATGGGCAAGGGGATACGTCCACGTCTCGACGCATGCGCAGTTAGTTTTAAGTACTTGTCTGGCGCCCGGCCCATCATTTGCATGGGGTCACGCTTCATTACCATGGATCACGCCCACTTCCAGCCCACTTTCACCTACTTCCACTTACTCCGGCTTACGCCTTTGCTTTGTGAATTCCATGCTTGCCTCTCTGCGCTGCGTCGGCGTAGTGTAACAGAGATACGATACGGCGGCATAAATGTGTGCCGATGTCTGTGAATCCGGGCCATATATTGTAATTTACTAAAGACTCCTTTGATAGTTCAAAGTCTGCAAATCTTTTGTTGTTTTGGAACCTGGATTTTAAAATAATTATTGTCAAAAGAACAATATTTAGAAGTTTTTTGTTTTATGCTGGATGCTTTTTTTTTCTAGTCTTATAACAATGTCGGTAGAAAAAGTTAAAGAGGAGTTCCACCCTAAATTTTTACTTTTTTTTAATCCCCTCCCCCTTACATGCCACATTTGGCATGTAATTTTTTTGGGGGGGGAGTGGGGGCTTCAGTAGGAGTGGGACTTCCTGTCCCACTTCGTGCTTCCGCCGAGGGGCTGGTTAGGCAATTAAGCCTTAATCGCCTACAGCAGCCCCTTCCTGTAGGCGATCGCATGGGACACTGACAGGTCCCATGCGATCGCCTCTCCAATCAGCGGCGAGCGGCGCCGCGCACGTATGCGCAGTGCGGTTTGCGCATGCGCAGTGGGTGCCCGGCCATGAAGCCGAAGGCTGTCACGGCTGGGTGCCCACAGTCGAGATGGAGACGCCGGCTGGGGAGGGGGGGAGAGGAGCGGAGCCCTGGTCGGCGCGTCGCTGGAACGCAGGAGCAGGTAAGTGAGTGTTTATTAAAAAGCCAGCAGCTACACTTTTTGTAGCTGCTGACTTTTAATAAACACAATTTTGGGCTGGAACACCCCTTTAATGTAGCCCTTTCATTATATGGTCACTTATTAAAAAAAAAAGACAGTCCTATAAATGTAATCGTCTATACTTACCTTTCTGAAGGTCTGTCTTAAAACATTGCCACTTCATTGATCCACGGCCACTGGCAACACATATTTGGCTGTAAAATTTTAAAATTGCTAAAACATTTTTTTACAATTTTATAGATGGTGAATTTGTCCTTTTTGATTGGGTTCAATACCTGCTGCACGTTTTGGTTCCTCCTGCTGAATATAGAATATATAGAATTTGGGGGAGCAGGTACTTACACACCAACAAATGTGAAATATGCAGAAGCCAGGGAGCAGTGAAGCGGCTGCATTTCAAGACACCAGAAAAGTAAGTACAAATGATGTTCTTTGTAATTAATTTGCAAGAATTGTATGTATATAAATACTGGAAACAATTGATGATGACAGAGTGATTTAATATCTGCTCTGGTGATGGTCAATGCATATCTAAATCTTAAGCAAACTTGATGTGGCAAAATATGCTACATATCATGAATTTCACCAAAAACAGGTTTTGTGACATTACAAAACTTTTTATTACCTATGGGAGGGATCAGCAATAGAGTTGAGCGGACACCAGGATGTTCGGGTTCGGCGGGTTCGGCCGAACTTCGGAAAAAAGTCTGGGTTCGGGACCCGAACTTGACCCCAAACCCGAACCCCATTGAAGTCAATGGGGACCCTGTAAAGAGCCGCGTCCGTAGCTCTTTAAACATTTAATCGCCTGTTTAATCACACCTGTTCACATGTAAACACAGAGATGCCAGTAATCAGCTCTCCTTGCCTCACACTGACAGAGTGAGTGGCGAGGAGAGCTGATCAGCGGCATCTCCGCATCTCCACACATGGGGACATCTAGGAATGTAACCAGGGCACTGATCATCAGTGCCCTGATTATTGCATAGCAGTATAGTGCCACCAATCAGTGCCCACCATTGCCCATCACTGCCAGCGATCAGTGCCCACCAGTGGCAGCAATCAGTGCCCACCACTGCCCACAAGTGCCACCAGTGCCCATTAGCGATGCCAGTCAGTGCTGGCTATCAGTGCCGCCTATAAATGGTGCACTTCAATGCCCTTCACTGCTGTCGATCAATGCCTATCAGTGTCACCCATCAGTGCCACCCATCAATGCCCATCAGTGCCCACCAGTGTTGCCTATCAGTGCCCACCAATGCTGCCTATAAGTGCCCATCAGTGCTATCTATTATTGCCTATCAGTGCCACCTTACAGTGCCCATCAGTGCCACATATCAGTGCCCATCAGTGCCACATATCAGTGCTCATCAGTGCCATATATCAGTGCCACCTATCAGTGCCCATACGTGCAGCATATTAGTGCTTCCTCACCAGTGCCACCTAATCAGTGCCTATAAGTGCCACCTCATCAGTGCCCATAAGTACCATCTCATCAATGCCCACCAGTTCAGCCTATAAGTGCCCATCAGTGCAGCCTCATCAGCGCACATCAGTGAAGGCGAAAAATTACTTAGTTACAAAATTTACTGACAGAAACAAAGTAAAAACGTATTTTTTGAAATTTGTGGTCTTTTTTGTAAAAAAAATAAAAATTACAGCTGTGATTAAATACCACAAAAATAAAGCTACATTTGTGTGAAGAAAATTATTAAAAAAAATGTGTTTTGGTACAGTGTATCATGACCGCGCAATTGTCATTTCAAAGTGCGACAGCGCTGAAAAATGGCCTGGGCAGGAAGGGGGTGTAAGTGTCCTGTAGGCAACCTTCCTGTAACATTTGCACCTATAGGTAAGCCTAGAATAAAGCTTGCCTATAGGTACTGTAAATATCTCCTTAACGTTAGGAGACATCCACTGTTTATTGCGCCGATGATGTCATCGATGCATGCACTCTGAAGGAACTGCCGCCTGTGCCGTTTGTTCAGGTGGGTGTGCCGTGACCTCACACGGCTCTAGCCAGTCACACAGCCGGAGTCCAGAGCCCTGAAAGGAAGACAGACGAAAATGGATGCGGACCGACATGAGAGACGGGAGACGGCACAGGCTTCGTTTGCAGGTAAGTATCACAAAATGTGCTAGTATGTGATGCATACTAGCACATTATGCCTTTACTTTGCAGAGAAGAAGAAAGGAAGTAAAACCCATATGAGTTTACTTCCTCTTTAATCTCAATAATTATTATTTTGTACGTGTACATATCTCATGCATCCACATTCAGACTGATCAGCCCCAATTTATGAGCTTCATATTTTCGATCAGCTCCAGTGCATGGACTTCAGACCTTTGAGGCACCTTCAGACCTCAAATAAGTCACAATGCATGCAGTTTCAGACCTCAGATCAGCCACCGTTCCTGCACTTTTCAAACCTCAGATCAGCCCTAAGCCTGGTAATTATTATTATAGCCCAGGCTGAAGAAGTGTAGTAATATGAGTATTGTAAGTATAGTAATATAAGGCCCCTTTCACATAAAAATAGCGCTGCTATACCGCCTGAAAAACTTCTGCCAAGCAACCTCAATGTGAAAGCCCGAGGGCTTTCACATTGAGGCGATGCGCTGGCGGGAGAGAAAAAAATCTCCTGTCAAAAGCATCTTTGGAGCGGTGAGAGGAGCGGCATGTATACTGCTCCTTCACCGCTCCTTCCCATTGAAAACAATGGGAAACCGAGGCAATACCGCCCGCAATCCGCCTCTATAGAGGTACATTGCGGGCGGTATTAACCCTTTCACGGCCGCTAGTGGGGGTTAATACTGCACCGCTAGTGGCCGCAACTCACAGCAAATCCGACGGTATAGCGCCGCTAAAAGTACCGCCAGCGCGGCTCCAGCCCCAATGTGAAAGGGGCCTAAGTGTAGTAATATGAGTATTGTAAGTATAGTAATATAAGTGTAGTAAGCCACCGACAACTGTCTGTCTCCTCTCTCCTCTCACTACTGTTTATTGGCTTCCAGACTTGCACAGACACCAGCTGCTTTCTGGCTGCCTAATAATGCCCAGTAGAATACTTGGACAATCTTCAGGAGGTGCAGTACTTATCCAGAACCACCACTAGAGGGTGCTTCTTTGCTGACAGAAGAAACAGGCGAAAGTGTCTTCAGGGGGGGTGGCAGGAGTCAATGAAAAAGGCATTGGGGTTATTTACTAAAGGAAAATCCACTTTGCACTACAAGTGCAAAGTGCACTTGAAATTGCACTGAAAGTGTACTTGGAAATGCAGTCGCTGTAAATCTGAGGTTAGATCCGAAATGAGGAAGCTCTGCTGATTTTATCATCCAATCATGTGCAACCTACAATGCTGTTTTTTATTTTCCTTGCATGTCCCCCTCGGATCTACAGCGACTGCACTTCCAAGGGGCACTTTTAGTGCAATTTCAAGTGTACTTTGCACTTGTAGTTTGCACTTGTAGTTTGCACTTGTAGTGCAAAGTGGATTTGCCTTTCGTAAATAACCCCTCATGTGTTTTATAGTTAATAAGATATAAAGAGACATGTATGTTAACAGAATGCTGATAATAACAACTTTCATGTATCTTGGCTAACTATTTACAACTGAAAACACATTTAGGCACATAACAGACTCGTTGAATTTCAGACCAGAAACATTCTGAAATACGCTTCCTTTTTTGTCTTTAATTTATCTGTATGAATCACAGGCTGCCCATGGTCAGTGGTACTTTAAGTGTGAATAGCATGAGCAGAATATTTTTACTATTGGCATTCCAAGCATGGGGAACTTAACACCACTCTTAAAGGCATGACATTGTAAGTATGCAGAAGTACACAAGAGCTAAATGCTTAACTAATTGGCCTCTTAGTTCTTGTATAGATGCACTAATGCACAGATTTGAAATACAACTTAAACCAAACAAGTCAAACATATTATATATATAAAAAAAATGTGTTTGAAACGTGATTAACAGTGGTACATGATGTCATTAAATTGCAGAAATTTGCACTTTACTATTAATAATATCAGTAGTAATTCATCTCATCAAGGATCTTATGATGTTTTTTCACAATCTTTGGAAATGTGAACCCAACTTTGCAAGTAGCAATGACAATTTTGCAGACTATGTCAAAACTATAAAAGCAACGGAAATGATGTAGGATATTTTATTTCAGGAAGCACATTCTAAATGAAATTTGGTAATACCTTCACAGTATAATGTTTATAAGTGCTATTTTAGTCTGTAACATAAAGTAATATGGTGGCATTTTACCATTAATTCAATTACTCCTTTTTAAGGTTTGTATAATGAAGTGCTGTACATTTTACATATATGGTATAGATATGGAAATGTAATTTATTATAATTGTTGGTGACTTGACAATACAGTTTAAAGTATATTTTCCCGTCTCTTCTGCACAGCTTGCTCTTGCACTGCTTTTCACTAAAAAGTATGTTGCTAGTATACAATGTCTGTATAAACATTGTGGGGGTTATTTACTAAAGGCAACTCCACTTTGCACTACAAGTGCAAAGTGCACTTGAAATTGCACCGAAGTGCAGTCACTGTAGATCCGAGGGGGACATGCAAGGAAAATAAAAAACAGCATTTTAGCCTCCCCTCATTTCAGATCTACCCCTCAGATTTAAAACGACTGCACTTCCAAGTGTACTTTCAGTGCAATTTTAAGTGAACTTTGCACTTGTAGTTTGCACTTGTAGTGAAAAGTGAATTTGCCTTTCCTAAATAACCCTTGAAAAGTACTTTGCCAATGATTACTGACAGTGTTTTTCCAATTTCCTGGTGATCAGAATTGTTATATTGCATTGTATTTACCCCCTTAGCGGTATTCCCGAGCGTGACTCGGGTGTTTTTTTTATGCTAGGATCGGTAACCCCGAGTCACGCTCGGGGTAGATGTGCAGAGCCTGCAGCGGGGTTCCTTACCTTCTCCTGGTGATCCAGCGATGATCTCAGATTGCTGTGATTGTCAGCGAGATCCCCGCCGCTCCGTCCGTCGGTCTGCTGACTTCCTGGTTCCGTTTCCTGCACCGCAATGGTGCATGGGAGCGGAACTGGGGGGGAAATTCAAATGTTGCACAAACACAAACACATAAAAAGGAGGTGATACAATATAATCTGAGGGGATTACACTGTATCACCTTGGAATCTGACACAGTGCCCTTTCAGTGCCCCTTGCCATTGTCATTTGTGACAAATAAAATCGTTTGAAAATGGCTTTAAAAAAGCGCTGTCCTATAAATGCACTTTTGGATCAGCTGAGCGACAGCGGCAGCGACACGGAGGTGCTCGCAGAACAGAGCGATAGTGAGTCTTGGGGAGACTTGTCATCTGACTCTGACACCGACACTGATCCAGAAAGTGACAACGCGATGATCTCGCACCTGACCTAAGCGATGTGCGCACTTGGTGCCCTATAGACAGCAATGCGGACCCCAAGATTCCAATTCACTGGATCTCCTGGGATGAAGGTAGATGTGGAGAGTGACTACCCTCTGGCGTACCTGAAATTATTTCTTACTGAGGAGGTAATTTTAAAAATCGTCACAGAAACCAACCGCTACCATGATTAGCAATCCGCTACACTGGGTGCCAGGTTTTCCAGATCCAGAAAATGGGAACCGATCACTAAAGAGGACATCTGGCAGTTTCTGGGACTCATCATCCTTCAGGGGGTGGTGGGAAAACCGCTCCAGAAATGGTATTGGACCACCAATGAGCTACTGGCCACTCCATTTTTTGGCACCGTGATGTCCGAATACCGTTTTTCGCTCATCATGAAGAATTTACACTTCACTAACAATAAAGAGTTTGATGAGGCCACGCATCCTGCGCCCAAACTAAAAAAAATCTGGGAGGTGTGCCAAATGATTGTCACCAACTTCCAGCAAACCTACGTGCTAGAAAGGGACGTCAGTGTGGACGAAAGTCTGATGGCCTACAAGGGACGCCTGGGCTGGATACAGTTTATTGCATCCAAAAGAGCGCGGTTTGGCATCAAGTTTTACTTGCTCTGCGAATCATCCACTGGATATACAGTATATGGAATGCAGTCATTTACACCGGTAAAGGCACCAAGTTCAACCCCAGGTGCAGCCGCTATGAGATGGCCACATCATCTGTCCTTACACTGCTGGACCCATTGCTGAACCAGGAATATTGTGTGACAACGGACACACATCTCCGGAACTTTATGAGGTTTTGCTCCTAAACAAAACTGATGGGTATGGTACCGTTAGGCCAAACCGGCGTTACATGCCATCAATGTTTGGCAAGAAAAAACTAAAAAAAGGAGATGGTTGCCTTTCAAATGGGTAAAATAATGGCAATGCGATGGCGAGACAAGAAGGACGTGTGTCTTATGAGCACCGTGCACAGCACCTCCACTACCATGGTCCGCACAAAACACGGAAAAGATGTGCTGAAGCCGCAAGTCGTGATCGACTATAATCACACGATGGGAGGTGTCGACCGAGCCGATCAGGCAATGACATTTTACCCGGCGATGCGCAAACAACAGAAGTATTTTTACAAAAATATTTTCAGGCATCTCCTGGAACAATGCCTTTGGAACGCCTACATCCTTTATAGAGCAAACACTGAAATACCTCTTGTTCATTCTGACTTTATCTGGAAGGTGGCTGAGCAGATTTTTATCAACCACCAGACGCCATCAGTAGCTGCTAACAGACCCGGGCGACGCGCTGTTGATGTTGTCAACCCAGAACGCCTGACAGGTCGTCATTTTGTAGACTACCTACCGCCAACCGCACGAAAGTTAGCGCCTACCAGGATGTGCGTTGTTTGCTGTTCCAAGAGAGATGGCAATGGAAAAAAAGTCAGAAAAGAAACAAGGTACTATTGTCCTGATTGCAACGTCGGACTTTGTCTAGTTCCATGCTTAAAACTGTTTCACACTCATGTGTATTGAATTTCTTTGTTTGACAAATTTCATTATTTTTCTTTACATTATTGAATAAAATTATATTATTGATTAGATAATAATTCATGCGTTTGTGTTTCAAATTTATCACATCTGGAATGTCTACTAGAGTCTTGTTTTGGTCAGGTTTAACTAAGTAAATACTAAGAATTGCAGGCCTATAATACATGTCACCAAATTTCCATGCAAAATTTTTTACCGCTTTTGGTACAAAATTCCAGACAGAATCATACCGCCAGGGAGGTTAAATTTTCATTTAAAAATAAAATGATAATGTGTGGTAGCAGTGGTAATAAGATGCCTACATCTAGTGATTTTGAAAATCAAAGGGCTGGTTCCTGGTAGCCTAGTGGAAAATGATTTTTTTTTAAGTCCTTTGTAGCCTAGCAGGCTTTTTTTTTCAATGCAAACTGTTTTACAAAATTACCTTATCAAATCAAGGACATTGGATACTGTTTTTTGTTATAGATGTACAGTAAAACCTTGCTTTGAGAGTAACTTGGTTTGAGAGCGTTTTGCAAGACAAGCTACATTTTTAAATACATTTTGACTTGATATACAAGCAATGTCTTGATATACAAGTAACGTCATGTCAAACTGGGTATAAAAGAGAATAGAGGCACCTCTAAGTGTAGCAATATGATTACATTTAATGAATGTACAACATTTAGCAACATATTGGAGGCACCTTTCTTCTCTTTAACACACTGTAGCTCCTGCTTGATTTTGCTTCTAATCTCATTGTGGAAGCTTCCATTTGTGGATGGACATTTTATAGTTACATAACCTGGTCACATTGCTATAATCTTTTCATATGGTCTATAAACTGAAGGACCTATGAATGAATGGTTGTGGAACGAATCATTTGAGTTTCCATTATTTCTTATGGGTAAATTTGCTTTGATATATAAGTACTTTGGATTTGAAGCATGTTTCTTGAACGAATTATGCTCCCTATTCAAGGTTTTACTGTAGTTTGTTTTGTCCACTGCTGGCTTATTTTCCTTAATGTATGTGGTTTCTTTTATATTGCTTATACTTTTTAGCATTTGCTTTGCTAGGGTTTTATCATATTCAAAGTGTCTGCTGTCAATCACAGCCAATGAGGAGAGAGAGGGGGCAGGGCTGAGCTGAAGCTCTGTGTGTGAATGAACAAGAGAGCCATGGCTCAGGTGCCCTCATTGCAAGCTTCTTGATCTTGGGGCACTTGACAGGAGGGAGGGGTCGGGAGCGCTGGTGGGGTACCCGAGAAGAGGAAGATAGGGGCTGCTCTGTGCAAAAATACTGCACAGGGCAGGTAAGGCCCCATTTTACACTTGTGTGACTTATCCTGCGACTTGGGACTGCAAAGTCGCATGACAAGTTGTACTCCATGATTTCCAATGACTACCATTCATATCTGTGAGACTTCAAGTTGCACCGACTTCAAAGTCTGACATTGATGCGAGTTGAGGTCCGTAGATCTCAAGTTTACAAAGGCATTCCCTGGAATCATAGAAAAATAGCGGCGAAATCGTAAAACTTTCAAATCGCTGCGGTGTAAAAGGGGCCTAAGTATAACATGTATGTTATCTAAAAAAACAACTAAAAATATCACTTTAATTGAACAAGCTGAAGTTAGAAGCTGATTGGTTACCATGCAAAGATGCACCATATTCTAAATGCACTAGTTGTAGTAAAACTCCTCCAATATTTATACTCCATTAAAGCTATTAGATATTAGAACTAGGGATGAGCTCCGCGTTCGATTCGAATGTATGTTTGACTCGAACATTGTCTGTTCATACGTTCGACGAAATTTGGGAAGTTCGCGCCAAATTCGAGTGACGCGCAATGGCCCATAATTCACTGCGGCATTGCTTGCTGATAATTGGCCAAACACGCACATGCATGATTGACCCTGCATGCTTGGCCAATCACAGCGCGCAAAAAAACGGTGGCTTTGGCCAATTATTGCTTTAGCACAGGCCCCACACTATATAAGGCCACCTGCTGGGCGGCCTCGTGTAGTGTGTTCCAGCACTGAACAGAGATCAGTCAGAGAGACAGAGAGATAGTCTTTTTATATAGCTAGATAGAGCAGGCAGGCATGCTAGTCAGTTTAGCTTAATTTACAGTGTGTAGAGCAGGGGTCTCAAACTCAAATTACCTGAGGGCCACAAGACAAGTTTTCATATCCCATGGGGGACCGCATGCAAACTTTCAAACTTCAAAAACAGTACTGGTGTTCAGCGAACGTATTATTAACCCCCAGCTCTGTGTCAGCGGACGCATTATTAACCCCCAGCACTGGTGTCAACGGACACATTATTAACCCCCACCTTTGGTGTCAGCGGACACATTATTAACCCCCAGCACTGGTGTCAGCGGACACATTATTAAACCCTAGTATTGGTGTCAGCAAACGCATTATTAACCCTGACCACTGCACTGCACATGGACCACTACACACGGGCCACTTACACACGGACCACTGCACACGGACCACTGCACACGGACCACTGCACACAGACCACAGAACACGGACCACAGAACACGGACCACTGCACTGCACACGGACCACTGCACTGCACACTGACCACTACACTGCACACTGCCGACAAACCACTGCACTGCACACTGACCACTACACTGCACACTGCCGACAGACCACTACACTGCCGACAGACCACTACACTGCCGACAGACCACTACACTACACACTGACCACTCACCATCATGGCACAGCACATCAAGGCTCAGAGCCCAGCAAATTAGGGCACAGTACATCAGGGCACAGCACATCAGGGCACAGCACATCAGGGTACAGGGCACAGCACATCAGGGTACAGCACATCAAGGCACAGAGCCCAGCAAATAAGGGCACATGGCACAGCACATCAGGGCACAGGGCACAGCACATCAGGGTACAGGGTACAGGGCACAGCTCACATGAGGGCACAGCGCACATCAGGGCACAGCACACATCAGGGTACAGGGCACAGCACATCAGGGTACAGGGCACAGCACATCAGAGCACAACAGAGTACAGGGCACATCAGAGCACAGCACATAGGGGTACAGCTGAAACAATTGGAGAGTAGGGGCGCTAATTATTGATAGGTATAACAGGTATTATACAACATTAGTGAAAATAATATAATATAAATATGTGAATGTCGTGCTAACCATATAACAACAAACCAATAAGTGCAGAAAAAATATATAGTGACAATAGACAATGTGTGTCTATCCAAAAGTCCGTGTTTGTTTAGTGCAATGTTGTGCTGCAAACAATAGTATTCCAATGGGTGCTCCGTGTGGTCTTCTAAACGTATATCACCTTCACCAAATAAACACCGCAAGTGTGAATGGATGGCTCCTTACCCGAAGGTGTTGACCTATTGTTTAAATAAGGTCAAATAGGCTCAGAAATCAGCTCTTGTCCGTGGAAACCACGATTGAAAACCAGGCTGTGGATAGGTCTCATATAAAGAGAGAAACAGCTCCCATGGTGTAAAACCTTTTATTAAAATAATTGCTAAAAAATATAATGCCAAATGGCCTCTTACTTTCGATGGTGCCCGTGTTCCCGGCACTGAGGCTGTAGGTATATAGGGATTGGAGAGAGAAGTTGTGATGAGCTGGTGAAGCCGGCGTGCGTTCCACCGCCGTCAGGCTTGAAAACCAGGAAACCGGAAGTATGCTAGTAGTGCGTGCCCAGGTACCGCCTCGACGTACGTTTCGTTAATGTCGTCATCAGGAAGGCTTCCTGATGACGACATTAACGAAACGTACGTCGAGGCGGTACCTGGGCACGCACTACTAGCATACTTCCGGTTTCCTGGTTTTCAAGCCTGACGGCGGTGGAACGCACGCCGGCTTCACCAGCTCATCACAACTTCTCTCTCCAATCCCTATATACCTACAGCCTCAGTGCCGGGAACACGGGCACCATCGAAAGTAAGAGGCCATTTGGCATTATATTTTTTAGCAATTATTTTAATAAAAGGTTTTACACCATGGGAGCTGTTTCTCTCTTTATATGAGACCTATCCACAGCCTGGTTTTCAATCGTGGTTTCCACGGACAAGAGCTGATTTCTGAGCCTATTTGACCTTATTTAAACAATAGGTCAACACCTTCGGGTAAGGAGCCATCCATTCACACTTGCGGTGTTTATTTGGTGAAGGTGATATACGTTTAGAAGACCACACGGAGCACCCATTGGAATACTATTGTTTGCAGCACAACATTGCACTAAACAAACACGGACTTTTGGATAGACACACATTGTCTATTGTCACTATATATTTTTTCTGCACTTATTGGTTTGTTGTTATATGGTTAGCACGACATTCACATATTTATATTATATTATTTTCACTAATGTTGTATAATACCTGTTATACCTATCAATAATTAGCGCCCCTACTCTCCAATTGTTTCACATGTCTAATCCAGTATTCTGCATTAGTTAGGGAGCAGCTTGTATTATTATTTTTGCACTTTCCCCCCCCCCCCCTCACATTTTAGTTTGGCGCGAGATTTTCCCAAGTTTCCACATAGGGGTACAGCACAACAGGCCACATCAGGGTACAGAGCACGGCACATCAGGACAGGACATATCCGGACAAGGCACATCGCACATCAGGGTACAGGGCACAGCGCACATCAGGGTACAGGGCACATGAAACAGCACATCAGGGTACAAAGCCCAGCAAATCAGTGTACATGGCACACATCAGGGCACATGGGGCATATCAGGGCACATGAGAGCACATCAGGCACAGCACATCGGTACAGGGCACATGGCACATCAGGGTACAGGGCACAGGGTACCCTGATGTACAGAGCCCAGCACATCAGGGACACATCAGGGTACATGAGGCACATCAGGGTACATGGGGCACATGGCACATCAGAGCACATCAGGGTACCTGGGGCACATGGCATATCAGGGTACATGGGGTACATCAGGGCACAATCAGAGCACATCAGGCATACCTCCCAACTTTCCGCGGATCTGAGTTGTTGAGGGGGGGGGGTCCGCAGATCAAAGTTGTTGAGCGGGGGGGGGGGTTCCACGGCTCGGAGTGTTGTTGAGCGGGGATTTACCGCGAATCGCGGGCCATTTATTACCGGTCCGTGGGCCGTAAATGGCCCGCGGGCCGGTACTTTGAGACCCCTGGTGTAGAGGATATATGCACATCCCTAGGAGTTGTACATATATTTATACACTGTATAGCTTAGCTGGATCAGTTCTTCCTAATTTACTGGCAGGCAGGTGATTGTGCTATTTAAAGACGTTATCACAGGTATAGACACCCAGCAGGTACAATATTTAAAAATTCCATTGATACATGTTCCCTCGGGCAAGACCCGGGTTCTCAAAGACGTTTTTCACAGGCAAACTATAGACACCCAACAGGTACAATATTTAAAGAAATTTTTCATTTTTTTTCTATTTAAACAACTCCTGGAGCAGTGATTTTAATGATGCTGAAATAAAAATAAAAATAAAATAAAAATTCCTTTAAATATTGTTCCTGCTGGGTGTCTATAGTTTGCCTGTGAGTCCTGCTCATGAAAAAACGACCGTTTTTAAAACTTTTTTCTAGGGTTGTCCCGATACCTATACCAGGATGCAGGGACATGGATGCAGGGACATGGATGGAGGGACATGGATGCAGGGACATGGATGCAGGGACATGAATGCAGGGACATGGATGCGGGGACATGGATGCGGGGACATGGATGCAGGGACATGGATGGAGGGACATGGATGCAGGGACATGAATGCAGGGACATGGATGCGGGGACATGGATGCGGGGACATGGATGCGGGGACATGGCTGCATTAGTGTGGGGACATGGCTGCATTAGTGTGGGGGATATGGCTGCATTAGTGTGGGGGACATGGCTGCATTAGTGTGGGGGACATGGCTGCATTTGGGGACACATTTAAAAAAAGTATCGGTATTCGGTATCGGCGAGTACTTGTACTCGGTCCTAAAAAAGTGGTATCGGGACAACCCTACTTTTTTCCATTGATACATGTTCCCTGGGGCAATAACTTGAATATTGGGCTTTAAAATTAGCACTTTTGAATTCGAACATCCGAGTCCCATAGACTTCAATGGGGTTCTAAATGTTCGCGCAAATGGGCGGTCTGTTCAAACGATCTGGTGCGAACCAAACGCTGGGGTGTTCAACTCATCCCTAATTAGAACACTACCTTTTTTTGGATCCCTCTTCGGTGCTCCTGGCCCCTTCCTTATGTTGAGTCCCCCCCACAGCAAGCAGCTTGCTTTGGGGGCACCCTGTGTCCATTCAGACATGGAGCTGTGGCCTGACCCTGCCCTCTTTTTTTTCTTTATTGGCTAACTAACTTTGATTGACAGCAGAGGAAGTCAATGGTGCGGCGCTGCTGTCTCAGCCAATGAGGAGGTGAGTCCCGGACAGCCAAGTTTCTCGTGCAACATCGCTGGATTTAGATACACCTCAGGTAAGTATTAAAGGGGGCTGCTGCACAAAGAAGATTTTTTATCTTAATGCATAGAATGCATTAAGATAAAAAACCTTATGCCTTTACAACCACTTTAACCACTTGTCATCTGCCCACCGTCAAATGACGGCGGGCAGACGACTCCATTATCCTGACATCACGTCATATGACGTGATGTCCCTTTAAAGCCGGCGGGCGGGCGGCGCGCGCGCGCGCGTCGCCGCGCGCGCGCGCGCGCGCGCGCACCCGCCGCTCTGCGGGGATCCCGTGCGAGTGCCCGGCGGCAACGATCGCCGCCGGGCACACGCAATTGCTCAGTAACTGAGCTGGGACGTGCAGCTCTGTATGTAAACACATAGCTGCACGTCCCTGTCAGGGAGAGAGGAGATCGATTGTGTCCCTTGTACATAGGGACACAATCGGTCACCTCCCCCAGTCACCCCCCCCCTCCCCCCACAGTTAGAACACTCATAGGACACACATTTAACCCCTTCCCCGCCCCCTAGTGGTTAACCCCTTCACTGCCAGTCACATTTATACAGTAATCAATGCATATTTATAGCATTGTTCACTGTATAAATGTAAATGGTCCCAAAAATGTCAGAAAAGTGTCCGAAATGTCCGCCATAACGTCGCAGTCCCAATAAAAAAATCGCAGATCGCCGCCATTAATAGTAAAAAAAAAAAAAAAAAAAAAAAAATGCCATTAACTATCCCCTATTTTGTAAACGCTATAAATTTTGCGCAAACCAATCGATAAACGCTTATTGCATTTTTTTTTTACCAAAAATATGTAGAGGAATACGTATCGGCCTAAACTGAGGGAAAAAATATTTTTTTTATATATTTTTTGGCTTATTTATTATAGCAAAAAGGAAAAAATATTGCATTTTTTTAAAAATTGATGCTCTATTTTTGTTTATAGCGCAAAAAATAAAAACCGCAGAGGTGATCAAATAGCACCAAAAGAAAGCTCTATTTGTGGGAAAAAAAGGACGCCAATTTTGTTTGGGAGCCACGTCGCACGACCGCGCAATTGTCAGTTAAAGCGACGCAGTGCCGGAAGCTTATATTTTGTCTGGGCAGGAAGGGGGTGTAGGTGCACAGTAGGCAAGTGGTTAAGTTATTTAACCACTTAAGGACCGATCCAAGTTTTTTTTTGTTAGAAAATTACTTAGAACCCCAAACATTATACATTTTTTTCTAACACCCTAGAGAATAAAATGGCGGTCATTGCATTACTTTTTGTCACACCGTATTTGCGCAGCGGTCTTACAAGCGCACTTTTTTGGAAAAAATTTACAAAAATTTGCAAATTGATGCCCAACATGTCACGCTTCAAAATTGCGTCCGCTCGTGGAATGGCGTCAAACTTTTACCCTTAAAAATCACCATAGGCGACATTTAAAAAATTCTACAGGTTGCATGTTTTGAGTTACAGAGGAAGTCTAGGGATAGAATTATTGCTCTCACTCTGACGATCGCGGCGATACCTCATATGTGTGGTTTCAACACCATTTTCATATGCGAGCGCTGCTCAAGTATGCATTCGCTTCTGCGCGTGAGCTCATCGGGATGGGGCATTTAAAAAAAAATGTCTTATTTATTTTACTTTATTTTTTTGATTTTAACACAGTTTTTTTTTTTTATTGGGTCACTTTTATTCATATTTCAAGGAATGTAAACATCCCTTGTAATAGAAAAAAGCATGACAGGTCCTCTTAAATATGAAATCTGGGGTCAAAAAGACCTCAGATCTCATATTTGGACTTAAATAAATAAAAAATTGTCATTGACAAAATTACAACAAAAAAATTTCCCTTTAAGACGTATGGGCGAAAGGGATGATTTGATGTCGCTTCCGCCCTGCAGTGATATGGAGACGGGTGGGGGCCATCTTCCCCTCACTCTCCATGCACAGCAAGGGAAAGGACCGGATAGCTTCCCCCGTTGTCAGCGGAGGGCACTGGAGAGCGGCGGGAGGGGGGCCCTCTCCCGTCGCTCATAAAAGTAATCTTGCGGCGCATCCTTTATCTTGTAGAGGACCGCCCACTAAAGAAGAGGATACCGGGGGTTATGGTAGCTAGCTGATACCATAACAACAATATTCTTTTTCAAACACATCAAGTATAATGACAATTGGGGGTCCAGAAGTGGTTAAACAAATAACAAAAAAAAAAAAAAAATGTGATAACCAGCTGCAAACCCAACTTGTTATAGGATGTATGATGATTATGCATCTTCTTCTTCTACAATGGTATCTACATATCAGGATACATTTAGCTTGAAGAGTCCTAAGCAGGCCATTAGCTAACTATTTTAGGAATGGAAAAGGTGAAATCATTTATGTAACATCCCTGCATGTATATAGGTTAGTGTTAATAAAAGGGGAAGGTTACATGTTATATGGATTACAGGGCAAGGTATATGCCCTTCAACTGTGCTTCTAGATTTCTCATATTTCATGAACGTGACATAAATATCCTTTGCTTCCTGATTTTGTCTTAAAATACACTGTACAACTACAGGAAGAGACTTGTTAGCATGGCAAGTCCATCCCTGGTTGTATCCAGGCAGGAAGGCTGCAGTAGTCACCAAAGGGATGTCTCTGAACAATTGACTGAGACACTTTTCTGCAGTTTGTAGAGGTCTTCATAACGGAATTGCATCACATGACTCTTTTGTGTAGTGAATTATGCTGGCCACAGACGGCTCAAGTGAATTGGGTAAAATTTGAGCTATAGGTGGCACTGTCAGCACCATCCACCTTGAAGAACTTTCCTTTAAATACTGTGGGGGGGGGGGGGGGGGCATGTGGAGAATTGTAAGCAGAATAGTGGCTGCATCCTATCATAATTAGTCTCTGTTCAGGTATTCTGACATTTGTGGGTGCTGCAGCTGTCAGGATATAATACACAGCAGGAGATATTCCTTCATCTCCTCTGTTTAGCATGGCTAGAGGAATCTATTAGATTTCTCTTGAGGAGACTCTGATGTAATGGAGGGATTACGATCTGAAGGGGAGGGGCAGATTATTTTTTTTTTTTTTATATATATAATGATTGGTGTTTTTTTTTTCTGGTTCCGGAGCTGATTGGACAGCCAATCCAGTCCTTCGAAGAGACCGTCTCCGCTAGTTGCACAGGTTGCCTGGATGTACCAGTTTCTATGATGGAGGGAGTGCAATCCTAGCTTGTCCGTTATTTCCATGGCTTTCATGGCGTACGGCAGATCTTGTTTGTTGGCGAATGTCAACAATACTGCGTCTCGGAGCTCGTCTTCCACCAACATCCTCATGAACTCTTCCCGTGCTTCGTTCACTCTCTCACGATTGTTGCTGTCCACCATGAAGATTAAGCCTTGTGTGTTCTGGAAGTAATGACGCCACAGAGGCCGGATCTTGTCTTGACCGCCCACATCCCACACCATAAAACTGATGTTCTTATATTCTACCATCTCTATGTTAAAACCTATTGTGGGGATGGTGGTGACGATTTCTCCTAGCTTCAGCTTGTATAGAATAGTGGTTTTACCTGCCGCATCCAACCCCACCATCAGAATACGCATCTCTTTCTTGCTGAAAAGGCCTTTGAACAGGTTTGCAAACATATTCCCCATGTTGGAAATGTGATAGTGTCAGGAATGGCAAGGGAAAAAAAAAAACCCTCTCTCGCTGTATCCTGGGCGGTTCCCCCTGGAGGGGCTCTCCTCTGAGGCGTTGGTTGGTCCGGCACAAGATGGCGGAAGGTGGGGAGGGGCAGATTCTGATGTGAGGGAAGACTTTTATGTGCAGGGGTCTCTGGTGTGATAAAGGGACTCAAATGTAAAGGGATGATGCTAATATAAAGTTTCTGATGTAATGGAGGAACTCTGATGTAATGGGGGATTCTGAAGCCATAGGGAGACGCTAATGGAAAAGTTGGAGCTCTGATGTAATGAGGGACTCTGATGTGAAGGGGAAACTTTGATGAAGTCACGTGACGTGACGCAACGCGTAAGGTCAACCGGAAGTGACGTGACACCCTGACCGTCCGACCGGAAGTGCCGTTGTTGGTGTTTTTACCCGTTTTATGTTTGTAAGTGAATTTACCCATTAAACTGTTTTCAGTTTTTACATAATTCACGATGAGAGCTTCATTTTTTCCATTTTATGCATTTGCTTAACCCACGTTGAGCGGACCCTGATTACGCCTGGATGTGGACAGCATTATCTATCCAAGACGGAATCCAACAACAATATCTAGGATTGAGTTGAGGCCCTTTTCTTTCTGTTGGGAGGTAAGCGCTCTGTGAGCACAGATATCTTGGAAGACGTCTCTGGATTTTCCGATTGCTTAAAGTGATAGAAGCTATTGAATTGTTTGACACGATTATTGCTATTTTTCACCTTTTGGACTGATCTCTGTATCCATCCTACTCAGTTGTGATTTATCACTATCACTGGACTTTTGTTTATCTAATTTTCATTGTTATATTTTGTGGTTGGAATGTGCACTATTTACACCTTTTTGCCATAGGGGCGCTATTTGCGCCTTTTAGTTTAGTTTAGAATTGCGCTCATCACTTTCCTTTTATATTCATTCATTGTTGTTAGCACATAACAGATTTGAGCTGCATATAATTTAGTTTAGACTTTCACTGTTCACGTTTATTCACTGTTGGTCAGCGCTGTAGTTTTTCCTTTTTTAACTTTGATGTAATGACAGGAATCTAATGTGAAGGGGGGCACTAGTGTGCTGGGGGCTATGGTGTGTCTAGTGCACCTAGACATTACACTTGGAACAATTAGGGTGTGTGGGCCCCTAGATTATCACTTATCACTTGGATATCAGCTCTAAGTCAATAGAGTAATTTCCTACTCGTGTGCAATGATGTCACAAAGCCCCGTCCTGACATGTTTTGTCACTCCTCACGTGACTTCCTCAAGGTGTACCTCCTTGACACCCTGATTGTGTTAAGTATAATGCCTAGGTGCACTAGAGGAAGTGCATCCTAAAATGTGAGTTTTGTTTTTAAAGTTTTTAATAAAGCACTGACTTTTAAACAGTGTTATGAGCACCTTATATATGAAAATTCCTGCACACTAGAATGAGTGTCCCTGGAATAGGATTCCTACTGCCAGCCATTGGAATATACACCCTTATAAAGGGGAAGGCTTCCAGTGACCAGTGGAAGGTCTGTATATGAGGTGAGTGCATAGTTTGGGTGGTGAAGTGTCACTGGGGGTGATTCGTGAAAAAACACCTGATTCTCAGAACAGTTTTTTATCCAGTGAACTTTTGGTCATAGTTTTATTATTTATTTTTTGAGTTTTTTTCGCATTGAATGTTATCATTAGGTCATGCTGTACATTTGATGTTGTTTTTATCCACTTACTGTATATTATCTTTCTTCACTTGCTTCATTTAGGCCTGTCGTTTTCCCTGACGAGATTCTTGCCAAGAAACTCTTGCCGGCGTGTGTACTGACTTTCATTTCAAAAGAACCGTGGTTCTCTTGAAAGGAAAGAATGCGGTGACATCATTACGTACGACGAGCATGTGCTTGTCACATTCGATGCCGACTCTGCCATCTTGATTCACCCTACCTATGCCGTGGAAGCTACCGCGCATGCGTCAAAGTCATTTTGAGCATGCGCGGGTTTTCACGGCGACAGGTAAGTATACACCCTCTCAGGTTTCTCATCTGGAAACAGGCAAATGAGAATCTCGACGAAAAAGAGAGCAGGTTTTTTGTTTTCTTGTCGAGATTCTGGACAGATTTCCAGACGAGAAACCTGAATGCCTCGTACACACGAACGGGAATCTCCGTACGAGGCCTTAGCTTTGATTATGGTCCATATTATGTATTGAGGTTCCATTCTTTGTCACTTTTTTTTTGACATTTTTTCAGTGGAGGGTAATTAGAACACATGTACATTTTTATTGCTGCCCCCCAATGAATACCAGGCCTTCACACCAAATTAAAAATGGTGTGGGGTACCCCCAAAATCCATACCAGACTTTCACAACTGATACCAGGCCATATGCCCTCAACATGGGTGGGTGGGTGCTTTGGGGTGTCCCCACCTTGTCCCCATGTTGATGTGGACAAGGGCCTCATCCCTATAACCCTGGCTGGTGGTTGTGGGAGTCTGTGAGCTGGGGGCTTATCGGAATCTGGAAACTGTCTTTAACAAGGGGGCCCCCAGATCTCGGCCCCCCATGTGAATGTATTGTACCCCTATCTATTCATCAAAAATGTGTAAAAGAGAATAAAGACAGAAGCCAGTTTTTGACAGTTCCTTTATTAAAAATAAAAAAATGTCCCCCTATGTAGATTCATTTTCAATCCACACCGCCAAACGAAAAAAGAACAAATACAAAGGTCTACTGCCCAGCATGCACCTGTCGATGATGTCACAAAGGGCAGGAACACCAGGTGACATCAGTGGCCTCACCCCTTCTTTATATAAGAACTGTCACATGGCAGAGTAGGCAGAGTATGGGAGCATTCATTAAGAGCGGACCTTTTTGGGCGTCATGATTGACGATGGATCTACATCAGGGGACACGTTTTTTTTTTTTTTTTATAAAGTAATTGTCAAAAACTGCCTCCTGTCTTTATTCACTTTTACATTTGTTTGGTGAATGGTGAATTCACATAGGGGGAGGAGATCCAGGGGGCCCCTTGTTAAATTGGGCATTCATATTCCGATAAGCCCCCCGTCTGCAGACCCCCACAATCACCAGCCAGGGTTATGTGGATAAGGACCTTGTCCCCATCAACATGGTGCTTTGGGTTGGGGTCTGAGCCCCCCACCCCAAAGCACCCGCCCACCCATGTTGAGGGCATGTGACCTTGTATAATTCATGAGGGGGGCACTTGCTCACCCCCCCTTTTCCTGACCTGCCAGACTGCATGCTCGGATAAGGGTCTGGTATAGATTGTAGGGGGACCCCACACCATTTTATTTTAAATCAATTCCAGACCCAAAGGGCCTGGTATGCATTGGGGGGGGCACACTTTTTTTCATAATTTTTAATTGTCTGCATGTTTTTTTTTTTATTCAGCTGTCAGCGGGGATTTCCAGCCCACTCCTTAGCAACCATCTCAATGCATTAAATGACTGCATTAAATAATGAGGTAATTACTGCTAAATCGAACAAATACCAAATTCAGTATTTAAAGCAAAATTCTTAGTGAATTGCACTTTCACAACTGATTTGCTGCAAGCGGAATTTAAGCACATTTTTAATTCCTTATTTAACTCTTAGTGAATTGACCCCATAGTCCTGTTTACCATTATCATTGAAAGTAAAGAAATCACAAATTTTGGGTTGTCCCCAGAAAAAAAATAGCGGAGAAATCTTTCAATGGGCACACTAGCTCTGGTGACCTGGGGCCCACAAGGAATTCCCTTAGATTGCAGGAATTTCCTCTCACTTCCTGTTTGGCTATGAGATAGGAAGTGAAGGGAAATCTCCCCATTGGGACAAATAGGGCAAAAGTAAACCTTAGAGGGTTATAAGCCTCTCTTACTCTATCCAAAATGAAAAAAAAAAGGATTTTTAATAAACAGCTTACCTGTAAAATCCTTTTCTTGAAGTACATCACGGGACACAGAGCGCATAGCCATTACACTTGGGTTATATGGGTACCTTCAGGTGTGGACACTGGTGTAATCAATTTCACAGGAAGTTTCCTCCCTATATAACCCCCTCCCACTGGGAGTGCTTCAGTTTTGTAGCAAGCAATTCTCCCGAGGTTACACAATGTTCCCCAAAAGAGGGGTGGGAGCTCTGTGTCCCGTGATGTACTTTGGACCGCCTGCCCAAAAGCTGCGTCCGTACCCTTTGCAACGTCCAACTTATAAAATGTATAAACGTATGTACGGAAGACCAGGTTGCCGCCTTGCAAACCTGTGCCATAGAGATCTGATGGTGTGCCGCCCAGGAGGCACTCATGGCCCTCGTAGAATGGGCTTTAACTGATAAGGGAGGTGGAACGCTCTTCAGACCATAAGCCTGAAAAATCAGCTGCTTAATCCACCTAGCCAAGGAAGACTTGGCAGCCGGCTGACCCTTCTTGGGGCCATCCGGAAGAACAAAAAGCACATCTGTTTTCCGAATCTTCTCTGTAGCCTTGAGATAGACCCTCATGGCTCGAACCACGTCCAAAGTATGAAGCCGTCTTTCCTCTCTGGACTGGGGAGTAGGAAAGAAGGATGGTAGGACTAGGTCCTGATTCAAGGGAAAACTGGATATGACCTTAGGAAGGAAAGAAGGTTGCGGCCGCAGAACCACTCTGTCCTTATGCAGAATAAGGTATGGCTCCCTGCATGACCCTTTTGCAGGGTGCCTCTGCTGACCAGTTCTTCAGCCACAAAAGGCGACGCATATGAACCAATAGCAGAGATAAACGGGACGCCTGTTGAATGGAGTCCTTAATAGCATCTACTGCAAAGCAGAGAGCTCTTGGGAGGTCAGCCAATTCACGAGCTTGCTGAGCCGGTATGTCCCTTAATATCTGTTTAGTCTGATCCTTTAAAGCCTGACAAACGCCAATGGCTGCCACTGCTGGCTGAACCACGGCACCTACTGTGGTAAAAGAAGCCTTCAGTAGGGTCTCCAATTTTTTGTCGACTGGATCTTTAAACACCTGGACATTTTCCACCGGACAGGTCAGGGATTTATTTACGCAGGAAATGGCTGCGTCCACGGTAGGGAGTGCCCATTTCTTTGCAAATTCTTCTTCCATAGGATAGAGAATGGTGAACCTTTTAGGAGGGATAAAAATCCTATCAGGTCGAGCCCAATCCTGAAAAATCACGCTCTCCAGAAGGGGGTGAACCGGGAAAGACGCACCACCCAATGGTGCCTTCAAGGAACCTAAAGAGGATACCGCGGGGGCTAATTGTTCTGACACTGGAAGTTTAAAAGCAGTGCGAACCATATCCGTCAGAGACTGGATCCACAGACTCTCTGCTTGAGAAGCCGAAACAATTTCATCTATAGTGGAATCTTCAATGTCTGACCCGTCAGGACTCAGGTCCGCTTGATCCCCCTGTGGGTCCAATTCCTCCGAAGAGAGGACCTTTGCATCCGAACACACCGTTCTAGGTGACGGGGATCTAGCCCGTTTGCCACCCGGCAAAGAGCGGGCAATTTAAGCAGTTAACCTTTTCTCTAGCCCACCCAGGGTGGATTCTAGCATTTCTTCCGTAACATAAATGGGAATGGGTTGATTGGGGGCCGCCTCTGCCCCTAGCACCCTCAATGGCTCCTGCACGATGCTGTTCGGTGGCCTATCTGGTGAGGGTGGGACCACTGGAGCCTGGCCCAAATCCTCTGACCCCGTTGGAGACCCCTTTACTTTTTTGGCACCTTTTGCAGCCTTAGCTGGTCCTGATCCCTTGGGAGCCATTGCACAACCTTGAGACACCCCTACAGCCAACACCCAACTGTTGTAGCTAGAAGTGAAACATTAATAAGGACAGGCTATGGTAAAATGTTTTCTAAATTTTCATACGCCTGAGAAGGCGGCAATACCGAGGAAAGTCCTGTGAGTATTGCCACACCAATGCCCGTTAGCTGGAGTCCAAGGTTGCACCGACTCAGATACTGCCAGATCTAAGGCTGAGTCCCTTTAAGAAAAAAATTTTTTTTTTTTTTTTCTGGTCAGTGTGGACTTTTAAGTCCAGACCTGAAGATCCACAAACCACCACTGGGTGTCACTGTTAGCCAGAACTGGCTCAGCTGCGCGCTCTATGTCCTCACTCTCCACTGCTCTCAGGAGGGAATGACCAGCCAGGAAATGCTTTTTTGCTTTATCTGAGACCTGACGCTGCTGGCCCGTCCCCCCCACGCCCGCTGACGCTGTAAAAGGCGGCGCGCGCGTGCTCCCCCACCCCCCCCCACGCTGAAACCAACATGGAGGAAGCAGAGAGCAGAGGAGAAGCCTGGACCAGCGCTAGTAACACAGACACCCGGTAAGCCACTAATCTTTGTAGTGCACACATAGAGGAAGCTGTCCCCCTAGGCTTCCTAGGAAACAGGAGTTTTGTCAGCACTTCCTCTCTATACACGTGGGGCTGCAGTATCATGCTAACAGGCAAATCTGGGGGGAGTAGCAAAATACATATCTTTAAAGCATATATATATCTACATGTTATCTGGGTAAACATTAGTACATCCCATCCTGCCTCAAAAGACATAGTGGAGATAGTGGCTGATGCACAAGCATACCATTAGCCAACCCAGAACCCCCAGGGGGATACCTACTGTCGAACCAAGTCCCGCAGGTTCCCTCTTACCTGCTCCACGCCGCAGGGTATTGCAAAATGCAAGAGGCCCAGCCTTCCCCCATCTCCGTGGGTATTGTCTTGGACCTTCAGGGACCGGGGTCCTGTGTTAAGGAACCCACACCCCTGGACCTATATAGCATCCTGGCATCAGTAGCGTTTAGTTCTTGGAAGAGACTAAGGCACTGGAGCCCAGAATCCAGCCCTCCAAGGAGAGGCATTATAGGCAAAAACCCCACGGGTACCGTACACCTTGGCTTTGAAGCACTTCGGACGGATCCGGCTAGCTATCCTGGGTCCCGAGACCTCCGAGGGACAGCTAGACGTGACCAACACCTAAGACACTGGCGAAAAAAAAACTGAAGCACTCCCAGTGGGAGGGGGTTATAAAGGGAGGAAACTTCCTGTGAAATTGATTACACCAGTGTCCACACCTGAAGGTACCCATATAACCCAAGTGTAATGGCTATGCGCTCTGTGTCCCGTGATGTACGATAAAGAAATAAACGTTTTGCCTTTAGTTCTACTTTAAATGTTCTCATTGTAGGATCTTTGGAAAATTACTTATATAAATAAATAAAAAACTGTATCCTAAAATCATGTACTTTATTCATGGCACACAGGCATTATATTAGTGAATGCAGTCAAAATTACTGTAAAGTCATAGTGTCCTTTGTTTTAATAACCTCCAATTTTTAAGATATTAGATACTCTGAAATATTTACAGCGTCTAAAAATGTTGTCCTTTATTTATATCTGACATTTGAAATGATATTATATATGTTCATTGTAGTGAGGATTGTATTGCTTTGCGATACAGTACAAAATTAAGAAAAACACTGTAGAGGTGGAACTGCGTGGAACTCGTTCTGCCCTTCCATTTATTCAACTCCTTTCATAAACTCCAGGAATTCTGTAAAACATACAGACGCATTAACATTATTAAAAGGTTTAAAAGCATACATACATCACTTAACTTTTTAACAACCCTGCGGGGTACAGCTTTACATTAAAGCCATAGGTCATAGGAGAGAAGGCGGGGGATTGTTCTCCTTTGAGTGATGAAAGTTTACAGAAAGTAGGGACCTTACACAGACTGACAATGGGAATAATAAGATATTTGTATAAAATATGTTTACTTGTAAATAAATGTAAAAATATATATATTAGTGAGGAAGGATATTTCATAGTTAAAAAACATTTTTCCTGTGCCGCATTCTTTTGCTGTAGCACCACAGAGGAATAACCTTCACTGCATCTAATATGTATGTGTCAAACAAATAATTTTAGTTTATTCTGTGATTTGAAAATGTTCTTGATTGTTGACATTCAACATCAAGTGTGCCACAGCAAAACAGATTTCTCCATCAAGCAAAAAAACAAAAAACAATAAAAATAAATAAAAAAAACTTAAGAATGTTTCAAAACTGAATTTAAAGGATGGTAATACATTATATATGATTTGCAATCTGTTACTTCTATTTGTACATATGTAATTTTCCAGTGGCAAGTTTAACAGAATGACAAGCATTTTTAAGAGTTCTGTAGATTTTTCTTTTGGTTTGCAGAACATAAAAACAAAAACAACATATCATGGCCACAGCATTGACAGTTGCTAAGCAACTGAGACCTCCCCTCGCGATTTGGGGAAATTATATATAATTATGATTACATAAGGCGAATATGCAAAAGATGAATGAGTTTGGCTTTTGTACAATTTTATATACTTTTGGGTTACAATTTCAAAAAAAGAAAGTTTCATAGCATTTGCATCTTAAGTTTGTGTTACTTAAAGTGATTGTAAGGCTTCATTTTTTTTATTTTTTTAAGTAACATACTTACCTCCACTGTGCGGTTCGTTTTCCACTGAGTGGCCCCAAATCCTCAACTTCTGGGGTCCCCCGGAAGTGCTGATAGCTCTCCCCTGCATTGTATAACCACCTAGGAGAAGCTCTCTCTCTCCAGGGTGTTCCCTTGTGGGCGTGCTCCCGAGTAGAGCATTCGGCATCCATAGATGCTGAATGTAGGACTCGGCCCCGCCCCCGGTGTTCATGTCATTGGCTTTGATTGACAGCAGCGGGAGCCAATGGCTGCGCTGCTATCAATCTATCCAAGAGCCGAGAACCCCGGGCAGAGAGTAAGAGCGCATCTCCAGCGGGGGAAATACAGGACTCAGGTAAGTAAAACGGGGGGACTGGGGGGCAGTCAGTAACAGAATTTTTTCACCTTAATACATAGGATGCATTAAGGTGAAAAAACATGAGGGTTCACAACCCCTTTAAAGGGTAAGTGCACTTTTAATCTAATATTATCCTTGTTAGACACCCCCCCACCCCCACCCCTATCTATTTTAATATTTTTGTATTATAACATACTTACTTGTTTTACTTGCTTATATATATATAAGAAGGCCAGTATGGTGGCCTGAGTTTATGGGAGGAGCCCGGAGGGTATTTAAGCAGCCCACTCACACATGCTCTTTGTCGGTTCAGTGTGCAGTACTACACGTCACTGGGCCGACTCTTCCCAGCTCACCTCATGTCCGTGAGTCTGCGCATTCAATCGCATTCGACATCGCAATCGCTTTGTGGCTTCTCCCTTCATGGTCTTCGCCGGCGGTTCCCGCTTACTGTCGCAGGTAGGATACAAACCTTTTCGTACCTTGTGCAATCTTGCAAATCCTGCATCTCTTTTGGAAAAAAAATCTGCCTCTGAGTTATTGTTGCTTATGTTCCAACATCATTTGGCTCAGGCGTAGTACATTTGTAACTTCCTTCTGCCAAACATACGATTCATTTGTAAATCCATTTGGAGATTAGCATGTGTTTGTATGGGTTCTTTGGTAGATTGAGGTGGTAATTGGACTCGCATGGTGCCTTGTCTGCACTTGATTAGCCTGGGGGGATGGGTGGTTGGTAGGTGTTCGGTTTCAAAGCAAGGGGTAGCATACACTCTACAACCAAATCGTATCAGATTCGTTCAATACTCCTTACTACCGATTCGTATCGAATTTGTTTCATGCATTTTTACAACCGTTTTGTATCGGATACATTACATGCTTTCTACCGTTGTCATTCATTGTTCCCCCATGCCGTGTGTTTTTAGTTCCCGCAGCGGAACTTACGAATTGTTTGTTCACGGTTCTTCTCCCTCATTTATTTACCAAAGTTATTGCCTGTGCGTCATGCATGGCGCCACACCACACTCTTCGGATGTGTTGCACATCCACTCCAGTCCAAAGCAAACCCAGTCGCACGTTCACTGTCCCAGGTAGGATTTGTTAGCTTGTTTGTCATGTCAAATTCGTGGCCACTCATGGTGTCACCCGTACCATATGTTTGGTTCCCGCAGTGGAGCTTACAAAGCATTGATACGCACTTCTCGTGTTCTATTTTCTACACCAAACCTCATTGTTTTGCCCCATGCACGGCATCACGCTACACCTTCCCGACATGTTTCACTCCAGCCACAGTCCGCCGCAAACTCACTTGCATGGCCCACTGTCGCAAGTAAGAATGTTATTACATTCTTTATGTCCTATCAATTTGCTACCATTCGTTGTCTCCCATATCGTTCATTAGTGGTCCCTACGGAACCACGATTCAAACAGGCGTTGTCCTTCTACCTTATACTGCTTGCTTAAGGTACAAACAAACCAGGTGTTTCTATCCTTTCTCAGTAACCCAATTCTTATTGATTGAGACCTTGCAACCATGCAAATCATCTCAGCAGCCTGACACCCTTGTTAAGACCCTTGCAACACATGACCTTTACTAAACGCAAAATAAAAAAATAAATATAAAAACGCAAAAAAAAAAACTTTGCCACCACGCAATCTCAGCCCCTCGGCAACCTGACACCTGTTGAGACCGTTGCAACCACGCAAAATCGTCTCAGCAGCCTGACACCCTTGTTGAGACCCTTGCAAACGCAATATCGTCTCAGCAGCCCCACACTGATTGAGATCCGTGCAACCACGCAAAATCATCTCAGCAGCCTGACACCCTTGTTAAGACCCTTGCAACACATGACCTTTACAAAACGCAAAATAAAAAATGAATAAATATAAAAACGCAAAAAATAAATAAAAAACCTTTGCCACCACGCAATCTCAGCCCCTCGGCAACCGGACACCTGTCCCGTTGCAACCACACAAAATCGTCTCAGCAGCCTGACACCCTTGTTGAGACCCTTTCAAACGCAATATCGTCTCAGCAGCCCTCACACTCATTGACATCCTTGCAACCACTCGTATATCGTCTCAGCAGCCTGACACCCTTAAGACCCTTGCAACACATGACCCTTACAAAAGGCAAAAAAAAAGATATATAAAAACGGAAAAAATTAAATATTAAAGTGCAAAAAATAAATAAAAAACTTTGCCACCACACAATCTCGGCCCAGCAACCTGACACCTGTTTAGACCATTGCAACCACGCAAAATCGTCTCAGCAGCCTGACACCCTTGTTGAGACCCTTGCAAATGCAATACCGTCTCAGCAGACCCACACTCATCGAGACCCTTGAAACCACACAAAATCATCTCAGCAGGGTCTCGATGAGTGTGGGTCTGCTGAGACGGTATTGCGTTTGCAAGGGTCTCAACAAGGGTGTCAGGCTGCTGAGACGATTTTGCGTGGTTGCAATGGTCTAAACAGGTGTCAGGTTGCTGGGCCGAGATTGTGTGGTGGCAAAGTTTTTTATTTATTTTTTGCACTTTAATATTTAATTTTGCTTTTTTTTTTGGTGTTTTTATATATCTTTTTTTTTTTTGCCTTTTGTAAGGGTCATGTGTTGCAAGGGTCTTAAGGGTATGTTATCAGTACATGTACACAGGATCATTTATAGTAATTTCTAGGCAGTTGAGTTCAGAAACCTTCTCGAAAAAAAAAAAATGGGTTCAGACGGATGTTCAAAGGCATTCAAAACGCCGATGCCTGTAACAGCTTGTAAACACAGCCAGATGTGGTAACTCATGTTTACCAGCGTTTCATTTACAGTCGTTTTTATAAAAAAAAAAAAAAGGGGGGGAATATTGTCTAAAGCAACTTGACACTCATTTGAGACCCTTGCAAAATGTAATATCATCTCAGCTACCTCACACTCGTCTAGACCTTTGCAACCACACAATCTCGTCTCAGCAACCCAACGCCCGTTCAGACCTTTGCAGCCATACAAAGTAGTCTTAGCAAACTGACACTCACTTGAGACCATTGCAAACGCAACATCGTCTCAGCAACCCCTCACTTGTTGAGACCCGTGCAACCACACAATGCCACTTTTCAAAACAAACCTCATAATCATCGAGACCTTTGCAACCACGCAATATCGTCTCAGCAAACCAGACTGAGACCCTTGCAACCACACAATATTGTTTGCAGCAGTATAAAACACTTTGCAGCACGCACCTACGTGCAAACCCGAATACAAACTAAACTTGCAAACACACCTCAGTGACAATCAGCCAAACAAACACACAGTGGCACCCAGTTGGCCATTCATCTTTAGTGGCATGCGGGCCACTCATCTTTTCCCTGTCTTTTTCCCTGCACTTAGTTCAGGTTTCCATCCAGCACCAGCGAGTGCACGTTGGTCAGCGAGTGCACGTTGGTCAGCGAGTGCACGTAGGTCAGCGAGAGTGCACGTAGGTCAGCGAGAGTGCACGTAGGTCAGCGAGAGTGCACGTAGGTCAGCGAGAGTGCACGTAGGTCAGCGAGAGTGCACGTAGGTCAGCGAGAGTGCACGTAGGTCAGCGAGAGTGCACGTAGGTCAGCGGGGGCACGTTGGTCAGCGGGGGCACGTATATTGTCTTGTTGAGCACCTGTGTATTGTCTTGATTTTTTCACACCAATGCAAGATCCAGTCCAAGTTCTCAAACTAGACCAAGCATCAGTAGCAGACTTAGCTATGTGGGACAACTTCCCCACCTGATAGAACAGCATTTCAATCTTCATCCCGGCAGTGTCAGCCGAGCCACCACAGGCTTTTGCGTGCATTTTTCGTCCGCCACTGGTTCTCCAAACCTTGGCCCCCAGAAATTCTCTTAAATTTCTGCTTCACCCAGTATTCATCACGTCTCGTGCTGTACCCCATTGTGGCAGCTGCCCAGGTTTGGGGCCACACTTGAACTGGACAGACAGTGTTCTTCACAACAGACAATCAGGCCACAGCCGACAATTAAGGTAGATCAAGCCTCTCCCCATCACGTCCTTCTTGCGCAGGCTCGCGCAGCTGTCACTCCGTCACCAGTTTAATATCTTCTGTAGTCATATTCCAGGCAAATACAAAATCACAGCTGATGCTCTGTCCCATTCTAACCGTATTTGTTTTTCCAGCAAGAGCCTGGAGCTGACCCAATAACCATCCCTGTCCCACCCTGGTCATTGCTGACGATGGACTGAAGTAGCATCTCACCAACTCAACCCAGCTTATTAACCACTCCTTGGCACGCAACACACTGAAGGCCTATTACACTGCTTGGAACACTAACTGCTAATTTTTGGCCACTTGCCTCGGAGCAGCAATAGGCAACGTTAGACACGTCCTAGCCTTCATATCGTATTGCCACACGCAGCTGACCCTTTCTCACAATACTATCACGCCATATCTAGATGGTGTCCAGCATTTCCTGTCCCTGCAGGACCCCAGTAAACTGTCAGTATTCTCGAGCCCATGCAGTCAAGTCCCTACTACAGAGCATACAGAAGCACCAACCTGTAGTCAGTGGCAAGCGCCTATCCTTCAAGAGTGCCCTTTTTAGGGACATGTCTGAAATCCTTACTCGTTCCCCATTTAGGGCCTTGCCCAGCATAGTCATCCTAGCAGCCATCTACCAGGCCTTCTACGGCTCCCTACGACCTAGTGAATTTACAGTCAGTGGCTCCGGCAGTCAGACACTGCTCCGACGCCACCCGACTCGCTTTCGAACCCCTACACTCTCAGTCTGCTAACGCAACAAACCAGCCCCGGGGGTTGACATCAACCTGTTTCAGACTAACAATGCCTGACGCCCAGTGACGGTGCTTGACCGACTACTGCTCCATCTACCCAGCCAATCTGATTGTAGCTCATTGCTACCCTTTCTAAACCAGCTCCCTGAGTGGCAGCCAGTTTGTCAAGCATGTCAGAATCCTAAGCAACTTGGGCTTCAAATCCCAGTCTGTTCTCAGGACATTCTTTCCGAATTAGAGCAGCCTCAACTGCCTCCCAACAGGAGTACCAGACCACGTAATCAAGATACCAGGCTGATGGGAAGTCTCCTTGTTTTGCCACATACATCCCAAATCCTCAGGAAGGAATGGCACAAGCCTTTACCAAGCTGGCTCAATAAATACAAGAAATCAATATAAGCTATTTCCCTATCTGAGTCTTTTGCCCCCTTTTCTTGGCATACTGACCAGACCACCAAGCCACACTTCAGGTCTATTTATGTTGTAAGTCTTGTCGCGTGTTTATGTGATCCACATCACTCTCAGTCAGAGGGCCACGACCATAAATAAGAAGGCCAGTATGGTGGCCTGAGTTTATGGGAGGAGCCCAGAGGGTATTTAAGCAGCCCACTCACACATGCTCTTTGTCGGTTCAGTGTGCAGTACTACACGTCACTGGGCCAACTCTTCCCAGCTCACCTCATGTCCGTGAGTCTGCGCATTCAATCGCATTCGACACCCTCCCGCCCTTCCCTTTTTCAGGGCACTTCTCAGCATATCCTTCTTCAATTAACTACCCATTACTTACTTTGGGTATGCCACGACCATAAACATACTTGTGTATGTATATATAAACATACATATATATATACTGTGTGTGTATATGTATATATATATATATTATATATATATATATATATATAATATATATATATATATATATATTATATATATCTATAGATTATAGATGTATATATGTATTTTATATATATATATATATATATATATATATATATATATAAATACATATATATATAAATACATATATACATCTATATATATATAAATACATATATATAAATACATATATATAAATACATATATACATCTATATATATATATATATATATATATATATATATATAATATATAATATTATATACATATACACACATATACACACACACAGTATATATATATATATGTATGTTTATATATACATACACAAGTATGTTTATGGTCGTGGCCCTCTGACTGAGAGTGATGTGGATCTATAGATATATATCTATATATAATGTATACACTCTTCCTTGCAGCCATTCAGAGAGGAGATCTTTCTAATCTTCTCGCCAGCAGATGGTCTCCCTGCCGGCAAATACAGAGTGAGAGAAATGCTTACGCATTTCTCTTATAAGCAGAGCTGCTCAGTGGGAGATCTTTCCCACCAGCACACAGCGATAATGCTAATAAGAACGGGCACATCCGGCACACCCTGTGCGCACATTTATGTGTGTAGCCTATTCAGCAATGCATAAACATTTTTTTCAGTATCTTCTTGTTCCTACACATCCCTTCAGCATGTATGGCCCAAACTCTATTCACTTCACTGGGAAAACCTGTAGCAGGACAAGATGCATACAGGCATTTAAATTAAGTGATTTAAAGTGCATTGACTTCTTGTATAAGTAAAGCCAAAACCTTATTCTGTTTTGGAATGAGTAGTGAAGGTAGTGAACCTACAGTGAGATTTCTCTTCATTTGCCGTCCCAACACAACACGTCCCGTCGCCACAACAAGAAGTATGAGCAGATATCCCCAAGGTGGAGGGAGTCCTACTATATGCTACTGAAGCCCCTAATCTGCATTAATTTCAGCACACTATAAGATTTCACTTTTAATTACAGTCCTAACTATCCAATTCACATTTGTAAGCCCTGATGAAGGAGTGTTTAAGCCAACAAAAAAGCACTGGATGTATAACTCAACCATCACCCTAATATAAAGTATTTTCTTGGACTCTATGATTAATGATTTGACTCTTTTATTACAGCATTCTGGACACTTTGGGGTTGTTTTTTTCTAAAACTGGGGGGGTTGTCCTCACTTCCAGGAGACCAGGCCGCAAAGAATTGTCAGTGGCTTGGCTCCCTCCTCCTCCCTCATCCTTCCCCTGCTGCCAGACAAATTACATCAGTGGCTCAGCTCCCTCCTCCTCCCTCCTCCTTCCCCCTGCCGCCAGGCCAGTAGGAGAGCGTAACAGTGCCTCCCGCATGCGCAGTAGGGACCCGGCGTGAAGCCGTAATGCTGCACTGTCAGTTTCCCTTACTCACAATAGCGGCAGCAGCACCCGAAAACTGATAGAAACATCAGCTGCGGTGCTGACAGGTAACTGTCCTATTAAAAGTCAGCAGCTGCAGGCTTTTAATTTTTGCAGGGGTGAACGACCTCCTCTTTAAACTTTGACAAAAAAAAAAAAAACAGGGAACTGATTGGTTTCTTTGCAGAGCTGCATCATATTTTGCACTATTTTTTGTAGAAAAAAAAAACCCCAATGTGAAGTGTTTTTTTTTGGGGGGTCCTTCGGCTCGTAAAAGCTACCTAACCAGAGCCATTAAGTTCAATTTTGGCCTTGATTATATTGGACACCAATAATAGACCCATCACCCCATACCTATACCTTAGCAACAGAAATCTGACAAAGGGTTCTACCCCTTACTCATTTTATCTCATACTAAAAGTTTTGGATCTATATACAATACAAACACGTTACATTTTTAAAATGTATACATTTTGCTCCTATTTTCATCTGGACACTAATGTCTCACAAATTATGCTCCTGCTACAAAAACGAGTGATTATAATAACACTATGCCCATGTTCCACCCTGAAGAACTACTCACCATCGTAGTCAATTTTGTCATCATTATTTCTATCTCCATCTAACATCAATTCCTCAATGTCATCCTCTGTAATGGTCTCTCCAGTTGATTCCAACATAGCCTTCAACTCTTCCAGGTCAATGTAACCATCAGCATTCCTATAAAATTTGAGGTTTCTATGTTAAAAAGTGGCACCTAATTTGTTTTCTTGTAATTGTAATTTTTATTGAAATTTTTTACAAAAACATGAAAAGGTGAACATAATACAGAAAAGTATCATCATCTCATCATCTCATATAGAAGAAGACAAGCGTGGAGGATGTCGAAATCAGAAGAAAAAAAAAATCAAGGGGGGGGGTGGGGTACACCAAGGACCTAGACGTAGCATATATGTAGTAATAGTATACAGTAATAAGGGTATGCAGGCCAATCATCCGAACATGCAGGAACTGGTTGTCTAAGAGACCTTATTAATAGTTCAGGAAAGCGATTCAGGATTGAATGAGGAGTTGTCCCAAGGATCCCATATCTTTGAGAATTGAGGCAAAGAATCGTGAATCACCGCTGTCAAATGTTCCATTCTACGTATCTGTGCTATAGCCAAGATCAATTGGGATTGTGTAGGGGGGTTGGGGGATAACCAATGGGTAGGTATTGCTCTCTTGGCGGCTAAGAGAATATATGTCATCAATTTTTTGCCATGTTTAGGTATTCCAGGAACTGGGAGACCTAACAAGTACTGGGGGTGGGTCTTTTTCGATGTCTATTGCTAACACAGACTGGAGCACTGATTGGACCGAGGACAAAATAGCAAAATTAAAGAAATTCCCAGAAAATATGGTAGTGCGTTGTATATATCCCGTAAGCACCTCCAGCATGTCTGGGGTATAGAGGGATCATATTTATGGATAACCTCTGGGGTCCTATACCAGAACATGAGGACCTTATAAGCTGTCTCTCTCTGCTCCACGCATCGGGAAGCTTTAGATATGGAGGTCCAAATCTCCCGCCATTGAGGGAGGGATATAGGGGTTGGAAGCACCTTGGCCCATTTCCGCATATATACATGAGAATTTAACGTAGGCAGATTTGAGTCATGGAGGATCTTATATACAGAGGATATGAGACCAGGTTGGTAAGGGCTGTGAGCACATAATGTTTCAAAAGCATTGGGTCTTTCTAATGCTAAGGCAGGCGATATACTGTAGAATCATGGGCGTCCGCTGAAATTTTTTCAGGGGGGGCGCTTCTTTTAGAGTCTGTGGGACTTCGGTGAAAATGGAGATAAATGCCGGAAATCTGTGTATACATACACCGGCACTGCATCAGTGTAAACCTACTTGAGTCCTAGTTCACATATATGCGATTCCTGCATTGCATGTTGCTTGTCGGCCGTTCACTCTGCCCTTTGCAAACTGATACGGGTGTCAATGTAAAATGAATGACACCCCCATATCGGTTTGCAGATTGCAGTGAGAACTTTGAAATGGTGCAGGAATTGGATTGCATAGGTGTAAACACCCATCCACTCCAAAAAAAGGGTCCTACACAGTTATGGTGCAAATTCCATTTCAGCCATACAGTTTTTATGGCTGAATTTGCATCGCACAGACATCCCATGTGATTTGCACAGCAATGCGGTGCAAATCACATGCAATGTCTATGATCACACAAGTGAAAACCCTGGCATAGCATAGGGTTAATGAAAGACTGCTGGAGGACAAGACAGGAAGTGAAAGATTTGGGAGAGAGAGGGCAGAGTACACAGTGACAATGCTGATAACTCACTTGATGTTCCCAGGATGCTCACACCAATAGTTTAGTCGGCTCTTTAGCTATCAGCTACTTGTTTACAGGCTGTGCACAGAGCATGGACAACGGCACACACAAACAGAGGGGAGGGAAGGGGCAGAGCAGATGCAGCCTCTTCCATTGCTGTGGAAGGGGGGTGGTTGTACTGGCTGGGATGTTACAATTTAAAAGAGTGAGACACACAGCATTGTGCATATGGGTCAGTCCACCTGAGCTCTCCCTGCGCTGTCAGCATGTCTCATCTCTGCTGCACTACCAAGCCCGTCCTGCTCTCACTGTTTCAAGTGTCTTCTCCTACGATCCTAGGGGGGGGCAAACGACCCCCGTTGCCCTATGGAGAGGACGCCCATGTGTAGAATGGAAGTAATGTTTAAATTGGAGATATGAAAAAAAAAGTTTTGGGAGTATGTCAAATTTGTTTTGGAGATCTTGAAAGGAGAATAATTTGCGAGTAACAGGATGTACTAGGTGGCGGAGCTGGAAAATGCCTGCTTGAGACCATGGATACATGGTATTGTAGGATAGGCTATCCGGGATATCTGGGTTAAAAACCTAATTTGTTTTATAGATGTATGTTTAATTGACATAAAACCTAACTAGTTTTCTTGGACAATTAGCCTACCTTACAGTATATTGATTTGCACAGCCATACAACAATAGTACCTTAGAAGTAGGTTTAGAAGTGAAATTTCTTTGAGCACAAAGAGTCTTTTATTTTTGTGCAGGTTAAGTGGGAATAGAGAATGTCAGTCCCCCAGCAGCAGTCCATTCACACTGCAACCTTTTGCATGCATAATGCTGACTGCTTCCCATAACCATGTCATTTTCAGTTTGTTTCTTTTAATCTATGAAGATGTCATCCGTAAACATTTATCATTTATGCGTAAAAAAACTGTACAATTGCTACAGAAGATATTTTATTATAATAAAAAATATGCCTTTCTTTTCATGTGTTTTACCAACACATAAAACATTTACATTTCTCTTCCATAAAGCCATTGCAGTTGTACTTTGACGTTTGTAGATTGGAATTCCTTGAGCTTTCATCCATCTTTCTGTAAAACAGTCTCATTGCATTTTCCATTTTGCACAGAATTTGAATTCACATTATAGGCATTCCCTGAAATGTACTATAGTAATTTGCAGAGAGGTCTGTACATATAAAGGGGTATGGGGGGCTTGGGAATCATTTTTATTCCAAAAGTAGGCAATACAATTTAAGGCTTGCTCACACCAAAATATTGTAGAACGCCTCAGTAAATTGCGTGGAGCACCACAATGTACAGCAACTCCACCATGCATGCATTGATGTGTTGCAGTGCCATTAAAGCTGAAGTTTAGGGATTTTTTGGGGGGGATACAGCACCATACACATTAGGTATGCGTAATTATGCCATTACCTGCGGGTGACTGCTTCTGTGTCCCCGTCACAGCTGCCAGATACTGCCCTAAGCATCTATCTTTTGGAATTTGTAATAATAACATCAGAGGTTCCTATTCAGAAAAAATGCCATGCTTGTCAAACTCTCTTGCCACCTCCACTAGTCATAGAACTTCTCCTACTACACTCCCATGATGCATCAGTTGAACAACATTATCTCCTCCACCCATGCAGAGAACTCATTGGGAGTGTAATAAGATACGTTTTCTGAATGGCAGAGGGGGCAGGAGGGGATGGGTGAGCAGTGCAGCTTTTCTGATTAGAAGACACTGATGTTAACCTTCCCCATAGGAAAGCTGCTTAGTTCAGTATCCAACCTTTGCACCAAAACACATTTTCAAAATAAAGAGATACTAAAGGATAAAAAAAAATTGGGGGTTAAAAAAGATGTTATACTTACCTGCTTTGTGCAATGTTATTGCACAAAAATGTCTTTCTGACAGTCCGCTACCAGCACTGCCTGCACCTCTCTTCTCTGGTTACTTCCTTAGCAAGCTGTGTGCTATGAACGCACCCATACGTGCATACTCCTGATCCAGGCTGTGTGTTTGTCTATAGACACACACAACACCAGTAAGCCAACCCCTGCTCCCTCCTCACAGGAGTTTGATTGATAGCAACAGAAGCCTATGACCATAAGTGTCTCCTATAAGACCAGAAAGTCAGGGGAGCAGTGCTGCAGCCATGACAGTTCTGAAGAGGTGACAGGAGGCTGGTAAGTGTTTATGGGTGGAGTGGGTAAAACCAGTAGCAGGGCATTTTTTACTTTAATGCAGGAATTGCATTAAGGGAAAAAACATTTTAATTTTAGAACCATTTTAACCACTTGCCTTCTGGGCACTTTCACCCCCTTCCTGCCCAGGCCAATTTTCAGCTTTCAGCGCTCTCACACTTTGAATGACAATTGCGTGGTCATGCAACACTGTACCCAAATTTAATTTTTATAACTTTTTTCACACAAATAGAGCTTTCTTTTGGTGGTATTTAATCACTGCTGTGTTTTTTATTTTGTACTACAAAATAGAAAAAATACAGAAAATATTGAAAAGAAAGGGGTTTCTTAGTTTTTACCAGGACATTTTGTAAATAAGTATTTTTTCTCCTTCACTGATGTGCGCTGATGAGACAGCACTGATGGGCACTGATGAGGTGGGACTTATGGGCACTGATGAGGCGGCACTAAAGGGGGCACTGATGAGGACGCTCTAAGATGCCGCACTAATGGGCATTGATAGGTGGAACTGATATGCGAGACTGATAGGCAGCATTGATAGGTGGCACTGGAGGGCACTGATAGGTGGCACTGGTGGACACTGATAGGCAGCATGGATAGGTGGCACTGATGGGTGGCACGGATAGGTGGCACTGATGGGCAGCACTGATGAGCAGGCACTGATGCACACTGAAAGGCAGCACTGGCTGGCATCACTAATGAGCACTGATTGGGGTCACTTATGGGCACTTCTGGGGCTTTACTGCAATCAGGGCACTGATGATCAGTACCCTGATTACCTGCCCTAGTCTCCCCTGTGAGGAGATGCCACTGAATGGCTCTCCTCGTCATACAAGCGAGAGCGGCCGTTCTGGGCCACCGTCATATGACCTCGTCCCAGATAGAGAACTGCTCTGCCAACATTTGAGGGTGGGCAAACAAGAAGTGGTTAAATATGATAAATATAAATTTACCATCTCTTGTGTCCAGGAAATATCTGACGTATGATCAAAAGATTGACGAAAAGAACAAAAAGTGCCTGCACTCACAAAGATTTATTAGAAAAATTTGAATATATAAATATATTTCACATTTATGTGTAGAAAGTGACTAAAAATCAAATCTTGTTGTCCTGTTCATATGAAAAGGCAGTGGCAATTAATATCCAATATTCCATATGGTTGGTATACTTCCATATCTGTAACAATTGAGAGATGTTGCAAAGATGACAGTCAGTAAGCACATATGGGATACCAATTTTTTTTTTTTTTATGGAAACCTGTGCAATTGCTTTAGTATTTAAGCATAGTGCATGCTAATAATCCATTGTGCAGCAAGTGTACATGTGTACATGTAATGAGTGCATCTTGGGAATCATTTATTAACAGCAGGGACATGCCAGCATATAACATGTGTTGTTCAATAGCCTATATATATTATTACCCGAAGAAGTGTTTAAAGTTGTTGATTTAATGACAAATAGTTTGTACACTTTAGAAGGAATTATCACTTTGCAAGGGGATTTCTATTAGTTTAGTGAATGTGGCGAAAATTCAATTTTAAGTACACCCAATCATTTTTAAGAAAAATAAAACACTGTATTTTTGCTTGTACATCATTCTAGACCCCTAATCATCACCACCCTGAATGGACAACCATTGGGAGATAGCCTTGTAAAGATTTAGACTTTACAGGAGCACTCCATAAAGAGGAAATCGTCCTGTCTCTTATTGATTCTCCACTTCTTTTGATTGGAAAGATGGAGAACTAATCTCTTGGGGGCCGTCCTGTTATCTAAACTGTTTTGGCTCAACCCAAAAGACTTTCTGGTTATCTGTTGGCTTCCATAGTCATCCCACCATACCATCGAATCATCTACATCTACGACATTTTAATCTTTTCCAAGACTCATCTAGAGCACATCTCACATGTAAAGCGGGTATTACAATGACTGACGTTTTTCTCTAGAAATGAATTATGATGTTGGGAATCAAGAACTTCTGGACATCAAATTGGTATTGTCTGAATGGCGACAACTTCTGGAAGGGGCCCGCAAGCCTTTTTCTATTCCGACTGATCATAAAAACTGGCTGTATCTTCAGACTGCTAAATGTTTGCATTCATGTCAAGGTCGATGGGCTCTGTTTTTCTCCCATTTTAATTTTGTTCTTTCTTATGTCCCTGGGCATACAAATAAGAAAGCCGATGCTCTTTCCAGACAGTTCGCTGCTGCTAAAGAAGATTGACCTACCGAGAAGTATATAATCCCACCTCACCAAATTGTCACACAGATCGCTACGACTCTTTCCCAACAGTTACAAGAAACCCAGAATCATGTTCCTCAAGGCTTGAAGATGCCACCAGGTCACCTGTTTGTAGCCCTTAGCCTCAGGAAACCTGTACACCTCTGGGCATATAATGGTGTGTTATTCGGTCATCCTGGTGTGACCATCACTCTTAAGACCTGGCAGCATCATGTCTGGTGGCCAAACCAGAAAAAAGATGTTACTTACTATGTGGCTGCCTGTTTAACTCGCACTGCTAATAAAGTACCCCGTATATTGCCTACTGGACTGTTACAACCACTTCCTGCACCTCAATAGCCTTGGACCCGTTTGATTATGGACTTCATTACAGAGTTACCCAAGTCCGAGGGCATGACTGCTATATGGGTCATAGTAAATCGCTTTTCCAAAATGTCTCATTTTGCACCGCTCTCGGGATTACCTACAGCGTAATCACTGTCTACCCTCTTCTTTTCCCATATTGTGAACCATCATGGCATACCTACCAATGTCATTTTAGACCGTGGATCCCAGTTTGTTTACCGATTCTGGAGATTGCTCTGTAAGAAACTAGGAGTAACGTTCTCACTCACTACCTCACATCACCCTCAAACAGATGATCAAACCAAGCGCATGAACCAGACACTGGAAACCCATCTTTGACATTATGTCAATGCGTAACACTCAAAATGGTCTGAGTATTTGCTTTTGGCTGAATTTGCCATCAACTTTTGTTGGAGCAGTGCTCTTTATACCACACCATTCTACGCAGCCCTAAGCGATCACCTTCAGACTTTTCCCCTACTTAAACCTTTTTCTGGTGTACCAGCAGCAGATCAGTGGGTGGAAAATATTCTGCTACACTAGAAAAGATTTGCTTATTACTACGGAAGTCATCAGGCAAGTAAACACTTTTCTCCATCAAACGAAGACCCCAATTTCTTCCATATGTGGTGGGTGACACTGAAACAACCTTCTATCAAATTGGGCCCTCAATTTATCGGCCTTACAGAATTATTGCTTGGGACTCTTAAACTTCAGACTTCCATGCCTCCTTTCCCGCTAAGCTCCACTAGGCCCCCTGCCTACTAAGCAAACAGGCAGGCATTGTGCTTTGAATGCATATTAAAATTACATTTTATTTTGACGGGAGTATTGTTTTTTGGAATAACTGGAATTGAAAGAAATAATTGTGGTAAGAAAGGTCTCATAATCTACTGTGGGCCCAAAGCTTTTTTGGCTGGTAGTACATGGACTTTGTTAAAATCACAAAGAAATGAAGAAGGCATGTGATTGGCTCAAAGTCCTAGTTTGTTTTGTGATCGATAAGTAATACATTTCTGGACAATGGCAGTTAGGGGGTGCGATACTCGATGGAGGGCAACAATATAAAAAAAAATTCAGAGACTTGGACATATATTGTGGGCCATTGGGAGACATTTTAGCCACTACAGTGCTACTTTGGCTTTGAGCCTGAAATCTCAATACTACTAAAAGGCATGATGTGCAGCTTTTCTAATGTCATCTCTTACTTGTCAAACATCCTGAAAATTTCAGATAATTCTTCTTCCGATCTTCCTTTGGTTTCATCCTTCATACATCGAACCATCATAACCAAGAACTCATCAAAATCTACAGTCCCACTTCCTGATGTGAAAATAATCAATCAGTTTCATACTACAAACACTCCACAGACTGTATGCTCTTATAGCTAAACTATTGAATAACCTAATTACTGTGTTCAAGAACTAGGGAATATTAAAATGAAAAACAAATACAGTACTAATTATTTGTTAGCTCATTTAATATTGACAGCATACAACTCACAGTTTGACATGCGATTTTGAAAATAAGTTTTTCTTGCCTGACTATTTTTTAACTAAACATAGTTTACAAATCATTTATAACAGTTTTATGACCTCATATCCTTTCACACTTTTTGTCAAATTTCTTTGATATGCCTAGCCTGTAACTGTGACAAATGCCAGCAATTAGGGATGACATCTAATAGAAATAATGACTGTGTAAGTGTTTAATTGTTTATTACCGCAATAACCTGAATTCTTCAAATTTTACATTGGTAGTGGAAAGTCTTATTTATGTGACAAATTAGATCACCAAGTTCTATTTATAAAAACAATAATTGTGTATGATTGTCGCTAACTATATGCAGTTTGCTTAGGTCTATTTATGTGTATGTAACATATAGTATAATATCAGAGAAGTGGGCAACATTAACATGTGTAAAAGGACCGTGGAAATCAGGGTAAAAATATTGCCTTTTGGAAAATGCACAAACAGACCCCTCTGGCCCAATCACGTAATTACGTGCAAGAAAAAAAAAACTTTATTTTTGCTTGTACACAATTGAATGATGGAAGTCAACAGAGCTTCACCTCATTCACTGAGCTCTAGGGGAAATGTTATTAAATAGTGCAACTTCACTTGCAATTTGAATAGTATATTTGCTTTAAACAAATTAACCCTGTGTGTAGGGTTGCGATCCCTGGGAGCCTCACACACGACAGGACATCAGACAGCTTCCTTTAAGCCTGAAAACAGTTGAAAGGGCCTCTTTCCCTTCCTCTTTTTGGAGTCACTTTGACCCACAGATGGGTTCTATTTTAAAATGGAGAATTACTCCTATATGGTTAGATCACTTATGCCGTCTGATGGATTCTAAGGCTCCCAGTTTATTTAAATCTAAAAAAAGCTTGGTTTGAGTTATACTCTGAGCTGTATTTAACTGTATCCACCCATACCCCTCCCTACGGGAGACCCGTCATATTTGGACGACTGTTGCTGATCGGCTGTATGGCATCACTGGATCTCACTCCTTATTAATTTTTTTATTTCAATCTGGCTCAGTCAATGAGTTCATTTAAATAAAATATTATATATTTTTATAATTGCTGTCTATGTATTTATACTTTAGTGCACCCATAAGGTTCCATATCCCCAATTTCTTGTTTTTTGTATAATGTATAAGGGATGTTGGTGCCATACTTAGTGAAATCATTGATACTGAGCTCTGACCACATATTTTTCACAACCTCAGAAGAGTCTAGGCAGAGCAGAATTTGGAGCACTCACCATCTTCATCCACTTCATCTATCATCTCCTGCAGCTCCTCAGGGGTTGGACTTTGTCCAAGCATTCTCATTACCTTGCCCAATTCTTTTGTACTGATGCACCCATCTTCTGCATCTTGTATAAAGACGTCAAAGGCTGCACGGAATTCTGTGAATAGTAGAAACAAATAAATCAGCTTTATTAATTTGCAGAAAGCTGTGGAAATTTGTATTTGTTTGGAAAATGAAAATAGATTTGAACCCTATCTGGATAAAATTTAGGTTGTTTAAGCATTGCACAACATGTCTGCACATTGTGCTTTAGCACATCCACTTATAGTGTACGCTGCAAGAGCATGTAACAGGGTGACAATGCAGGAGAGTAACTGGGAAAGGACAAACATTGTCACCTTATAACTAGAAGTGCCTAAACAAAGGCTCCCATTTCTCCCGTGATACAGTGCTGGGTGCCTGAATGCCCAATTATGTGCCCAATCATACTGTCATGTCATGTGGAGGTAGGATACTTGGCCCCATAAAGGTTCTAAGCATACCAACGTGGAGCATACATAGAGCATACATAGGACTTTTTCACCTACAGGGAACAAAAGTATCAACAGCATAGTGTGTGTGGACTCTTAAGTGGATGGGCAAAGCACAAATTTAATATAGGACAAAGCATGTAAAAATATATACAAAAAAAAGTGAATAGTCACCATTCTTTTGTTCTTCTGTAAGTTGCTCTACCTGTAAATAAAAAAAGCAAAAGTATAAGTGATGCAATAACTTAAAATAACAGATTACACATACGCTGTGGTGTATCACTGTGCCCCTGAGATGCATGCACAGCTGCCAGAAACTGAGAGGTCCAGTACAGTGTTACCAACTGTCCGTAAAATTCCAGTTGGGAAAAATAGTCACTTTTCACCTTTCTAATTGTCTGTGGACAGGAGACAAGTGCCTGTAAAAACCTACTTGTCACTGGTTCCGAACTCCCACCACGACAGATTGACTTTTAGTTTTCAATGGATTATAACATACTGGTCAGTGCCCTCCTAGTCCATTAACATGTTCTGCAGCGTTGTATCTGTCTGGTTGGGCAGAGAGCTGTACTGTACGAAATGTCTGCAAGAGCCTGAGAATGCATCCGTGATCCACTGAAATGCTCTGCAGGCTCATGAGAAAAAAAATAAGAAATGGACACTTTTTACTTGCAAAGGTGAACTTTAGCCTTTAAAGAATATTTTCATTTTTGAACAAAAAATTTCTAAAATGCATTTTTTTGGAGCCTGTAAAGCATTGCACCAGTGATCAACAGATCGCTGGTGCCATGCAGGTCTCCTGCAGACCTGTCAGTGTATCTGTGTGGCATGCCTCCCATATGGGCAAGCAGATACACTGACAAGAAAAATAAATGAACTACCATGGCATTGTGGTAGATCATTGAGAACTACAAGCCGACATCCACATGGGAAATCAGGACTTGTAGTTCATTCATACCCAGATCTCTGTGTATGAATGACGTGGCCATGCTGATTTCAAAACTGATAGCTAGTACAGGGAATTTCCTCCTGTACTGCTGCCACAGGGGGATCGGGCAGCATTAGTAACATATTACATGTTCCACCTTAATAAACAGGTATAACATGTAACATGTTCCCAAAGGAGAACTTATCCTTTAAAGGTGAACTTTAAGTATCGGGTTAATTTACTAAAACTGGAGAGTTCAAAATATTGTGTATTGTTGTTATGAGGTAATTCTTGGCTAACTCACGTAATGAAAACCAATAAAATATTGTGATTTGAACAGTGGCAGCTGGTGTTGTTTTTTTTCTTGGGGGGGGGGGGGGGCAAACAACCACCCCCCCTTCCCCCGGTCAGCCAGTGTATGACTCTTTCTATGTACACAAAAGGCCTATTTCTCTCAAATATTGTTCACAAATCTGTCTAAATCAGTGTTATGGCCCATACACACGATCCGAATATCGGCCGACGGATCGTACGACTTTTTTCGCTTAATAATCGCGAGTAAATAAAATAGGTTTTTAAACTCACGAAAATTCTCGTACGATAGAAAAAATGATCGGAAGTGATGTCACGTGTTGTAATGTATTTGTATTGTATTGTCGGACGACGGCTGTACTGACTAAACGAAAATCAGACGATCGGACATCGGACGAGAAAAATGTTCGCGCTTGTCCGATCGAATTTAATCGGATGAACGGTCGTGATCGGCTGTCGAAAGTAGTGTACACACGATCCGAAAATCGTACGATCCATCATCGGACGATCGTTTTCATCCGATATTCGGATCGTGTGTATGGGCCATTAGTGAGCACCTCCTTAGCCCATATAATCCATCCATCTCACAGGTGTGGCATATCAAGATGCTGATTAGACAGCAATAGTATTGCACAGGTGTGCCTTAGGCTGGCCACAATAAAAGGTGACTCTAAAATGTGCAGTTTTATCACACAGCACAATGCCACAGATGTTGCAAATTTTGAGGGAGCGTGCAGTTGGCATGCTGACTGCAGAAATGTCCACCAGAGCTGTTGCCCTTAAATTGAATGTTTATTTCTCTACCATAATGTTGCGTACACACGATCATTTTTTGTGATGAAAAAAAATGAAGTTTTCTGTGAAGTAAAAAGCGACGTTTTTGAAACGTCACTTTTCAAAGACGATGTTGCATACACACCATAGTTTTTTTTCACAAAAAGCGAGGTTACGTTCACCACTCTTTTCCATTGAAGCTCGCTTCATAACTAGCTTCTGGGCATGCGCGGGTTGAAAAACGTCGTTTAAACGACGTTTTTGCTACACACGGTGACTTTTTGTGAAACAAAAAACGACGTTTTGAAAAACGACACAAAAAATTCAAGCATTCAAGCATGTTTTGCCCACACACGATCAATTTAAATGACGTTTTAAAAAACGACGTTTTTTTTCATCGCAAAAAGTGATCGTGTGTACGCGGCATTAGCCTTCTCAGAAAGATGTTTCTGAGAATTTGGCAGTACATCCAATGGGCCTCACAACCGCAGACCATGTGTAACCACATCCAACCCAGTACCTCCACATCCAGCATCTTCAGCTGCTGCAACAATCGGTTTGCATAACCAAAGAATTTCTGCACAAACTGTCAAACCACCTGAAAGAAAGCTCATCTGCATGCTTGTCGTCCTCACTGGGGTCACGACCTGACTGCAGTTCGTCATCGTAACCGACTTGAGTGGGCAAATGTTCACATTCGATTGCGTCTGGCACTTTGGAGAGGGGTTCTCTTCACTGTACAGGGCAGATGGCATACAGTGTGTATTGTATCGTGTGGGTGAGTGGTTTGATAATGTCAGCGTTGTAGATCAAGTGGCCCATGGTGGTGGTGGGGTTATGGTATGGGCAGGCATATGCTATGGACAACGAACACAGGTGCATTTTATTGATGGCATTTTGAATGCACAGACATACTGTGACGAGATCCTGAGGCCCATTGTTGTGCCATTTATCCACGACCATCACCTCATGTTGCAAGAATCTGTACACAATTCCTGGAAGCTGAAAACATTCCAGTTCTTGCATGGACAGCATACTCACAAGAAATGTCACCCATTGAGCATGTTTGGAATGCTCTGGATTGGCGTGTTCCAGTCCCTTTCAATATCCAGCAACTTCACACAGCCAGTAAAGAGGAATGGACCAACATTCCACAGGCCACAATCAACAACCTGATCAACTCTACAGGGTATGCCAAAGGGCGGTCACACCAGGTACTGACTAGTTTTCAGTAAAACTGCACATTTTATAGTGACCTTTTATTGTGACCAGCCTAATGGCCCATACACACGATCCGAATATCGGCCGACGGATCGTACGACTTTTTTCGCTTAAAAATTATTGTACGATAGAAAAAAATGATCGGAAGTGATGTCATGTGTTGTAATGTATTTGTATTGTATTGTCGGACGACGGCTGTACTGACTAAACGAAAATCGTACGAGGAAAATTTTCGAGCTTGTCCGATCGAATAATATCGGATGAACGGTCGTGATCGGCTGTCGAAAGTAGTGTACACATGATCCGAAAATCGTACGATCCATCATCGGACGATCGTTTTCGTCCGATATTCGGATCGTGTGTATGGGCCATTAGGCAAACCTGTTCAATAATCATGCTGTCTAATCAGCATCTTGATATGCCACACGTGTGAGGTGGATAGATTATCTTGGCAAAGGAGAAGTGCTCGCTAACACAGATTAAGACAGATTTGTCAACAATATTTGAGAGAAATAGGCCTTTTGTGTACATAGAAAAAGTCTTTAAGTTCAGCTCATGATAAATAGGAGCAAACACAAAAGTGTTGCGTTTATAATTTTGCTCAGAGTATGTGCCATCCCATAAGATTGGTACTGGACTTTATAGGCACTGAAAAACAAAGTATTAAAAAAAATATTAACTTTATTTTACATGTGTGAATGCTAAAATGAAGAGACAACAGTAATAAACAAAACATCTTTAAAACCGAAGACTGATGTGCATCTATCAATATATAACAGGTATTGAAATAACACGTGCTGGCTGTTTGACAGAACACACATATAGCAGGGACCCAGCAAACCCAGTGCAAAGAAGACAGACTGCAACTATGGGGATGAAATAATAAGGAACGGGTATGTATACCGTCACAAACATTGTAGCCATAAAAAAAAATGTGTAATGTGTAAAGTATGAAAACCCAATAAGAAAAACGACATTGTTTTCCTCGACGAGTTCCTTGTCAGGCTTGTCGAGAATCTTGTCAAACTTTCTTTGCATACACACTGTCAAGACAAAATCTTGACGCTCTCAAACGCCGTGACGTACAACACGTACAACGGCACTATAAAGGGGAAGTTCGATTCCACTGGCACAACCCTTGGGGCTGCTTTTGCTAATCTCATGTTACTGCGTGTTAGTAAACGTTTGGTAAGGGACGATTTGCGCTTTCCAGTCTGTTACAGCGTGACAAATGTGCTATGTCCATTACAAGCGTACCTGAAGGGCCTGATATGGAATTTGGGGGACCCAACGCTTTTTTTTTATTTTGGTTTGTGGTTTCCCTTAATATTCATTCCAGACCCAAAGAACTAAGGGGGGGACCCATGCTGTTTTTTTTTCAATGACTTTAATCTGTATTGCTGGGACCTGACAATTCATTATAGCCACGATCAGTTTTAAATTACTTTTTTTTCCTTTAGAAATGTCATTTTGTGCAGGGACTTTTCTAAGCCCGGGAAACGTGCACCACTTTACAGTCATATTATAGACACCGCCCAGGTACGAAATGTAACCACTTCCCGACCGCCGCATGTACATATACGTCCACAGAATGGCACGTACAGGCAGATGGGCGTATATTTACGTCCCTGCCTTTGCGCGGGTCGGGGTCTGATCGGGACCCCCCCCTGCTACATGCAGCGGTCGGAAACCCGCGGGGAGCGATCCTGGACGAGGGCGCGGCTATTCGTTTCTAGCCGCCCCCTCGCGATCGCTCCCCGGAGCTTCACTGTGGCGGCTGCATCGATCGAGTGATCCCTTTTATAGGGAGACTCGATCGATGATGTCAGACCTACAGCCACACCCCCCTACAGTTGTAAACACACACAAATCCTACAGTGCCCCCTGTGGTTAACTCCCAAACCGCAACTGTCATTTTCACAATAAACAATGCAATTTAAATGCATTTTTTGCTGTGAAAATGACAATGGTTCCAAAAATGTGTCAAAATTGTCCGAAGTGTCCGCCACAATGTCGCAGTCATGAAAAAAAAAAAAAAATCGCCGATCGCCTCCATTAGTAGTAAAAAAATATATAATTTTGCGCAAACCAATCAATAAACGCTTATTGCGATTTTTTTACCAAAAATAGGTAGAAGAATACATATCGGCCTAAACTGAGGAAAAGAATAATTAAATTAAAATAATTTATATATGTTTTTGGGGGATATTTATTATAGCAAAAAGTAAAAAATATTGCATTTTTTTCAAAATTGTCGCTCTATTTTTGCTTATAGCGCAAAAAATAAAAACCGCAGAGGTGATCAAATACCACCAAAAGAAAGCTCTATTTGTGGGGAAAAAAGGACGCCAGTTTTGTTTGGGAGCCACGTCGCACGACCGCGCAATTGTCTGTTAAAGCGACGCAGTGCCGAATTGTAATAACGCCTTTGGGCATTTAGCATCATATTGGTCCGGGGCTTAAGTGGTTAAAGGAATATTTCACTTTTATCGTTTCACTTTAATCATTATTAAAATCACTGCTCCTGAAAAAACTGATGTTTTTAAAACTTTTTTTGCATTGCTACATGTCCCCTGGGGCAATAACCTCAAAGCATTAGCATAGAAGCCAAGGAAAGGATAGCAAACACATACCATCAGTATATGGCTGCAATATAACAGTCGCTGCCCAGGGGATCAGTCATCATGGTTAGAGTGTAACAAACGGCACCATTGCGCCCATTTAAATATGCATCATGAGGCGAAAATGCCCCACAAGCGATGTTCGCAGTGACGTAATTCGTTCAGACCGCAAGGTCATCACGAATGCCCCAAGATACTACATTGCAGCCATATACTATTGATATGCGTTTGCTATCCTTTCCTTGGCTTCTACGCTAATGCTTTGAGGTTATGTTACAAATGTTTTTGACTCTAGGATTGTTCCTTTCTTTCAAGGACATCACCACCCCTTTTCTGCAGTTACTGGGAACTTATTTTTCTAAAAAGCCTTGAAGCTCTCATTGTTGTATAGGACTTATAGGCTCTCTATCCCTCTCCTTTATTTAGTGTATCACACCATAGTACTTTTGTAACTACTGCGAAACTGGGGTTATTTCCACATTATCCATTGATCTGGGAAAGTTCGAAAATCTCGGACCACAGCCATGATATATCCTTTATAATACTGTATATTATGCATTTCCATCATTGATTATATAGACCAGTCATACACGTGATAACACATGTCTGCAACAGTCGCCGTATTTTGGACACTTTTCTACTTTTATCCTAACACCTGGTTGTGTATACTGTAAGTTTGAATTTTTTTTTTTTTTTTTATGTTTTTACACTTTATAAAGGACTTTTTGTCCTGTTGGACATTTTTTTCATGGCTACAATGTTTTCGTGATGGTATACATACCCAAGACTTCATTCCCCATAGATGCAGTCTGTCTTCTTTGCACTGGAATCGTTGGGCCCCTGCTTTATGTGTGTTTTGTCAAACAGCCAGCGTGTTTTATTTTAATAACTGTTATATTTTGATTATTGTGGTACACCAGTCATCTCTTTTAAATATTTCTTGTTTATTACTGTTGTAGCTTCATTTTAATAGAAAATATGCTTAAACCTCCTGAAGAAGCGTTCACACACGTAACATGTAGAGCCGAGCCGCTGCACATTTCCGACCTACCCGTACCAAGCCTGCTAGTACTCATCTTTATGATCTTTTTAGGATTAATTATTTGATTATGGGTTATGTGCTGATATAGTTTATAGACGATTCTTACTTTGCAAAGTCTTAAAAAAATCACTGTTTATCTGGTAGTTCATTCGAATCAATTTGTAGTAAAATGTATATATTTTTTTTATATTTTGTATCTCAGTGCCTATAAAGTCCAGTACCAATTTTTCCAATATTTCTTGTCATGTTGTTAAGCATATTACTACCTTCATGGTTACACTTGTTGCACCCTTTCTCTTCTGTCATTGGGTGATACTAGGCTAGTGTCATTAGATAAGACAGGGCTTTGCAAGCTCAGCCATGAATGAATGGGGTGTCTCAGCCAATGGGCAGGGATTTTATTTGGTCCCTTGGCCTGCTGGGAGAGCCTATTTATTTGGGTGGAGTCAGGTAATTTGGGTTCTGTGCCACCTGGACGGCTGTCTGAGGGCTAACAGTGGAAGAGCTCAGGGGATCCAGTGGCTATTGGATCCGGAGTCTAGTGAAAATTTGTTGAGCGAAGATCCACAGTGAGTGATTGTGGAGTAAACAAAGAACTGTTTGTGTTACTATTGGTAATAGTTGAATATACTACCATTAGTAATTACTACAAGACTGTGGCCATAGGAGATAGTGGTCCTACCTATACAGAAGTGGTGTTCAGCTAGAGGCCTTCACCTGTATAGCTGTCTTCCTATAGAAGTCTCAGAGTCTGCTAATTATCATTGCATCTACTTAAAAGGTGTCCTGACCCTAACACTTTCTCCCCCAGTTCTGTTCAAGAGACAATAAATCTCATTGCATTCAAAAAGTGTCTGGCGCCCACCATTTCATCTTGCAATACACCCACCATGCCTTTTAACCCACTCTACATAGGATGCCAGCTGTCCCTGACTCTGGAGGTCACCACTTGGCCTTTTAGGGCCTCGGACCTTGCTACGCACTATTGGACAAAGATTAAAGGCTAGACAAGAATGAACAGATGTCTCTATTAAATAAGGCAGCCCATAGATGGATACTGTTTTTTGTACAAGTAGTAGATTGAATGGAAAAAAAACTGACCTGATTGCCACATCCACAAACTTGATGTAGATGGGGAGGGGGATCCTCCCTGCTGAGCTATTGTATTCTGATTTCTGATACCAGGGTGATCGTGGGGGGGGGGGGGGTTTGTTGTAGAGAACTTGATTGGTAGATCTATTTCTGTAAACCCTACCTCCCTGCCAATACATGGATCAAAATTCACCTGATCCCTGCTGAACTGGCTGAATTTTGATCCGTGTATTGCTGGCTACTTGTCCATTGCCGGGAATGCTATGACCTACCATTGTTAATCATGCGACTTGCAAACTAAAGTGACCCACAATCAAGTAAAGTTCTTCCCTTCCTGCTTCAAATTGGTTGTATTGCCCGCTTGGTAAGCCTATAATAAGGCTTACCTGTAGGTAAAATTAATATATCTTAAACCTTCACGGTTTAGGAGATAATTACACTGCATGTAGCCACTGACATGTGCTCTGCATATCGTGACAGAACTTCAGAGCTCCTTGCTGTAATGGAGGGCCAGCCACTCACAGCGCCAGAGACCAAGAACCCGGAAGAAATGCAGAGAGAGCATGTCAGCCAACGCATCAGTGACTGGGCGCTGCTGCGGGGCTTTGTTCTAAGGTCCTCTTCGCCGCTCAGCCTGGCCGCTGATTGGCTAGAGCGGATGGATTGAGAGCAGTGCAGCCATTGGCTGGCTCTGCTGTCAATCACATCCAGTGATGCGGGGCGCCGAGGGGCGGGGTCGAGTGATACAGCGAGTGGCTATGGCCGATCGCTGTATCACTGGAGCGCGCCCGCAATTACTGACCACCATGCAAGCTCTCGCATGACTGTGGTGAGTAATTGCGGGGAGGACCAGAGACAGCCGCTGAGGTACCCCAGAAGACGTGGATCGGGGGCCACTCTGCGCAAAACGAACTGCACAGTGGAGGTAAGTATGACATGTTTGTTATTTTAAAGTACTTTTTTTTTTCCTTTACAACCGCTTTAAATGACCCTATATTTGCTCAAGCAATTTTTTCATCCATCAGATTGTTGGTAGGCTAGGCCTTTTTATGCCCAACTTAAATGGCTAATAATGAATTACTATTTGAATCATATTAAGATGATAATCTATTATTCTACTATAGATAAAAGTATATACTGTATTTATTGGCGTATGACACTCACTTTTCTACCCTGAAAATAGAGGGTAAACTGTGCCTGAGTGTTAAACATAGGAGGCTGTGGAAAGTTTTTTTCCTGAAACTTCCCTCTTAAAGTTAGGATGCGCGTTATACACCTGTGCGTGTTATACGATGATAAATACGGTATTTTTTGTATTTCCAAAGAAAATCTTTATTGCATAACATTTTACAAATACCAGGCTGTATGGACAAAATTGGCTAAAGATTTTGATTAGTAAGTGAATAGCATAAATATATATATATATATATATATATATTATATATATTTTCAGTTCTCTGATGGGAGCACAATATCATTTTAGGGTGAAATGTGAAACCTAGCTGTCATCAACTCCCTCAAGGAAAGAAATATCAGCTGTCCAGCAGTCGTTTTATTGTCCCAGCCTTGTAATCTGTCTAGAATAGATGCTAAGGCTTTCAGTAAGTTTAGAAGACGTGCTTGTTACTACTTTTGTAGTTGGCGTAACTTAATCCTTACTGCATGTGTCCTATTTTTGTATGATGGCCATACACAAATAGATTAATGTGTTGAGTGTCACCTGGGCCCACCATATTCTTCCTGATTCAGATGACAGGTAAATATGGTACAGATTTCAGGGATCTCAGATGAAAAGAATGATCATTTGACGATTTTCATTTAGTTTATGATTTGCTCTTTATAAGAATAATACAAGACTGGCTATTGTGGATCTTCCTGAAAATGCTAGCTACCTGGTTACTATGCTGATCCTTTAAGGGGCCACTTTACATCTGAATAGGCTTCCTAATGGACCACAAATTTAAAAATTTGGGCAGTGCATCAGAATAACGTATGTCCCTGTCAGCAAGGTGTGTTGAGGTGCTATTTAAAGGGAATGGTGCCACCAATGTGCATAATGCAAGCATTACCGCAATGAAACAATGTGAATCAGGCCACATAGTTTGACTAACTACACTGGAAGTATGCAGGCCTAGAAAGTCAAAAACATTAACCTCCCTGGCGGTATGATTCTTTCAGATTTTAGGTGCTGAAAGCGGTACCATTATTTGCAAGGAAATTTGGCGTTTTATACTGTAGGCTTGTAATTCTTTGGAATAACTTACTTAAATCTGACCAAACAAAAGTCTAATAGGCATGACATTTTTTTTTTTTTAAATTATAAATTATAATATAATAAATAATTATAAATAATTATAACAAATAATAATATAATTATAGTAAAAATTATTCAATAATGTAATGAAATCAAAAACACTGAAATTTGCTCAGTTGCAGAATTGTCCTTGTATTTTTTTTTTTTTTAATGACGATTTTCCCCACAAATCGCTATCGCTAAATTCTGCAAGTGATTATAGTTTATTATTGCTGTTTTTTAGCTGATCTAAAACCATTTTTGACATAAAGGGACACTTTTGGTTGCTATGGACAATCTACAGTTTGCAGGGAGAAAGAACACTTTTTATTATATAAAATGACATGTAGGGCACTGGGCAGACCACTAGGGGCAAGGGGTGTGTGTATTTTTTTACATACAGTACTGTAATCTATAAGATTACATTGTACTGTATGTAATGTGTTTGTTTACATTTTTGAATATGGTGCCGTTTCTCCGCCCCCGTGCGACGTAACGTCGCAGGGAACGGAGATCGAAGGCACACGGGACGCTGTGTGAATCGAGCGAGCACCCGCTCGCTCACACAGCGTGTTGGCATCGCTGGATCCAGGAACAAGGTAAGTAAACCCTGTCTGTGCACTCAGCGAGGCGAGCCCGAGTCTGACTCTGCGTTACCGATCGCAGCATGGAAATTTAACCCCGAGTCAGACTCGGGAATACCGCCAGGGAGGTTAATCTGTTCACCTGTTCCTGGCCAGTGATTCAAATTATTAAAGTGAAAGGGCTAGCACAACAGCCAAGTAACTAGTGTTTTTAGAGGGAGAAGTCAGCAATGGCAGTCTCTGGGTATATAATTTGATCTGAAGATGGAGCTGCAGAATCTACCTTAGTAAATAAAAATTTATGAAAATAATGTATGATATCACACCTTTAGGCCGCGTACACACGATCGAATATATCTGCTGAAACTGGTCCGACGGACCGTTTCAGCGGACATATCCGATCGTGTGTACGGGCTAGCGGACATGTTTTCCCAGCGGACAAATTTCAAAGCATGCTTTGAAATTTGTCCACCGGAGACATGTCCGTCGGATATGTCCGCTGGTTAGTACACTAACCAGCGGACAGAAATCTCTGCGCATGCGTCGAATGGATTTGACGCATGCATGAAAGTATTTTACTTCCTGGAGTGGTGACGTGGCGGCGTCAACGTCACTGCCACGCCACCGCGTCCTCAGCCCGAGGGGATTTTCGTCCGATGGTGTGTACACGCCATCGGACCAAAATCCAATGAGACATGTCCGCTGGAAACGGTCTGTCGGACATGTTTGAGCAGGCATGTCTCATCGTGTGTACGCGGCCTTATACATTCTGAAACATGTATAATCTCAAAATTCTAATCTTTATCAGATCATGCTCAAATAACAAAGTATGGTCATTTTAAATTGTTACAAATACTATATAACTATTTAAAGAGTTTCTTTGCATAGTTTAAATAAAGAAGGCTCGGTATGCTTGGCTTCCCCTGGGTTCGTTCAAAACCACTGATCAAAAACAAGAGCAAATTATGTTTTCCAATTTGATGCTTTCTCAGTTACTGGTCAGAACAAGCAAGCAGCTTGTTAAAGCGGAGTTCCACCCAAAAGTGGAACTTCCGCTTTAACCACTCCTCGTCCCCTGACATGCCACATTTGACATGTAATTTTTTTGGGGGGGGGTGTCCTCTTTTTAGTGTGACTTCCTGTCCCACTTCCTCCTTCCAGGTCCTCGGCCACTTAGGCGACTCCTCCTCGCACCCTAGGTGGCCCCTCCCTACCAGCGATCTTCTGGAACACAACACAGGTCCCAAAAGATCGCTGGTCAATGGCAGAGCGCAGCACGACTCAGGTATGTGCAGTGCACGCCCGGCAAGCCGTAAGCTGTCATGGCCAGGTGCCCACAGTAGATATGATGGCGCCAAGGAGAGAAGGGGAAGTGGAGCAGGGTGCCCTGTGGCTGAATCGCTGGACCGTGGGACAGATGAGTGTCGGTTTATTAAAAGTCAGCAGCTATGCTTTTTGTAGCTGCAGACTTTTAATAAACTAAAAAACGTGTGAACCTCCACTTTAGGAAGTCAGAATGTGTGGCCTGCATTCTTGTTCCATATCAGACATAGACCCCATACACACTATACAACTCTTGTTGTCTGATTTCCTTTAGATTTACCAAAACTATGTATTGGTAACATTGATTCACTATATCCACGTTCATAGTTCTACATGGTATACTTGGATTTTGCAAAAGCGTTCGATACAGTTCCCCACACACGGCTCATGTGTAAGGTAAGGTCTACAGGATTAGATATATCAGTTTGTAAATGGATAGAAAACTGGCTGAAAGACAGAATTCAGAGAGTTGTGGTTAATGATTCTTACTCTGAATGGTCCAAGGTTATCAGCGGTGTACCCCAAGGTTCAGTGTTGGGTCCCTTACTTTTCAATATATTTATAAATGATATTGGGTCTGAGATCAAAAGTAACATTTCTGTTTTTGCAGATGACACCAAGCTATGCAGTGGAATAATGTCCTTGCAGGATGTCTCCAATTTACAAGCCGACCTCAATGCTCTGTCTAATTGGGCGACTAAGTGGCAGATGAGGTTTAATGTTGATAAATGTAAAGTTATGCACTTGGGGGCTAAGAATATTCATGCATCATACATGCTAGGGGGAGTACAACTGGGGGGATCTGTAGTGGAGAAGGATCTGGGGGTTTTAGTTGATCATAAGCTCAATAATGGCATGCAATGCCAAGCTGCGGTTTCCAAAGCAAGCAAAGTCCTTTCTTGTATTAAGAGAGGTATGGACTCCAGAGATAGAGATATCATTTTGCCCCTGTACAAATCATTAGTAAGACCTCATCTGGAATATGCAGTCCAGTTTTGGGCACCAGTTCTCAAAAAGGATATCGAAGAACTGGAGAAAGTGCAGAGAAGGGCAACCAAACTGATAAGAGGCATGGAGGAGCTCAGCTATGAGGAAAGATTAGAGGAACTGAATTTATTCACTCTTGAGAAGAGGAGAATAAGGGGGGATATGATCAACATGTACAAATACATAAGAGGTCCATATAGTGAACTTGGTGTTGAGTTATTCACTTTAAGGTCAACACTGAGGACAAGGGGGCACTCTTTACGTCTGGAGGAAAAGAGATTTCACCTCCAAATACGGAAAGGTTTCTTCACAGTAAGAGCTGTGAAAATGTGGAACAGACTCCCTCCAGAGGTGTTTCTGGCCAGCTCAGTAGATTGCTTTAAGAGAGGCCTGGATTCTTTCCTAAATGCACATAATATAACTGAGTACTAAGTTTTGTAGGTAAAGTTCATCCGGGGTAAATCCGATTGCCTTTCGGGGGATCAGGAAGGAATTTTTTCCCCTCCGGTAGCAAATTGGATCATCGCTCTGCTGGGGTTTTTTGCCTTCCTCTGGATCAACTGTGGGTATGGAGTTGGGTGTATGGGAGGATGTACTGTGTTTTTACTTTGTTTTATTTTATTTATTTTTTATGGTTGAACTGGATGGACTTGTGTCTTTTTTCAACCTGACTAACTATGTAACTATGTAACATGTTTCAACATGTAGAACTGTGAACCTTCCTGAAGAAGCCACATGGCGAAACATGTAGAACTATGTACGTGGTTATAGTGAATCAATATTACCAATAAGGTGTTCCTGTACACATATGGATATGGTTGTATTGTATGCATTGGTTTTATGATGTTCATTTAATAAAATACTGCGGGACAGATTCACAGAGCCATTACTCCGGTCTATCTCCTGTTAGACCGGAGTAATTTCAAATTACCCGCGTCGTATCATTAGTTTGAATCCTCAAACAATGATACGACGGCTTCGGATTTCGATCCGACAGGCTTACGTCTTCGTACGCCGTCGGATCTACGCTGCAATCTTTTTCCGCCCGCTGGGTGGAGTTTGCATCGTTTTCAGCATCGGGGTATGCAAATTTGCTTTTTCCGGTGATCCACGAAGTTACGATCGTCTGTCGCAGTCTCTTACGGCATCTGTAGTCATCTTTTTGCTGCGTAAAGTTAGGGAAGCAAAAATCTGGTTTAACGTTAGACGGCCCATGTTAAGTATGGCCGTCGTTTCCGTGTCAAATTTTAATTTTTTTTTTTGTTTTTGCGTAAGTCGTTCGGGAATAGGAATGTACGTAAACTACGTTACTAAAAAAAAACCTGACGTAACGACGTTATTTCGCGTAATGCACGGCGGGAAATTTCTGAACGGAGCATGCGCAGTTCGATCGCTGCGGGGACGCACCTAATTTAAATGCTTTACGCCCCCTAATCGCGTATTTTGATTCCGCCGCGAGAAATACACTACGCCGCCGTACCTTACGGGCCGAAATCTACCTGAATTCGTCTTAGAGCCAGGTAAAATATGGCGGTGTAGTTTATCTCTGATACTCTGCGCCAGGGCAATTGTACCTGAATCTGGCCCTATATTTTTATAAATATTGTTCATACATTTATATTTAAGTGCACCCATAAAGTCCCATATCTCCCAATTCTTTGTTTTTGCATTATATATAAGGGATGTTGGTGCCATACTTAATGAAATTATTGATACTGGCCTCTGACCACATCATTTCCTATACCTCATATTTATATGGTTTTGGTAAATCTGAAAGAAAAAATCTATAGAGAATTGTATAGCGTGTATTCAGCTTTAGAAAGCAGTAGAGCCATAAAAAGTAGTATAACACTCAGGCAAATAACATTTTCAGAAGGATACGTCGCCAGTGACAGCCCACAAATGGCTCATCTGCTGGTTTTCTTTAAGGCCCCCATCACGCTTGGATGTTCTATCGCTGTGTATGTGTTTACAACGATCTTTAATAGCGTTTTGTGCTTTTAGAACGCGTTGATTTAGCCCATGCATTCAGTCAGAGCTGCAGTACATTGTAACTGCATGTGTACTGTGGTACTCTGCAGTGCAGGTCTAGCAGCACCTACTATACTTTTGCTTTGGGGTGCCATTCATTGGATAGGTTTTACAATAGCGGCAGTGCTTGCCACCCCTCTGAAAAGCAACCCCTGACTGATCATTTTTCAAGGGCATTTGACAGGCAATGAGGAGGCAATATGTTCTCACTGCCTGTTTTAATACTTGAAATTGTGCAATACTGTGCTTCAGCTGTGCTTTGCGGTTACACAGTTGCATCGCGGACCCATTTGGTAAAATGGGTCATGTTCAGGGCTGTGCATGCCTGCTGAACACGACAGAGGAGATCATTTTTTTGTGGCTGCCAAACAAAGCATTGCAACAGTGGCTTGTATATACCTCTGTCTGCTTGGCGGGGGGGATTGTAAAAATGCATCCCAAACGCCTGTTTTACTACCCCCACAGCTGCAAATTTAAACAAGTCCTAAATATTGGGGTAATGCATGGCAAAACTTGCATTTTACCACAATGCATGAGTTTGAATCCAGACTAAGCTCTAATTCACATTGATGCTACTTTGAAATCGCGCTACCTCAAATGAGGTAGCGCGATTTCAAAGTAGCAAGTTCAGCGTGATTTCAGGTGCTACTTGATAGATATCTGTGTGGCTTCATACACAAATGTCTATTAAAGTCACACCTAAAATTGGCAAAAGTAATGCAGGGACTACTTTTGCAAATTGGGGCAGCACCGCAAAATCGGTGACGCGCCGATTGGAACAGTGCTATTGCCGCCAATAGGCTGCGACTTGTCATGCGATTTGATCTCTCAAACCGCATGAAAATCGCTCCAATGTGAACCTAGGCTTAAAGGGGTTGTAAAGGTTTGTTTTTTATTTTCTAACTAGGTTACTTTAAGCTAGTGCATTGTTGGTTCACTTACCTTTTCCTTCAATTTCCCTTCTTTGGGGTAGATTCACATACATCGGCGCATCTTTATGTGGGCGTAGCGTATCTTCTTTACGCTACGCTGGCGCAACGTTGAGAGGCAAGCATGGAATTCACAAAGCAAATGCTCCCACGTAGCGTATAGTTGTCGGCGTAAGCCGACGTAAGTCCAAGTAGGTGGAAGTGGGCTGGAAGTGGGCGTGTTACATTTAAATGAAGCGTGACCCCATGCAAATGATGGGCTGAGCTTTAAACAAGTACTAAAAACGAGCTGCGCATGCGTCGTATCTTGGACGGATCCCAGTGCGCATTCTCACAGTCACGTCGAAATTACTGCCTACGACGTGAACGTAACCTACGCCCGTAAACGGCGTACACGACAAAAAATTTGACGGAGTCCGTTCCCTGGTCTATACCTTTGCATGGGTTGCGTCTCCTATATAGGGAATTACTTTACGCCGGACATAACCCTTACGCAAAACGCCTTTAAACATTTCCCTGGGCGCAAGTACATTCGTGAATCGGTGTATCTTACTCATTTGCATATTTAAAATGGGAACGCCAGATGCGACCAGCGTAACTATGCGCCCACATTACGCCGGCATAGGCAAGTTACGTTGGGCGGTTGAAGACTTATTTTTCAACGTATCTAGCTTAGGGAATCGGCGCATAGATACGACGGCGCACATTTGTACTTATGACAGCGTATCTCGAGATATGTCGGCGTAAGTGCTCGTGAATCCGGGCCTAAATGTTTTTTTTCTTTGTCTGAATTTCTCACTTCCTGTTCCTCCTCAGTAAGGTGTACAGTAAGCTGTTCTAAATGACTTTCCACCGCTCGGATGATGGTGGAAAGCTTACTGAGGAGAAACAGGAAGTGAGAAATTCAAACAATGAAAAAAAACATTTAGAAGGAAAATTGAAGGAAAAGGCAAGTAAACCAACAATGCACTGGCTTAAAGGAACACATTTAGAAAATAAAAGACGAACCTTCACAACCCCTTTAACCACTTGTCTACCGAGGACGTCATATGACGTCCTCCACTTTGTGCGGGGATATCTGAATTATGCCTGCAGCCACAGGCATCATTCAGATATTGCCGTCATCAGCCGGCGATTCTGTGCATCTTAAGAATGATCAAAGCGGCGGAACCACCACTTGATCGTTCTTATAGGCAGTGGGAGGGGTTGTACCCCCCCTCCCGCTGCCATCCTGTGCTTCTCCGGGCTCTCCCGTGCCATCAGGAGCCCGGAGAGCGAATTGGCCGGCGCTCGCTGCAGATCCATAGATCTATGAGCCTCAGAGGACCGGGCGCGACGTTATAACTTCACGCCCGGTACCCGGAAATAAACAAAGCCGCAACTGCGGCTGTCGGCATGTGATCAGTGATTTTTTTTTCACCGATTTCATGCTTGTAAGCCTGGAGGAGAGATGTGGGGTCTTATTGACCCCACATCTCTCCATAAAGAGGACCTGTCACACGGATTCCTATTACAAGGGATATTTACATTCCTTGTAATATGAATAAAAGTGATCCAATTTTTTTATTTTTTTAAAGTGCAAAAATAAAAAAATATTAAGTAAAATAAAAATAAATAATAATAAAAAAAAATTCAAAAGCCCCTGTCCCTGTTATCTCGCGCGCAGAAGCGAACACGCATACAAGTCCCGCCCACATATGTAAACGCTGTTCAAACCCCACATGTGAGGTATCATCGGGTGCGTTAGAGCGTGTGCAACAATTCCAGCACTAGACCTCCTCTGTAACTCGAAAATTGTAACCTGTAAAAAATGATAAAGCGTCACCTATGGAGTTTTTTAAGTATCAAAGTTTGGCGCCATTCCATGAGTGCACGCATTTTTAAAGCCTGACATGTTAGGTATCTATTTACTTGGCATAACTTCATCTTTCACATTATACAAAAAAATTGGGTTAACTTTACTGTTTTGTTATTTTTTCATTCATGAAACCATTTTCCCCCCCCCAACAAAAAAGGTGTTTGAAAAATTACAAATACTGTGCGAGAAAAAAAGTTGCAATGACCGCCATTTTATTCCTTAGGGTGTCTGCTTTTTACATAAAGGAAAGAAGTGCCAAAATAGGCCCGGTATTGAGGTGGTTAAATACGTCTAGCCACATTTTGGTACAATATACTGAAGCTGTGCAGCTGGTAGGATCAGCATAAGAGTTGAAGCAGTGTATTTATGTTGGTGTCAGTCACTATCTTTGTGAAAGGAATGCACTTGACTGTGCTATCACTGAAATGATAATGAAAAGTTATAGAGGCTATTTTTACCTTGCTAGCCTTTTTTGTGTTTAGTAAATTTTAGCTTTCAAAGCATTTCAAGGACCAGGGCTTTTCTGATTTGTTTATTTTCTATTTATTACACCATGCAAGCAATGAGCTCTTTATTTCATGTAGGATTGCATGTGCTTATCGTCTTGTACAAAACAGCTGCTTTGGAGCTTTCCAATTGTTCCATTGTTAAACTTTACATTACTATATATAGCCAGGACAGTAATACACTTGAAGGGCTGGTATTTGGAATGCATTATGGCTATCTGGTTAGATTAGCTCAACTTAAAATTCATGATTTTTCTTGTTCTTAAAAATAAATGCATACATAAATAGATATATAAAAATATATATATATATATATATATATATATATATATATATATATATACACATTGCCAACACTCCATTCTAACATAATGATAAAAAATTGTTTGTTGTATACAGTATGTAATTGAGTGTATTAAATATAAATGTAATTACTGTTATTATATATTTAACCTCTATAAATAGTTTAATTGCCGATGCTATAAAATGTTCTTAACTACAGCTGATAATCCAACCACATGAATACAGACCTATCTTTCCATGTAATAACAATGAAGGTTTGCAGCAACTGCCCAAACCTAGTGTTGGGAGGGGCTGACCTTATGCCTTGCTCTATTCAACAGTTTATAGTCTTCCGTGAAATAGTTTGGGCATTTTTGTGTCTAACGTTACACAAGACACTTGCGAGGTGTGTGGTTACTTACTGTGCAGCTCTGTCACTGGTGAGGCCTGGGCAAGTCACAGGCAAAGACAAAATTGAAGGTCAAAGTCCTGCTTGAGTGCTTTACATGCCTGTGGCTGTGTGTTTATTATAAGGCTTTTCAGTTTCTGACATTCGTGATCTTTCCATGTGTGGGCCAATATAACAGGGCACTTCCACAAGCACAAGCACAATACAGATTTCTGATATGCATTTTATGTAGGGTGACCAGACATTCCCGGTTTCCGGGGACTGTCCCTGGACCAAGTCTGTCCCTGGTTTTGTCCCCGAATTGGATTTGAACAGGGGCTGGGGCGATTTCAAAGTCAGTCAGTGCAGAAAAAAATTAAGTGTCCGCCCTATCATCTGCCAGCTCAGCGGGGATCAACGGAGCGATCCCGGCTAAGCAAGCAGATACACATGTACAGATCCTCACGGGATCCGTACATGTGAAAGGGGCCTTAGACTTGACAGGCTGTGAGGCGGGCAGCAGCGGGCAGAGAGTCGCTGATTTCTGCCAATACTAGTAAAAAAAAAAAAAAAGTATGTCCCCGGATTTCATTTTAAAAATCTGGTCACCTTAATTTTAGGAATCCAGTGTTAAGTAATCAGCGGTGGAAAATCCACATTTGGCACCTCTTTGTTTAATTTCATACAAAATATCAGCAAGGTGCTTTGGAGCAGGGGCGGACTGACCATTGAGTCACTCGGGCACTGCCCGAGGGCCCCATGTCACTAGGGGGCCCCATCAGGGTTGCCAGGCTCAGTAAAACCAGGGCCAGTATGTAAAAATCATTTTTTTTTCACATCTGTCCTTAATATGTCTGAAACCCACATGCTTCTGATGTGAAAATCCCAAGATTTCAGCTGCCCTGCCTCTGCACTGCCTCCTGGCGTGGTGGCCATCTGTAAGCCCAGGGCCCCCATAATCTTCTATTGCCCGGGGGCCCCATGAGTTGTCAGTCCACCCCTGCTTTGGAGTTGAGTTACTAAGGGCAAATAGGCTGTTCACTTTCTATAGAAATTTGGCCTGTAGCTTAGTAAATGAGGTGAAGTTCCTCTCACTTCCATCATCCAATCATATGCATAAAAAATGCGTTTTTTTTTTCTTTTCCTTGCGTGTGATATTTTTTGATAGGCTTTCTAAAACCTAAGCTACAGAAACAGTTACAGATCATGTAATTACAATTTCTGCTAGCAGTCATTTTGGGAAGGATGGCAATAGCTGTTTTTTTATTTATTTTTTATTTTCCTTGCATGTGATTGCACATGCTTTGCACAGTGACATTTCTTTTATTTATTTATTTAATCTTTCTTTCTTTGCACAGTGACATTTCACCATATTCACTAAGCTCTGGAGCAAATCCCTTGCCAAGTGCAACTTCCCTTTCAAGGTGAACCGCCTATGTGCCTTCAATACAATTATCCCCATTGAGTTGTGTGTAGGTGCTAACTGGCAAAATTACAAAGAAAAAAAAAAAAAAAACTTAATCTATGTAATTAGTAAATTATTGCATACACACGTTGTCTTATTTTGTGAACATATTCCCTTTAACATTATACATCAAGGTTATCATTTAAAATGTAATTGTATTTTATTCTAACTTTTTTTGATAGGCTTTCTAAAACTAAGCTACAGTAATAGTTATGATCATGCAATTAAAATCATGAACAAGCAGTCATGAACAATTGCAAAAGTTTTGTGGTTGTCAAAAGACTATATATATATATATATATATATATATATATATATATATATATATATATATATATATATATATATATAAAACAGCAGCATAAGTATCTAGCGTAAAAATGACACCTGAATATATCTTCTTCAGGTCATTGAGGGTGAGGTAATTTGGAAAAATTCACATTTTTATCTTTCAATTGTGGCTCTTGTTTATAAGGTTTCATTTATTTTAAAAATGCCAAAAGAAAGAACTATTAAACTAGCCCAGCAACTTTAGCTGCTTTTTCATTGACAACATACACTGAAGAAGCAGTTTGTTGCTCTTTTAAAGTTTTGCTGAAATCCCTTATTTTAACATTTGCTATAACACAAGAGTGAGGAGATAAAATATTCAGTTTAGAAATAAATAAATAAATAAATACCACCTACCGCTGCCTTGTAAATATCATCCATGATGAGTGAGATTCCGTTAGGAGCTTGCTAGAGGTTATACCATGCAGCTTTGAATGACAAATGTAGGCCAAGCTTATATATAGGACGCACAGATGCTCTTAAAGTGACAATGACTGGTCACTCCTCCTGAAGACAACATCGCACATATCACTTACCAATTTCCATCCCACCCCTTGAGAACACAAAACTAGTGTGTGCTTCATACTCACAAGTGCATTTATTTATATACCTGACAGACGCTGGCATAGCAAAGATTTGTATTCCTTTTTCAGAACTGAAGAGTGCTACAGGGAAAAAAAAATATATAAGAAGTAAGAACACATAGGGTTTGATTTACTAAAACTGGAGAGTGCAGCATCAAGAGCAGCTGTGCATGGTAGCCAATCAGCTTCTAACTTTAGCTTGATCAAATTAGCCCCCCTTTCACACTGGGAAGTTTTTCGGGCGTTTTTCAGGTGCTTTGGCGTTAAACACTGCCAGCGCCCGAAAAACCCTGGTAAAGCGACGCTAAGACCCCTTTCACACTGGGGCTAAACATAGTGTCGCTATACTGTCAGATTTGCCGCTGGATTCGGCCGATTGCAGTGCGGTATTAACCCCCGCTAGCGGCCGACAAAGGGTTAATACCACCCGCAATGCGCCTCTGCATTAATACGGAGGTATTACCGCGGTTTCCCATTGTATACCGCTCTCACCGCTCCAAAGATGCTGCTTGCAGGAGATTTTTTTCTCTCCGGCCAGCGCATCGCCTCATTGAGAAGGCTGGGCAGGAGTTTTTCAGGTGGTATTTAGGTGCTAATTTTAGCGCTGTACCGCCTGAAAAACTCCTCAGTGTGAAAGGGGTCTAAAAGAAGGAAACTGAAAGCTCATTTAAGTGGATGGAAGAATCTGTTCAAATCATCTGTGGCCAGATTTAGAATACTTTTTCACAACTGTATTTTCCGGCGTATAAGACGACCTTTTATACTTAAAAATATCCCCCAAAAATCGGGGGTCGTCTTATACGCCGGGTGTATTGCCCGTATATACTGAGAAGCCGAGACATGCAGTCAAAAGCCACACCTCCTCCTCGTCCTGTTCTGTGATAGGCGGAACACTCAGTTTCCCAGCAGAGACTGTGTTCGGTGTTCTGCCTATCATGGACGTCCTCTCGTCCGAGGCCGAGGACGAGAGGACGTCCGTGATAGGCGGAACACTGAACACAGTCTCTGCTGGGAAACTGAGTGTTCCGCCTATCATAGAACAGGACAAGGAGGAGGCGCGCCTTTTTTACACCGGATGTTCGCAGTCTGACTCTGCATGTCAGGGATAATCAGGTTTGGAAAAAGTGAGGCATGCAATGGGCACAGTAAGGTGAGGCATGCAATGGGCACAGTGAGGTAAGGCATGGAATGTGCACAGTGAGGTGAGGCATGGAATAGGCACAGTGAGGTGAGGCATGCAATGGGCACAGTGAGGTGAGGCATGCAATGGGCACAGTGAGGTGAGGCATGCAATGGGCACAGTGAGGTGAGGCATGCAATGGGCACAGTGAGGTGAGGCATGCAATGGGCACAGTGCGGTGAGGTGAGGCATGGAATAGGCACAGTGAGGTGAGGCATGCAATGGGCACAGTGAGGTAAGGCATGGAATGTGCACAGTGAGGTGAGGCATGCAATGGGCACAGTGCGGTGAGGTGAGGCGAGGCATGGAATAGGCACAGTGAGGTGAGGCATGCAATGGGCACAGTGCGGTGAGGTGAGGCATGGAATAGGCACAGTGAGGTGAGGCATGCAATGGGCACAGTGAGGTAAGGCATGGAATGTGCACAGTGAGGTGAGGCATGCAATGGGGACAGTGCGGTGAGGCGAGGCATGGAATGTGCACAGTGAGGTGAGGCATGCAATGGGCACAGTGCGGTGAGGTGAGGCATGGAATAGGCACAGTGAGGTGTGGCATGCAATGGGCACAGTGAGGTGAGGTATGCAATGGGCACAGTGAGGTAAGGCATGGAATGTGCACAGTGAGGTGAGGCATGGAATAGGCACAGTGAGGTGTGACATGCAATGGGCACAGTGAGGTGAGGTATGCAATGGGCACAGTGAGGTAAGGCATGGAATGTGCACAGTGAGGTGAGGCATGGAATGTGCACAGTGAGGTGAGGCATGGAATAGGCACAGTGAGGTGAGGTGAGGCATAGAATGGGCACAGTGAGGTGAGGCATGCAATGGGCACAGTAAGATTTTAAAAAAAGCTGAATAAATCCTGTTCCTGTCAGCAGCTGTTCCGGCTAGACAGGCTAGTCGGAAGGGGGTCGTCTTATAAGACGAGTATATCCCAAAACCAACCTTTTAGCTGGAAAATTAGGGGGTAGTCTTATACGCCCAGTCACCTTATAAGCCGGCAAATACTGTACGGTAATTGTGTTTTCTTTTCACATGGTAGCTGACATAAGGGTTGATTTACTAATTAAGAGAGTACAAAATCTGGTGCAGCTCTGCATAGAAACCATCAGCTTCCAGTTTTTTTGTTCAAAGCTTAATTGAACAAGCTGAAGTTAGAAGCTAATTCGCTACCATGCACAGCTGCGCCAGATTTTGCACACTACAGTTTTAGTAAATCACTCTCATAGTGACACTATGACCTGGTTCACACTGGTACGATTTGAGATGTGATTTGAGATGTCAAATCACATCTCAAATCGTCTGCATTTGCCAGCAATTGTCGGCAGTGGCACTGTCCTAATCGGTGCGACGCGGCATCTGCGTTTCAAAAAGTAGTTCCTTTACTACTTTTTGCGATTTCAGGCCGCGATTTACATTGACTTCTGTGCAGAAACCTGCAGAGATGTCTCTGAAATCGCAGCCAAAATCGGGACTGCCAGCGGGAGTGAAATCAGCTGAACTCGCACAGCTTCACTCCCGCAGCCCAGTGTGAACCTGGGCTAAAAGTCGGTTCACACAGGGGCAACACGACTCTGGGCGCGACTTTGTGAGGCGACTTCAGCGTGACTTGCGTGACTTGCGATTTCAAGTCGCCTCCAGGACAGTTGACTTTGCCAGTGCTGTGGGAGGGAGGGGTTTGGCTGAAAAAACTAGTTTCTCGTCCTATAAAGTTGCTTCAGTTAAGACAGGGGGTCCGACTTGGAGGTGACTTCCATTGACAGCAATGGGTACAAGTCGCCTAGAAGTCGCCTTGAAGTAGGACAAGAACCTTTTCTGAAGTTGGAGCGATTTGAGTAGTGTGCATTAAGACGGCTCTCATTCACTTCCACGTAATTTGTCATGTCGCGCGACTTGGGGCGACACAAGTCACCCCCCAGGTCGCGGTAGTGTGAACCGGCTCTAAACTATATCCTCATACTCAAAAAATAGTTTATACATATCCACAATTTAATGGCACTAATACTCAGTTGTTCATTAAAGTGATAATAAAGTCTTATTTTATTTTTTGTTGTTAAAAAATAACAAACATGTTATGCTTGCCTGCTCTGTGTAATGGTTTTGCACAAAGCAGACCAAATCCTCCTCTTCTCGGGTCCCTCGCCGGTGCCCCTGGCCTCTCCCTCCTGCCCGCAGCTTGCTATGGGGGCACCTGAGCCAAGCCGCTGCTCTATGTGTCCATTCAGACATGGAGCTGTGACTTGGCCCCTTCCCCCTCTCTCCACATTGGCTCATTGATATTAATAGTAGTGGGGGCTGTGTCTGGTGGGGCTGTGCCAATCAGGAAGGAGAGTCCTGGACAGCCGAGGCTCTCGTGCAACATCTTTGGATTGAGATGGAGCTCCGGTAAATATTGGGGGGAACACAGAAGGTATTTTTTATCTTAAAGCATAAAATGCATTAAGGTAAAATAAAAGTCTGCCTTTTCCACCACTTTCAGGGCCAGTTAAAACCATAGAAACGCAGTCCGGATGCGTTTCAGATGCTTTTCTGCATGTGCATTTTTGATGCATTTCACTGCGTTTTTGATGTGTTTTTGGTGCGTTTTTGATACAGCCCAGTACATTTTTTTCCCCTGCTCTTTTTTCTTAACCTTAAATAAGGATATATGTGCTCTAGTGCGTTTTTTAGTGCATTGTTCATTCCAGTGCTTTTTTGATGCATTTTACAGCTTACCAGTACAGTCCAGTGCTGGACAAATTCAGCATGTTCTATTTTTTTTCTGGAAAAAAGCGCACTTGTGTGAACTAGACCATTGAAAACCATATAACCTACTTTCCACGCGTTTTCTGATGCAGAAAAAAAATGCACTGGACTGCATGTAGTGTGAACTGGCCATTACTGTTTTTTTTTTGTTTTTGCCTCATTGTAATGTCCTCTGTTAGCTCTGGACTTCTCATTTCCTCCCTCAATTCCATTTCTTTGGAATGAACAGTGCACATTTGTTGCACTGCTTTATGCACATTATAAATTCCATAGTTCCATAGTCCATAAATATACAGTATACGTATATTTAAAACCAGAGTCTCTTTAGTAAAAACCTCTTGTACTGTAGTTACATAGTAATTTAAGATTCAATGGCAGAAAGTGTACCTTACAGGACCAATGTGCTCTGAGAAAACCTTCTGTAATCTGCTTTGTCTTATTTTTTTGATTACGTCTTCGCATTCTTTTTGTTTAAGGTCGGATCACCCGAGGTCTCCCGATATAAGAGTACAATATCTAATTAGAGCAAAATTGTCTTCCCTTGGTAGTTTACACGTACAGTCATAGCCCTTTCAAACTATTACAGGGCAGCTCCTAGGCAGGGATTGATGGAGCAAAGCAAGAGACATAGTATATAAATAACACTCCCATTCCACAGTTTTACTGCTTCACTTTAGAAACCTGTGGGATTCATCAGACTGTGCCTGGCTCTGCTTGGCAGTTAAAGAATCCCAACACAAGTCTGTTCATCCAATGCATAATGTATGTTTGTAGTGGATTTTCATCCAGCAGATCTGTGGAGTCGGAACAACAAGGTTATTTCACACTACACTTGTCTTCTTCTCCAATGCACACCCAATGGAGTTGTCTTTTGACAGCTGAAGTTTGGAGGAAAAATCACCGATTCAATACAACATGCTCATTTTATTCAAAGAAAACACATTTTTTTTAGTGCAAAGTTCCTGCTCTTTACATTATATCAGTAATATATTTAGCTTTCTGGTGCTTTGTAAATATTTATTAGTCCGACTACGCATGCATCTGCTGAGACCATAATGAAGCTGGAAATACTGACAGTTGCAATTTTCAGGTCTGGTATAGATTTTAAGGGGGGTTCCGTCTAAAAAAAAAAAGTTGTGAGGTCACCCTAAAAATCCATAACAAACCCCTAATTCAGGCATGCAGCCTGGCTGGCCAAGAAAGGGGGTGAATGAGCATTCAACCCCCCTCCTGAACCATATCAGCTCTCAACATGGGATAGGGCCTTACCAGGGAAAACTAAAAGCACACTGCTCCAGGTGATCACTCTCCCACTCTAGCATTCACTGATCAGCTACTCCATGTGGCCAAATTAAGGTAATGATGTAACACTTCATTACTTGCTCATTTGCTTGCTTTTCCCCTCAGTTTCCCATCCATGTAAGTGAATGGGCCAAGTAACATCAGGGATTGTAAGGATGCAGCAGGTGCAAGCAGCCACTGTTTCCTTACCAACCTTTGACAGCTGGGATAGTGGTGACATCATTGTCCAAATATGGCCATGTGGCTATATTTAGCCAATAATGTAAGCTGCTCAATTCCCTGCCCATTTGCTTACTTGGATGTGAATGATGTCAGTGGTTGGTAGAAAAACACAGTGGGTGCAAGCAGCCACTGCTTCCTTAGCAACCATTGACAGCCTGAAGCTGTCTCGTATGTCCATGCCGAATGTTCTAAACATTGAAACAAAAGTTCGAACAGCTAGTGTTTGGTCTGAACTTACAGTACATTCAGACTGGACACTAAGCTCATCCCCAGTAGTGATATTTGATATCCCAGCCATGTAAGTGAATGGGCCAGGTGATGTCACTGCTTCCTTAGCAACCATTGCACTGCTTCGTTAGCAATTATCACACCCCAGGACATTATACTATGATACGAAATGCATCTGGAGGACTCTACTGCTGCCATATCCACTTTGTTCTACAAAATGTAAGTTTTCTTACCTACATTAAACTTCCATATTTATATCAGTATTTCGCAATGTGCCCTCTCTTTCCGCTTATTTTCTGATTCACATCTCTCATAGTGTGCTGTTCTCCTCATGGTTATTTGTATATTGCATTATCAGGCTTTCTTTCACCATGTTGTTTTCATGCATCTTTTGCACTGCTGCCATCTGCTGGCCAGAATTTGCATGCCGCACGCCTCTGTCCATGTTTGTAAAGTTTTTTCCATGGGGGGGCGTAGACTCAAGCAGGGCTGGCCTTATCACGTGGGGGCAGCCATCGCAGTGCCTCATGGCTGTGTGACTAGACACTGCACATTTTTTGGGCTTGAGAAAGCATCAGTTTTTGACCAGCAGTTAGCCTCAGGATAGACACCGACAAGATAGCATTGATACCACTACTACAGAACAGTATTGTATCACCGTTTATTGCTTTATCTGGATTGAATAAACCCACGTTGATTTCATCCTCATGTCTAAGTCTGGATCCATCTAACCTGAGCATCTGCCGGTCCGGTCTGCCCAACTGCTTGGATACGAAGGTCGGAAGTCACACAGCTATTATGTGTTATACCTTTATTTGCCTTCATGTGGGAACAGAACACACATTGTCCTGAGAGTACCTGAACAACCACCCTTTAAGAGATAATTTACTAGGATAGAGCCTCCGCTTAATGGTTGGATTCACCTGTTAAAGTTTGGAGCTCAGCTGAGGATCCAGTTACCAGTGGTCATTTACACAAGCTTGTTTGACACATTGAACATATGTTCCTCTGGGTTCAAACACTTCGGTAAGCTTCCCATATTCTGGTGGCGGTCTTTTTCACTTCATCGTGTTTTGATTTTTCCACATTTGGACTTTTTCACTAAGCTTGAATTTCACTTCATTATTGTACAGACCTTCAGTCGTTTATGGTTGCTCCTTTTGAGCCTATTCAGAGACATTTGTTTGTCTATTGTTTTCCTCATTGGTTTTAGATTGTATATTGTTTATATAGTTTAGCACTGTGTTCTATCACTTACATGTGCAATAGATCAATTTAATTTAGCGCTACACTTTTTTTGTTCCTTAGCAACCATTCACAGCCAGCCTGTTTTACCATACAAACTAAATTTAGCTAACCTTTTAGGTTATCCAAATAGGCTTCCAGTCACTTTTACTAAATTAACTATGTAGTTATTCACTACTGTATATTAGAAATGTGGCCTTGTGGCAGATGTTTTCAAGCAATATCATACATGCATCATGAATTTTACATACATCTATTTTTTTATCTGCAGCATGATACATTTTGGGAGAATAGTAATAGGAGCAATATGAATTTCAGAGTGCAAAAGGCAACTTTTCTTACTATCTGTAGCTGCTGTTAACTCTCACAGCTCTGGGAGACAGCCACTCAACACAAAATCTGGTGGCTATGAAGTAATCACTTCCGGGTAAGATTTTTACAAGAAGCAGGTAAGACGAAATGCAACATTACTCATAACTTATGTGTTTGGTGATGTAAAAAAAAACAACAACTTAACTTCAGCTTTAACTCTTACAGGAATACTCACTCTCAAAAGAAAAAGAATCAGTATTCGATGTGCATAGCAGTTTGCTTCAAATTAAAGTGGTTTAAAGGGCATTTTTTTTAATAAAAAACAAAAAAACATGTTTTACTTCCTTTGCACTGTGTATTTTTTTCCCCAGAGCAGCCCCAAACCTTCTCGTCTGGGGTCCCCCACTGGCGCTCATGGCTCCTTCTTCTGTGTCTGCAAAAAAGGAGAGAAGACCTGCAGACAGGGACAGCACTGGATTGATACAGGACTCAGGTAAGTGTTGGGGAGGGGGGAATGGAACAGCAAGGTGTAAAAAAAATAAAGATCTAATTTATTTACACAGAATAGAATCTTTGCTAGTAATCAAAAAAAGAAAAAAAAAAAAAGAGAGAGAGAGACAGGGCTAAAGGCACAGTAAGCAAACTTGGGCCTTTACAATCACTTTAATTGAACACGCTGAAGTTAGAAGCTGATTGGCGCTACCATACACACCTGCACCAGATTTTGCACTCTCAAGTTTTAGCAGTGGCGGTGCATCTATAGAGGGTGCTGGAGCGCCGCCCCCTCTGGCTCTCGCACCGCCACTGATTACAATAACATAGATTCATGCATTGCATGAATCTATGTTGTTGTTGCCGGCCGCTGCAGCCGACTATTCAGATGGCTGGACAGTGAGCGCTGGCCACCTAAAAAACGGCATGCTGGTTGGCCGTGCGGAAGTGCCTATCAGAGCCAGTGGCACAGTGGTGACAATTGATGGCACAGTGGCTGCGTTTGATGGCATGGCACAGTGGCTGCGTTTGATTGCATGGCACAGTGGTGACAAGTGATGGCCCAGTGGCTGCATTTGATGGGCACAGTGAGGCTGCAATTGTTTTTTTTTCGTTTGCGCCCCCCCAAACATTTTAAGCACCAGCCGCCACTGAGTTTTAGTAAATGAACCCCATAGTGTCTTATCTTATCTCCCTGAAATTCTCTCCTTTAACCTGCACTGGCAGTCTGTGAACTTCAACACTGGCAGTCTGTGAACTTCTCTACCTGAGCTAAGGGCTCTTTCACACGTCCGTTCAGTTCATCCGTTTTTTGGACGTCCGTTAACGGACCTCAATGCTTCCCTATGGGTTAGCGTCCGTTAGCGGATGAGCATCCGCTAACGTCCGTTAACATCCGTCTGCGGTAAGCTCCGTTTTTTTGGACGGAAGAAAACCCTATTTTTCTTCCGTCAAAAAAACGGAACGGATGAAAAACGGACGTTAGCGGATGATCCGTTTACCATCCGATCCGCTAACGTCAGTTTTTCATCAAAATATGTAAAAAAAAAAAAAAAAAAAAAAAAACGGATGAAAAAAACTGATGAAAAACGGACGGAAAACGGAACGGAAACGGATGAAAACGGACGGAAAACGGACGAAAAACGGACGAAAAACGGACGGAAAACGGACGAAAAACGGACGAAAAACGGACGAAAAACGGACGAAAAACGGACGAAAAACGGACGAAAAACGGACGAAAAACGGACGAAAAACGGATCAACTGAAGGGGGAAAAACTGATCTAAAAAAACTGAACGGACGTGTGAAAGAGCCCTAAGACATATAATAAAAGTTAAAATTTTACATATTTTATTTGAAGAAAGTGACATATAGTTTTTGAATCCAAGGAGCGGAGGAGGAGGGATTTCAATAAGCATGCGACTGCTCTGGGCTTCAACAAAATGATTTCCTGCAGAAAGAAGAAACAGGAGCAATGCTGGATGCATAATACAGCACACTAATTTTGGAAGCATGATTATGGTAGCATAAATCTATTTTTAAGCTTTTTGGAAAACAGAGAGGGGTTATCACCCCTGTAACATTTGTTTTGCTGTCTATCTTACAGAAGAGAATTCCCCTTACTAGGGGTAGATTTCCTCTCACTTCCTGTTGTCTCCTTCCGTTTGCAAGTAGTAGTCGTAAGTTGGAATGTTTGAAAGTAGGGGCATGCCATATATACTCTGCATAAATGTGGGCCCTAGGTGTTGGTGTTGCCACAACACTGTAAGCCCTTACAGTTACTCTTGGTGGGCGCAGTGAAAATACTTGCTCATCAGCAACTGTCTGATATTAATTTGACAACAACAGCAATTGTATTCACATGGCTTTAGGTGCACACTGTGGAGGACACAGCACACCACATGGAAATACTTGCAGATTGATCCCCTGCCTGTGGTATTAATATGAGAAGATCTCTGTCTTTTAGAGCTGCACAATTAATCGCGAGAATATCGTGATCTCTATTCACCCCCCCGCGATCTCCACGTGGGATGACCCGTAACCAGCGTGGAAAGCAAATGGCGGATATTGTAACTGACGTCAGCAACCGGAACTGGGCATGGGCGGTGCTGAGACACAGACAGTGTTTCGCGCTTGTCTTGGGAAACGAGAAGCACAGCAGTAAGTGTGCAGTGAGGTAGGGTAGTACTGTAGTGACGTTGTACAAAACAGCCATGCTATTATCAGCTATCACTGCTGTAGTTTTTGATGCCCTTCTACCTCCTGATGGTGTTTTAAAGGTTCAACTTCACATCTATGCGATGCATCAGAGTATGTGCCTTGCTGCAGAACAGCCTATTAATTTGAGAGTGAACTCCCTGCCACCCCTCAATATCACCAATAGTGCATGGGCCTTTTTTTTTTTTTAATGCCGCTCCATTAAAATGCATGGTGCTTTTGTTAGCATGCATTTTTATTTTTGTGATTTTTTTTTTAATTTTATTTACACACATTATTAATCACAAAAATGCATGCTAACAAAAGCACCATGCATTTTTTTGAGAATCGTGAAAGAATCGTGATCTTCATTCTAAGCAAAAGAATTGTGATTCTCATTTTTCCCAGAATCGTGCAGCTCTACTGCCTTTAGGAATTAATATGAGAAACGCCAGCAAATCTATTGATGTAGCTTTAGGTGCACACTGTACAGAAGACACAGACAGTACACCACGTGAAAATACTGCAGCTAGCACAATCACCTGCCTGCCTGTCAGTATATTAGGAAGAGCGGATCTATCTAAACTCAATACAGTGTATAAATATATATACAACACCTGGGATGCATATATATCCTCTACACACTGTAACTCTAACTGACTAGCCTGCCTGCTCTATCTAACTCCAAAAAATGACATTCTCTCTCTCTGTAAACCACCAATACACTACACAAGGCCGACTTCCAGGCAGCATTATATAGTGTGGGGCGTGTACTAAACCCCCTGAGCCATAATTGGCCAAAGCCACCCTGGCTTTGGTCAATTATGGCTCTCCGTTTTTTGCACGCTGTGATTGGCAAAGCATGCGGGTCATAGTGCATGCTTGGCCAATCATCAGCCAGCAATGCACTGCGATGCCGCAGTGAATTATAGGCCGTGACACGCCACTCGAATTTTGAGCGAACGGCCCAAAACGTTCGTAATTCGACGAACGATCGAACATACGATGTTCGAGTCGAACGTGAGTTTGACTCAAATACGAAGCTCATCCCTATTTAATCACTTAAGACCCGGACCTTTAGGCAGCTAAAGGACTCGGCCAGGTTTTGCGATTCGGCACTGCGTCGCTTTAACAGACAATTGCGCGGTCGTGTGACGGGGCTCCCAAGCAAAATTGGCGTCCTTTTTTTCCACAAATATTTCTTTTGTTGGTATTTGATCACCCCTGCGATTTTAATTTTTTGCGCTATAAACAAAAATAGAGCGATAATTTTGAAAAAACAATCAAATTTTTTTTACTTTTTGCTATAATAAACATCCCTCAAAAATATATATAAAAAAAAATTCTCTTCAGTTTAGGCCGATACATATTCTTCTACCTATTTTTGGTAAAAAAAAATCAAAATAACCGTTTATCGGTTGGTTTGCGCAAAATTTATAGCGTTTACAAAATAGGGGATAGTTTTATTGCATTTTTATTATTATTTTTTTTTACTACTAATGGAGGCGATCAGCGATTTTTTTTTCGCGACTGCGACATTGTGGCGGACACTTCGGACAATTTTGACACATTTTTGGGACCATTGTAATTTTTCATTTAAAATGCAAGGGGGCGCTGAAGGGGTTAAGTGTGACCTCATCTCTGTTTCTAACTGTAGGGGGGTGTGGCTGTAGATGTGACGTCATCGATTGTGTATCCCTAAAAAAGGGATCACACGATCGATGACGCCGCCACAGTGAAGAACGGGGAAGCCATGTTTACACACGGCTCTCCCCGTTCTTCAGCTTCGGGGACCGATCCCGGGACTCCAGCGGCGATCGGGTCCATGCGTCCCGTGGTCCCGGTCACAGAGCTTCGGACCAGGTCGCGGGCGCGTGCCCGCGACCCATGGCTGGGCACTAGCACAGGACGTACCTGTACGTGCATGTGCCCAGCTGTGCCATTCTGCCGACGTAAATGTGCAGGAGGCGGTCCTTAAGTGGTCAAGAGGTTAAAGAACATTAATAGTTCTCAAACTCTTATGTTAACATTCCATTTTAAAGGGGTTGTAAAGGTTTGTTTTTTATTTTCTAAATAGGTTCCTTTAAGCTAGTGCATTGTTGGTTCACTTAACTTTTTTCTTTTGATTTCCCTTCTAAATATTTTTTATTTGTCTGAATTTCTCACTTCCTGTTCCTCCTCAGTAAGCTTTCCACCATCATTCGAGTGGTGGTTAGTCAGCCAGAACAGCTTACTGAACAGCTTACTGAGGAGGAACAGGAAGTGAGAAATTCAGACAAAGAAAACAAAGAATAAAAACATTTAAGTGAACCAACAATGCACTAGCTTAAAGGAACCTATTTAGAAAAAAAACAAAAAAAAACAAACAACCTTTACAGCCCCTTTAACCGCTTGTGGACCGCCGCACAACCATATACGTCGACAAAACGACATGGCTGGGCACAAGGGCGTACATGTATGTCCCCTTTAAGATCTGTCGTGGGTTGCGAGTGCGCCGGCAGCGGCGCTTTTGCATCCCGATCCTCTTCTCTGTGACAATCCCTGCATGAACAGCAGACCCGATCGCCGCCGGTGTCCCACGATCAGGTCACAGAGAGGAAGAAGAGGTAAGTGTAAACAAACCTCTCCCCGTGCTTCCTAGTGAGCCTGTCACTGATCGTCTGTTCCCTGTCATAGGGAACGACGATCAGTGACATCACACGCATAGCCACGCCCCCCACAGTAAGAATCACTTCCTTAGGGCACACTTAACCCCTACAGCGCCCCCTCCTGGTAAACCTCTTCACTGCCCTTGTCATTTTTACAGTAACTAGTGCATTTTTATAGCACTGTTCGATGTAAAAATGACAATGGTCCCAAAATAGTGTCAACAGTGTCCGACGTGTCCACCATAATGTCGCAGTCACAATAAAAATCACTGATCGCCGCCATTACTAGAAAAAAAATATTAATAAAAGTGCAATAAAACTATCCCCTATTTGGTAGACGCTAAACATTTTATACAAACCAATCAATAACATACTTATTGAGATTTTTTTTTACCAAAAATATGTAGAAGAATACGTATCGGCCTAAACTGAGGGAAAAAAAAAATTTTATATCTTTTTTAGGTGATATTTATTATAGCAAAAAGTAAAAAATATAGAATTTTTTTCAAAATTGTCGCTCTATTTTTGTTTATAGCGCAAAATAGGTGATCACATACCACCAAAAGAAAGCTTTATTTGTGGGGAAAAAAGGACTCCACGTCACACGACCGCACAATTGTCAGTTAAAGGTCTTTTAGCTGCATAACAGTCCGGGGCTTAAGTGGTTAACATATCCTATTATTGACAATGACAACTTGAAGACCCCATAGTGCTTTTATATCTATGTCAAACACCTAACATATATCTGAATTTCTAGATATCTTTTAACCTTTAACCCAGTTTCTGCTTCATTTTTTTCTGTATTGCAATCCTTTTCATAGCATGGTTTGCAGAATGAAAATAACATGCCAAAATGGTATAGATAATCCATCTTCTTTGAAATACACATTAATCATTTCTATGCACTTAATCTTAAAAAGCCAGGTCTTTAACATATGCGTCATTGAATGTATTTTCTTTCTTCTGTGATATGATATTAAGCATAGCATTTTCACTTCCTAAATGACATACAGTATTATACACTTCACAATGTTTCTCTAATTTGCTCAAAATAAATGCCTGGTCTTAGGATGGTCATATACAACCTGATCTTTGCAATCAATACAACAGACTAAAGCGTAGCTTATGAAATGATTGCATGACAACTGGAGCATGTAAGATTCATAGAAGTGCAAATGTCACATCAGTCTACAACTTGAAGCATTCAATAATCACTTAAAATTCAAAATTAACACTTTGCACACTGCTATACACCCTTAAGTATATTTAGCAAACCTTTGCATAAAAACTGGGATTTTTGAATCACATACAGTATATTGCAAAACTTTCAAGTTCACTATCTATGACAAAGTAATTATTTTCTTGCAAAAGGCCAAATACTTACTTGCTCATAGAATATTTTAGCGGACATATAATGCAAAACTGGCAAATACAGACACTGTAGGACATCTACAGACTTTGGTCTGTTCAGATCTGTACTATGCAGTAGAAATAATGACATGGCTGTAAATAGGTGCAGTTAGTTAGTCTGCCACTAGGTGGCTCTATCCCAGAATATTGTGTGGTAATAGAGTATAGTGTAAGCAGGTGCTAGGTCCCATTTAGCTAGAGCCCTCCTATAGTGATGTCATGAGTGAGTCAGTGGGCATATACAGTATATGCCGGGATGGGAGGAGCCCAGTACAGACGTGGCATAAGAGTCAGATACCCCACCAGCAAGCAAATGTAGTCAGGTAAAGTGGAAGCCGTGGACAGGATTGGAGGACAGGGTGACAGAAGACTGAAAGAACCGGAAGACAGACAGGACAGAATAACTGCCTGTAGTCTTCTTGTCTCTTATGGTTTATGAAGTCTGGAGTGAGTTGTAAAAGACCCTTCAGGCCAGGATAAGTGTTCTCTGCAGTGAGTTTTGTCCCCCTGGAGGGCTTGGCAGAAGTGGACTGAAGCTGGAGATGCAGCTGCATGTAGTGTATTTTTATATATATATATATATATATATATATATATATATATATATATATATATATATATATGTATACTGAGCAAAATTATAAACGCAACACTTTTGTGTTTGCCCATTTATCATGAGCTGAACTTTAAGATCTATGACTTTTTCTATGTACACAAAAGGCCTATTTCTCTCAAATATTGTTCACAAATCTGTGCTAGTGAGCATGGCCGCCATCAGTGCCCCTTACACAGCTTCAGGCATGGGCCCCCTGGAGAGCAGAGAACCGGGGGGGGGGGTGCTGCCGTCTCAAATTGAGAAGCGGGGGGGGGGGGCCTTCACAAGAAGCAGAAATAAAGAAAAATATATATAAAAAGAGGACAGCCAACCATATATATATATATTTTTTTTTTTTTAAAAGGGTGGTTGCCATCTGGGGCCCTGGGGACCTCTAGGCCCTTTAATCTTTTTTTATATAAAAAGAAATTACAAAAAAAAGGGGGCTTTCCATCCAGGACCTCTGGGCCCTTTAATAAAATTATATATATATATATATATATATATATATATATATATATATATATATATATATATTATATATATAAAAGAAATAAACATTTATAAAAAAAACAAGGGGGTTGCCTTCCAGGGCCCTGGGGACCTCTGGGCCCTTTAATATAAATAAATATATAAACAAACAAAAAAAATATATATAAAAAAAAGGGGGTTTGACATAGAGCTGCACGATCCTGGCCAAAATGAGAATCACTATTTTTTTTGCTTAGAATGAAGATCACGATTCTCTTACGATTCTCACGGCGTAAAATCTTTTACATTTATACAAAAAAAAAAAAAATGGGCTAACTTTACTGGCTATTTATTTTTATTTTTTTAATTCATTAAAGTAATTTTTTCCAAAAAAAATGCATTTAAAAAGACTGCTGCGCAAATACAATGCAACATAAAATATTGCAACAACCTCCATTTTATTCTCTAGGGTCTTTACTAAAAAGTTATATAATCTTTGGGGGTTCTAAGTAATTTTCTAGCAAAAAAAATAATGATTTTAACTTGAAAAGAGCTGTCAGAAAAAGGTTTGGTGTTTAAGTGGTTAAAAGTTCCTAATTTACATACAGAAGAAGTTTATTCCTTTGAAGAGATACACTGTTTTCAAAACTTGGCAGGCTGCCCAGACTGACTTTTGGCTGAGAGCAGACAGGAAATTCTTTGCATACCAAAGTACAGAGAGAAAATTATTTTCATGTCAAAGATCTTGAAACCCTGGGAAAAAGATCGCGATAACGATTCTTGATGATTAATCGTGCAGCTCTAGTTTGACACATGGGGTCCTGGGGACCTCTGAGCCCTTTAATAAAAATATATCTATTGTAAACGTTGGGGGTAATTAACTCTTGTGGCAGATGCATTTTTTGTGCAGTGAGTCAACACCAAACAGGCATATGATGTTAAGGGCCTGGTAGCCCATGTTTATTAAAGGAGAAAAAAGAAACAAAAGCAGGGGTTTAAACGTTATCCAAAGATAAATGAAAATACTAGCCCACCTGGCTACTCTTTAACAGCACTGCTGTTATAGGTACTGGTTCCTCAAACCATCCGCTCCTCCAGACCCACAGTCCTGGATGCCCAAGCTTTGGGCTTCTTAACCACTTCCCGACCGCCCACCGCAGGTATACGTCGGCACTTTGAGGATGGATATCTCGGTAACGGCAGCAGCTGCTGCCACAACCGAGATATCCATCTCTTCTGTGGGCGGTCGGGTAAACGATAATGGCGGTCTCCGCGGCGGAATCGCCGTGAGATCGCCGTTATCGGTAGCGGACGAGCGTCCCCCCCCCCTCCCGCTGCGCTCCCGCGCTCTCCGCCGCTTACTGGAGCCGTCGGTAGCGGCGGAGGCGATCGGGTGCGCTCGTCTGGTCAGCGGGGATGCGAGTGAGGGAAAAAATTTCCCTCGTCCATCCCCGTAGCTCTGCTGGGCGGAAGTGACGTCAAACGTCAGTTCCAAACAGCGTCTTAAAGAGACATTTTTTTTTAAATGTCATTTGAAAAATGACATTTAAAATTTTTTATTTTTTTTTTGCATTTTAGCCTAAATATGAGATCTGAGGTCTTTTTGACCCCAGATCTCATATTTAAGAGGACCTGTCATGCTTTTTTCTATTACAAGGGATGTTTACATTTCTTGTAATAGGAATAAAAGTGATAATTTTTTTTTTTTTTTTATTTTAGTGTTAAAAATTGGTAAAATTAATACAAATAAATACGAAAACAAAAAAAAAAATTTTTTTAAATCGCCCCGTCCCGACGAGCTCGCGCGCAGAAGCGAACGCATACGCGAGTAGCGCCCGCATATGAAAACGGTGTTCAAACCACACAAGTGAGGTATCGCCGCGATCGTTAGAGCGAGAGCAATAATTCTAGCCCTAGACCTCCTCTGTATCTCAAAAAATGCAACCTGTAGAATTTTTTAAACATCGCCTATCGAGATTTTTAAGGGTAAAAGTTTGACGCCATGCCACGAGCGGGCGCAATTTTTAAGTGTGACATGTTGGGTATCATTTTACTCGGCGTAACATTATCTTTCACAATATGTAAAAAAATTGGGCCAAATTTATTGTTGTCTTATTTTTTTATTTAAAAAAGTGAATTTTTTCCAAAAAAAGTGCGCTTGTAAGACCGCTGCGCAAATACGGTGTAACAAAAAGTATTGCAATGACTGCCATTTTATTCTCTAGAGTGTTAGAAAAAAAAATATATAATGTTTGGGGGTTTTAAGTAATTTTATAGCAAAAAAAAATGTTTTAGTCTCGTAAACACCGAATCTGAAAAACAGGCCCGGGGCTAAAGTGGTTAAACGCACACAGCTTGAAGTCCCTTAATGCACACAGCTTTAGGCTTCTTGGGCGCACACAGCTTTGAAGTCCCTTAATGCACACAGCTTTAGGCTTCTTGGGCGCACACAGCTTTGAAGCCCTTCAACGCACACAGCGTTTGTCCTCACACAGAGACACTCACCAGCAGCCACTGCTCCAACTCCACCTTCCTCTCTCCTTCCTTCCCTTTAATGAGCTGTCTGCACCTGGGAAGGCAGCTTGCAGGCTGTCTTAAAAACCTGGACACAGGTTGGAGATCCAGTCCCACCCAGATCCCAGCTCTGCAATCTGGTTATATGCAGACCGTGTGTCCATTTCATCATCATTTTTATAGTTACAGTAGCGCCTACTGTTACACTATATATAAAAAAAAGAAGAAAAAAAAAAGAAATAAAATAATATTAAAAAAAATGTAAAACATTTTAATAAAAAAAAAGGAGGGTTGTCATCCGGGGGCCCTGGGGACCTCTAGGCCCTGTAATAATAATAATAATATTTATATATATTTATATATATATATATATATATATATATATATATATATATATAATAAAATATATATAAATAAAAAAATATATAAAAATGTTTTTTTTTTTTTCATAAAAAAAGGGGGGGTTGTCATCTGGGACCCTGGGGATCTCCGGGCCCCTGGGGAGCTCCAGACCCGTAAAAAAAATTGTCCCTTTAATAAAAAAAAAATATAAATATATATAAAATATATTTTTTTATAAAAAATAAATAAAAAAAGAGGGGGTTGGCATCTGGGGCCCTGGTGGCCTCTGGGCCCCTTACTGGTGTACTGCCTGTACCCCCCCTGATGGCGGCCCTTCTAGTGAGCACTTCTCCTTTGCCAAGATAATCCATCCACCTTACAGGTGTGGCATATCAAGATGCTGATTAGACAGCAATATTATTGCACAGGTGTGCCTTAGGCTGGCCTCAATAAAAGGTCACTCTAAAATGTGAAGTTTTATCACACAGCACAATGCCACAGAAGTCAAGTTTTGAGGGAGCGTGCAGTTGGCATGTTGACTGCAGGAATGTCCACCAGAGCTGTTGCCCTTGAATTAAATGTTCATTTCTCTACCATAAGCCGTCTCCAAAGGCATTTCAAAGAATTTGGCAGTACATGCAACCGGCCTCACAACCGCAGACCAAGAATAACCACACCAGCCCAGGACCTCCACATCCAGCATCTTCACCTCCAAGATTGTCTGAGACCAGCCACCCTGACAGCTGCTGCAACAATAAGTTTTCATAACCAAAGAATTTCTGCACAAGCTGTCAGAAACGGTCTCAGGGATGCTCATCTGCATGCTTGTCATCCTCATCGGGTCTCGACCTGACTGACGTTCGTCGTCATAACTGTCTTGAGTGGGCAAATGCTCACATTCGAGGGTGTCTGGCACTTTGGAGACATGTTCTCTTCACAGGTGAATCCCTGTTTTCACTGTACAGGGCAGATGGCAGACAGTGTGTATGGTATCGTGTGGGTGAGTGGTTTGCTGATGTCAACATTGTAGATCAAGTGGCCCATGGTGGCGGTGGGGTTATGGTAAGAGCAGACGTATTCTATGGACATCGAACATAGGTGCATTTTATTGATGGCATTTTGAATGCACAGACATACTGTGACGAGATCCTGAGGCCCATTGTTGTGCTATTCATCCGTGACCATCACCTCATGTTGCAGTATGATAATGCATGGCCCCATGTTGCAAGGATCTGTGCACAATTCCTGAAAGCTGAAAAGATCCCAGTTCTTGCATGGCAAGCATACTCACAGGACATGTCACCCATTGAGCATGTTTGGGATGCTCTGGATCGGCGTATACAACAGCGTGTTCCAGTTCCTGCCCTTATCCAGCAACTTCACACAGCCATTGAAGAGGAATGGACCAACATTCCACAGGCCACAATCAACAACCTGATGAACTCGAAGCAAAGGAGATGTGCTGCACTGCAAGAGGCAAATGGTGGTCACACAGATACTGACTGGTTTTCGGACCCCCCGACCCCATAATACATTAAAACTGCACATTTTAGAGTGGCCTATTATTGTGGCCAGCCTAAGGCACACCTGTGCAATAATCATGCTGTCTGATCAGCATCTTGATATGCCACACCTTTGAGGTGGATTTTCTTAATGGGGGGGGGGGGGGGGGCATAGTTCTACTTTAATGTGTTATTATTTCTCAAACATCCTCAAAGATCACAGCAAAGACTAAATTAGGTGCCAGCTTTTAACAGCTTCACATTTAAAGTTGAACTCCAGGAATGAGCTTTATTAAACTTACATTAGTCCAGCTTGATCATATCTAATCCTTCATATCTCACATCTTGGGGACTGATGGGGGTGCAGAATTTATGGGTAGTAGCCTGTGCTACATATAGTCAGTACTGGTCACTTTAGGGTGCTGCTTGAACTTCTGAACTTGCTTTCTGTATAATGATCACAGGAGGTCACTCATTCAGTACCATTCAGATAAAGTTTTGTATTCACTGAAAAAAGTAAGATGTTATCTGAATGGAGGAGGTGCCGACTCCTGGGTTCACAAAACAGACTTTGCGTGCCAAGTTTCCATGCTTTTTTTTTAATAGATTTTGCAGCCATGTTTACCACAGCTCTCATTTTAAACAGCAAGGTCAGCCGGCTTGCCAGACAAACAAGTCACATGACACTCTCAGACAAGAAAGGCACTTTTTTGGTAAAGGTGAGTTAACCCTTTAAGGGTTTTGTGTCATGACTTCCCCTGTGGGTGATAAAAACCAGTAGGATCAGCCTTGTGGTGCAGTCTGGACATAAAAATGCAGTAAGGGCCCTGTAATATAGTGATGTGATTTACTAAAACTGAAGAGTGCAAAATCCGGTGCAGCTCCGCATAGAAACCAATCAGCTTCCAGATTTTATTGTCGAAGCTTAGCTGAACAAGCTGAGTTTAGAAGCTGAATTTAGAAGTTTTAGTCAATCTCTTCGTGTCCCTAATCACTTCAGCTACTCACGGTATCTCTAATTACCACAGTCCACCACAGTGTCTGTTATCACTGTCACCACTCACAGGGTCCCTAATCACCAATGCTCACTCAGTGTCCTTAATCACCACAGCCCACTCTCAATGTCCCTAATCACTGTCACCATGAAAGGACTTTTGAGCCCTACTTTCCATACATTACTTTAAATAGAAGAAAATTATACATACACAAGCTATGTATTAGAGCTACACAATTCTGGAAAAACTGAGAATAAAAATAGAGATCACGATTCTGAACAAACAACTAAACAAAATTAGCATACATACAGGGGTGGTCAGGGACTGTGCGGACATACAGGGATGGTCCGGGACTGTGCAGACATACAGGGGGTGGTCAGGGACTGTGCGGGCATACAGGGGGTGCTCAGGGACTGTGCAGACATACAGGGGGTGGTCAGGGACTGTGCGGACATACAGGGGGTGGTCAGGGACTGTGCGGACATACAGGGGGTGGTCAGGGACTGTGCGGACATACAGGGGGTGGTCAGGGACTGTGCGGACATACAGGGATGGTCAGGGAATGTGCGGACAGACGGGGGGGTCAGAGACTGTGCGGACATACAGGGGGTGGTCAGGGACTGTGCGGACATACAGGGATGGTCAGGCACTGTGCGGACATACAGGGGGTGGTCATGGTAATGACAATTAAACTCTCTGTCTCACCTGACTATCAAGCTAATAACATCACATTGCAGCAGCAGCCCCTGCCAAACACTGGAGTCACAGCCACAGACGATCCTGGTGCAGACGCCAGGGCAGGACAGTTGATCACTCTTCCATCCCCTACTACAAGCAGGACTCAGGAGAAGCCGACTGTCCACTTTGAGTGTCCCCCCTGCAGTGCATTCAGGGAGGTGTAGTCTCTGCAGCGTGCAGGCACAGCCCGGCCGGGTCTAGTGTGCTGTAAAGAACTACATCTCACATCATGCAGTGTGGTGCCAACTAGGACAGCGGTGAAGCCTGCTATTGGCTGCTGCCACTGATCAGGGTGTAACATGGGGGGGATTTTTAATGTGTGTCAGCGGTGATGTTCTTTCTGTCAAGCTAATCTGACAGAACGCCGGCCCACTTGTGGCTCACCCCACCAGCCTTTGCCTAATTAAAGAGCCGCCTCCGCAGGCAGGGGCCCCCTATTGGGCAGGGCCCATGGGCTTGAGGGCAGTCAAGCCCAATGGTAAGTCCGGCCCTGACTGCCATCCACTCACACTTCCCCTGTGACTGTTGCACCAGTCATATTGTCCCTCAGCACCGCCATACCAGGCCACAGGCTCCCACAAAGACATACTTTTCCTAATATCAGGTATGGACAGTGCGATGTGGGAATAGCACAGCCTGTGTTGCACTATATTAGAAAGGACAGTGTTATATGCAAGTTTGCCTTGTCACCTAAACTGTAGGTGGCTGGAATATTGTGTCAATCTCGCTCCCTTTCTCGGTGAGATTGAGCACTTGCGAGCCCCATCGCGTGGGTAGGTAGCACGTGGTACCTACCGGAGCATGATGGGACTGCGATGTCACAAGACAGGCCTATATAACTCGCTGCGAGCCGCGCGCCCGCCATAACAGCGGGAGGAAGCGTCACATCAACACCTGGAGAAGAGAAGAAGAAGAAGACGTCACAGAAGAGGGGACTCGCCGGCGCTAGTAATTGAGCTAACACACGAAGAAAGCGGCGGCGAGTCCTGAAGAAGAAGAAGACACCGGAAAGCGGAGAAGACCCCCGGAGAGCGGAGAAGACCCCCGGAGAGCGGGAGAAGACCCCGGAGAGTGGGAGAAGACCCCGGAGAGTGGGAGAAGACCCCCCCCCCGCCGCCGAAGATGTCGAAGGAAGCCCGTCGGGTGGTGGGCGCTTTTATCAAAGCGCCCCCCCCCGGCGGCGGAAGAGAACCAGACGGCGGCGAAGAACATCGGCACCCACCCCCCCGCAGAAGCCCGCTGGAGGGGGGCGCTTTTATAAAAGCGATCATACACACCCCCCCCCCCCCGGCGGCCAACTAATAAAATATTTCAATACCCTGTGTGGTTTATTTGTGTTTACACTTTGCCTTCAGGTGAATGGGTAGGGGTACACTGTACCCCATACTCATTCACTTAGGGTGGGGGGCCGGTATCTGGGGGCCCCCTTATTAAAGGGGGCTTCCAGATTCCGATAAGCCTCCCGCCCGCATACACCAACAACCAACGGCCAGGGTTGTCGGGAAGGGTCCCTGTCCTCATCAACATGGGGACAGGGTGCTCTGGGGTGGGGGGCCGCAGTGCGCCCCCTGCCCCAGAGCATCTGACCCCCCCCATGTTGAGGGCATGCTGCCCGGTACGGCTCAGGAGGGTGGGGGCGCTCGCTCGCCCCCACTCCCTTCCCGACCGGCCGGCCGGCGTGCTTTGGATACGGGTCTGGTATGGATTGTGGGGGGACCCCCACGCCGTTTTTTCGGCGTAGGGGGGGTCTCCTTACAACCCATACCAGACCTAAGGGCCCGTTATGCTCCTGAGGGGGGAACCCATGCCGGATTTTTAGTTAAAAATTCATAACAAACTTTGCCCACGTGTAGAATTGGCGGGAATCCGCGTCGGATCCCCGTCGCTTCTATGACGCACTCGCTGGAATGTGCTTTTACTATTCCAGCGAGTGCGAGATGTCGGCAGCCTGTCGCCGAGAATCTGCACGATGCTGTCGTGCTAAAAACACATTCTCGGCGGCAGGCACTGTACCTCATCATGTAACCACTGTTCTACTAAGTAAACACAGTTTCTCTTAGAGAAGATTTGCCTGATCTCAGTTACTTGAAAGTATAAACAAGTGCGTGATTGACAAAGTGGGTTTGTGGTGTATCTGAAGAACTGAGGAAAGATAGTAATCAACTGATTGGTTATACAGTAAAAAGTGTACAACAGAGATAATCCTTGTGGTTATAAATCCAAGAGTGTCATGGTTAACCCTAAGGGCCCTTTCATCCATCCGTTTGCGGATGAAAAAGGGACATACATTGGTCCCTATGTGATTGCGGGTGTCAGCGGATGAACATCCGATCTCACCCGATCTCGTCCGCCTCCATAAAGATCCGATTTTGCAGATGGGAGAATGTCCCATATTTTCTTCCGTCTGCGGATCAGATAAACACGGACACGGACACACGGTCCATGTTCATCCGATCCCCCCATAGGGGAGAGCAGAGAAAAGACAGGGCGGTCCCTGCACAGTGTGCGGAGACCGCCCTGTCATCCGACGGCTCAGCAGGGATCCCGCTGAGCTTACGGACATACGGAGGTGGATCATTACTGATCCGCCCGGTGTGAAAGGGCCCTTAAAGTTATGGAGAAGAGTAAAGTAAAATGTAGAAGCCAGCTTGGGATGCGAGGCAATAATGGCTAGTGACAGAGGTTCTGTAGAGTGGTCTGGTACTCTGCACTCCTCTGAGCAGTTGGGGTTTCTATATTGGGAGCTTCTGCAAGACAGAACCCTCCTAGGGACCAAGCCTGGAACCACTTCTGTAAAATACCTTGCAAAGCTAAGGTGGCAACCTCCTTCTGTGCCTTTGGGCTGAATGATATGTGCTTGGTCAGCTTCTTTGAAGAGTGGGGGAGACATTAGGGTTGATTTACTAAAGCTTGAGAGTGCAACATCTGTTGCAGCTTTCAGTTTTTTTTTCAAAGCTTAATTGCGCAAGCTGAAGTTACAACCTAATTGGCTACCATGCAGAGCTGCACCAGATGTTGCGCTCTCCAGTTTTATTAAATTCACCCCATTGGGTGTCCTGATGTCTCCACAAAGAGCACCTGTCACCTGCCCAAAGCTATCATATGGTACCACACTATAGTTTGTCACCATTTCTCATGGTAAAAATAAAATTGGCTATTATATACTGTTTGTGAACACTAAAGTTAATTTTAGTGTATTCTTTCCTGGAAATTTAAGTTTGACAAATGGCTGAGAAAATATTGTGTGACATAAACTGCTGCTGTTTTATTTTACAGGGCCACCACTTTCAGAAAATATATGATGTTTGGGGGTTCTAAGCAATTTTCTATCAAAAAAATGCAGGTTTTAAGATTTTGAACAGCAACCCATTTCTGTAAATCATTGAATATTGTTTGCATAGTTTGGGGACAGATTCACTTTAAGGTGAAACAACATGTTCGCTGCGGGGGGGACCACCTATTGGACAGACCTGGCTCCGCGCCTGCTTCGTTACACTTTGGGTAAAACCTCTATGTCTATTCAATTTTTATTTCACTGCTGAACTGTATTACCTGTATTTTACTTTTCATACCATTATTGTCCTTCAGATTGGTTCTCCTGAAAAAGTGGACACCCCGCAAAACTAGTAGAGAATCGACCAATCTTTTGATGTACACTATTGTTTTTAATGCAACATTGTTATTTAATAAATTATTTCTGATTTATCATATTGTTTACCCTGACTTATTTTGTACCGAGATAGTCCACATCTCAACTGGGCGGGCATGTGTTGGGTCTAGCTTCAGCAACTATTCCCCCATTCCCCCCCCCCCTTTTCTCATCAATACTTGGATGATGGTACCCTATTACCCTATTAATTATTCCTAAGTGAGGCCATACTCGCATTTTTTCATGAAAAAACATTGCCTTAATTTTCGTACAGCATTTTAACACTACATTCACTGAGATATCTACTGTGAATAATATTTAAACTATAAAAACAAAGATTTTTTAAAGAGCAACAACCGGAGTGCGTATCAGCTTTTTCTCATAATATGACTGTGTAAAAAGATAGTTTGTATTTGTTGATCAGGATTTTGTGACACTGCAGGTAGATTGCCACTGCCTGTTATCCTAATGCAATGTAATTTTACCTTTAAGGCGTAGGAAACTCTATAACTAATTTTCGTTTTAACAGGCCCCCTGTGTTTTTTTGTCATAATGTGCTAGTATGCACTGCATATTGGCAAATTGTGGAAAATTTTACTTTTAGGCCGCGTACACACGATCAAATTTATCTGCTGAAACTGGTCCGACGGACCGTTTCAGCAGACATCTCCGATTGTGTGTACGGGCTAGCGGACATGTTTTCCCATCGGACAAATTTCAAAGCATGCTTTGAAATTTGTCCGCCGGAGACATGTCCGTCGGATATGTCCGCTGGTTAGTACACTAACCAGCTGACAGAAATCTCCGCCCATGCGTTGAATGGATTTGACGCATGCGTGGAAGTATTTTACTTCCTGGAGTGGTGACGTGGCGGCGTCAATGTCACCGCCACGTCACCGCGTCCTCAGCCCGAGGGGATTTTCATCTGATGGTGTGTACACGTCATTGGACCAAAATCCGATGAGACATGTCCGCTGCAAACGGTCCGTTGGACATGTTTGAGCGGACATGTCTCATCGTGTGTACGCAGCCTAATACAAAGCCTTCCAGCGCTAAACTGTCACCAATGCCAACACTTCCATCTTCACCTGATCTTTCTTCTGGGATCATGCTCTCCATCTGTTTGAATGGCCATGCCACTATGATGTCACTCCCTCACATGTGCACGGAAGTCATCATCATGGCATGGCACTCTGCATTCATGGTACACTTTGTGTGATGTGAACGCAGAGTGTCACAGTGCATGCACAGTGAGTAAAACTGATATGAATTTCCCCTAAGCGATGCACATTTAGGATAAGGTGAACAGGTTTTAAAATAAAATCTGGGAACATATTTTTTTTTTTTACTAGCAAGGTTGCAATCAGCGACTCTCTGCCCGTTGACGCCGCCACCTGCCTCACAGCCTGTCAAGTCACTCTCCAGGCTACTACTGGGTGGGGAGAGGAGGAAAATCACTCCGCTAGTGAAGGCAAGGTGATAAGCAGGCAGGCAGGTGGCCGGGACTTGAGCCAAGGCAGAAGAACATGCACCCGAAACTGAAGAAATATTCTGTCTGCTCCGACCAGCACATGATCATCAGAAAGGGGCACAGATAATGGAAAAAATACACCCCTAATCTAGTAGGAGCAGCAGAGCAGGGTGTGTAATTCAGATTTTTTTTTTTATTCTGCACTGACTGTCTTTGAAATTGCCCAAGCCTCTGTTCAAATCCAATCAGGGGACAAAACCGGGGACAGACTTGGTCCGGGACAGTGTCCTCAATCCGGGGACTGTTCCCAGAAACAGGAGATGTCTGGTCACTGTAATTTAGGAGATATTTACGTTACCTACAAGGAAAGCTTACTATAAGCTCACCTTTAGGAACAAATTTTAAATCATCGTTTACTACCGCTTTAAGGTAAAATGTTATTGGTATAATAAAGTCATAATTTAATTCCACCCCCACTTTCTAATCCTTACTGCAGTCCTGGGATGCCATAAACACATTTAATTTCAAATGTGCTATTGACTGTTGGAGATCTGACCTGCAATCAATATATTTAGCTACATTTTCAATTAATTGGACTAATCAAATGAAATCTTTAGACCTGCAAATGCTGCCTTGATAAACACTTTGATTTCTTGATTGCTATCCCACTTATGAAGACAATTATATGTGAACATTATTGTAGCATCCAGTAGTGTTTGCACCTGTACTTTTTCCAAAATACAGAACGCTCTCAAAAGTGAATATTTTTTTTTCTGTAAATATACTGATCTACATACTATAGTTTTATATAATATTGCCTTACAAATATGAGTGAAATTTATTTATTTTTTATTTATTTATCTACTTATTTATTAAGACTCTGAAAAAATATGACTCAAGCCTAAAAATAGACTTCATCCCGCCGACGTAACTTGCCTAGAGTGGGCGCATGTGGCGCTCCCATTGATTTTCTATTCAAAAATGAGGAAGATAGGCCGATTCACGAATGCACTTGCTCCCGGCGCATGATTTACGTGGTTTGCGTAAGTTTTACGTTCGGCGTAAAGTTATTCTCCATAGATAAGGCGCAACCCATGCAAAGGTATGGACCAGGGAACACAAGCCTACGTATTGGGGATACGTCCATGTCCCTACACATGCGCAGTTCGTTTTAAGTACTTGTCTGGCGCCCGGCCCATCATTTGCATGGGGTCACGCTTCATTAGCATGGTTCAGGCCCACTTCCACCTACTTACACTTACGCCGGCTTACCCCATACGAAATATACGCTACGCCGGAGCAGAGTTGGAAGCATTTGCTTTGTGAATTCCATGCTTGCCTCTCTGCTTGCACTGCGTCGGCATAGTGTAAAAGAGATACGCTACGGCGGCATAAATGTGCGCCCATGTATGTAAATCCGGGCCATAAACTGTACATTTATGTACATGAGTGGGAGGCTTGAAAAATGCCTGAGAAGTTCAAGTATAAACTATTACTGTATACGTATTTTGCATGGCATATTGTCAAAGTGTTGCTTTTAAATGTGGAGAAAAGGCACACAAATGTAGCACCTTCCTATATAGGTGCTAGTATTAGTTAGATGTAATGCTGGCTCACTGTGTTCAGTGGAGCTGAGTGTTTTTGGTAAATACATTTAGCTTGCCTCACTGTAACCAGTGTGACATGACCGGCGGAGGACTGATCATGGCAACCTTTATGTAACCCTGCCCCACACCCCAAAAACCCCACAACTACCAAAGATAACGCGGACTCTGTTGTGGAGAAAATTGGCCTTAAGGCCTACTTTATTTAACAAATAAAATTTAACATAAAATTTAATATAAATAACATTATAAATAACTTTTTAAATAACCATATAAACTATAACTCTTGGTGGTCAAAAAACCACACCTCAAACCTGGTCACTGGAACAAAATTCTTCCCTAGGCCTCAGTCACACAGCACCGACTCGGAGGCAGTATGACGGTCCACAGTGACCTACAAACTTTAACCCCTTCCTGGTTAACCTGTGTCAACCGGAAGGTACGTAATACTCCCATACCAGGTATGGGTACAGCCTTTCCTACCCAAACTTTACTCCTGTACTATTCTTTCGGAGCCCGAAAAGAACCGCCACAGCTCCCAAGAATAAAGCCTTATTCTTGAGAGCACCGCCACACCCTCAACGTCCTCTCTATGCCCTCCTGCAGTCCTAGGACCCATAAGGCGATGCCAACATCATTAAGATGAACCCCATCTCTGCGCAGATAACGCCATGTATCTACCTCTAGTTCCCTGTGGCGAACTACCAACCCGCCATTCCTGACAAAGAACCTTCCCACTTCTTTATTAACCTTTTCAACAGACCGTGCCCACCGCCAAGCCGTACGACCCACCATGTCTGACCACACTAAGATAATGTCAGGAAATAAGGAGCGCAACCTGAGGAAATCATATTTCACGTCCCTGATCAATTGGTGCATTGATCGTGCCCCCATATCGTTGCCCCCCGCGTGGATCACCAACACGTCTGGCGCTCTATCCAGGCGCGAAAACCGAAGGACTTCTGGCATGACCCCGCTCCACACCATTCCCGGGACCCCAATCCATCTGACCTGGGCTTCGCTGGATGGTATGCCTAATTGTCTGTCCTCGGGCCGAACATCAGCCCGTCTGGCCCCCAAACACACGTATGAGTGGCCCAGGATCCATACTAAGCCGCACACACCACCTGAAAAACATCAATGTAAACACACATAAACGTCAAGAACCCCTTTTTTTTTTTTTTTGTGTCCCAACACACTAACGTACATCCTGATGTCCCAATTACACATGCAATAAGTGTGGGCGAATATACAACCGAAATCTATTCGAGTCCCACCGCCCAATCCTCTTCACTAACTCGGCATTCAGACCAGCCCGGGCGGCCTCGGTGGCAGCCCCGATCCGGAACGAATGCGAGGTATACTCTCGTGGATCAAACCCCGCCCCCCTCAAGCACTGTCGGAAAACTGTGACAAATTGAAATCTAGACAACGCAGAGCCATCTTGATGCATCAAAAATGACCCCGCCAGTCCCGGACGCATGGAACGAAATGCTTCCACCGCCCGCACAGGACAAATTTCAGCTCCAGGAATGTCAAACAACTGAAGGCGCACTCCCTTACCCCTCTGGTCAGTTTTAGACCTACGCACCCAAACACCCAACTCCCCGTCCAAACATTCCACATCCTGAACCAACAGACCCCCTTGCACCCCCCTGGAGGAACTCACCAGTTCTCCCACCCTCAGCGCCCCGAAAAAAGCCAATGCAAAAGCGGCCCTGAAAAGCGCGCACTCGTAGCCTGACGAGCACACAGAATGTAATTGCAAGAAAAGAGCCTGCAGCATCCCAAATGAGACCGGCCGCCTGTGATCCGGCGCCCTACGACCTTTTCTATACCCCTTAACTGCCTGCCGAACCCAAAATTCCTTTGTGTAGTCCACCATGCCGTGCCACTTAAAGAAAAACGCCAAGCCAGCCAACTGCCTATCAATTGCTGAAACTGAAACCCCTTGCTCCATTTTCACCGTAAGAAAACAAAGCACCGCAATGCCCGCTTCCCGCCCCGTTGGGGCGATCCCCAATCCCAGGGCCAAATCCCCCCATTCCTCCCATACCTTGGAGTAGGCCCTCCAGGTGGCCGTGCTCACCGACCGCTGGATCCACGATGCTGCGCTGTCAAAACAGTGTCCCACATCCAGTCGGGACAGGGGACCCCGTGTTGCTCTGCTGTTGGTGCCAACTCCCGGAACCTGTCCCACTGAAAACGAGACAAAGCGTCAGCCAAAGTGTTCTCGACCCCCGGAAGGTGCACAGCATACATGAACACATTTAAGTGCAAACATCTCAGCACCAAATGCCGCAGCAAGCTCACAACAGGCGGAGACGCCGCTGACATGCGATTTACTACCTGTACAACCCCCCAAGTTGTCGCAGTTGAAGCGCACCTTCAAATTCCTCAAAGATTCGCCCCAAAGCTCGATTGCCAAAACTATCGGGAATAGCTCAAGGAGTACCAGGTTCTTCAAGAACCCAGCCTCTCGCCACCTGTGGGGCCAAGCCTCCGCACTCCACTTACCCTGGCAAAATGCTCCATACCCTGTAGAACCCGCGGCGTCCGTAAACAGCTCCAAGTCAAAGTTGCTCACGGGTCCCGACATCCACAGTGCGCGGCCATTGAAGGCTCCCAGGAAGTCATGCCAGACCCTCAAATCAGCCCTATGCTCTCCTGTGAGAGTCACAAAATGCTTGGGGTGTCGCACGCCCGCTGTCGCTCCCGACAACCGCCTGCAAAACACCCTGCCCATTGGAATGATCCTACAGGCAAAGTTTAACTTACCCAAGAGTGACTGCAGCGCACGCAGCTGGATCTTCCGGAGCCCGATGGCGCCCCTAACCTCTTCCCTCAAAGCTGCCAGCTTGTCCTCCGGAAGCCGGCACTCCATCCTTATTGAGTCTAACACGATACCCAGGAACACGATGGATGTAGCTGGGCCCACCGTCTTGTCAGGAGCCAACGGAACGCCAAAACGTTCCGCCACGTATTGCAGCGTGCCCAGCAACACGGAGCATCTATTCGACCCGTGAGGGCCTATGCATAGAAAATCATCCAGGTAGTGGATGATGGAACTGAGCCCCGACGCATCGCGAACGACCCACTCTAAGAACGAGCTAAACGTCTCGAACAACGCGCAAGAGACGGAGCAACCCATGGGCAAACAACAATCCACATAGTATGCCCCGTCCCAAGTGCAGCCCAACAACCGAAAGCTGTCCGGGTGGACCGGCAACAACCGGAATGCCGATTCCACATCAGCCTTAGCCATGAGGGCGCCGTGGCCGCACCTGCGAACCCATGACACGGCCGCGTCGAAAGACGTGTATGAAACTGTACACTCCTCAGGTGCAATGGCGTCATTGACCGAGCCGCCCTTTGGGAACGACAAGTGGTGAATCAACCGGAATTTTCCCGGTTCCTTCTTGGGGACAACCCCCAGAGGGGAGACCACCAAGTCCCGAATCGGAGCCGCAGGAAACGGCCCAGCCATCCGTCCCATACTCACCTCCTTGGCCAGCTTTTCCGCAACCACCGACGGATGTAACAAAGCGGACCTCAAATTTTTCGCTTCCGGGGGAACAACCGAAATAGAACAGGGGATCCTAAAGCTGTTAGCAAAGCCCTCCTCTAACAACTTAGCCGCTTGCCTGTCCGGATACCTATTGAGGAAGGGGAGCATCCTTTCCATTCGGACCGGAGTCGCTCCCCTTACCCCCAGCCTCTCCAAAACGGGTCCTGTTTCGCTTGAAGCACTTGGACAGGGGGTGGTTGCCACCACATCCCGAGCAAGTGTGCTTGAAGCGGCACGATGTGCCGTACTTGCACGTGCCCTCATTAAATTGCCAGCAATAGCCCCAACGCTTGTCGGTCGGCTGTCCTGAGGCAGATGTACCTCCGACCCCCCCCTGAAAAACTGCTGCGGAGCCCGCGCCGCCGTCATCAACGTCATCCACAGGCTGATGTCCTTCTGGTTCCAGTGAAGGGTCGGCCTAAATGCCATCCGTTGACGGAATTGTTCATCGTACTCCAACCACGCCGTCCCACCATACGTTTGGTAAGCCGACCTAATCGCCTCCAAATAAATAAATAAACCCGAACAGTGTTCAGGAGCTTTCTCCCCCACCACACAGGCCAGAATCGCAAACGCCTGCAACCAATTGGTGAACGTGCGGGGGATAAGGCGGTACCGCCGCCTCTCCTCGTCTTCCTTCTTATTCAACTCCGGCTTGACCTTAGTAAACTTAAATTTTTCCAGAGGGAGCAGAGTGAAAATTTCCACGTAACTCCCCTTTCCAGATCTTTTCCCTAACCTCCGCTTTCAAATGAGCCCCGAGGGTAGCCTCGAAGCAGACATACAGTTCACTTTGAGCAGCGTCAGCCAGCCTGACTGCCTCCTTGTCGCTCACAGCCTCGGAAACGCCCCCGGTCGCAGATGCCGCTGCGACTATCGTGGCCGCTACCCCAGCCGTCACTACTGGCGCCGCACATGAGGCGCCCTGCACCACCGTAGCCCCCAAAGACCCTCCAGTCGCTTGCTTGGACCCCCCCCCTGTGAGGACCACGCCACCACCGGGGAGGACGTACTGCCAGCGCCTGGGGCGAACCTCCTGACCAGATCCCTCAACCCAGCCCACAAATCCTGCGACCCCTCAACCTCCGATACACCCCCCATGGCTGCACCCCCCCCCCGAACATTTGAGCCCTATCGCTCCTGGGTGCCCCACCCGCACTACCCTGCACCAATAAATCTTCTAACAAGCCACAAACTGAAGATGTATGATTGGACTTACTGGGCTGCCTTGGACTGGGTCCACGTGCCGCCGAGATGGAATCCCCCGCTGGCTGATGTCCCGGATCGTCACCACTCTCCGATCCAGACAGTTCTCCCTCCGATCGTCCTGCACTCGCTGCCGGGGAAACATCCCTAGGTTGCACCCCAGTTTGGCGTGAACTGGTTGCCGAAGGCCCGCGTTGCGCTGCACTCCGACCCCTCTGTGCCGAAACACCAGACCCGCTAGCGACATCCACCGACGGACTCCGGGCCCTCCCCATGGCCTGGGAACCCGCTGTGCGACCCCTTCCATTACGCCTCGTCGCCCCCCCACTCCGTGACGAACTCCCATCTGACGCTGCCGGACCCCTGGCCGTCCTGGATGATTGGCCACCGGTCCGCTGGCTGGACCCATCTCGCCGGGCCGCAGGGCTGCTGCGACCATCCCCTGCAGCCCCGGCCGCGCTGTTGGTGCACCTCCGTCGGGCGGGAGGAGAGGGGCCAAGTGACCCAGTGACCCCCCCCCCACCGCAGCACTCCTGCCACGACGCGGATTCCTCCCGACCCCCCCCGAAGGCCCGGGCTGTGGGTTCTGCGTTGAAGGAGCCTGAGGGCCCCTGGCGGGTCTCCCACGTGGCTGTGCTGTTCCCGAGGGTGGGTCAGGGCTGTACCGCTCCGGAGGCCTGGACCGCCGAGCGCGTGGCTGATTTACCCCCCCCGCGGGCGCCGCTGACACCTGATCCCGGACCCAATCCTCCCCCTGGGCCGCCGCCGCAGCGCGCAATTGCGCGATTAGATCCGCTACCGCCGCCATTTCGTCCCCCAGAGCTAACCTGCTGAGCTACAAGCTTCTTCCTAGTGTAATGGAGGAGTGACGAATCGTCACTTCCTCCAAGCTAAACTAGCACCCTCCCCCCGTCCAGGCCAGCCCTGCCCTCCCCTACAAGTTAACTGGCCAATAGCTGGGCCAGTCCCGCCCTGTCATGCCGCCCCTCCCCTATGCTGTGCTCTGTCCAGGGCTTTCTGTAATTATTGTGTTTGGTATATTTAGTTGTGCTCCAAGGCAGTACGGCCGTGTGCTTGCTGTTCGTGAGGCCTCAGGTGAGTTGACTAAGTGGGCATCTGCTGAAGATCTACTCTGGTATCACTGAAGGAAGGTGTTGCTTGGAAGTTGTAAGAAAGCAACCAACTGTCCCTGGACATTTTGTGAGTACAGACTGTTGTGAGAGATCTTAGAGACTTTTGGGCTGCTGCCACCCCTCTTGTGCTAGAGAGTCAGCTGTGTGTTTGCTAATTGGGACATCAGCGCTATCTAGTTTTCTGCTCTTAGTGCTCTAAAGGATGGAGTCTGCTTCTATTACAAGCCAAGTCCTCTGTTTGCTATATGCAAGGACTTTTGCTTCAGCTCTATATTTAAAGCGTAACTCCACTTTTTTTGAGAAAAAAAAAACATTCCCCTCTGAGTAATCTATGTAAATTGCAGGGATTGTAACAAACTTTGTTACAGATTCTTACCTTTTTGTTATTGTGAAAAAAATCACTGTGTGTTTCTCTGTGCCTCTGTTCTAAGTGGTTCTAATGGGATTGGTTTCATAATTAACTGTCAGGTGTGGAGCTACAGGGCACTAATGAGGAAAGCAGCTGGGCCTGCATCCCTTTTTCTTTTTTTTTTTATATCTCTTCATAAAAAATAAAAAAAACATACAAAAAGTATACATTTCACAACTTACACTTATAAAATTCCACTGACATTTATTTCATTAACACAAAAAAAATTATAAATTCATTCCTCCCTTTTTATTCTATGGTGTGGTTTACCCTATTTTCCTACCCTCTTTATCCTGAAGCCGTCATGGGGTTCTCTATCCAACACTGCCCACACGCTTTCATATTTCTTCCTCTGTCTCCCTATACAGTACAATGGCAGATTGCTATTCATTACATTTTTCCAATGTACCAATGAGGGAGCTTCAACCTTCTTCCAACTCAACACTATTGTCTTTCTTGCATAAAAAAGTAATAGGCCAACCTGTGTTCTCTTTCCTGTAGACGTGATTTTCTTCCTTACGAATACTAATAGGCAGATCTCTGCCTCTTGTTCCAAAGATACTGATGTTACTATAGTATAGTAATTATTCTCAAGACCTCCCTCCAGAATACCACTATATCTTCAGACAAGTCCAGAATATGTGGATAAAATTTCCTAGAATGCCTGCACATCTTCAACAATTTTGAGGGTTTGATGGGGAAATCGTATATAACTTATATGGTATATAATAGCTCCTGTGTGTTTTTTTAAATTGTATTAATTTGTCTCGAAGTGATACTAATATCTGGTATGGGAACCTTCATATCTCCTCCCAGGTCACTTCTACTAGATTTGGGACATCTCTTGTCCAATATTTGCATAATTTGCTTATGTCCTTGATAAATAAGTATACAGAGTTGAGATTGACTTCTTTCCACTTTTTTCCCTTAACATTTGCTCTAAACCTGTAGTTCTATTAATTGTGGGGTGCCCCCAGAGAGCTGCCGACATAGAGCATAGACAAGCTGCATATATCTGAAAGTATAACTCTCAGGTATATTCCAATACTGCCTTATTTCTGCAAGTGAGGAAACCTTTCCCCCGTGTTATACTTGTGATAATTTTTTAACCCCAAATTTAGTCCATGCCCCTGAATAGAATCTAAATGTGGCAGCTTTGAATTTCTCCATAGTGGAGTATTTGGGGATAGATTCATTTTCGAATATCCCTCTTTTACTACGACAGCTTTCCATATGTTTAATGTTGTTGTCATGAGGAGGTCAAATCCCATACAGATTTCAACCCCTATACAGCAATCCCTGAAGTGCCTCCACCGATTGGACCACTGCTGCCTCCAACATTGTGGCAGAGTCAAACCCATCAGGGTTCAGCCATCACCCCACCGTCACTAACTGTGTAGCTAAATAATACTGATAAAGGTCTGGAAATGGCAAGCCCCCCCTGTACTACCAGTCGCATAAGTGTACTTAATCTAATTCTAGGTGGCTTATTTGCCCAAATTAATGCAGAGAACATACCATGCAGCTGTGTAAAACAATTTTAAGCAACAATTGTGGAGAATTCCTAAACAAATACAAAAATTTAGGAAGAATCTTCATCTTTACTAAATGTATACGCCCTAATAACGACAGGGACCGCTCTTCCCATACCTTTAATTTTTTTCCTAATCTCCTGTATTACTGGATCCAAGTTCAGTCCAGATATTTATATGGCGAGGTACTTAAATTCCATCAGTGGTAGATATGGGGCAGCGGTATCCTGTGCTCCTTGGTCATTGGAAAATAATAGACTTACTCTTACCCTGATTTACTTTAAGCCCTGTAAATAATGAAAAAAATATCTAATAATTCTAAGGCTTCTTCCAGAGATGGACTGCATCTCTCAGAAATAACAGCATATCATCAGCATACAGGACTACCCTCTTTTCCAGCCCCCCCCCACTTGAAGTCCTTGAATATTTGGCTAAGTCCTTAGCAGTGTTGCTCATCTTACTTTAAAAAAGTAATTAGTAGTGTTGCTCACGAATATTCGCATTGCGAATATTCGCTACGAATATTGCATATTCGAGTATTCGCGAATATCTCGAATATCGCGGCGAATATTCGCTATTTCGAATATTCGCTATTTTTCAAAAAATTTGCAATAAAATTCGCAATCAATTTCGCATTCGCGAATTTCGCTATAGCGAAATTTCGCAATAGCGACATTTCACAATTTTTTTTTTTTTTTAATAAAATATAGCGAATATTCGTAAATATCGATATTAACGAATATTCGCAACCGCATATTTCGCTTTTTTTTTTTTTTATATAAAATATCACGAATATTCGATATTAACGAATATTCGCGAATATTCTTCGAAATATTCGCGAAATATCGCGAAATCGAATATGGCGTATTCCGCTCATCACTAGTAATTAGTTACAGTTACAAATTACTTCTCTGAAAAAGTAATTGCGTTAGTGACTCAGTTACTACATTGAAAAAGTAATTAGTTACTCAGCAAAGTAACTGACTTTTTTTTAAATATTCTACAATCCAATTACGTTCTATAACATCTTTAATATCAAAGATGTTTATATTAACTGATTGAAGAATATAACACTATATACAGTATTTTAGAACATTTATTGCTAGTCAAATGACTTAGTGTCACGTACCTCGTCCTAAAGTGGAAATGATGAGAGGGCTCACAGGCAGAGAGGAGGGCAGGGATGGACTGGCCATTGGGACTACAGGGAGTTTCCCGGTGGGCCGATGGCTCAGTGGGCCGGTTCAGGGACAGCGGACCGCTGCCCCCCTCCACTCTTTTGACTCTCCCTTCCCCCAGCGCTCACCTGGGGGGGAACAGAGAAGCAGGGGGAGGACCAGAGGGGCAGGGGGGATGACAGAGGAGCATGGGGGGAGGGGACAGACAGCTGACTCAACAGCTATGGCCTGGGAGTTTCTCACTTCTGCCTAATCTTGTCCCATAAGGGGAGGCACCAAACTGATTCTTTGCCCCGGGTGAAATAATGTCTAGCTTCCAAACTGGTACTGCCTATAAGAGTACCAGTACCAGCCGTTCTACTCTAATAAAGTAGAATGGCTAGTGGCTAGTGAAGGGGTAGAGGGGGCTTGGGTGGCCGGGGGGGCGCGTGGGAGTTGTCCGGCCGCCATGGCAGAGACCTGTCAAAGTAGGCCAGTCTGGATAAAGTCCAGGGCCAAATTGTTGTCCCAGTCCAGCCCTGGAGGAGGGGAGGTCTGGCAGTGAGGAGGGGGAGCCTGCTGCCTTGCTGATCAATCGGCACATAAGGGGGGAGGCGATCCGACGATGAAGAACTCGGGAGCACTCACCACTGAAAGCATGGGGTGCTGGTGGTGCCCGGTGCCTATCTTCCGGGACTATGTTTCCCATGATGCTTCCCCAGTGACTTCTGATTGTGGCCAATGGGGATAGTGGACAGGAAGGTGGGTGGTGTCGCTGCAAACAGAGCTGCTCTCTGTTCTTCGCTCTCTGGCTGAGAGAAGAAAGGGGAGGGGGCGAGCGGTGGGGGAGAGTAAGATGCACCCACAGCCCGCTTCTCCCCTGTGTCATATCCTCTGTATAGATGAAAAAAAGATGATAGCTTTCTTCCCATTTTAACCGATGACATGGGTTTCATATATATTATTTGTATCCATTTAATGAATACTAATGGGAATCACATCCTTCGTATTTCCCACAGAAAAGGCCATTCAATTCTTTTGAAGGCCTTCTCTATGTCTAGAGAGGCCACCATTCTGGATAATTCCCGGATATGGTGAGTATGTATTTTAGTATATAACGTATGTAGATTAACATCCGTGGTTCTCTGTGGCATGAATCCTGTCTGATCTGAAGCTATAATATTTCTAAGCAGGGGTTGTATAATATTTTTGTTAGTATTTTAAAATCTATATTTAGTAATGCTATTGCCCTTTATTAAGGGAACATTGTTTTGGATCCTTTGGTTCTTTATATATTAAAATTATATGTGCCTCTCTCATTGAGTCTGGAAGGGCCCCTTTCAATAACCCACTTGTGAATACTTCTGCAAGTTTTGGGGCTATTAACCACTTCAGACCCGCGCTATTGACAGAATACGTCAACAGCGCGGACCTGAGACGCCAACTTGACGTCTTTGGGCGTGATTTGTGTGCATTACCACTGGGTGGCGCACGGAGGGTAAACACTGTCCCGCCGCATCGCTGGGGATCCGATGCATGTACCGAACAGATGAGAGCAGGGACGTGGAGCTCTGTGTGTAAACACAGAGCTCCACGTGCTGTCAGTGGAGAGGAGACCGATCTGTGTTCCTTGTACATAGGGACACAGCATCGGTCACCTCCCCCAGTCACCCCCCTCCCCCCACACAGTTAGAACACACCCAGGCAATACATTTAACCCCTTCCTCACCCCCTAGTGTTAACCCCTTCCCTGCCAGTCACATTTATACAGTAATTAGTGCATTTTTATATCACTGATCGTTGTATAAATGTAAATGATCCCAAATTTGTGTCAAAAGTGTCCGATATGTCCGCCGCAATATCGCAGTCGCAATAAAATATAATTCTGTTCCACATTTTGTAGGCACTATAACTTTTGCGCAAACCAGTCGCTTATTGCGATTTTACATTTTTTTTTTTTAAATACGTCGAAAAATATGTATCGGCCTTAAAGCGGAGCTCCAGCCGCGATTTTTTTTTTTTAAAGTCAGCAGCTACTAACAGTGTAGCTGCTGCCTTTAAATAAGGACACTTACCTTGTCCTACTTGCCCGCGCTGATGGGCCCCCCGATGCCGGTCCCACGATCGCTCCGGGTCCCACGCCGCCATTCACACTATGGGAAACAGGCAGTAAAGCCGTACGGCTTCACTGCCCATTTCCTACTGCGCCTGCGTGAGTCTCACGCTGGCTTGTGAATGGGCGCGCTGCTCTCTGAGAACACACACAGTTCCCAGAAAGCAGCGCGCCCCATTCACAAGGAGAAGGACAAGAAGAAAAGGCACTGTGGAGTGGAAGAGGCAGATTACGGACTTCCGCATAGCAACAGGTATTTCGGGTGAGTATTTTTTTTTTTTTTTTTTTATCAGGTTTTTTTTTTTTTTTAAACAACATGGGAAAATGTTGTTTTTCTGGGTGGAGCTCCGCTTTAACTGTGAAAAAAAATGGGATATTTATTATAGCAACAAGTAAAAAATATATATATTTTTTTTTAATTGTCGCTCTTTTTTTGTTTATAGCGCAAAAAATAAAAACCGCAGAGGTGATCAAATACCACCAAAATAAAGCTCTATTTGTGGGGGAAAAAGGATGCCAATTTTGTTTGGGAGCCACGTCGCACGACCGCGCAAATGTCAGTTAAAGCGACGCAGTGCCGGAAGCTGAAATTTCGCCTGGGAATGAAGGGGGTTTATGTGCCCAGTAATGAAGTGGTTAAAGCTCCATATTTTTTATAGATTTCCACCGGAATTCCATCTGGGCCTGGTGCCTTTTCCCCTGAAAATGTATGTATAATTTCCATGATCTCCTCACTTGTGATTGGGTGGACCAAGTCCTCCCTTTCCCTATCCGACAACCACCCAAGGGCTACCCGGTAGGGATGGGCGAACGGCTCGGCCCGAGCATAAGTTTGGACCGAACTTTCACTGTTTGAACTTTCGGGGCGTTTGTTTTCTGAAAATGCTCTTGCAAAGCGCGGTTACATAAACCACGTTCGTCTGCACTCTGTTCCATTGAAGCTCCCGTCTCATAACTTGCTTCTGAGCATGCGCGGGTTTAAAAACTTTGGGCCAGATTCAGGTAGAATTAGATTCCCGCAGAGTATCAGAGATACTCTACGCCGTCGTATTTTACCTGGCTCTAGGAGGAATTCAGAGAGATTTTGGCCCATAAGGTACGGCGGCGTAGTGTATTTCTCCCGGCGGAATCAAACTACGCGATTAGGGGGCGTGAGGCATTTAAATTAGGCGCGTTCCTGCGGCAATCGAACTGCGCATGCTCCGTTCAGAAATTTCCCGCCGTGCATTGCGCGAAATCACGTCGTTACGTCATTTTTTTTGAGTAGCATCGTTTACGGACATTCCTATTCCCGGACGACTTACGCAAAAAAAAAAAAATTGAAAGTCGACGCGGGAACGACGGCCATACTTAACATGGGCCGCGTAACGTTAGACCAGCTAATAGCTGGTTTAACTTTACGTAGCGAAAAAATTACGTACGCAATTGCGAACGACGCTCGTAACTTCGTGGATCGCCGGAAAAAGCTCATTTGCATACCCCGACGCTGAAAACGACGCGAACTCCACCCAGCAGCCGCAAAAAGATTGCAGCGTAGATCCGAAGGCGTACGAAGACATAAGCCTGTCAGATCGAAGCCCAACGCCGCCGTATCATGGTTTGAGGATTCAAACTAGTGATACGGCGCGCGTAGTTTGAAAGTACTCCTGTCTAACACCAGTTAGACAGGCGTAATGGCTCTCTGAATCTGGCCCTTTGTTTTAAACATCGTTTTGCCCACACACTATCAATTTTACTGACACAAAATACGACATTCTGAAAAACGACATAAAAAATTGAAGCATGTTCGAATTTTATTTTGGTAGTTTTTCAGAAGACATAAAACGACGTTTTGCCCAACACACGATCATTTTAAATGACGTTTTTTAAAACGTTGTTTTATATCATCACAAAAAATGACCGTGTGTACGCGGCATAAGGGGACCCTCCAGGCACCATATTGGAAGGAATTTTTCATATTTAGGCTTTTACTTTAAAAATCCCCAAAAATCACTGCTCACTTAAAAATGTTTTTCACAAACTTTTTTTTATTGATAGATGTCCCCCTATAACCATTGTATGCCCAATTACTTGCATTTAAGCCTTCAAAATGGGCACTATTGATATTTGACGTTCGGGTCCCATTGACTTTAATGCGGTTCGTTATTTCCGGTCCAAACTTTTGCGGTGTTCGAACGTTGAGTGGAGAGTGGAGAGGGACTTATCCTATCCCTTTTTTTTACTGACCATAGTATCTGTTCTATACCCAGTACCCAACATAACTCAACTCAATCCCCCCAAAAAAAGAAAGCAAACACCCTTCCATTCCATTATGTGGCGGGCTCTCTGATAAACTATAGATCTCTGGGACGCCCCATCTATTAGCCATTTTACCCCATTTATCTAGCTTCTCCTTTATTTCTTTAAAGAAGGGGAAAGAATACATTATTATGTATAATTAACTGGTTCCCGCAGTTTTACGGCGTCAGGTCGGCTCTGCTGGGCGAGAGCACGTAATATAATGTCACCTCGCCCAGCAGCCAGTAGAGGAGAGGGTGCCCCACCCTTGCCCCCGAGTCCCGTGCGCGTGCCCGGCAGGCACGATCGCCGCCGGGCACATGCGATCGCTCGTTACAGCTCCCTGTCCTGCCAGGGAGAGAAATGCTGATCTTCTGTTCATACAATGTATGAACAGAAGATCAGTAATTTCCCTCAGTCAGTCCACCCCCCATACATTTAGAACACACCCAGGTTACACATTTAACCCCTTACCCGCCCCCTAGTGTTAACCCCTTCACTGCCAGTAGCATTTTTATAGTAATCAATGCATTTTTATATATATTTTTATATATATATTTGGGGGATATTGATTACAGCAAAAAGTAAAAAATATTTTTTTTTTCAAAATTGTCGCTCTATTTTTGTTTATAGCGCAAAAACTAAAAACCGCAGAGGTGATCAAATACCACCAAAAGAAAGCTCTATTTGTGGGGAAAAAAAAGGACGCCAATTTTGTTTGGGAGCCACGTTGCATGACCGCACAATTGTAAGTTAAAGCGACGCAGTGCCGAATCGCAAAAAGTGCTCTGATCTTTGACCAGCAATATGGTCCGGGGCTGAAGTGGTTAAGCACTTTCTTAATTATTTAGACATCCTCTAGTAGGCAATCCCCCGGAAAAAAAAAATAGACCCCCCCCCAAAGTATTTGTGACTTATCCAACATCTTCAGTTTGCTGTAAATAATATATTTCCACGTGCCATTTCATAATACCATAACCCACAAAAATCTTTTTAAAGGATTTTAAGAGTGTTATTATCTAGTGCTATCATATCTTTTTTTTAAAAATAATAAACATTTTATACTTACCTCCACTCGTTTTGCACAGAGTGGCCCCCACTCTGATCGACGCATGCTCGGAAGCATTGAAGTTCATTTTTCTCAGCACGTCGTAGTGTTTTACGTCACCGCATTTGGACATGGTCGGATTTTTGACCAATGGTGTGTAGGCAAGACTAATGAAAGTCAGCTTCATCGGATATCTGACGGAAAAATCCATCGGATTAGATTCCATCAGATATCTGATCGTGTGTACAGGGCTTTAGGCAGACATTGTACATAGTTATGTTTCTGTAGTGTACCACTTAATTCTTTCAACCCTATCCTGGCTGCAGGGCAATCCACTGGGGAAGAACCTGGGCAAATTTCCAGCAGCTACTATGGGAGTAACCGCTACACAAGCTTAAAAAACTATTAAAATAATGAATACTATTGCTATACTATCGTAACGAAATACAGTTATTAAAACTCAATATTTTTTTTTGCAATAGCTGTCTTTTAAAGCCGAAACCTATGCAAATATACTGATCACAATACACTATATTATCAAAAGTATTGGTACGCCTGAGTTTACACGCACATGAACTTTAATGGTATCCAATATTGAGCAAGGTGCACAAAGACATGAATGAGCAAGTTTGGGGTGGAGGATCTTGACTGGCCTGCACAGAGTCCTGACCTCAACCCGATAGAACACCTTTGGGATGAATTAAAGCAGAGACTGCGAGCCAGGCCTTCTTGTCCAACATCAGTGCCTGGCCTTACAAATGTGCTTTAGAAAAACTCCTACACCTTGTGGACAGCTTTCCCAGAAGATCTGAAGCTGTTATAGCTGCAAAGGGTGGACCAACTTAATAGTGAACCCTATGAACTAAGACTGGGATGCCATTAACGTTCATGTGTGTGTAAAGGCACAATACTAGTCCCAATACTTTTGATTAATATAGTGTACTGTATATGGAAGCTGTTTAACCTGCTAAAAAAAATTGTATGCCTTACCATCCAATCCTGATATTTACACATCTCTACTACACAGCATAGCCCTGTCTGGCAGTAGAGAATACTTTTTTTTATATCTGCTTTAAGGGCCAATTCACACCATATCAGTGCATTAAAGTGTGTTCAGTTGACAACCCTTTTGTTTTAATCTGCTGTCAGTCTGCTGTTCTAGAGTTACGGTGATACCTTTATCTTTATCTGTTTTTTCTGCCTTTGTGAACATATGAAAGGATACGCAAAAGGAAAAACTGTATCTATAAATCACTTTTAGGATGATGTTACTATAGGGTATCAGGCAGAAGAAATATATAACTTTTACTTCACCTGGGAAAATGAGATCTACAGAGCTAATGACCATTAGATCTTGCACCAGAGAAAACAATATAGCAAAAAAATACAACAAAAAAGCTTTTCAAGTGAATTCTGGTTATTACTTTTAATGCCAGAAAAGAACCCCTGATGAGTGTTTATAATAAAATGTGATTAAAGGCCCAACAATGCCATTAGTGGCTTGTGGTGGAGCTGACATTGGAAATCATTCACTGTGGAAAATACTTTTACGCATAGAGATTTTTATTTGCTGAGAATTAGAAAACGAGGGTTTATGCAGATCTTTTTCTCATTATTTTGTTTAAACAAAAAAACTGCAAAGCTCATTGTTAGTTTACATATAATTAAGATCAAGATTTTTTGTTTTGAATAATATTAACCACTTAAGACCCGGACCTTTAGGCAGCTAAAGGACCCGGCCAGGTTGTGCGATTCGGCACTGCGTCGCTTTAACTGACAATTCCGCGGTCGTGCTACGTGGCTCCCAAACAAAATTGGCGTCCTTTTTTCCCACAAATAGAGCTTTCTTTTGGTGGTATTTGATCACCTCTGCGGTTTTTATTTTTTGCGCTATATACAAAAATAGAGCGACAATTTTGAAAAAAATTCAATATTTTTTACATTTTGCTATAATAAATATCCCCCAAAATTATATATATATATAAAAAAAAATTGCAATAAGCATTTATCGGTTGGTTTGCACAAAATATATAGAGTTTACAAAATAGGGGATAGTTTTATTGCATTTTTTTTTTACTACGAATGGCGGCGATCAGCAATTTATTTTGTGACTGCGACATTATGGCGGACACTTCGGACAAGTTTGACACATTTTTAGGACCATTGTCATTTTCACAGCAAAAAATGCATTTAAAATGCATTGTTTACTGTGAAAATGACAGTGCAGTTTGGGAGTTAACCACAAAGGGGCGCTGAAGGGGTTAAGTGTGACCTAATATGTGTTTACAACTGTAGGGGCGTGTAGCTGTGATGACATTGATTGTGTGTCCCTATAAAAGGGATCACACGATCGATCACGGCACCACAGTGAAGAACAGGGAAGCTGTGTTTACACACAGCTCTCTCCGTTCTTCAGCTCCGGGGACTGATCGTGGGACTCCAGCGGCGATCGGGTCCGCGGGTCTCATGGTCGCGGAGATTCGGACGGGGTCGCATGCACGTGCTCGCAACGCGCAACCCCACAGCTGGGCTTAAAGGACAACGTACAGGTACGTTGATGTGCCCAGCCGTGCCATTCTGCTGATGTATATTGGCGTGAAGGGGTCCTTAAGTGGTTAAAGGGAACCTGTGGACAAACTACAACTGCAATGCGCACCAAACAGAATAGGTATCCTAGCACACCATATTATTTAACTTGTTGGGCATTCTGGGCGTTTGAAATACATTGGCCCAGATTCACGTACATCGGCGCATTATTGGACCGGCGTAGCGCACCACTTTTCCGTTAGACTTGCGCAATATAGCCGCGTAATCCCGCGATTCACGTAGCTTTTTCGCAAGAGATTGCGCAAGCGTAAGGTTTTTTCCTGAGGCGTAAGGAGGAGTAATACAAATTGGGAGGGACGTGGGCGTGTTACATTGAAATGAGCCGTGACCCCATGCAAATGAAGGGCCGGCCGACTCGCGCATTCGCGCGTGAAGGAAACCATGTCAGCTCCGTTGTGCGCATGCTCACAACTCGGGAGCGTCGCAATCAGTGAAATTGGAAATGGACTAGGGCAACGTTGTGAACTACGCAGACAGCATAAATAGACACACACAAACGCACTTCCATTGCAAAAGTACATCCCTTTGTGTCCCTTCCCATTGAATCAAGTGCTTTTTCTCTGTTGTAGATTAGTGTTCTGTGTGATCTAGTGCTTGTTGGTATTTTTGTGAAAGTGAGTTTTGATAAGTGTTTGAGACTGTTTGTTTGATTGATAGATTTCTGTGCGTTTGTTTTCTTGCTTTATTTTTTCATCTGATTTTTTTGTGACTGTTTCTTGCTGAGTGCTAGTGTGATTTTTGGGTGTTCTTTTTCTCTTTGTGTGTGTTCTTGTCTGATTGGTTGTGCTTGTATTTGTGACTGATTTTTGGTGACTGCTAGTGAGTTTGTTTGGAGTTTGTTTGGAAGTATGACAGAGAGAAAAAGAAAGCTGAATTTTACAGTGGGGGAAAAAAGAATTCTTGCCCGGGCCATTAGCGAGTATGGGCGTTTTCTCCACGGCCCGCAGAGTGCCACCACCACCCCGGCCAGGAGGAGGGAGATATTGGATATGATCACGGAGCAGGTCAATTCATCGGGAGAGGGGGAGACACGGACCCGGTCTGGGATTGAAAAGAAAATAAATGACCTCCGGCGTGAGGTGAAAAAAAAAATGGCCGCAATAAATGCCCATGCCAGGGGCACAGGAGGGGGCCCACCATGCCGGATTAGATTTACAGCGACGGAGCGTGTGGTGGCCCTGACCTTTCACCGGCATGAAGTGGAGGGCCTGCCAGGCTTTGACACAAGTCCGGTCCCCGCGGTGCCAGGTAAGGTTTTTATTTCTCTCAGGTGTGTAGCATGTGTGGGGGAGGGGGTGAAAGGGAATATGTGGCAAGTGTGTGGATCCTCCAACCTGTGAATGGTTTGTGTCATCCACAGCTGTGCAGGAGGGTGCAGGGCCATCTGGCCTGACCGCTCCAACGCCAGGACAGCAGCCTAATGAGGCCCCCCCAACAAGGCCAGAGTCCGCGGAGGAGGAACAAGAGGAGGAGGATGATCATGCGGAGGACGATCATGAGGAGGAGGAGTCCATGGCAGGCACTGGACGTTTGGTTTCTGCGGACTCTTCCCCTCTGCCTGCAAGAAGCCTGCCCTCCCTAAGGGGGAGCCCCCCCCCTCCTCCCCCAACATGGCTCCCCTCACAAGGGCCTCCCCTTCTCCCCGGCCACAACCATCAGCTGGGGCCAGGAGGTCATCCCAGAGCACCAGGGGGGCGCCCAATCTCCTGCCCGCCTGTCTGAGAAGGAACCTGGCCACCCAGACCCGCCTTCTGAGACAGCTCTGCCAGACTATGGGGCGGGTGGATCAGAGCCTGTCCTCCATCAACGATAGGCTGGGTAACCTGGACTCCCACTCCCGGGCCTCCACAACCTGCCTAAATGACCTGCAAACTACAGCAGCAGGCGTTGGGCAGGATGTGAGGGCCCTTACCCAGGCTATCCAGGGCAACACGGCAACACTTGGTGCTGCCCTGGACAGAATAGCCGTGGCCTTGGAGGGCAGGCCGCCAGGTGGGCAGATCTCAGGGGCTGCTCCTCCTTCCCCGGCTTTTCCCCTCCCCCATGCGTCTCCCCTGAGGGTCCGGGGCCGTGGCCGGGGGCGCCCCAGGCGTGGCTCAGGCAGAGGGCATTAATTTTTTTTTCCCCCTTTTTTTGGTTTGAAAGCATTTTTATTTTCATTCTCTGCCTTTTTTTTTTCTATGCATTTTTTTTTTCTATGCATTTTTTGTTTTTTTTGCTGACCTTTTTTGCATTTTTTGGGTTGTGAATGATGTTTGAATGTGGGGGTGACATTCCTGCTGGAAAAGGGGTGTCATCCTCAATTTGGAGAAGGGTTCCCCAGGACCAGGGAGAAGTGATTCCCAGGTCCGTGTGAATGGTGTATGAATGTACAGTGACATAATTGGAGCCTTGACGTGGCGTTACTGCTCACCAGTCTTGCATGGTGGACTGGTGCCAATCCAATTTGATGAGGATGTGGGGTGTGTGTGCTAGGGACCACAGTGGTGTGCATGCATGCATTCTCATTGTGCCATGATTAATGTGTGTGTTTAACGTGCAAAGATGCATAATGTGAGCTGGCATGAGATGGGGTCATGAGATGGGGTTCCAGTTCATATGCAGAGTCACCTTGAAGGGAAAAGACAGGAGGATGTTAGTCATGCATGTGCCACTTGTGAGGTGTGCATCACGGGAGGGGATAGTCATGCCTGACTCCCATGTCACTCACCAACCAGCCAGCTGTCCCCATACATGTTCTGTTCGAAATCTGTGGGGATGGGGCTCTGATTGTATATGTAGCTGTCATGGGTGTCATGGGTGGTGCCATGTGTTGGGCTGCTGATGTCCTGCAAGGTTGTGGTTAATTCTAGGATGGCATGAGGGGTGAATCTGAAGATGCGAAACACCTCAGAATCACTCATGCCAAAGATGTCTATGCGTGTGTGATATATCAAGTGAAGAGTGAGGGGCTTGTATCAGATAAGAATATTGTATTAGATTAATTTAAATTGTAAATTTTATATAAGCAAAGAAAAAAAAAAAAAAACATCTCCCGTGCCCTCCTTAGTGCCATCCTCCGTGCCCTCCTCCTTCTTTGTTCATCTAAAGTCAGTAGTATAGCTATGCGCGACGATGCCCCTGGCATGTTGGCATACAGATTGTTGGGCAACACGTGTGACTGCTGAACTCCTCACTAACAGTGTTGCTTTATCTGACAATTAGACTTTTTTTCAAAATTTAGACCAGCTTTTAGGTCCTCTAACTTTAGACAGAACATTTTGCTGTTGCGCACATCGCGTAGCCTGCGCAGCAACTGCGTTTTTTTGTGAATCCCCGTAACTCCCTCATTAGCATATTTGACTAGCAAATCAATGGTGTGTCTAGCGCAGTTTTGCGCGAAGGGAAGCGAAGGTCTAACTCAATTACGCCGGACCAAAAAACGTAGATTTCTGGCGTATATTGTTTTGTGAATCGCGTGCAACTATACGCACGCGCACATTTAGACTTACGCACGCGCAACAGCAGTTGCGCACGCGTAATCGCTCTGTGAATCTGGGCCATTGTGTGTTCATCACAGAAAACCTGCAGACAACCCACACAGGTTGAACTTAGGCTGCAACACAAAAAGTGAGAGAGAGCAGCTGCCATAGTGTATACTGAAGATGCCCATAGATGGATCAAAATTTGACAGGTTCTGTAGGGACTGGGCGAATTTCAATCCATGTATGGGAACTGTGGTTGTACAGATGTTGATCTCCCGTCTGACTTCTGTACAAGCGCCATGCTGGAAAACATCCTCTTGATCAGCACTGCAGGTTATAGCCTGCAACACTGAACTGTGTCCACCCCATGTCAAAATGCAATGACACAGTGGGTTCAATGTGTGGAAGGGACAGTTAAATGAAAAAAAAAAAAAATGGACTCATCTATGGACAGCCTTATCCAGACTGAATACCAGGGAGTCAGGGACACCTAGGTACACCAGATTCCTTAACTTTTTGACATCATGGGAGTCTGAAATACTTCCTGGGTCTGCCCCCACCCATCCCTGTAACCTCTACTAAATTGTTGGCCCATCACTGTGATGGGGAATCTTACTATTCAGAAGCACAGGAAGGCTGCCAAGCACAGCCACCGACCAAAGGGTTTGTGGCCTGTTGCACATGCATGGTAGCAAGTGTGCGTGGCTCTTAAATAGAAGAAGCATCCAATGAGAATCGTCACAATTGGTTACAAAATACTAGGCCATTGGCCATCTTAGTTCTAGGAGGAACACCTCTGTTCAACGTTCCTGGGACATACTTTTTGAATTTTGATGTGTGGTAAATTTATTCCTGTTTATTAAACCTTACAGTTTTGCATTATTACGCTATGTGGAGTAACTTTTATTTTCTGGAATCCTGACCTATTCAAGCTAAATGAATGAATGAGTGACTTGTTTAGTGCTTTTTTCAGCTAGTGTCTGCTTGGCCGGTGCGGTCATTTTACCCCATAGGATCTCAACACGCTTGGGACACACATATATACATATATATACTGGGCTAATTTGGACAAGATCCAATTTACCTACCAGCAGGTCTTTGGAGTGTTGATGGATTATTGAAGAGTCTCTGTTAACTACCAAAGAAGTTGTGGTATAACCTTTATGCTATACTTCTTCCCCTCAACCCTGGCTGACTCCCACCATCTGCCAGCTCCACCATCTGACTTCTTAAATAGCTATGGGGTGAGGCCACTCAGCAACATCACTGGGTGGCCCTGCCCTGACCCAGCATGCCCGGCCTTATGCCGCGTACACACGGTCGTTTTTTGCGATGAAAAAAACGACGTTTTCTGTGAAGTAAAAAACGACGTTTTTGAAACGCCTTTTTTTAAAGACAATATTGCATACACACCATTGTTTTTTCACAAAAAGCGAGGTTACGTTCACCACTCTTTTCCATTGAAGCTCGCTTCTGGGCATGCGCGGGTTGAAAAACGTCGTTTTGAACGACGTTTTTGCTACACACGGTGACTTTTTGTGAAACAAAAAACAACGTTTTGAAAAACGACACAAAAAATTCAAGCATGTTGGAATTTTTTTTTGGTCGTTTTTTTTAAGACAAAAAACGACGTTTTGCCCACACACGATCAATTTAAATGACGTTTTAAAAAATGTTGTTTTTTTTCATCGCAAAAAACGTCCGTGTGTACGCGGCATTAGTTATCTAAGAACTGTCAGGCGCTGGAGGTGGCAGATGGCAGGAGCCTTCGTCGGGACCGAAGGTTTTATTTATTTTTACATTAAAAAGTGCATAATAATAATAAAAAAAACACACTTTTATTTGTTATTTCATCTATTTATAAATAAAATAATTTTTAAATTGCAATATTGGCAAATGAAAAAAAAAAAAGTATGTTTTTCTTAATAACCCTAATTTATTACAAAGCTATCATCAAATAAACAAGCATGTCAAAATAGCTTTGCTCCTAATGGTTACAAAAGCTCAAGTGGTTAATTAAGCTTCATGTTTTAAAGGATATGAAAAAAACAGCACATAATGTCCTATTATCAAAGCCATATTAAATGTTAATGTGCTGAATATCAAAATATAGAATTTAAAAATAGTTATGTCAAATTACATACAACATAAACCATACAGTTTTTCATACTGTCAAAATATAACATATATATATAGTTTTGATTTTCTCAATCATGTGCAAAACATATTGGGTCAGGTTTTACTCAGTATCAGAAATATTATGTTTTTTCTTGCTATTAAGCTTCATATTTCATAGATGTTTTCAGTTGAATGCCCACTGCTCATATTTGTAGAGCAGCAGATTATGTGTGTGCAGATTTTATCTGTGATGAACAGTGTTAATCCTAAACAAATATTTGAGTTTTCCTTTACTGTGTTACTGTAACTGGGAGATGGAATTATTCTGTTTCATTTTCATAATGTATATAATTTTATAAGTTTTTTAAAAGTGTCCTAATATTATGCTATGAAATCTAATGTGATTTGGCCAGGCAAAAGCCTGACACGCGGCATAATTGTTCTCTAAACATCAAACAGACTATGGAATATTCAGGTGTATATCTTGAACCAAGGTGACCTGTAAACTACAGAAAATTATTATTTACCCTTAACTGTATGTAACTTTTAATCAATGCAAAATTTGGGGCATATTTACCAAAGCCGTAGAGCACATTTAGCAAAGTAAATAAAAATGTCATTTTTTTATTTTCCTTGCATAAGATGGTTTACATCAACAAAGTCCTTGCTGACACAAGGGAGCCTCATATTCCAAATCAAGTGAGGAATCCACGCAGTCCTCTTGCTTACCAATGGGTCTATTATTTAAGTGGTATGCACAAGAAAGCAGACATCACTAAAGGCACCTATGATGAGCAAGAAAAGCTAATCATTCATTGTTTATTTTTAGTATACTGTTTTATTATTTATTTTATATTTCTAAAAGTAAAAATATGCTCTGCTAAGCGAGTTTAGCTATGCCAAGTTTAGCTGCATTTGCTGCATGTTTTTCAACATTGACCAGCATCTACTTTTGGCATATTATTAAAGGGACTAGGTTGTTTGTATTTACTGTAAATTGTAGAGTTCTGCCTGGTATGCTGTCAGCAGGTCAGGATGTGAGGTTAAATCTCTCTAACAGAGCCCTGGAAAGCGGGTAAAACCTGACAGGGGTTCTAACTAGGGTTGCACCAATACCGGTAACGATATTGGTGCCGATACTAAGCAAGTCTAGGCAAAAAAAAGCAGCTGGGCAATGTTTATCAACAACAATGCTCAGCTGGTGTAAATAAAAAGAAACATTGTTTTGTTTTGTAGCTTTCTGTTTATTCATCTACAGATCAAAGGAATACACATCAGTTGAGGTACCTTTTTCCCATAATGACTCCTACAGGAGTGAATTTCCCTTTCCTAGGGGTAGATTTCCTCTCACTTCCTGTTGTCTCCTTCCGTTTGTAAATAGAGTCGTTTGACATTGTTTCTTTGTGAATTAATAGGGATACTATGTACCCTTTATTCATTTATGTAGGGGGTGCTAGTAGTAAAGGAGGCTTCCAGATTCCAATAAGTGTCCCACCTGCAGACACCCACAATAACCACACATGTGTTGTGGGGACAAGGCCCCTGACTTTTTAAGCCCCCCATGTTAAGGGCTTGTAGCCTGGCATTTTTCAGCATGTTAAGGGCTTGTAGCCTGGCATTGTCCAGGATGGGGAGGTCATGCTTCCCATACCCCCCTCTTCTGACTGGCCGGGCTGCACACCCAGATTCTATGCATTAAAGATAAAAAACCTCCTGTCATGTAGCAGCCCCCCCCCCAGCCCCTCTTTTACTTACCTGAGCCCGTAATTCCCACAATGGGAACAAGCACACCAGCTCCTGCCAGTGTCTCATGTCCTGATTGGATAGATTGATAGCAGCGCAGCCATTGGCTCCCACTGCTCTCAATCAAATCCAATGATGCGGGTGCTGGGGGGCGAGATGGGTTCTGCGGTCTGTATCAATAGCTTTTCGGCCTTTTGGCTAAGATCAAGTGTAGTATCTATTCTTATCAGTTGCCAGTAGGTGGTGCTATGCTGACTGTCCCCAGTACCCGGCGAGGGGAAAAGGGATGGCAGTCGGTGGACGCTAAGCCTGCTGGTGTGGAGGCGAAAGCCTTCTGATTGGGACAGAGAGGCATGAGGTTGAAGCTGGAGGGCCAGGCCCCTGGCCTCTGGCCTGGATTTGGTGGTGCTTGCCCCAGTCACTTGTTTGGGAGAGAACCCTTGCTCCTCCTTTTACCGGGAGGGGCGGATAGTATTTCCCGAATGTAATTAGGTGGGAGAGATGGGGGTTGTGTGTAGTAGCCGGCTTAGGTGTGCTCTCCCTGACCTCTTCTCCTACCTTCCGGGCTGAGAAGGGTGCTGGCGGTCCAGACCGGGGTCGGGGACCGCTGAAAAGCCTGTGGAGATAGTGCCCCTGGAGTGGCAGTCCAGGGGTGCCATACATTGCATTTGAAAGTTGCACTCAACGTGTGGCACCTTAGGTCACAATCTCCGCAAACACACTTTTCACACCTGCCTCTAGGCCGAGCCTTTTGGCTAGGACCAGAGAAATTTTTGTTTCCTGGCCAGAGGGCCGGCCAACGTATTGCACGTTGGTCACTTTCCACTCACCTCTCCCACCTTCCTTCTCCCCCACTTTCTTTTTTATTTTCCCCCTGTTTGTCACAGTTACGTCTTCTTTTTGTTCAGTGCACTGCACTTTTAGTGTGATGAGTAGGATGCTGGTCCTCGTGTCTGCTCTTAAAGTCTTGGAAGTGGGTGGACATGGCCTTCTGGCTTAGTTTGCCTGCTCCCCCTTTGGGGGAGCCTCACCGAGGAGGGTTCTGTTTCGGCAGGCCCTCCAAGGATGTTGGGTCCATGTGGCTTCAGCTTCATGGGCCAGTTGGGTCCATGTGGCTTTGGCTGCATGGACCACAGATGACTCTTTTCCCTGCTAGGAGCCTAACATCCCGGGGGATCAGAGCTGGGTTCTTTTCGGAGGACCAATTGACGTTGCACCCGTCACAGTTTTTTGTTGCACGTCTTTATGTGTGTGCACATTTTTCCTGCACCGGGGGAAGGTTTTGGGTTGTGATATGCACGGCATAGGCTTTCCAATATTGTAATTTTTAGCAAAATACAGCTTTAACCTCCCTGGCGGTATGATTCTTTCAGATTTTAGGTGCTGAAAGCAGTACCATTATTTGCAAGGGAATTTGGCGTTTTATACTGTAGGCTTGTAATTCTTAGGAATAACTCACTGAAATCTATCCAAACAAGAGTCTAATAGGCATCCCGGGTATGATTTTTTTTTTTTATTATTAAAAATTATAATATAATAAATAATTATAAAAAATTATAACAAATAATAATATAATTATAGTAAAAATTATTCAATAATGTAATCAAATCAAAATCACTGAAATTTGCTCAGTTGCAGAATTTTTGCTGTCATTATTTTTTTTTTTTTATGACGAATTTCCCCATAAATCGCTATCGCTAAATTCTGCAAGTGATTCTGATTTATTATCGCTGTTTTTTAGCTGCTCTAAAACAATTTTTGCCATAAAGGGACACTTTTGGTTGCTATGGGCAATCTACAGTTTGCAGGGAGAAAGAACAGTTTTTATTATATAAAAGGACATGTAGTGTACAGGGCAGACCACTAGGGACATGGGGGGTGTGTATTTTTTACATACAGTACTGTAATCTATAAGATTACAGTGTACTGTATGTATAGTGTTTGTTTACATTTTTGAATTTGGCGCCGTTCCCCCCCCCTACGTCGCGACGCTCGCAGGGAAGGGAATCGGAGGTACACACAGCATCAGGCGGACATCCGGCCGCCGTGTACTGCTGGGATTCATCGCTGGATCGCAGAGAAAAGGTAAGTAAACTCTTTTCTGCATCCAGTGAGGCAAGTCCGTGTGTGGCACGGGGTTACCGATCGTAGCTTAAAAATCTCACCCCGTGCCACACACGGGAAGACCGCCAGGGAGGTTAATATTATCTTGGGGGGGGTATTCTGTACGGGGCCCCTCAATTTCTATCAGCAGCCCTGGGGTCAATTAATCTACCAGCCTTTTGGAGTGTGGGAACAAACTGGTGTAGCCAGAGAAAACCAATGCAAGCACAGGAAGAACTGGAAAACTCCATTCAGATATTACAGTCTTGATTTGAAGATCTGATGCTGCAGGAAGATAATGGTAGCTAAGGCCTCTCTGAACAAAATACAATACTTCCTGTTTGTTGCTCTGAAATGTACTATTTAATAAATGCTTTATTGCTTTATTTCAGAACTAAAATGGGGTTTGTGTTAAAGGGTTACTAAACCCTTGTTTTCTCATTTATTTCTTAATAACAAACATATCATACTTACCTTCTATGTGCAGCTGGTTTTGCACAGATTGATCCTCCTCTTCTGGGGTCCCTCAGTGATGCTGGTGGCTCCAAAAAATTAAAAAAAAAATATTGCAGTAGGTGTGGTGTATCACTATAAGTGTTCATCAGCTGTGTAGACACTCAGAGGGTTATACTTGTTGCTTTTTTTCTCTCACATTATTATAGGAGTAATTTATTAGAATTGTGGTGCTGATTGTTTTTCTCACAAATTATATTGTGGGAAGTTTTTCTCACAAATTATATTGTGGGAAGTTTTATGGGGTTTTTATATTTTTTTAATACAACAAATAAAGTGGTATTTAACCCAAAAGCAAACATTTATTATATTGCAGCTTACCAATCTTTTAGATGTGATGGCTGCATTATTTTTTATTTTTAGGCTTTCTTTCCTTATTTCTTTTCTTATTTTCACTGGTTATCCAGCCAATAAGTCTGGTGTTTTTCAATATAACAAGCTCTCCTGTAAATGTAGCAGTTAGAGTCTTGAAACAAACCATTTAACACTGGCAGAGGTGCTTACCAGGACCAGCTTTTATTCTAAGTCACTAATAAGACTACATTTTTAGTGCATTAATAACAATACAAACACCTAAACCATACATATATTTTTTATTTTTTTTATCAAAAAGTAATAATATCTTTCTTTTTTGTTTACATGTTTTGTGACTGAGTATACGTTTTTTATTTTGTGTAGGGTCTCCTAACATCTAAACCCACTCCTTGTCTAGGTTAAGGGTCTGGTATAGATTAAGAGAGTCCCTGGGCATTTTGTTTACTGACAAAAGTAAGTGGCTGTGAGCTGTCATTTAACAGCAATTTAAATAATTTTTTTTTTTCTTTGTAAATGTCAGTTTGCTGCAGTAGGTTGCATAAATAATGCCTTTACAGGCAGGCTATGGGCAACTTCAGGTAGGTATGTTATAGGAATACAGTACCTCCTATTGATCTGTACTGTGATTGACTGTCCCCTACTCATTATAAACTGCTGTCAATCATTTTGTTCCGGATTGTTATATAAAAAGAACACATCCCTGCCATCCCAATAGACATGCATGATCAAGTAATGAATCAGCAGAATGCCCGGCTAAAGGCTGCATCACCCTGTGACTGGCAGGGATTTTTTTTTTATAAAGCAGTTTTGAAAAAAGATCTGGGGTAGGATGCTTTGATGTTTACAGAAGCCTGACAGCCCCTCCCACCAAACTTGGACAAAGAGCATAATGCTGTCACTGGGTCACAAAAGAGGTATTTTTTGAAAAGCAAAATTATTTGATTGAAAACTTTTAATTGTATGGTGATCAGGAGGGGGGAAGGGGAACAAGGGAATAAATCATATGCATTTACTCCACTTTAGCTTTAACAATAATTAAGCATTTAAGCTTTGATAAAGAAACTAAGGGCCAGATTCAAGTAGAGTTATGCCGGCGTATCTGTTTTCTGTATTCAGAAAACAAGATACGCTGGTTTTCAGGAAGGATCCGACAGGCGTAATTGTATTACGCCGTCAGATCTTAAATGCATTTTTAAAATGGCTGCTGTAAATCAGCGAGATACGCCAATTCCCGAATATACGCCCGCCCAATGCAGTGACTTTACGCCGTTCCCATAAGGGGTGACCCGTCGTAAAGATAAAGCATCAAAAAAGATGGCGCATTCTATGTTAAGTATGGACGTTGTGACCGCAGAAAATTTTAATTTTTTTACGTCGTTTGCGTAACTTGTCCGTGAATGGGGATTTACGTCAATTGCTTTCACGTCAAAAACACTGTCATAATTCGGAGCATGCGCACTGTGATTTTTCAATGGTCGACGCATGCGCAGTACGTTCGGCACAGGGACGCGCCTAATTTAAATAGCATACGCCCTTTACCTGCCCAATTTGAATTAGGTTGCCCAATTTACGCTACGCTGCCGCAACTTTACACGCAAGTGCTTTGTGAATACAACACTTGAGGGTAAAGTTGCGGCAGCGTAAAGTAAATAGGAAAAGTTATGCGCCCCAAAGAACCGCTCGCCATCCTGAATCTGGCCCTAAGAACATATCCTGTACACTATTGCAATACCTAAATCATTCTGAGGTCAAAATATTTGAAAGTGTTTATTCAGCTAAAACAAAGAAGACATATTGTAATCTCAGATCTCAAAACAAAAATACATACATTTATATAAAAAAAACCTCAAGATAAATGCTCTCATACAATTAATGGCTATTTAATAAACCGACACAAAAATAAAGCTGGCTTATACTTTATTTTTTACTTTTCTTCTTGTCTACTGAGCACATTCCCATATGTAAAAATCAGACTACTTTTGCGGTCAATCAATATTTAATCACTAAAAAAAATATTTTAAATGAGAAGAGTGGATAATCCATCTGTATGATAAAATAATTTTACAGTATCTACAATCATCATATGGACACTTACATTATTAGCCATGTGCACTCTTTATATTAAACAAATAAAAAGAAACTGCACTTATAAATAAATAGATATAATAAAAATAAAAAAAAGATTAATGTGAGCAGCAACTTGAGATGTTTTACACAGTAGATCCAAGTTCTAACATAAAGAGTTGCGCTACATAAAATTGGGTAAAGTAATATACAATATATACACAAGGAAATTATATCATCCAGTAAATCTAATAAATGCAAAAAAGTCAACGTGCAGGAAAAGGTTCTCCTCTCCAGTGTTTATATGGACACATATACAGGTGAAACTCGAAAAATAGAATATCGTGCAAAATTTCATTTATTTCATTAATGCAACTTAAAAGGTGAAACTAATATACTGTATGTGATAGACTCATTACATGCAAAGCAAGATAGTTCAAGCCGTGATTTGTCATAATTGTGATGATTATGGCTTACAGCTCATGAAAACCCCAAATCCACAATCTCAGAAAATTAGAACATTGTGAAAAGGTGCAATATTCTAAGCTCAGAGTGCCCCACTTTAATCAGCTAATTAAGCCATAACACCTGCAAAGCATTCCTGAGCCTTTAAATGGCCTCTCAGCCTGGTTCAGTAGGAATCACAATCATGGGAAAGACTGCTGAATTGACAGTTCTGCAGAAAACCATCATTGACACCCTCCATAAGGAGGAAAAATCCTCAAAAGGTAATTGCAAAAGAAGTTGGATGTTCCCAAAGTGATGTATCAAAGCACATTAACCGCTTGTCCACCGCCCACCGTCAAATGACGGCGGGCGGAGGACTCCAATCTCCTGACTGCACGTCATATGACGTCCAGTCATTTAAATAGGGAATGCGCGCGATCGCGTGTGCGCATCCCTGTACTGTCGGTAGCGGCGTGTCACAGAGACACCGCTCGTTACCGACAGGGGTGAACAGCGGCGCGGATGGGCTGTTAACCACGTGATCGGCCGTGATGAAGTCATGGCTGATCACGCATGGCAACACCCCCATAGTGCATGGCGCGTGTTCGCAATCGCGCCACGCATGCCCATCGGTGGCAGCGTGTTCCCGGGAACACTGCTCGTCACCGACAATGGTACCCAGCCATTGGTCAGGGCTGTGTACTACGTGATCAACTCTGATCACTAGTGTAAACAAAGAGCTGTAAATAACTGTTACCAGCTCTTCTCCCCTCACACATCGTTTCCAGTGTGAGGAGAGAATAGCTAGAAGCAGTGAGTTACACTTCTATGTTACTGTAGTGTCTGCACAAACACCACATCTGTCCCTTTGCGCCCCCCCCCAATTGTCACCAGTCACCCAACAGTCACACATAAAGTGCACCTGTCACATAAATAGACTGCCATCAGCGGTGCAACCATCACCCACCAGTGACCGTACCCTGTCACCGTCACCCATCTGTGACCTGCCCTGTCACCCGTCACCCACCAGTGACCTGCCCTGTGACCCGTTTATGAAGAAAAAATACTAATTTGCAAAAAATAAAAAACCCACGAGTGATTAAATACCACCAAAAGAAAGCTCTATTTGTGTGGAAAAAAAGAACGCAATTTTTATTTGGGTACAGTGTTGCATGACTGAGTAATTGTCGTTCAAAGTGTGAGAGCACCGAAAGCTGAAAATTTGGTCAGGGTAAGAAGGGGGTTTAAGTTATGTGGAAGGGAAAAGTGTGGAAGAAAAAGGTGCACAAGCAGCAGGGATGACCACAGCTTGGAGAGGATTGTCTGGAAAAGGCCATTAAAAAGTGTTGGGGACTTTCACAAGGAGTGGTCTGAGGCTGGAGTCAGTGCATCAAGAGCCACCACACACAGACGGATCCCGGACATGGGCTTCAAATGTCGTATTCCTCTTGTCAAGCCACTCCTGAACAACAAACGTCAGAAGCGTCTTACCTGGGCTAAAAAGAAAAAACAGACCTGGTGTGTTGCTCGGTGATCCAAAGTTCTCTTTTCTGACGAGAGCAAATTTTGCATCTCATTTGGAAACCAAGGACCCAGAGTATGGAGGAAGAATGGAGAGGCACACACTGCAAGATGCTTGAAGTCCAGTGTGAAGTTTCCACAGTCTGTGTTGATTTGGGGAGCCATGTCATCTGCTGGAGTTGGTGCACTGTGCTTCATTAAGTCCAGGGTCAACACAGCTATCTACCAGGAGATTTTGGAGCACTTCATGCTTCCTCCCGCAGATGAGCTCTATGGGGATGCTGACTTAATTTTCCAGCAGGACTTGGCACCTGCCCACACTGCCAAAAGCACCAAAACCTGGTTCAATAACAGTGGGATTACTGTGTTTGATTGGCCAGCAAACTCCCAGACCTGAACCCCATAGAGAATCTATGGGGCATTGGCAGGAGAAAGATGAGCGACATGAGACCGAACAATGCAGAAGAGCTGCAGACCACTATTGAAGCATCCTGGTCTTCCATAACATCTCAGCAGTGCCACAGGCTGATAGCTTCCATGCCACGCCGCATTGAGGCAGTAATTGCTGCAAAAAGGGCCCAAAGCAAGTACTGAGTACATATGCATGCTTCTACTTTTCAGAGGTCCAATATTGTTCTATGTACAATCCTTGTTTTATTGATTGCATGTAATATTCTAATTTTCTAAAATTGTAGATTTGGGGTTTTCATGAGCTGTAAGCCATAATCATCACACTTATTGAACTATCTTGCTTTGCATGTAATGAGTCTATCTCATATATTAGTTTCACCTTTTAAGTTGCATTAGTGAATTAAATGAAATTTTGCACGATATTCTAATTTTTCGAGTTTCACCTGTACTGTAAGTAGTGAGCATCACTAATATAGGAAAATGTCCATGCGTGAAACCACCACCTTTAATGGAAAAAACACAAGCTTACCAGCTTCTGTGTATATGACCCTTTAATTAAGGAAAGATCATCAGAGCTTAGAACCAAGCAAAATTTGACGTGCCTCAGACAATGTGCTCCTTTAGGGAGAACCTCTGGAGTTGCTTCGGATGATCTGGAGCTGGGTTGCTTTCTTTTTTTACTTCATATATAGCTGGTAAGCTTGTATTTTTTTTCATAAGAGGTGGTGGTTTCACACATTAGCATTTTCCTATATTGGTGATGGATATTCACTCCATATAAACACTAGAGAGGAGAACTTTTTCTTTGCATGTATTGTTGTGGATATGGTAAAAATGGCCAAAGGAAGATGATGAAATGCTTATTCCAATGCGCAAACACATGCTCCACATGTTCTATATCTCATATATATATATATATATCCTATATACTTTATATGTTATTAATTGTTATCAGATTGATCATTCATAGTAATAATTTGTAATGATTTTATACAACTCTTACAATCCTTGCTCACATGATGTTGCTATCTGGAATTTGTCACAAGGTCTGAAGGAAAAAAGGGCAAATCTGTCTGCAAAACAAGCTGGAATTAGATTGGTGAAAAAAAGTCCCCGTCTGGATATCGAACCGCAGAAAACCAGACATCAGACAAACCAAATATATATATAGCATTGTTGCTTCATGCTTCACACCATCCTAACACAAAATAGTTATTAGCTCACAAAATCAGAACGTCACTGTAACGGAATGAACCATGACAGACTGAGATTTTCCTATGTCTAGGGTCACCTTATGTCCACTAGGGCCATAGGGTGACAAAGAATCATAATTCATATATTACAACAGATGGGACATTATTAATACTTCATATTTTAGGACTGAGATATCACAAGGAGTTCATGATGACATGACCAGGTCAACCAGACAGTGAGTCACACCTTTGTATAATAGGCTATTGAAATATCTTAAGGTGTTGGCTATTCACTGTAAAGACATTCCGTTGAAGGTGTTGATTGCACCCACTCTCACAAGACTCTGCCATTGTGTGATAGTGTTTGGTTTTTATGTCATTGTCTACAGGAATGTCATGCTCTCTGAGTTAACTCTATTGAAGATGCGGTGCAGACAAGTCTACATGGTTAGCTTACCTGAATGCCTTTTAGAGTGTGATTGAAGCCCCCCATGGTGTGAAGGGGGGTGGAGACTACATTGTCCTGTGACTACCTGCATTATGCTTGAGACTGTATAAGAAGCTGAGAAAATACCAATAAATTGTCATAGCTTTGAAACCAAGTGCAGAGCATAGTCTCGTCTTGTTTATGGGAATTGATATGGATCGTGTATGCAAGATTGTCAGAGTGTGTCAGATAAGCTTGCCATGGTTGGATGGAAGGTCGTAAGCGGTGGTGACCGTTACAGTCACAAGACTAATATTACGTATTAATGAGCAGGTTGGATATTCAAGAATATACACGTCATTAACCATATTTAAGTTGAGATCGAAATAAAAAAGGGGAAGTATTTCAAACTGCAGCTTTTGTCAGTGTGAAATTATTCTATGCATGCATGCAATTATTCACTTATCAGATTTGGCCAGGAAGCAGATACCAAAAACTGACAGTTTTGTCTGTCCAAATCAATATTGGCACCCAACGTAGGGCTTCGGGCTTCCTGATTCGAAGGGCCAAGCCGATCGAGAGGGAACTGGGACGAACCAACGCGGACGACAGGGCACGGAGAATTGATCACTCTCTGATGACTGAATGGTAAGACTTTTAATATTGTCTACTGTTTATATCCTGTCCCGTGGTTTTGGTTGGTTCTTGTTCCCATGTTGGCTTACCTCGATCAGAAAAAGCAGGTAATATAGCTTATAGCTTGCCTGAAGGTCATTTTTAGGAACCTGCATAACTGGTATCTCTGCAGCCTGTATATTTGTTTCCTGTTTTGTTTTGTCAAGCTTGTGACGGCTTAATTATATAGTCACAGATGAAAATTGACGTTGTCAAACTCCTCCTGGGGGATAAATAATTGTGTTGTAAAGCACGGATGACCAGGAGGGGGCGTCAGCAGAACGCATAGTAGTTGCGTGGGGATCCCATGAGGACCTGATAATCCTGTACTTCACTGCGGTTGTCACATATCCTGTTGGTTTATTGTTATTATATGTGCTGGCTTCTGGTGGGTTGATGAGACAGGCAGAACGGAATAGGGTCACAGATGCGATAATTGGCTGTGAAACGTGGTCAAACTTCTCTCAGGGTTGATGCAAAGTGTGCCGGAGAGGGGGCGCATAGCCAGGGTATCAGGTATTCAGAGGTACATGTACATGATAATCCTGTGATAGGTGTTCTGAGGTCTCATCTTTTCATCACATGAGCCAGGAATGTCATGTCCTGAATGTGTCTGTGGGCTACTGTTGGGAATTCATTTAGAAGGCTGGGGGCTGGTAAAAGTGGTAACCCCAGGGTACAGGGAGGAAACTCTTGGCCTGAAACCTTTGTTGGTGGATGTTCCAGATGTGTTGGTGTTCAGATTAAATTTGCATTACCCTGTTAGAATTGTAGTCGGTGCATCATTGCCAGCGATTGAAGGTGAAGCTAGAGAAAGGGGATATTTCCCTATTAGGTGTCCTCTCCAGCCAGAATAGCCAGAGAAGTGTGAGGAGAGTGAAAAGGATAGAGTTAGAAGTTTGGGTTTGCCTCTGGGACGAGTAGGTGATATTTAAAGGAACACACTGAATTTAACTGCTGTTTTGTTAAAGCCCGTCTGCAGCAGGTTAAAGACACTTTCGTTTTAAAAAGGAAAAAAAAGAGAGAAAGTATACTTTTAAAAAGAGGAAGTGGCAGCGCTGCTGTTCTAAGGGAAAGATTTCAAGATTACACGCAGCCAAAACTTAAGTTTCTCTCCTTGTATAGTGGGGTATTAATGGGACAGAAATTACAGAAGCCGGTGGAAGGGAGTTTAGCGTGCATCTTGGTTGCAGAGAGGGAAGGAAGAGGCACAGTTAAAAAGGTGAACGAGCTTGCAAGAATATGAGACATCAACATGCATATGGGTGGGAGGTTGCAAGCTGTAACATCCCTGCTATGTAAATACAGTAGTGCAATTGGATTTAAACTACAGAGGTCTCTCAGGTACAACCACCAGTTCTCTCTCAGAATAAATAGAAAGTTTGGGGTTAATTCATCACAACCTCTAATGGACAACCAATTGAAAGACTGTAGTTGCTTATTCCCTCATAAGCAACTAACTAAGGGGGAACAGGTAAGTATCTCTGATACAGACAAGGTAGGATGGAAGTGACTGTTATCTTAAACATGCAAGGTATTACTGCCAATGTACAAACACAGACTATAGGTAAAGCAGGTAGTATTTGGTACTTGCGGTTCTGCTGAGTGTAGTAGTAGCAGGTGACGAAGGAGATGTCTGGAAGTCCCAAGTAGATGCAAGCTATTCGTGTATAGAACGGATCAGCAGCTATCAAGGTGACAGCAGGTGTCCAACAAACAGGAACCAAAGATAAGTCCGGGGCACAATCCGTGGGTCAAGGGCTGGTAGAGGAAGTCCGAAGGTACAGGCCGGGGTCAAAGGACAGGAGATAGCAGCAATCCGAGGTACAAAGCAAAAGGTCAAAAGCCGGGGTCAGTCTAGGAGCTGAAGATCTACAGGTACCTTTGGCTCAGACAGGGAGATCAATAACAATGAACTGACCCTGCTCTCAAAGTGAGGCAGGGCTTTATACGCTGGCTAATTGGGTAAGCTGCGTCAGCTGGAGCAAGATAATCAGGTGTAGAATGTAATAAGATCCAGCTAATGGTGAAGAGTACATTCAGCACCACCATAGCTGGAAAGCAACCAGAAATCCCCAATTGAGAAGTGGCTCAGAGGTAAGGTGTTGGAATAGTAAGGGTGAGGTCCTGGGTTCAAGCCCACCCAAAGCCACCTGGAGCACGACCACGCCTCGCCGTCTGTTTGGCACAATAGGGATCGTGACACAAGCAGAGGAATGGCAGATATTGTTAAAACGGAAAAAGAGTTTGTTGTCTGATCATGGCTTATTGACTACAGCAGAAGCCTGGTACAGAGTATCGAAAGCCATTCAGGGGGAGGGGTTTGTAGAGCGAGAGACAAATCAACATGGATATATTGTATATGTGTATCATAAACCAGAAAGTACATTGGAGTCCGAAAGGCCACTACCCTATAATGGAGTCCGAACACAAGACAGGAAACCCTGCCCCTCAGCAACCACCCCCTTGCTTGATCCTCCCATCAGGCTCCACCCCAATGTAACACCTCCCTTACCACCCATGGCACCTCCCCGGAATGGTGGCCATCTTGCTACACCCAACAGTGGTGACACACCCACTCAACCCACAGGAAGACTCCCTATGACTACTTCCTGTGACGGCCATATTGGTACACCCATTCCTATATGCCCAGTGTTAGATCAGACCGGAGCATATTACAGGGAAGATGTTAACCATGTTAACCCATTAATGATGTTAGAAGATGATGAGGACGGGACAGAGGCAAGCAGTGGCAGTCACTGCCACTCACCTGAGCTCCAAGAAGTACTAGTGACCAAGGGGGGCGTCAATCAAACTGCAACCACCCCCAGTTCAGCCAGTCATGGAAGCCATGGCCCAACTCAGATTATAGTGTCCGGAGGCCTGTCGAATGTGGACACCAGGGCAACTACACTTCCCTACCAGGGCCATGAACCAGTACATCCCCCCTTCCAGTCACCTCACAGGGCACTGCGGGAAATCTGTATGGAATCTGACCGAGTGACATCATCCCATCCCACATCCACATCCACATCCACAGCAGCACGGCCTACATCCGCAGGCCTTTTTGGAGCAGTGCAAAAAGCCAGAGTGGGTGCTAGGTACTCACTCCCACTGTATTCCCCTCCTCTTTCACAACCGTTCTCCGAGGACATGGCAAATGTCTCAGGAAGACCCACAGGTGATTCACATGACACCATACAGTATGCCCCACCAAATAGGGGACTACCTCTTCAACCGCCACAACAGGGGAATGACTGGAATGACTGGAGACCTCCACCCAATGAGTTGCAGCCTCACATACCTCACATATCAAGGGGGGAAATGCCGCCTGCACCATTAGGCGCACCCCTGATGTATGTGACCTTTAACCCTCAACAAGCCTTGTAACCAGTCTACCAGACCCTGAGAAACAGCCCATGCCATTTTACAGAAGGATTGCCCAGATTCAGAAGGCATACTCCTGTGCCTGGCAGGACCTGGTAAGCCTGTGTGAAATCAAAGCAGGGGATGCTTACTGGTCAGTAATGTAAAGGTATTTTAGGGTGGACAATGGTGTCCCTGACAATACATATGGTTCGGGATGTGAGTTTGTAACGCAGTTACAACGGTGGGCACGTGACCGCCTGGCAGACCAAGCAACAAGCATACAAGACATTACACAAGACAAGGCTGAATCAGTTGAGAAATTCCATACTAGGATGTTACAAGTGTTCACTGATTTGGGGTTCAGCATACAAAACAAGGCACATACGCAGATGCTATCCTCTGCATTTGTAGCAGGCCTCAGGGAAGCAATCCGGAAAGGCCTGCTACTATCTCGGCCAGAATACCGAGTGTTACCTCTTGACACTCTACTACTGGTAGCAAAGGGTATAGAGTCCTCACAGGGTAGTAGGAAGGCAGTCCCTCTCATGTTGGTGTCAGGAAAAGGTCCATCCGCTGGTGCTATTGATATTTTGTCTTGCAGTGCTGCGTCCCACCAGCAGGGGTCTCCTGGCAGTTCGGAGCTGTCAGGGGAACTTCCCCCTGCTGGTATATCACCTTTGGGATGCAGTACTGACCTCCACCAGCGGATGGACCCTGGCAGTGTGGAACACCTGGCCTTTGCTCCGTTCAGGTGTGACCTGAACCCAATCAGTACACCCACTATAAATACCCGGCGAGTTCAAACAGAACTCGCCCTGGTATCTGTTTACTAACCGGACCCTGAACCCGCTCTGGACCTCTGACCTGATCTGTCCTGACCTGATCCCGATCCCTCTCCTGGACATTTCCTTCCTGCCCCTTCCCTGTCTGCAGTCTCTTTGAATGATCTCCTGGTATTTGACCCCGGCTTGGCTTTGGCTTATGAGTATTGCATTCTCCCTGAACTTGTATATAGCTTTTGTGTTATTCATGCACTTATTTTTTCACCTTTGTAAATAAACACCTTTTTCCACTATATACAGTGTTGGTCTCCTCAGTGTAGGCACACAGTCCTGGTCCATCTAGAATCCCTGACAGTATACCAAGGCCATTTGACCAGACGTGCCTGCATAGGGAACCATCCTGTTGTAGTGCGTTTTTGTTGAAACATGGATTTCAATGAAATTACTTACTTTTCTCTGCTAGCAGAGGAGGATGAGGAGTATTGTCGTCAGGTGTTGGAGGGATGGACAAGGGATGAGCTGATGGAAGCCATCCGATCGGCCCATTCCATGGTGGATCTGGGTTATATGTCTTACAATGATGTTCAGCCATTGATCAAGTTATGTGTTAAACCAGCCCTGTCAGTTATTCCAGCTGGAGGTGATGACTTCTCTCCCCCCTTCAGTCCTGACCAAGTTGAATCCCTGGTATGGTTGATGGAGGATGATCCGGCTTATTTTGATGAGCATTATTCCTCCTGTCCCCAGCAAAAGTTATCTGAGTGTATTGATTCTGTGCAGGCTCTGATTAAACAAGGTGTGTGTGATCCAGCCTTTGTTCAACCTGTGCTGCAGGCATGGTCAGATCTCCTGCTTCCAGCCAAGCCACTGCATTCCAGCCCTGCCATTAACCACTTACCTTCCCAAGGTTCTAGCCGTCCATTGCCAATGACAACCTCAGCTATAGCCCAGTTAATTCCGCTTCCCACCAAGTATTACTACCCAATCTCTACTAATTGTACCTACCCTGCCTTTAATCCACCTGTCCGTTCCAGTCCTACTAGTAACCACCTGCCTTCCCAAGGATCCATCTGTCCATCACCAATGGCAACTCCAGCCCAGATAATTCCACATCCCACCAAATATTACTACCCAGTCTCTACTAATTGTACCTACCCTGCCTTTAATCCACCTGTAACTACTCCACAAAAACCTCCTCCAGTCACCATCCCTTTGTCTCTGCCATACTCCAATCATTCCTCTTACTTATCTCCATCCTCTTCATACATCACTTCTGTTAACAAACCTGTAGTGACTAAGTCTAAAAAGAAACGGAAGTATTTCCCAACTCATACCATCGTGCCAGTTACCCAGCCTGTCCCAGTGCCCTCTGTTCAACCTGTCCCGGTGCCATCTGTCCCTGTGCCAGCTGCTCTACCAGTTCCAGTGCCAGCCGCCCAGCTTGTGACATCCGACCAGCCTGCTCCGGTGCCAGCCTGCCAACCTGGTGTTCCTGTGCCAGCCTGCAACCCTGGTGTTCCTGTGCCAGCCTGCCACCCTGACGTTCCTGTGCCAGCCTGCCACCCTGACGTTCCTGTGCCAGCCTGCCACCCTGACGTTCCTGTGCCAGCCTGCCAACCTGACGTTCCTGTGCCAGCCTGCCAACCTGACGTTCCTGTGCCAGCCTGCCAACCTGACGTTCCTGTGCCAGCCTGCCAACCTGACGTTCCTGTGCCAGCCTGCCACCCTGACGTTCCTGTGCCAGCCTGCCAACCTGATGTTCCTGTGCCAGCCTGCCAACCTGATGTTCCTGTGCCAGCCTGCCAACCTGATGTTGCTGTGCCAGCTTGCCAGTCCGATGACTTCCAGTCCGCTGCCCAGCTTGATGACTTCCAGTCCGCTGCCCAGCTTGATGACTTCCAGTCCGCTGCCCAGCTTGATGACTTCCAGTCCGCTGCCCAGCTTGATGACTTCCAGTCCGCTGCCCAGCTTGATGACTTCCAGTCCGCTGCCCAGCTTGATGACTTCCAGTCCGCTGCCCAGCTTGATGACTTCCAGTCCGCTGCCCTGCCTGATGACCTCCAGTCCGCTGCCCAGCTTGATGACTTCCAGTCTGCTGCCCCGGTTGATGACTTCCAGTCTGCTGCCCCGGTTGATGACTTCCAGTCTGCTGCCCCGGCTGATGACTTCCAGTCTGCTGCCCCGGTTGATGACTTCCAGTCTGCTGCCCCGGTTGATGACTTCCAGTCCGCTGCCCAGCTTGATGACTTCCAGTCCGCTGCCCAGCTTGATGACTTCCAGTCCGCTGCCCAGCTTGATGACTTCCAGTCTGCTGCCCCAGTTGATGACTTCCAGTCTGCTGCGCCGGTTGATGACTTCCAGTCTGCTGCCCCAGGTGATGACTTCCAGTCTGCTGCCCCGGTTGATGACTTCCAGTCTGCTGCCCCGGTTGATGACTTCCAGTCTGCTTCCCCGGTTGATGACTTCCAGTCTGCTGCCCCAGGTGATGACTTCCAGTCTGCTGCCCCGGTTGATGACTTCCAGTCTGCTGCCCCGGTTGATGACGTCCAGTCTGCTGCCCCGGTTGATGACTTCCAGTCTGCTGCCCCGGTTGATGACTTCCAGTCTCCTGCCCCGGTTGATGACTTCCAGTCCAGACCCGGAGCCTGCTGCCCAGCTCGATGACCCGGAGCCTGCTGCCCAGCTCGATGACCCGGAGCCTGCTGCCCAGCTCGATGACCCGGAGCCTGCTGCCCAGCTCGATGACCCGGAGCCTGCTGCCCAGCTCGATGACCCGGAGCCTGCGGCCCAGTTCGCTGAACCGGAGCCTGCTGCCCAGTTCGCTGACCCGGAGCCTGCTGCCCAGTTCGCTGACCCAGAGCCTGCTGCCCAGCTCGACGACCCGGATGTACCCACCTCTCGGCTCAAGCCGCCCAGTTGGTCACTCTGGACTTTCCCCGGCAACGGATAGTTGGAGCGTCCAGAGGCCGCTCCTTTGAGGGGGGGTACTGTCAGGAAAAGGTCCATCCGCTGGTGCTATTGATATTTTGTCTTGCAGTGCTGCGTCCCACCAGCAGGGGTCTCCTGGCAGTTCGGAGCTGTCAGGGGAACTTCCCCCTGCTGGTATATCACCTTTGGGATGCAGTACTGACCTCCACCAGCGGATGGACCCTGGCAGTGTGGAACACCTGGCCTTTGCTCCGTTCAGGTGTGACCTGAACCCAATCAGTACACCCACTATAAATACCCGGCGAGTTCAAACAGAACTCGCCCTGGTATCTGTTTACTAACCGGACCCTGAACCTGCTCTGGACCTCTGACCTGATCTGTCCTGACCTGATCCTGATCCCTCTCCTGGACATTTCCTTCCTGCCCCTTCCCTGTCTGCAGTCTCTTTGAATGATCTCCTGGTATTTGACCCCGGCTTGGCTTTGGCTTATGAGTATTGCATTCTCCCTGAACTTGTATATAGCTTTTGTGTTATTCGTGCACTTATTTTTTCACCTTTGTAAATAAACACCTTTTTCCACTATATACAGTGTTGGTCTCCTTAGTGTAGGCACACAGTCCTGGTCCATCTAGAATCCCTGACAGTTGGCTTCTGACACACCATATCTGCCACCACAAGCACGAAACTCGTGAGCCTGCTGTTACAACTGTGGGAGGCCCGGACACTTTTGGAGACAGTGCCGAAGCCCGTGGAGACCCATTCGAAGACAGCCCGATCATGGAGACGGCCCAAGAAGGGGAGATGCTCAACACCAAGGACAAAATGTCCAGGGGAATTCCAGCTCAGCACCTAATGATTGGCCTTCTCCTCCTCTTTTTGGCCATATGGACCCATAGGAATTCGACAAGCCTGTGTCATACACTCCAACCATGATCGCAGCACACAAAGATTCAGGAGGACCGTTAGCCAAGATAACTCTCAGTATCGAGGGCCAGCCCACCACATTTGTCTGTGACCTAGGAGCTGCCCGAAGCGTGATTAGAACAAAAGAACTACCTGATACCTCCTTCCTATCGGACAACAACATTACATGCGTTGGAGTGGATGGAACACCCCGAAAAAGTCCTCTGACCTGCCCCCTACAAGTTGGCAACATCCCTGACCTACTAACAAGATTTGTGGTCTCCGACACCTGTCCCTTTAACTTACTATGGGCTGACGTCTTATCCAGACTCCAGGCCTCAATCTCCTTTCAACTTGATGGTGGTATCCGAGTGACCTCACCACTGACTGATGAAGACACCTCAGCATTATGCTCCATCCCACTTTTGCTGTCCCTAAACGTAGAAGACAAGACTGGAATTCCGGAAGAGGTTTTAACTTGAATACCTTCCTGCCTGTGGTCTACAGGCCCAGAAGACATCGGTCATCTGAAAGTCCCGCCAGTCATGGTCAGAATGAAGCCTGGAGCCCCTTTCCCCAGAAAACCCCAATACCCCCTCAAGCCCTCCGTGTCAGCAGCGATCAATCTCCAGATAGAGGCCCTCCTGCGGAATGGGGCTCTCATACACTGCACAAGCCCCTGCAACACCCCGCTCTTCCCAGTCAAGAAGAAAACCCCAAAAGGAGAACCTGTGAAATATCGCATGGTACAGGACCTCCGAGCAGTGAATGAGGCCACCATATTGGAAACACCCATCGTACCCAACCCACACACCTTGCTGGCAGGAATACCACCCACGGCCAAATACTTCACTGTGGTGGACTTAGCGAATGCCTATTTCAGTGTCCCCCTAGACCCGCGGTGTCAATTCTTATTCAGTTTTGTTCATGAAAGGAAAAGTTACACCTGGATTGTAATGCCTCAGGGCGCCCAAAACTCTCCGTCCCAATTCGCCAAGGCAATGAAATTCATTTTGCACACATGGTTTAAACTCCACTCAGACGTTGTGCTTCTCGAGTATGTGGATGATCTCTTGCTCTGTGCGGATACTCAAGATGATGCTGCAGCCCATTCTGAAGACCTTCTCTGTTACCTGGCTGAACAAGGTTGTAAAGCGTCAAGGCAGAAGATTCAGTGGTGCAAGCAAACAGTGGTCTTTCTTGGACATTGTATCTCCCAAGGAGTAAGACGTCTTACTCAAGAGCGAATAGCTGTGATCAAGGCAATTCCGGTGCCAGTTGGCCACAAGTCTCTCCATGCTTTTTTGGGCCTAATATCTTATTGTCATTCTTGGATTCCAGAAGCATCTCTGCTAATGCAACCACTCTATGATGCTCTAAAGACTGATCCTTTCACACTGCCACCAGAGGCCCTTACGAACTTTGAAATTCTGAAACAGATCCTGTCTGTGGCCCCTGCGCACGGCCTCAGGAGTACTGGCCCAATCTTATGACAACAGACTCAGACCTATCGGGTACTATTCCTGTCGATTGGATCCAGTAGCTAGGGGGGCACCCTCCTGCCTCAGAGCCGTTTTTGCAGCCCAGGCCCTTCTGGACAAAACTGCAGATCTCGTGCCGGGCCACCTTCTCATCCTACTAGCCCCTCATGACATATCAGCTGTGCTGAACCAAGTACAACCAAAACATATGTCAGCAGCAAGACATCTCAGACTACAATGCACTTTGCTCCTCCCGGATAACCTCTCCCTCCTCAGGTGTAACACCCTCAACCCGTACACTTTGCTCCCACTTCTCGAGGGGGGAAACGACCCATACGATACCCCTCACGACTGTCTCGAAATAATGTAGATGGAAACTACACACCTGCCAACAGTTAGCAGAGTGCCGCTGGATGACCCTGACCTGACTATCTATGTTGATGGATCAAGATATGCAGATCATGAAGGGAGGTACCATACCGGATATGCTGTCACTACCAAAGACACAATCCTCCATGCCTCTGCATTGCCCCCCTCTAAGTCCGCACAAGAAGCAGAACTTCAGGCCCTAATCATGGCATGCAAGCTGGCGGAGGGGAAAAAGGCTAAAATGTATACAGACTCAAGATACGCCCTTGGAGTTGCCTGTGATTATGGAGTCCTGTGGAAGAACAGGGGATTTCTGACAGCAGTAGGAACACCCATAAAACACAGAGCAGCAGTCAGGGACCTGATTGACGCTCTGCTTCTTCCTACCCAAGTGGCGGTTCTCAAGGTAAAGGCACATGGCAGACTGAATACTCAAGAAGCACGAGGTTATCACTTGGCAGACACTGCAGCAAAACATGCCGCGAAAGGTGTGCGAGAAGTCGTACGCAGAGTGGACATCCAAGGCACTCCGATACAAAACATTTTGACACAAGAAACTTTGGCACAAGACGCGGTACAGGCCACCATGATCTTGCAGAACCCTCCTGTGGATTGGGCACGCTTGAAGGAAATGCAAGAGGCAGCAAGTGAGGAGGAAAAAGGAACATGGACAAAGAAGGGAGCCATATTGAAGGATGGACTCATGGAAGTGAATAAGAGACCATGTTTACCACGGTCCATGTTCCCAGCTGTGGTGCAGTGGGCTCATGGTGCTTCTCACCTGTCGAAGACCTTGATGAATTCTTTGATCAATAAATACTACCTGGCCCCCGGGAATTACCCCGCTTACCAACAACTTCTGCAAGTCATGCATCATTTGTGCTAAGTGCAACCCAGGAAGAGCGGAAAAGACACCCGTGAAACATCTATCTAAAGTTCAATATCCCTTTTCAACTAATACAGATCAATCACATTCAGATGCCGAAGAGTGGCCGGTATGAATACGCTCTAGTAATCATTGATATGTTCAGTTCCTGGCCTGAAGCGTTCCCTGTGACCAACATGACAGCAAAGACCACAGCCAAGAAGCTTCTAACGGAAATAGTGTGCAGATATGGTGTCCCAGAGGTCATAGAGAGTGATCAGGGGCCGGCTTTCACGGCCTCATTAACCAAAGAAATATGGACAGCCCTAGGGGTCACACTGGCTTTCCACACCCCATACCACCCTCAGAGCAGTGGGAAGGTAGAGAGATTGAATGGCACAATAAAATCCCAAATGTTGAAAATGTCTCAGGAAACTGGGATGAGCTGGCCAGACAGTCTACCCATTGCCCTGTTCAGTGTAAGATACACTCCTAAAGAGAGCCATGGTTTATCACCTTATGAAATACTGTTTAGTCTAGCACCGAGATTAGGGTGTTATTATCCACAGCAATTACAGTTACAATCCGATGTATTAACTGATTATGTGACTGCTTTGTCTCGTGAATTAACCCGTATCCATGCAAAAGTTTTCTCTTCCATTCCAGATCCTGAGTTAGATACAGGAACACACAAGCTGGTCCCCAGTGATTGGGTTATGATAAAGAAATTAGTGAGAAAACACCCTCTTGAACCGAGATATGATGGTCCCTTCCAGGTCCTCCTAATAACAGCTACATCAGTGAAAGTTGCAGGGAAGAACACCTGGATACACGCCTCCCATTGTAAGAAGGCTTCCATACCCGAGGAAGCAGGAAAAGATAAATCATGATCCTATATATCCTTTGTCTGTGTGGTTTGACTAGGGCACAACATGCAGCCATCACTAAGAAACATGGGAAGGTTATTTTTTGGTATAATTCATCTGATACCCATGTAGCCACATTTGATTTCCACCCGTGTAAGATACTCCCGTGTCCAGAGCATAACAGCAGGTCAGAACGGTATGAAAAAGGTGATGGAGAGGGATATATATGTGTCACTAAAGGGTCGTGGGGAAAGAATTGTGACAGCAGCTTGGAACACAGGGACACCCTGGGGATATTAACCTCAACCAGCCTATGACAGTAAAGACAGCCAGGGGAGCCCTAGCTAACCCGTCTCACCCTCACCAAGCCAGGGCCCAGTATGACACTGGTTCTAAACATACGGAATTGGAGCCCATCCGATAAGGGAGAGTATGTGTTGGGGTTGTGGTCCGGAGGGGGTCACTGGGGTCATAGAGGGTCTTTCCATTTAGAAGATATGTACAACAACAATGAATGGCAGCCAGCCAAGAACGTGCCCCCACCAAACCCCTTGAAGCCCCATGTACAGACCCTGGGGGACATGGCTGCATTAGCGGATCCTACCTTCAAAGAGACAATGGCGGTTTAAACCGGCCTCTCGGAAGTCAATCTCTGGCTAGCATGGATGAGATATAGCGCCAGTAAACATAATAAAACCAACTGCTATGTCTGTGGTAGTGCTAGGCCACATTTGGGTACAGTCCCATAAGTTATACCTAAAAAGGAGGAAGAGTGCTTCCTAAGCCTCTACACAAACATTTCCACTAACCAGTTACCATGTGAGAAATGGAAAAAGGAATATCCCATAGACACTAGGGCCACAATACCCAAGATAGCTATCACCATATACCCTGGAAACTACACTTGTTATGCTCACCATGAAGGGAGGGGTAAAAACCTAGGCGACTTTTCCAAAGGTTACTGTGCATCCTACAGGCATGTCCCGGCCAACTTAGTACAAAATCAAAGTCAATCCTTGGGGGATGTGTATTGGATATGTGGAGACATGCAGGTGAGGACTAGGTTGGAGGGGCAATGGAAGGGGGAATGTAGCCTTGCAAAGGCTATCATGCCTCTACACATCCTAAAGGAAGGTACTCACAACACACAGGGTAAGAGGACAAAAAGGGAAGCCCGAGTCCCAAGGGGGATCCCTGATGAATTCAAGGCCCGAGACCAAGTAAAAGCAGGTTTAGAGGCCCTAATCCCCATAATAACTGTTAGCAAAAATGTAGATTGGATAAATTATATATATTACAATCAGCAAAGGTTTGTCAACTACACGAGAGATGCATTCCAGGGAATAGCCGAACAGTTGGAGGCCGACTCTCAAATGACTTTCCAGAACCGGATGGCTCTGGATATGATATTTGCAGAAAAAGGAGGGGTTTGTACTATGATAGACAAAATGACCAGCACCATTTGCTGTACCTATATCCCAGACAACACTGGCCCGAATGGCCATGTCACTGTAGCTCTTAAAAAGTTGAAGAATCTGTCAGTTGAACTAAAGAAAAATTCAGGCATCACAGATCCATGGGACCAATACTTCAGTTGGATGAACGGGTGGCAGAGAATTTTAACCCAAATAGGAGTAACTATATTCATAGTCCTATTTCTCCTCGCTCTGGTAATTTGTTGCATACTCCCTTGTCTGAAGAAATGTATAAAGAAAGCGGTGGAACAAGGAATCCCCACATTCGTAAACCAAGATGTAGGACACGAGGAAGTGAGTACGAAGAACCACACATTCCACTACAGACATTCCCAGTCTCACATCATGAGTAGGCAGGACAACAGGGACAGACAGGGTAGGGAACCCAAGGGCCGCGACCTGGGTTCAGCTGCCACGAAATCCATCCTCACCACTAGAGGCTCTGGGGAACACCTGCTGGACCTTAGACTCCGCGCGCCCTGGGGTGGGGAATCTCGGATTAAGATAGGGACAGGTTAAAATAGATTAAAATAGCATTTCAAGGGGGGAACTGTTGTGGATATGGTAAAAATGGCCAAAGGAAGATGTGGAAATGCTTATTTCAATGCGCAAACACATGCTCCACGTGTTCTATATCTCATATATATATATCCTATATACTTTATATGTTATTAATTGTTATCAGATTGATCATACATAGTAATAATTTGTAATGATTTTATACAACTCTTGCAATCCTTGCTCACATGATGTTGCTATCAGAAATTTGTCACAAGGTCTGAAGGAAAAAAGGGGAAATCTGTCTGCAAAACAAGCTGGAATTAGATTGGTGAAAAAAGTCCCTGTCTGGATATCGAACCGCAGAAAACCAGACATCAGACAAACCAAATATATATATAGCATTGTTGCTTCATGCTTCCCACCATCCTAACACAAAATAGTTAATAGCTCACAAAATCAGAACGTCATAAAAACTAATATTACGTATTAATGAGCAGGTTGGATATTCAAGAATATGCACGTCATTAACCATATTTAAGTTGAGATCGAAATAAAAAAAGAGAAGTATTTCAAACTGCAGCTTTTGTCAGTGTGAAATTATTCTATGCATGCATGCAATTATTCACTTCTTATCAGATTTGGCCAGGAAGCAGATACCAAAAACTGACAGTTTTGTCTGTCCAAATCAGTATAATATTTACTGGATGATATAATTTCTTTGTGTATATATTGTATATCACTTTGCTCAAGTTTATGCAACACAACTCTTTGTTAGTAGTATTTATATTAGCTTTGAAGTCACAGAACATGGAACGGGACAAAGACATTGGCAACACTGACTTTTTGTTTCACATGTTTCCTGCAATTGCTCTTTAAAGTAGAACTTAAGGGAAAACATTTTTGTTTTTATTTTGAATAGTGAGAGAGGGTTGTAACTTTTGTCAGTTTTTTTTTTGGTTTGCCATCTGTGTTCTATTAGGGAGATTTACTTTTACTTCCTGTCCAATAGCCAAAACGGGATATGAAAGTAACGTTCTCTAAATTAAATTAATTCTATTCCTGTTCCAGTGACAACTCAAAATTTGTGGATTTTTTTTTTTCATTTTCACTTTCAGAAATATTTGTAAACAGGACAAATAGAAAGATTGAATTTCCCTAAAATGGGCACAGACAGCAATACAAACATGACCCCCTAACCAAATTTTAAAAATAAACGTTTGCATTTAGTTATGGTTTACCCATATAATGAAATGCTTAAAGTGGTTGTAAACTCTCACATATATCCAGTAAAATGACTGACCTCAGGTGATATACAAAGTTGAAGAAAATCCTCCTACATAAGGTATACCTGTTTACTTATTTTCCCTTCAGTTGTTCAAAGTCCAGAATTTGGACACAAATGTCTCTCTATAGATGTGCAAAGCTGGTAGAGATATCCCTAAAAAGACTTGAAGCTGTAATTGCAGCGAAAGGTGGAAATACAAAGTATTGACTTGGGGCTGCTGAATACACACCACACTTTTCACATATTTTGTTGTAAAACAAATTGAAAACCATTTAATTTCTTTCCGCTTCACATTTATTAGCCCCTTTGGTCTAATAACAAAAAACCAACACAGTACATTTATGTCATGGGTCTTCAAACTATGGTCCTCCAGTTGTTCAGGAACTACAATTCCCATCATGCCTAGTTATGTCTGTGAATGTCAGAGTTTTACAATGCCTCATGGGATGTGTAGTTCCACAACAGCTGGAGGGCTGTAGTTTGAGGATCACTAATTTATGTTTTTGGCTGTAACATGACAAAATGTGGAAAATTTCAAGAAGGATGAATACTTTTCCAATGCACTGTGGCTCCTAACCAAATTGAAGTCTATAGGAGCAGTATCTTGTTGTTTGTTTCTGCCCTTTTCCAAAGCTAATTTACAGTCATTGTTAAAAATGGAGTTGGGTGACTTTACACTGCTTAGGGTATCAATGCAAACAGTACCTGGGGAACTGTCAATTAGCAGCAGGTTTACTGGTGCTGGTAAATGAGATATATCCCTGACAGCTTGTGTTTGTCAATAAACTATAGAATCTCCTATTTTCCAATGAGGGTGAAATATGTAAGAGGGGAGTGGCCGCTTGTTGAGGTTTTTAGCTGAATCCTGTGTTTTGGAAAATTAACTTCACACCATAGTTGAATACGTACAGTATGCAGAAATACTTCTATGCTATATTGATGAAATATGGCCATGACAACTTTTGTGTTTACATTCCAGCAGCATAAGGGAGCTGTCATTTGTGATGGGAGTTGTAGTGGGGCAGCATCATTGTAACAGGGGGTCAACATCATAGGGCATCACTCAGCATGATTGATGTTGATTTACATGACTGAACCATGGACCATCACTGGATTTAGATCAGAGGTATTGTTTCTTTTGCTTATTTAAAAAAATATTTTTTTGGTGTGGTTGTTTTCATTTATTTTCTTGAATTCTTTTGGGCAGTAACAAGGGGTACTATGCACTGCAATGTGGGGGTCCCCTTATTCGCAAAAAAAAAAAGATTCCTGAAGGTTACCCCTCAAAGACCCCCAAATCCCTCCTGGGGGAAATAATATGGAAATAAGGCCCTTGTCTCCATCAACAAAGTAGCAAGGAGCTTTGCAAGGAAAGTGGGGGGGGGGTTCACACCTAGGTAAATGTCTGTTTTAAATTGTTAGCAGAACCCCACTTTTTTTCTCAAAAAAGGGAAGCACACAGTTTTTAAAAACAATGTAAACCATTGTGAGGTCCCTTTAAAATTCATGCAACCTAGGTGGCCCAGAAAGGGGGGTATAGCAAATGTATGTCCTCCCTCCTGAACAATACCAGGCCACATGTCCGTAACAGTGGCAGGGTACAGTGACTCTCAGCCTGATGCTTAGGTCAAGAGCCTTAGCTAGCAAGTGCCTCTTCCTCCTAAATAGCCTCTATTCCCTTAAAGAGGGGCTACAGGCTCCTTTAGAAAAATAAATTAAAGTTAGAAGCTACAAATACTGTAGCTGCTGACTTTTAATATTAGGACACGTACCTGTCCACGAATCGAGCAGTGTCTTTACCCGAGCCGATTTTTCAATTGGCTCACTATCTCAGCTAGGGGAAACCAGCAGTGAAGACTTGTGGCTTCATAGCCGGGTCACTACTGCAAATGTGTGAAGCAATTGCGCATTGTGAATGGCCCGGTGGCAGGGGGAGAAGGAGGGGGCAAACTTCCAGATGAGTTCTCCGCGGGGAAGCCAGATGGAAGTGAGAGCAGGTACCTGTCAAAATCAGGTACCTGCTCCCCCCTCCACCCTGAAAGGTGCCAAATGCAACAACAGAGGGAGGAGAATGCAAATAAGTGGAGCAGGCCTAGAGGTACTTGGTTACTCTTTAGTCTTAGTACACAATGCTATGGTTTCTGATGAGATGGCACCAGGACTGAGCATAGGAAACAGAAAGAGTACAAGTGGTCTTGAGGCACGTCTGGTGAGGGCTGTGACATTACAGGAGAGAGCAAGTACAGCAGTCCAGAAGCTGATACTGAAGTGGAGAGAAAGCTATTATCATTATTCCAGAAACAGTCCATTTTCAGGCAGGCAGCAGGCAACGCTTTCCACTAAATGATTCTGAGGTCAGGGCTGGTAGCATGTAAGTGAAATCCAGTAACATGTTAGGTCAAGGCAGATGTCGGTCCAAAGGTGTCATAAGCACTAGCAAGGATGTCAGCAATGTATAATCCAATGTCAGGTATAGCAGATCTGGCTCAGGCTGGGAAGCACAGGGAGTCAGAAAACAACAACACTGTTACATATTCAAAGCTCTGGGCTTTTGATGCTCTCACAGCAACACAGCCAACGACAGTCATAAGATGCAGGGTGGCCTAATCAGACCACTGCCTAGCAACTAGGACACTTGCCTGGGGAGGTGCACCTCTGCTGGCCTTTTTAGGACAGGGGGCAAATCAAGTAAAGATGGAAGAACGGCTGCTGGCTGCAAAGAAGTAGCAGCCCCAGCTCTCCTGCCAAGTACCTTGCAAGTAAAAGTGGCAAGGCCTCACCCTATATTCAAGGCACCTTGTTCCATGTTGATGAGAAAATCACACATCCTATCCCTCAAAAGGGACCTCAGGGGGACTTATAGGAATCTGTAGCCCCCTTTAGAATAAGGGGCCCTCGGATATCCACCCCTTCATGTACTAGGTACTAAGTAATGGGTACATAGTAGCCCTTACATAAAACAAAGATAGTAAAACAACAAGTCTATTCAAGTCTTGTAATTTACTAAAGCAGCACAAATTTTCACTCCTCTCAGCATGACCAATCTTTCTTATAATAGTTCATAAGAGGTATGGAAGAAAAAAGATGTGTCAGAGTCCAGGTAAACCCACAAGTGCTTCTAGACTACGAGGTGCTCTTCACTGCAAATAGCTTCCACCTTGTGTCACACATCCTCTTTCGGGTTTATACTCACCAAAAGGTTGAGTTTAGCAGACACTGACAAACAGTGTATTCAATCATCTCCCATATCCAGACTGTGATCGATCGCCCAGAAAGGCCCTCTCAATCTCCTCAGATGTCCTCAGGTTTAGAAAGGGAAGAAAGACTCACGATTTTTTAATCCCATTTCTCTTATTTTATTCTTAAATCCTTAATGACATCCATAATATCAACACAGTCCACAGAACTTAAATTCCAACAGGTATTATTCAAAAAGACGCGCCATCCATACCATCCAATGAGGCAGTGTATGTGTAAGTGCTGGTCACGTCCACCGCTGGTCATGTCCAGTGCCGGGATAGTGAAAGAAGGCCAGGGACTTCACTATTATTTGTACATAGTAACCCTTGTTGCTCATTTTCAAAAGTACATTTAAAAAATAGCAACAAAGAAAAAACTCTTATTTAAGAAAAACAAGAATAAACAATATCCCCCAATGTTAATCCAATATCAATCATGCATTCAGTCATGTATATCAGTGTCAGTTTTGATGGGCAATGCCTAACGATATTGACCTGCCACTACAATGCCCCACCACTACAAAGAAGCTGCTCTTTCACTACTGTTGCAAATGAATGATCTCCAGCACTACTTGAATGTAAACAACAATAGAATCCCTGCCACTGAAATAAAGTACCGCTGGACCCCTATCCAGGCATTCTGGTTATTTTAACCTCCCTGGCGGTATGATTCTGTCTGGAATTACGTACCAAAAGCGGTACAATGTTTTGCATGGAAATTTGGCATTTTATACTGTAGGCCTGCAATTCTTAGGAATAACTTGCTTAAATCTGTCCAAACAAGACATCCCGGGTATGATAAAGTTTGAAAAACAAAATCATAATTTTTTATATAATAAATAACTATAAATAATTATAACAAATTATAATGTAATTATAATAAAAAATATATGTAATCATCTCAAAAACACTGAAATTTGCTCAGTTGCAGAATTGTCGCTGTCATTATTATTTTTTTTTATGATGAATTTCCCCACAAATCGCTATCGCTCAATTCTGCAAGTGATTATAATTTATTATCGCTGTTTTCTAGCTGATCTAAAACCATTTTTGACATAAAGGGACACTTTTGGTTGCTATGGGCAATCTACAGTTTGCAGGGAGAAAGAACACTTTTTATTATGTAAAAGAACATGCAGGGCACTGGGCAGATCACTAGGGACAAGGGGGGTGTGTATTTTTTACATACAGTACTGTAATCTATAAGATTACAGTATACTGTATGTAATGTGTTTGTTTATGTTTTTGAATTTGGCACCGTTCTCTGCTCCCATGCGTCGTAACGTCGCAGGGAACGGAGATCAACGGCACACAGAGGCACTGTGTGAATCGAACGAGGACCCGCTCCCTCACACAGCGTGGATGCATCGCTGGATCCAGGAACAAGGAAAGCCAGTGCGCACTGCAGGCTCTGCATAGCTACCCCTAGCGTGACTCGGGGATACCGATCCTAGCATAAAAAAAACACCCCGAGTCACGCTCGGGGATACCGCCAGGGGGGTTAATAACATACTTGTTGCAAAACTACATATTTAATACAGGTATCATCTATGGCACAGAATTCACAGAACATTTCTAAAGATAGAGCATCTTTATGACTGATATGTTGTTCATAGCTGTCTTGGTTGGAAAGGACAGGGAAAAAGATAGGTTTCTATTTTGACTTGTTCATATATGAGTGTAAATTAATTTTTACGATTTTGAGCCAAGCATATAAGAAGAGAAAGGTAAGTCTGTGAAAAGTTGCCTGTTGAAGGCTATACTGCCCGCTTTACATGGATGTCGAACATATATACATAACCTCTATACACTCCCTTGATGTACATAACCAAACAAAAATGATAGCTTTGTTTCTTTATGCCATAGCAGATATATATTGCATGGTATTAGTTTACCATCATGTACGAATTCTATCCTGAACTGCTCATATAAGACTCCATTTAAGATACAAAATAGTTGTAAAGTGTGATTATATGTTTCGTGGTGCTAGATGGTTTAAAACCCATGCTGAACAAATTAGCATTTTCATGACACAAAGAGTAAATTCTGACTAGATTTATTGTTCAACCTGTTGCTAGCCATCAGAAAACACTATACAGCATATGTTACAGCTTTGCAAATGTGTCACTTATAAACTGTACACAGGTCCATAAATCTTATTTTAGTGTTCTTCAATCTTCACAGAGTAACTGTGTAGACAGTAAAAAGAGGCACAGGTTAGCTGTACACAACCTATGGTAAATACAAAGTAACTTTTATGGATCAATAATTTTTTGATTGTTGCACATTGCATATAAACAATTTCTTTACCATGGATTTATCTATGTTGAAACCATAGTTTGATCGCATTTTAAACCTGTTATTTGTAGGGAGTGGGACCATTTCCTGTACACTAAAAAAAATGGCCCACACAAAGCATGCCTCGTACACACGACCAGTTTGCCGTGTATGCTCCATGGCAGTTTTCCTGAACATGTTCTCTTTTTTCCTGCCGCGATTCCCGGCAGTCTGTTTCCCGGAAGTTTTCCTATGGGAAATACTGCAGTGGAGCATACACATGGCCAGGTTTTCCGGCCAAAGCTCTCATGGCAGTTTTCCTGCCAGGAAAACCGTCCGTGTGTAGGGGGAAAAAGCTGCCGTGCCGGTTCTCGGCTTTCCCCTCGGGTTTCCAGTCAGTAAAAAGTCTGCCGGGAAACCCGATTGTGTGTACGAGGCATTAGAAGACATAGGTTGGATGGTGAAGGAAATCAGTATGGAGGGGCAGGGACACCAACATGAGATTATATATATATATATATATATATATATTAAGAGAGCTAGAAGCAACAAGACTGGATTGTGGAGGAGGGAGAGAGAGAATGCAACATATTTGGACAGTGGAAGCCAGTCCTCCAATCTTTCAGTATATTTAAGTTACTCCCCAATGATGATAAAGAAGTGAATAGTGAAGTTCTGTTTTAACTTCAATGGTATAACTTTTAGAGTCGGTTCACACTGGGGCGACTTGGGATCCGACTTGAAGTCGTCTCAAGTTGTCCCAAGTCGCACTGTCCAGAAAAGCAATGTAAGTGAATGGGAGCGGTGTTAATACACACTACTCATGTCGCTCCGACTTCAGAAGAGGTTCCTGTACTACTTCAATCAGACTTCTAGGCGATTTGTACCCATTGATTTCAATGGAAGTCGCTTCAAAGTCTGATCACTGTTTTAATTGAAGCTACTTTCCAGCAAGATAACATACATTTCTCAGGCAAACCCCTTCCTCCCCTTCCCTCTCCCAGAGCTGATTGTTGTTTTATTGGCCACTGGAATGTCTCCTGACCTGAAAAGGACTTCAAGTCGTGTTGTAAATCGCCCCAGATCGCCCTGTGGTTCATGCTCATGTCGTGTTGAAGTTGCTTCTGAAAGTCGTGCTGGAAGTCGTGTCGCCCCAGTGTGAACCGACTCTTAGGGTGGAATATTATTATAACACAGATATACATGTTGGGAACAGTTCCCACAATGCTCTGTTCCCAACATATGCACACCTCCTCTGTCTGCAGCAACAAGCTTCTTTAACGAGGGTGTTAAAAAGTAACATTATTGCAGTAACCTACAGAAACTAATAATTTAGTATGATACTAAAGTTGAGGACATTTTTGCAGATCATCATTGACTGTTTTAAAGTTAAACTACAAGCCTTTCGCTGCCAGGCTCAAAAAAAAGTCTCTGGGCCAGATTCAGAAATTATTTACGTCAGCGTATCGAGAGATACGCTGCGTAAATACTAAGAATAGCCGGCGTATATTTTTTGCTATTCAGAAAGGAAGATACGCCGGAATTCTGCTAATATACGAGCAGCGTAATTCTGTTACACTGTCGTATATTAGTTGTACTCTTTACGCTGGCCGCTAGGTGGCGCTTCCGTAGTTTTACACGTCGAATATGTAAATGAGGGATTTACAGCGATTCCCGAACGTACTTGCGGCCGGCCGTCGTAGTTTACGTTGTTTGCGTAAGCGTTATAGCGGCGTAAGGATACCCCTGCTATAGGAGGCATAGCCAATGTTAAGTATGGACGTCGGGACAGCGTCAAATTGTATGTCGGTTACGTTGTTTGTGTAAATCGTTCGGGAATGGGGCTCGACGTCAGTTACGTTCACGTCGTTTACATTGACACAAAGGGAAGTGATTTCCCGCAAGCTCTCTGTATGATGATTCACAAGTGAATGGTACAGGAATTTCAAAAGTTAGATCAAAAATAACTAGGCTTAGATTTTAAAGTGATTATATCAACAGCGGTTTTGACATGCTGGTAAGGTTTTTTATCAAGTCAGTGAAATGACAAAAAGTCATTACTTACAATATAAGTGTCATGGAGACTAGCTACAGTCTCCTGTTATAGTACTTTACTAGTAATTCTGAATGTTTTGTGATGTGACATCTGTGACATCATACAAAATGGTACTGCAAGAAATGATGGTGAATGATAGATACGCTTTAGGTTGGTTTATTTTCCCATATCGATTATACATGATTTCCTGTATATAATACCTGATTTTTTGACTGAGGAAGTACAGTTTTACTTTAAATTATACTGTAATATGTAGAATATTACATTGTTTTTAAATTAATTCAAACAGCAGAAATAACTAAAAGCTAGATTTCAAAGTATTGTCAAAATTGTTCAGCTCGCGCTCTGACATTTTCATTCTAGTTTTTGTGCATTCAGACAGTCTTTTACGAAAGTTTCCACTAAGAAGTAGATACAGAAAAGGATTGATACCACTGCTGGCATAGCTGAGGCAGATAGAGCAGTAATAGCTCACATAAAAAATTAATGTTGGTTTAGAAATCTGAAGGTTTACAATCTGTATGACGTGGTAGGGTGCTGCACTGACAATGAATACTCCCACCAACACGAGAACCATCTTGGTCAGTCTTAGCACTCTTTGCCTTGGTAAGCTGTTGCTGTAACTGAAAAAAAAATGACAAGAAACTGATTACTAGGCAAAATTAACTATCATGAATTTCATAATTCTAGGCAGACATTAACTTTGTAAACTTAAAGGGGTTGTAAAGACAAAAATATTTTCCTCTTAAAATTAAAGTCTGACAGTAGCTGATAAAGTAAAAAGTAATGTTTTGCATTATAACTAGTTTGATACCTGTTGAAATTGAGCTGTTTTATTCACCTCCGTCACTCCTGAATAGTTATTCTCACTGACTTCCTGGTTTGGGTTGCGCATTCATTCTTGCTACATCACGGCCTAATGGGAACTACAGTTCCCATTATGCTTAGTCTCCATGCCTATGAGGGTTAAGAGAGCATCTTCACACAGGGCTGTAGTCATAGGAAGGGGGTGAACACATTCTGCTTTCCACCATGCAGGTGCTGGTGGAAAGCAAGAAGAGGAGAGACAGGAAATGGCATTTTCAAACCTGGATTACTGTATTTTGGAGGTCAAAAGGAAAAATTAGGTAAGTGATATTTAAATGCTCTAGCTTACAGCAATCAATTGATCTAATAAAAAACGAACCTTTAAGCTATAACTTCAAACAAAACATTTTATACCACTTTGGGTACAATGGGGAATAGTAAGCCCCTATGAGGGTTTTATTTGCCACCATGAAGTTGATGCCCCACAGCTATTTCATTGCAAATGACTGATTCCCGAAGCTCCTAGAATAAAAAAAAAATTGGATTTTGGGCGATCTCAGGATCACTGCCACTGAAATAAAATATAAGACCCTTCTCTAGGCATGCTGCCTGGTTGGCCGGGAAAGAAGGGCAGATAGCAATCTTACAGCTATGATAGGAAAACAGCAATGAAATGTATAAAGTAAGGTGCTATGTGTGTTATATATAATGTTCAATAAAAGCGGAATTCAGATATGGATGTAAGATACCAGCTCACTTGGACTAGATTGCTGGTATTAGTTGGTTCAAAAATTAGTTGTGGGTATAGGTCAAATTTGAGTGTACAGTCAGTGTGATCTTACAAGGAATTTCCAATGCCAAAGGCTTGGGCAATCCTCTCCTATAATTTGCATAGTCTGACAGCATATGACTATGATAGTTGTTGGATAATTTTGTTTTATATTTTAAAAATGTATACCTTACTATTTATGTCTGTGTTTTACCATTTCAAGAACATATTCCTTGTAAAAACTACATATTAGTCACAGGGTTTGTCTATGGCATTTGATTAACAGAACATTATAGGATTTCTAACGAGTGAGTCATACCTAATTCTCTAATTACATTAGGTTGAAAAGGGGAGGGGGGAGAGATAAGTCACTATTCTGACTTATTCATCTGTGCGTGCGTAAATTGGGGATTGAGCTACTGAGTTATGGAAATAATTGGACTTTTTTCAGTAAAGCATAGAAAAAAAATTATAAGTCTGTGAAAAGTAGTCTAGTGTTCTAATGGGAATTATAGAAAACCACTATACATTCCCTTTAAGTACAAGAAATAGATTAAAATTAAGGCTTGTTTCCTTTATGTCATAGCATTTAAATAATAGTATACAAACTCTATCCCAAACTGCTTAACACTCTGGACCAGATTCTCAGAGGCGATATGACGGGGTATCTCAGATACCCGTCATATTGCATTTTTTTGGCCCGTGTATCTATGCGAGTGATTCTTAGAATCACTTACGCATAGATACAGGTGAAGATCCGCCAAGTGTAAAACAATTACACTGGCGGATCGTAGATGTAATGACAACTCCGGCCGCTAGGTGGCCTTTACGTTGTTTTCTCATTTGCCTATGCAAATGAGGCCAATACGCCGATTCCCAAACGCTTTTACGCCGCCCCGTCGTAGTTAACGTTGTTTTCGTCCGTGTAAGGTTACCCCTGCAAAGATGTGGAGTAACCTTACGAAGTCCCGTCGGATGCCGTTGGCTGCCGTCGGATGCCATGTTAAGTATGGCCTCGGAACCACGTCATGTTGTGCGTAGTTTACGTCGCTTGCGTACGTCGATTCTCAATGGGGCTGGCGTACGCTACGATTACGTTGTTTACATTGAGAAAATGTGACGTCCTTTGGAGCATGCGCACTGGGATTTCGTCGCGGCCGGCGCATGCGCAGTTCAATCGGCATGGGGGCGCGCTTAATTTAAATACAAGCCGCCCCCTTTGAATTACGCGGCCGTACGCTGGGCCATTTACGCTATGCCGCCGCTAACTACGGAGCAAGTGCTTTGGGAATAAAGCACTTGCTCTAGTACGATGCGGCGGCGGCGTAGTGTAAATGGCTAACGCTACGCCACCGAAATTCTATGAGAATCTGGCCCTCTATGTCAAAATATTTATTTTTTTACATTTCCTAAGAGCTTTTATCAGGTTTGTATTTTTTTCTCTATGTCCCTATTGGGGCCCATATTTCCTTAGGAGGTGATAGGAAATTCTTTCAATGGAGTAACAGACAAAAACACATATTTAGTAGAGTAAGGACTTTTTTTTTATTCTGACAGTGTTTTATTCCTGTCTGTGTCTTCCTGTCCCAGTGATGCATGCAACCACTCATTTCTTGTATGGCAAACAGACAGAAAATGAGAGAAAACTTCCACATGGGGTCAAATGAAAATAGGAACCAAATAGAAATCTGAATTCTTACCCACCCAAATGTGGGTGGAGTTAGACTTTAAATCTAATCTTTCGAAGTTCCCCCTTCACACGCACATGTTAAACCCTGACCTTCAGCTGTATGTTCCAACTAGCATTAGAGTTAGGGTCCTTTCACACGGAGCGGACCGTTTTTCGGTCCGCTCCGTGTGTGTCCGTCGGCTCAGCGGGGGGTCACGCTCAGCTGTCGGCGGACAGGGCGGTCCCCGCACACTGTGCAGGGACCGCCCTGTCTCTCTTCCGCTCTCCCCTATGGGGAATCAGATGAAAACGGACTGTTTGTCCGTCTTCATCCGATCGATTCCGCCGGACGAAAGAAAAATAGGGTTTTCTTCCGTCCGAAAAAACGGATCCATACGGACACGGATCTTTGCAGGCGTTAGCGGATGCATCATCCGCTAACGGACGCGACCCCATAGGCGTCCATTACAAGTCCGTAAACGGACTTGTAAAAACGGACGAATGGAGGCGGACATGTGAAAGGGGCCTAAGGAGTATATTGTCATAGAAAATAACACATCAATGCATGTGAAGGTGGATTGGTATTATTCTCTTTGGCAGACACTGTCCCAGTTTCAGCAAATGTATCAGGTTGTGTGGCCAGTATCTGATCAGTACAGGCTGAGATGTCATTGCGTATGCTGTGCAGCTAAAAGTTTAATCTTACCTTGGATAGAATAGACATTCCTACAGAACTTTTTTTGGTTTGTTCTAGATTGCTAGAACCTTGTACTATCTAGGTAAAGTGATTGCAATGAGTCCGAGTGATTGCAGGTCGGCGAGATACTGCGAGCCGTTGTAGCTGTACATCGGCTCCTTTAGGTGGAATAACAAGCACGCACGTGCGCCTGCTGCATCGCGGGGGTGCTGATGTTAGTGACCGGCTATCGCGGGCACGAGAGACAGTGTGTGTAAACACACAAATCCCTGTTCTGTGAGGAATGACAGATCGTGAGTTCATAATAGCTATAGTAGGAACCACGATCTGTCATTTCCTCTAGTCAGTCCCCTCCCACTACAGTTATAAACACACTAGGGAACACAATTAACCCCTTGATCCCCCCCCCAGTGTTAACCCCTTCCCTACCAGTGACATTTTTAAAGTAATCGGTGCATTGTTATAGCACTGATCGCTGTTTAAATGGCAATGGTCCCAAAAATGTGTCAAAAGTGTCCTATTGTGTCCGCCATAATGTCGCAGTCCCGATAAAAATCGCAGATCACCACCATTGCTAGTAAAAAATAAATAATATTAAAAATGCTATAAATCTATCCCCTATTTTGTAGACGCTATAATTTTTTGGGCTAACCAATCAATATGTGCTTATTGCAATTTATATTACCAAAAATATGTAGAAGAATACAACTTAAGCAGCTTAAACTGAGAAAAAATTGTTTTAAAATAAATAAATAAATTAGGGATATTTATTATAGCAAAAAGTACAAAATATTGGGGGTTATTTCCGAAAGGCAAATCCACTTTACACTACTGGCCAGATTCAGGTAGAGTTAGGCTGGAGTATCTGTGATACTCCAGCCTAACTGTCACTTTAAGCCGGCGTTTCTGTTTTCTGTAACCAGAAAACAAGAAACGCCGGGTTGGAGTTCCGATGCGATCGGCGCAATTGAATTTCGCCATCGCATCGCAACTTTAATTTAAAAATGGCGCCGGCGTTCCCGCTGATTTACGCTTAAAAAATATGTTAATCAGCAGGAATCGGCAATTCACGATCGTATTCGGGCGCGACGCAGTGACTTTCCGACGTTTCCGTAAGCGAAACGCGGCGTAAAGATAAAGCAGCCCCCTAGTGGAGTATCCTATGTTAAGTATAGGCGTCGTCATCGCTTTGGAAAAAAAAAAATCTTGTCGCTTGCGTAAAACTTTCATGAATGGGGATGTGACGTCATTGACATTCACTGACAGAATTTGGAGCATGCGCACTGGGATGTATTGACACTCGACGCATGCGCAGTACGTTCGCCGTGGGATCGCGCTTAGTTTAAATAATACACGCCCCGTACCCGCCCAATTTGAATTCCGCCGGCTCATTTGCGATGCGCTGCCGCAACTTTAGGAGCAAGTGCTTCATGAATAACAGCACTTGCTCCTAAAATTTCGGCAGCGTAACGTAAATGAGAAGCGTTACTCCAGAGCAAAGATGCTCCCATCTACCTGAATCTGGCCCTACAAGTGCAAACTACAAGTGCAAAGTTCACTTGAAATTGCACTGAAAGCGCACTTGGAAGTGCAGTCTCTGTAAATCTGAGGGGTAGATCTCAAATGAGGGGAAGCTCTGCTGATTTATCATCCAATCATGTGCAAGCTAAAATTATGTTTTTTATCCTCCTTGAATGTCCCCCTCGGATCTACATTTCAGCTACTTTGCACTTGTAATTTGCACTTGTAGTGCAAAGAAGATTTGCTTTTTGTAAATAACCCCCTTTGTGTTTTTTTTTTTTTTAATGTCACTCTTTTTTTTTGTTTATAGCATAAAAAAACACAGAGATGATCAAATACCGACAAAAGAAAGCTCAATATGTGGGGAAAAAAAGCACAGCAATTATTTTTGGGTGCAGCGTCGCACGACTGTGCAATTCTCAGTTAAAATGACGCAGTGCCAAATCGTAAAAAATGACTTGGTCATTCAGCAGTCAAATCTTCCAGGGCTGAAGTGGTAAAACAGCAGCTACTTGACAATATGTAGGCAAACAATGGCAATCCTGACAATACATGGGAAACTAGGGGTCAATCATACACAATACATAGACAACAAACAGTTAAACTGTTTTAATACGTAGGCAACAAACAGGCAATCATTGCAACAATTGGTCAATTATAACAATATGTTAGCTAAAAGTGGACAAAAGTCACAATACAGGGACAGATAACAGGCAATTGTGGAAACTCCCCCAGCCACCTTCCAAGCTAACCCCCCCCCCCCCCCCCCCAATCCAAGAGGCCTCCTTCCCAGTCCTGATAAATCTCTGCAATTGTGAAAGAGGAATAATAGTTAATATCCAAGAGACAATGTATAATCTTATCAGGTCTGGGATATCCATCATCTATAGAGGCAAACGTATGATAGCTTCATACATACAGTTCAATAGCTTGCTAGGCTCATTGTACATTATGCTGTAGAAAATGTGGTAGTTTGCACATAGATATTAAAACAACAAATATTTAATAATAAATGTAGGAGACAGTCAATGCAGATGATCAACAGCCAGAGAGCCTCTGATAAAAGACTTGTGATTAACCAAAAAGTAGCATTACACCAGCCATAAATCAAATAAACGTATAAAGTAACACCCAAACCAGCAAACAATAAAAAATAAAATAAAAAAAACAAGCGTGATCAAAATGTAGAATATGTGTCAATGATACAATAAGTTCATTAGCTTTAAAATATATACAGTAGTTTGTTACTTGTTACGCATTTTACATATATGGTATGATTTTTCTGTAAAATGTATGACCATGAAATGTAATATATAATAATCTAATATGGCTTGGGCATGATGTTACTATTTCTATATCTGTGCTTTACTATTTTCTGAGAGATCAAGCTGAACATTTGTTGCAGTCCAATATAATATGTCCTTCCACCATCAAACATTTCAATTTTCCTTTGCCTGACCTCTCCAATGAGGAAGGAATGCAAATGAAAAGATCAAAAAAAAGAAAAATGTTACTCTTTATTATGTATGAAATTGTCAATGGTAAAGATTACATTTTTTTTTGGTTTGTTCCAGAATCTCTAAAATACTTGACAAATATCAATTTCCCTTATGTTTCCCTTTTGTTAATTACATTGTAATTTATATACTGGGATCAAGACACATATGTCACAAATCCAAATAGGCAAAACTCTTTTGTTTGTTGTTCTAAAATCAAACAACATTTAAAATGTTCTGATCCTTACTGAATTTTATGATAATACAATATTCTCATAGCTATGCTGACAGCCTCCCCTCACTCTGCTTTTTTCTATTTAGGCTCCATGCACACAGAAGCTAAAAAAAAAAATATATAAAAAACGCCAATAGCCTTTCAACTTTTTTTTTGTGTTTTTTCAATAGCGTTTATTAGCGTTTTTCAGTGTAGCGTTTTTTAGCTTTTCTTTTTTTCAATGGATAAAAAAAAGCTGGCGTTTTTTAGCGTTTTTTCCCGCCAGAAAGCGGCTCTTTGAACGCAAACTTCTGGCGTTCAGAAAAAAGCCAATAAACTCCGAAGCTCATTAACACTAAAAAACACCCATGTGTGCATGGGCACACAGGCTAACATAGAGTTCGGTTTATGGGCTTTTAAAAAAAATGCCAAAACGCCAATAAACTGCAGTTTATCAGCTTCTGTGTGCATGGAGCCTTAATGTAATGCCGCGTACACACGATCACTTTTTGAGATGTAAAAAAACATTGTTTTATCTCACGAAACAAAACAACGTATTTCAAACTTCATTTAAAAAAACAACGTTTCCTACACACCATCGTTTTCTGAAAATTCTCTTGCAAAGCGCGGTTACGTGCACCGCATTCGACAGCACTCTGTTCCATTGAAGCTCCCTTCTCACTTGCTTCTGAGCATGCGCGGATTTAAAAACGTTGTTTTGCCCACACACAATCATTTTTTATGACACAAAAAATGACATTCTAAAAAAAGACATAAAAAATTGAAGCATGTTCCAATTTTTTTTTGGTCATTTTTCAGAAGACATAAAACAATGTTTTGCCCACACACGATCATTTTAAATGAAGTTTTTTAAAACGTTGTTTTATTTCATCACAAAAAACGACCGTGTGTACGTGGCATGAAGGTTACAATTTTGTATAAATGTTCATTTACTTCTAACATTTATTCTTTGATCTTTTTTAATCAATGAACATGAAGTTAATCATAAGTTGACTGGCTAGATGTATTTATTAGTTGCTTTTCTGGTAGTTCATGTTTCATTTCAGTTTTAAACAAATCTGAATTAATGACTTCCCCCCTAACACCTTTTCACTCCTTATAGATCAGAGAAATGTTTACAATTGTGCTATGGGCCTGTTTATTTGACAATAACTTGGTCATTACTTAAGACAGCAAGGTAATATATATATATATATATATATATATATATATATATATATATATATATACCATATTTTTCGCACCATAAGACGCACCTGACCATAAGACGCACCTAGATTTTAGGGGAGGAAAAACAAGAAAAAAAATATTCTGTACCAAATGGTGTACTAAAATATTTTGCAGTGCCCATGATATGCAGAGTGACCACGGCCATAGAAAATGCAGAGTGACCACGGCCATAGAAAATGCAGAGTGACCACGGCCATAGAAAATGCAGAGTGACCACGGCCATAGAAAATGCAGAGTGACCACGGCCATAGAAAATGCAGAGTGACCACGGCCATAGAAAATGCAGAGTGACCACGGCCATAGAAAATGCAGAGTGACCACGGCCATAGAAAATGCAGAGTGACCACAGCCATAGAAAATGCAGAGTGACCATTGCCCATAGAAAATGCAGAGTGACCATTGCCCATAGAAAATGCAGAGTGACCATTGCCCATAGAAAATGCAGAGTGACCATTGCCCATAGAAAATGCAGAGTGACCATTGCCCATAGAAAATGCAGAGTGACCATTGCCCATAGAAAATGCAGAGTGACCATTGCCCATAGAAAATGCAGAGTGGCCATTGCCAACACAAATGCAGAGTGCCCATTGCCCATAGAAAATACAGAGTGCCCATTGCCCATAGAAAATACAGAGTGCCCATTGCCCATAGAAAATACAGAGTGCCCATTGCCCATAGAAAATACAGAGTGCCCATTGCCCATAGAAAATACAGAGTACCCATTGCCCATAGAAAATGCAGTGCCCATTGCCAAAACAAATGCAGAGTTCCCATTGCTTAAACAGAGCCTTTACCTCATGCTGTCACTTCCACCCTCCTCTACCTCAGGAAACGGCCGGAAGATCACCGGGCACTGACGGGGGTTTGGGAGTATGTAATCCGCTCTCCTGCCTCTCTTCCGGTGGAGGCGGCAGGAGGCGATGCGAGAGTGACCACGGCCATAGAAAATGCAGAGTGACCACGGCCATAGAAAATGCAGAGTGACCACGGCCATAGAAAATGCAGAGTGACCACGGCCATAGAAAATGCAGAGTGACCACAGCCATAGAAAATGCAGAGTGACCATTGCCCATAGAAAATGCAGAGTGACCATTGCCCATAGAAAATGCAGAGTGACCATTGCCCATAGAAAATGCAGAGTGACCATTGCCCATAGAAAATGCAGAGTGACCATTGCCCATAGAAAATGCAGAGTGACCATTGCCCATAGAAAATGCAGAGTGCCCATTGCCAACACAAATGCAGAGTGCCCATTGCCCATAGAAAATACAGAGTGCCCATTGCCCATAGAAAATACAGAGTGCCCATTGCCCATAGAAAATACAGAGTGCCCATTGCCCATAGAAAATACAGAGTGCCCATTGCCCATAGAAAATACAGAGTACCCATTGCCCATAGAAAATACAGAGTACCCATTGCCCATAGAAAATGCAGTGCCCATTGCCAAAACAAATGCAGAGTTCCCATTGCTTAAACAGAGCCTTTACCTCATGCTGTCACTTCCACCCTCCTCTACCTCAGGAAACGGCCGGAAGATCACCGGGCACTGACGGGGGTTTGGGAGTATGTAATCCGCTCTCCTGCCTCTCTTCCGGTGGAGGCGGCAGGAGGCGATGCGAGAGGCGGTGGGGGGGTGTTAGCATCGGCGGCAGGGGGAGTTTTCAGTGGCGGCAGGAGGCGATGCGAGTGGTGTGGGGGGCAGTGCTATTGGCGGCGGGGGGCGTTGCCAGCCGCGGCTTGGGGCAATGTGAGTGGTGTAGGGGGCGGTGCCATCGGCGGCGGGGGGCGTTTCCAGTGGCGGCGGGAGGCAATGCGAGTGGTATGGGGGCCATGCCATTGGAGGCGGGGGGTGTTGCAATTGGCGGCGGGGGGCGGAGCCTGTCATCTATTCGGACGATAAGACGCAGGGACATTTTCCCCCATGTTTCTGGGGAAAAAAACTGCGTCTTATAGTCCGAAAAATACGGTATATATATATATGTTTTAAAGAACAAACAAGGCTTTCTTTTCATTTTATTGTCTTTTCACAATTCTAGGACAAAAAAAAAACATAGAAAATAAGCAAAGCACAAAAAAGAAAAATATACAGTGGGCCAGATTCAGGTAGATGGGCGAATCTTTATGTTGGAGTAACGTTTCTTATTTACGTTACTCCGCCGAAACTTTAGGAGCAAGTACTGTTATTCACATAGCACTTGCTCCTAAAGTTGCGGCGGCGTAGCGAAAATGAGCCGGCGGAATTCAAATTGGGCGGGTAGGGGGCGTGTATTATTATAACTAGGCGCGATCCCATGACGAACGTACTGCGCATGCGTCGACTGTCAGTGCACATGCTCCAAATCCTTTCAGGGAACGTCAATGACGTCAATCCCCATTCACGGACGTTTTACGCAAACGACTCGAATTTTTTTTTTTCAACACAATGACGACGGCCATACTTAACATAGGATACTCCACTAGGGGGCTGCTTTATCTTTACGCCGCGTATCTCTTACGGAAACGTCGGAAAGTCACTGCGTCGGGCCCGAATACGATCGTGAATTGCCCATTCTCGCTGATTAACATATTCTCGGCGTTAATCAGCGGGAACACCCCCAGCGCCATTTTTAAAATTGCAGTTCCGATACGACGGCGTATTACAATTACGCCGCTCGTATAGGAACTCCAACCTGGCGTTTCTTGTTTTCTGACTACAGAAAACAGAAACGCCGGCTCAAAGTGAGAGTTAGGCTGGAGTATCACTGATACTCCAGAGTAACGCTACCTGAATCTGGCCCAGTATGTTTAATGTGTAAAAATTTAAAGGAACATAACAATCAAACAAAAAATATTTAGATATTATTTTCTAATAAAATAGAAAAATCAAAACAAAAAAAAAAAACAAGTAAAAATATAATTGAAAAGAGAAAGAGAATAAAGCCCCGTACACACGATCAGAATTTCCGATGGAAAAAGTCCGTCTGACTTTTTCCATCGGAAATTCTGATCGTGTGTATGCCCCATCAGAGTAATTCCATCGGAAATTCCGATGAATTCCCTCTGAGTTTACATAGAGAACATGTTCTATTTTACTCCAATGGAATTCTGTTGAAATTCCGATGTGAATTTGGTCGGACAAAGGTCCGATCGTGTGTGCATAAGGAATTCATTAGGGTAATATAATACCAGTGCTGAAGCCCCATTTAAATAGGTCGTCTGACGCCAGTTCTAGCACCGCGTTTGCGTTCACTGATGTGCCCGTGATTGTTCTGTCTATTCTTTGTTGGCACCTGAGAGCGGCAGCTGTACCCCGCAGAGGACTTTCCTGACACAGATGGTGTAAAGTGTGTGTTGCGACAGCCGGGTGAGGAATACAAAGACGAGTGTGTCTTACCTACAGTCAAGCATGGTGGTGGGAGTGTCATGTTCTGGGGCTGCATGAGTGCTGCCGACACTAGGGAGCTACAGTTCGAGGGAACCATGAATGCCAAAATGTACTGTGGCATATTGAAGCAGAGCATGATCCCCCCCCCCCTTTGGAGACTGGGCAGTATTCCAACATAACGACCCAAAACACACCTCCAAGATGACCGATGCCTTGCTAAAGAAGCTGAGGGTAAAGGTGATGGACTAGCCCAGCATGTCTCCACTCTCCAGACCTAAACCCTATTGAGCATCTGTGGGGCATCCTCAAATGGAAGGTGGAGGAGTGCAAGGTATTTAATATCCACCGCCCGCCGGTTCTTAAATTCGCGGCAGCACCCCCCTTCTCAATTTTCTTTAAGCAACACAGAAAGCTAATCTTTTGATGCATGTGATACAAAAATTCTCCTTCAGATACATGTAATACATGAGGACCAACGTTTTTTACAAGTGGCACACTACAAGTTAATATATACAGTGTATGTGTGTGTGTATATATATATATATATATATATATATATATATATATATATAGTTCTATTATACAACAGTTTTTTGTTTGTTTTTTTACTAGCAAACAGACAAATATTTTTCTTACCATCCAGCAGTTTTATTTTGATGGTACATCTCCCATGTGTAACACAGAATTAAAATGTAGCAAGCCACTATTAATGGTAAAGGAAAGAAGAATGTTGTGATCGTTAAATACAACGTATACCTGAAAAAAAAAAAAAAAGAATAAGTCACATGCATTTTTAAATACAATACATAATATATTACTGTATTTAACTGAGATATCAGCCTTCTGTAGTACACAATCTGTATCTGTAGCTTTTGTTTAAAAATAATACAAATTACTGAATTCCACGAATCTATGATATATTATTAAGGCATGTCTTTATTTGGGAAAAAGAACATGTTGGCATGCATTATGCTTTTGCATGTTATACATAACACCGACATGTATGAACATATTAAAAGCTAAAATAGGTTTGTTTATTTAACTTAACTTCTCCATTATCTGCAACAAAAATTGAACAGTTCAAACTTTAACTTTTTATTTTTTCATCTTCCACATTTCAGCTATAATTGGGCCTGGGGCTACACTGGCAATTACATGTTTTTGACTAAACGGTTTAACTGCTTGTTTGCAGTAACCTCACTATGATCAGTGTGCTGCTATTATGATCCATACATAGTCAAAAAGGCCAATTGCTCCTGAGCACCTCTTTTTATCGGTACATCCTTCAATATCTTCTACCCATCTCTCCTACTTGTCTTTGTATAGGTAGCAGACACTTGTTCATGGTAGTCTTTTTCTTTGACAGTTTTCTTTAACAGTTTCAGACTGTTGTAGATAATCCCCTAAACTATCACAATTTTATCACAGGTGTATCAATTGACCCTTTTGGATCTCCCCCAACCCTTTGGGATGATGGCAACTGGCTATGAGAATGTAGCTGTTCCTGTCAGTTTCTTTAAAAAATGTTTTAGTGTTAATCTGTTCACCACATTTCATCAGGACCAAATCCAGGAAACTGAGTTCTTGCGAATCCCAACTACCAGTGAACTTGAGTCCAATAAATCTTAAACTTTCCTCTGCTCCATGCCCTTGGTATATTTATATTGTCAATGTATCTTTTATACAAAGATATTTCTGGTATGGCTTGACCAAAAATACTGGATTCCTCCCACTGACTCATCAGTAGGTTGACCACACTATAAGTATACTTCGCTTCCATGGCCAGTCCCCTGATCTGATTATAATGACAGCCCTCATGCCAAAAATAGTTATTTGATATAGCTAGAATGAGAACTTCCACCAAAAAATCTTTTTGTCCCCTCTTCAGATCAGACTTATGGCCTAAGGTCTTTCTGGTGGTAAATAAGACATCCTGTTGGCCCAAATTGGTGTACAACGATTCAACGTCTATTGTAACAATAAGAGTATTATCACTAATTGGGGTGTCTTTAAGAATATTCATGAGATGTTTACTCTCTCAAATAGGATAGATAGGTTTGTACAATGAGCTGTAAGAAACAGTCCCTGTATCACCTATACGAAAGAACACAAAGTTAATCCCACTTATGATGGGTCTTCCAGGTGGACATTCCTTATTTTTATGAATTTTGAGTAATTAGTATATTACTGGTAGTCTAGGGGCATCTGGAAAAAGGTATCTGGCTTATTTTTTGGTTAGAATCCCTTTGTGTTGAGCCTGCTTGACAATCCTTTTTAGGGATGCCTTGAGCTTATTTGTTTGGTTACCTCTAAGCTTATAATATGTGTTAGTGTCTCCTACCAATCTATTTAGTTCTTTGTTATATTTTCCACAATTCCTCCCCCTTTGTCGGCTATTCTAATTGCTATATTTTTCCTTTTCTCCAAGGCTTCTATGCTTTTCTGTAAGTTCCCTTCCCTCTTTTCCACTCTAGTTTGAATTAACCTAATATCCTGTTCAACCATGGCTCTAAAAACTTCCAAGAAATGGTTGGATGACTTTTTGGGTTTGAATGTGGATTGATTACTCAAAGATCCCCTGTAAGAGGACAGAGAGCTGTTACAGTAGTACTGTGAGTGTTAGCAGCCTGTCACACAGTTTGTTTATACACACATTACAGTGAAGCCAGCTTACAGTTTTCCTGATTGCTGCCCAAACAGTAATGTGTGCAGGGGCGGACTGACCATTGGGACTCTTGGGCACTGCCCGAGGGTTCCATGCCACTAGGGGGCCCCATCAGGGTTGCCAGTCTTAATAAAACCAGGGACAGTATGTAAAAATCTGTGTGTTTTTTTTTTTTTTTTACATCTGTCCCTGATATGTCTGAAACCAACATGCTTTTGATGTGAAAATTCTGAGATTTTAGCTGGCCTGCCTCTGCACTGCCTCCTGGCATGGTGACCATCTGTAAGCCCAGGGGCCCAATAATCTTCTATTGCCCGGGGCCCCATGAGTTGTCAGTCCACCCCTGGTTGTGTGAATAAAATACAGCCAGCCAACTTTCACCTGTCTCACCTGGCCTCATGTCACGAGTGCTGCCAGGAACAGTGTACCTTATTGCTAGGGACACAGGTGGGTGTCACCAGCCAATTTCCCTGATTACATTGATGCCAGACCAGTATATGCCAGTGCCAGTGGCCTGATCACAGCCACACCAGTGCCAGTGTCAATAGAGCCAGTGTCTCTGATTCTATTGATGCCAGACCAGTGGACACTAGAACCCATGTCCTGATTACCGCCACACCAGTGCCAGTGTTAATAGAGCCAGTGTTCCTGATTGCAGTAATGCCAGGTCAGTATACTGTACACCAGAATTATTTTCCTGATCACTGCCACACCAGTATCAAAGTCAACAGAGCCAGTGTCCCTGATTGGATTGACGCTAGACCAGTATACGCCACCACCAATGTCCTGACCACTGCTAGACCAGTATACACCACCAACAGTGTCCTGATCCCTGCCTCATTAGTGCCAGTGTCAATAGAGTCAGTGAAGCCAGCAATACTGTTCTAATGCCGCATACATACGATCATTTTTCGGCATTAAAAAAACGTTGTTTTAAAAAAAAATCATTTAAAATGATCGTGTGTGGGCTTCACATCATTTTTCAGGTTCTGAAAAACGACAATTTTTTTTCCCAAACATGCTGCATTTTTTAACGATGTTTTAAACTATGTCGTTTTTCGGGTTGTAAAAAAAATTGTGTGTGGGCTAAAACGACGTTAAAAACCTGTGCATGCTCAGAAGCAAGTTATGACCACCCTTCTTCATGCATGGCATAGCCTACATTTTTCCCCCAGAGCAAAGGCCTCGCTCCCACAAACATGAATGGATGTGCCAACTCTGTTGCACCAGGCTAGGGCCTTTCAGGAGGAATATTAAGTTCATGTTCTTTAGGATCCTTTATTGACATAGATAAATTTGTAGTCTGCTTCTAGACTTCTTCTACCATGGACAGTATTACTAACAGGAAGTACTTCTTGTGGTTGAGGTATTTGCTTCCAGCACATGGTTACATCACCATCTTGATGTGTTTCCATGCAATTGCTCTCAAGCATTTGCAGAAACTGGTACATTGCCTGAAAAGGGTCAGTAATGTCTCTCCATTTTGCTTGTGTGTGAGCTTGCATGACTATTTTCCACAAGGCTTTGCAAGTTCATTGCAGTGTAGTAGATTGTGTATTTGCCCAAGTGGAATTCAAAATGCATAGATTCATATCATTTATTTTCTTTTACTGCAATTGCTAAAGAAACATTGACATAGCCTGTGAGACAGTTGCAGACGAGAACTATGACAACAGAGTAGAACAGTTGCTATAAGCTCTTAACAATTTTATGAAGCAGAGGCAGTCAGAACAAAGTAAGAACAAAGTCTGTGATACCATTTTGCTGTCTCATTGATTTCACTCTTGAAAATAAGTATCTGAAGACAGAGATTCTTCTGTTCCAGATCTGCCCAGAGGGTTTCCAGTAGAATGGATGTCAAAACCGTGCATTAAAATATGGTGTATATATATAGTATACACACACAAACACAAAAACGATAAATTATGGGGCAGAAACTTTATACCACAACCTCCACGATAAATGATTTACAAGGCTGTGGTGTGAAGTAGTAGTGGATTATGCATGATCCATCCATAAAACAAAACATATAATAAATAAACTTACCTTTTAACAGACTTCCAGGTGAAGCAGGAATACTTATGTGGGTATCCTCTCATGTCCCGTACACACGATTGGAAATTCCGACAGCAAAAGTCCGATGTGAGCTTTTGAACGAAAAATCCGACCGTGTGTATGCTCCATCAAACTTTTGCCGTTGGAATTTCCGCCAACAAAAGATTTAGAGCTGGTTCTCAAATTTTCCGATAAAATCTGATAGTCTGTAGCAATTCCGTTGTGCATAAATTTCGACGCATGCTCAGAAGCATTGAACTTCATTTTCTCGGCTCGTCGTAGTGTTGTACCTCACAGCGTTCTTGACGGTCGAATGTTCAGAGAGCTTTTGTGTGACCATGTGTATGCAAACCAAGCTTGAAAGGAATTTTGTCAGAAAAACCATCCAAGGTTTTTCCGACAAAAAATCTGATCATGTGTACGTGGCATAGGATCTTGATTTAAGGTCCAAAACTGTTTAAGGAAAGATTAACTGCACTCCAGCATAAAAGCTTTCATCAAAGTTTATTTAACAATCTAGTGCAAACCTCCAATGTGTTTCACTTACAATATGTTTGATGGGCGGTGTCAGGAAGGCATTAGCCATAGTACAGATGAAGCCGCACAGACGTAAATGTGCGGGTGCCCATTTTTCTGTTCATAACTGTTTAGTGTACTAACCAGTGGACATATCCGACGGACATGTCTCCGGCGAAAAAAATTCAAAGCATTGAGCAAGGAACAGTGTTTTCACAGCAGCACTTAATTAAGTATTTATACTACGTACACATGATTTCCTGACTTGTGGAGATAGAAGGACTTTTTAACCATTGTCACTTTATATGTATTTTTAATCACATAAATCTTTTATAGCATCAGAGCCCCCCTTAACCATGTAAATACAGGACACATTCATATGGCTATGTCTCTACCAGCTTTTCACATATAGAGAGTGAAATGTTTGCCCATTCTTCTTTGCAAAATAGCTCAAGCTCTGTCAGATTCAATGGAGAGCGTCTGTGATCAGCAATTTTCAAGTCTTGCCACAGATTCTCGATTGAATTTAGGTCTGGACTTTGACTGGACCACAGTCTAACACATGAATAAGCTTTGATCTAAACCATTCCATAGTAGCTCTGGCTGTATGCTTAGGGTTGTTGTCCTGATAGAAGGTGAACCTCTAAGATTGCCCTGTATTAGATAACTTCTAAGATTGCCCTGTATTTGGCTTGTGACATCATGATGCTGCCACCACCATGTTTCACAATGGGGATGGTGTGTTCAGGGTGATGTGCAGTGTTAGTTTTTCACCACACAGTGCGTTTTGCTTTTAGGCCAAAAAGTACAATTTTGGTCGCATCTAACCAAAGAACCTTTTTTTACATGTTTGCTGTGTCCCCCACATGGCTTCTCACAAACTGCAAATGAGGCTTCTTATGGCTTTCTTTCCATTAAGACTTTCTTCTTGCCACTCTTCCATAAAGGCCAGATTTGTGGAGTGCACAATAGTTGTCCTGTGGACAGATTCTCCCACCTGAGCTGTGGATCTCTGCAGCTCCTCCAGAGTTACCATAGGCCTCTTGGCTGCTTCTCTGATTAATGGTCTCCATGCCCGGCCTGTCAGTTTAGGTGGATCGCAATGCCTTGGTAGGTTTGCAGTTGTGCCATACTCTTTCCATTTTCGGATGATGGATTGAATAGTGCTATGTGAGATGTTCAAAGCTTGGGATATTTTATAACTTAACCCTGCTTTAAACTTCTCCACAACTTTATTCCTGACCTGTCTGGTTTGTTCCTTTACCTTCATGATGTGGTTTGTTCACTACGCTTCTCTAAGACCGCGTATACACGACCGGTTTCCTCTGCAGAATTCAACAAGAAACTCGATAGGAGACATATTCTGCCGAGGAAACCGGTCGTGTGTACACTTTTTGCCGAGAAAACTGTCGAGGAACTCGTCGAGCCAAAAAGAGAGCATGTTCTCTATTTCCTCGACGGGCAATGGGAAAATTTGGCTCGACGAGTTTTTTGACAGCCGAACAAGGAACTCGATGGGGAAAATGATGTGTTTCGCCCGTTGAGTTTCTCAGTTGTGTGTACACGGCCTAACACACCTCTGAGACCTTCACAGAACAGCTGAGATTAAATTACACAGGTGAACTCAATAAATAAGGTAACCTCTGAAGGCAATTGGTTAACCTAGATTTTAGTTAGGGGTATCAGACTAAAGGGGGCTGAATACAAATGCATGCCACACTTCTCAGCTATTTATTTGTAAAAAAAATTGAAAACCATTTATAATTTTCCTTGCAGTTTACAATTATGTGCCATGTTGTGATTATCACATAGAATTCTAAAAAAAATGCATGTATGATTCTGGTTGTAACATGATAAAATGTGGAAAATGTTAAGGGGTATGAATACCTTTTCAAGGCACTGTAAATGTATAGTGTATACTACAAAAAATTTGCCACTAAACTCTTTGGGTTTGGCTTGAAGAAAAGGTGGCAACCATACCCAAGACAGCAAGAAGGGAGCCTGTTGCAGAACATGTGAAAGGATCCCACTAGTGCCCAGAAGCGATTTAGTTTGCATGTGCCGCGCTATATAAGCTTTTCATTCATTCATTCATTCATTCACTGAGGGACAATAATAACAGGCCCTGTAATGGAAGTAAAGGCCCCCGGACTCAGAGGGAAGAGGGGTGAGGGGGGGCCCCTCAGGGTTTCTTGTACCAGGGCCCTGAAAGTTCTAGTTACACAACTGGGAATTCCTCCCTTACTTTAGATGTTTTCCAACCTACTGTTATCGTTTTCTCCAGACAGGAAGTGAAGGGAAATATCCCTGGACTGAGAGCAAAACCAATAAAATGTTCTGCTTTAGATATACCTTAATTTAGTTCTGGTATGATTATTTGAAATATAGAAATTGCTGGTAAAAAAACGTTTCTATATTTTACATTAACTTGGAATTTACAATATGATACTTATTAAAAAAATGCACATTAATTAATCATATTTGCTATACAGTTTGTGCTAGGCTATTTATTTTAGCCTTAGTCAAACATTTTATATTTTAATATGATAAATACTAAATATAAATTGTACATCTGCTGAGAAAGTAATAAAGACTTTCTGTAAGCACCTTGTACAGTGAGGGAAAACAGTATTTAATTCCCTGCTGATTCTGTACATTTGGCCACTGACAAAGAAATAATCAGTCTATAATTTTAATGATTGGTTTATTTTAGCAGTGAGAGACAGAATAATAACAGAAAAATCCAGAAAAATGCATTTAAAAAAAGTTGATTTGCATTTTATTTTTTTATTTTTTTTTCAAAATCGAATTTTATTGGAATAACAACAGTACAGGCAAATTATAATATACAGTAAGAATTTTTGAACATATCGAAAACCAGAACAGAAATAACAACAAGGTATAGGTGATATATTGAACAAACAGTGGTTCTGGGTATAATCTGACATTTAGTATTGGCTAGTTTTATATCATGTAAGTAGGCACTGGTTGAAAGGGGGGGGGGGTTGGTTGGGGAGGAATAAGTAGGGATGGGAGGGGGGAAGGAGTAGGGAGGGGGGGGGGGGAAGAAACAGAGGGGTATCTAGAAGCCTCACACAAAGTAGGTGGGTGGGATTCTCGGTGGTTAAAATAGAGTAAAATTTTTCTTTATCAAAGATGTGGAATATAAAAGTCCACGGTTAGAGCGTGGTATGTTAACACACTGGGGGGAGGTGCATAAGTACATAATTTCTCAGATAACGTGAACTTTAAAGGGATTTGATCTAGTTTAACTCATTAGCAGTAGGTAGTCGTTGGAGTATTTAAATATTATCCAGGGTTGCCAGGTATCATGGAAGTTCGTTGGGCACTCCTTTCTCATGGCTATCAGTTCTTCCATCTTGTATATATACTGAACTCTGTCTAGCCACTCTCTAAGGGATGGACTCCTGCTTGATTTCCAGTATAGGGGGATTAAAGTTTTCGCTGCCGTTAATAAGTGTCTGGTGAGTGACTTTTTATATTTGCTAATTGATAGGTGGTTTACATGAAGGAGACATGCAGCAGCATCTAGTGTTATGTTTGTATCCGTGATCATTTTGGTCCAGTGTATAACTTGGGACCAGTAGTCAGTAATTGGGGGGCAGAACCACCAGATATGTGCTAGAGAGCCCGTATCTCTATTACAACGCCAGCAGATGTCTGAGGCAGAAGGGGACCACTTCTTTATTTGCATAGGAGTTACATACCAGTGTGTGAGAAGTTTGTATGATACTTCCTGGAACCGTGTACTTAAAGAGCATTTGTGCGCGAACACATTGGCTTTCAGCCATTGGTCATCGGTTAGTTGAATGTGAAGTTCTTTCTCCCAAAGAGTTTTATGTCTGGTTTGTGGTTGTTTGTTGGATGGGTAAAGCCAAGAATAGGCTAATGAAGTTGTTTTAAGAGTCGGGGAACCTGCTAGGCAAATTTTCTCAAGTTGGGTAGGGGTCTTACAGTATTCCGATTTGTGTTTACTGTTTAATAGGAAGTTTTGTGTTTGGAGATAGAACCAGAATCCGGGGAATGTTTCACCCAGTTCTGATTTTAACGTGTGGAGAGTTTTGATTTTATTTCCTGAGAAGCAGTGCATGGCTAAAAGTTTTGGTGTGGCCAGGGGGGAGTCAGGGAGTTTTATGCCCAAGCCAGGTGGGAAATCCGGGTTATCTGTAATTGGGGTTAGCGGGCCTGGTATCGAGGCTATGCCATAGGACGAGACTGCTCCATGCCAAACTGCTAATGTAGCGGCTACAAGTGGATGTGGTATTTCAGTAATCCGTTTTGATCTTGTGGACCAAGGCAAAAAGGTGATAGAATTTGTGTGGCTGGCCGTTTCCAGACCAACCCAGTCTTTGGTAGATATGTGACAGTGCCAGTCTATGATTCTCGTGATGTGGGCGGCCACATAGTATTTTCTGAAGTCAGGGAGACCTATACCCCCCCTAAGTTTAGGGAGGGTAAGGTGCGAGAAGCTGAGTCTCGATTTCTTGCCTGCCCATAAAAACTTCAATTGTAAGCTTCGGAGCTTAGTAAAAAAGGAGGAATGTATTTTAATTGGCAGGGCATTAAAATAGTAGAGCAGTCTCGGTAAGACCGTCATTTTTAGTATTGATGCCCTCCCAAACCACGAGAACCACTTGGAGGACCACCTCTGTAGGTCTTTGGTAATAGATTGTAGGAGCGGTGTGAAATTAGCTGCGAATATACTGTCAATCGTCGGTGTCAGTCTGATTCCCAAAAACTTAAGATTCTTTTGTTCCCATTTGAAATTGAGATTACTTTTCAAGAGTTCGTATTCAGTGGGTTTAAGGGATAGGTTGAGGGCTTCTGACTTGCTGTTATTAATTTTAAAATTGGAAATGTAACTAAAGGAAGCAAAGATTTTAACTAGATTGGGTACGGAAATGTGGGGCCTAGAAATAAAAAAGAGTAGGTCGTCTGCATAGGCGGCAACTTTAAATTCTCTGTTTTGTATAGGAAAGCCTCTTATATCATTTGAGTTGTTTATTGATCTAATCAGGGGTTCCAGGGACAGGATAAACAAAAGTGGGGAAAGTGGGCATCCCTGACGGGTGCCATTCGTAATTTTAACTGGGTTCGAGAGAGTATTGTTTACTTTGACTAGGGCGTGGGGGTTGGTATATAGAGCACCTATCCAGCCTAGCATATTTTCCCCTAGACCTATATGTGAGCATGTAGCCATTATATAGTCCCAGGATACTCTGTCAAAGGCCTTCTCCGCATCAGTTGACAGGAGAAGGCCCTCGATTTCCATTTGTTTGGCATAGTGGATCAAGCTCAAGGCTTTAGCAATGTTGTCCCTTGCCTCGCGTCCCGGCATAAATCCCACTTGTTCTGGGCCAATCACTTGTGTAAGGAGTGGTTTTAGTCTATTGGCTAGGATCTTGGCTAGGAGTTTTATATCAGTGTTTAGTAGTGAGATTGGCCTGTAATTGGCACACTCAGTAGGATCTTTTTCGGGCTTAGGGATAACGGCAATGTGCGCCATAAGTAATGTTCTGGAATTATGTTCATTTTTGGCCAAAAAGTTTAGAGCTTTGAGCAAGGGGGGGGAAAGTATGTGTGAGTAGGTCTTATAATACTGCGAGGTATATCCATCAGTGCCGGGACTTTTACTTGCTTTCAATGATTTTATTGCTTCCTGTAATTCAGTTAATGAAATGGGGTTTTCTAGGAGTGCCGCATCTTCTGATTGGAGAGGGGGGAGATTACTGTTACGTAAGAATTCCTGGATGGTGACAGCTCTTGGGGCTGTGGTATGTGTCGGTTTGTGTTGTGGAGGCAAGTTATATAGCTGTGAGTAAAATTCACGGAAAAGTTTTGCAATTTGTTCTGGGTCATGTTCTAGGGAACCCTGCTTGTTTCTGATGGCTAAAACTCGGTTCGACACTGAGGCATCTTTGAGTGCCTTGGCTAGATATCTCCCACTCTTATCACCGTGCTCATAGAAAATGTGTCTTTTAAAAAATAATGATTTCTGTGTTTGTAGGTGGAGTATTTGGGATAAGGCCTTCCGTTTTTCGGCGAGTTCCGCTTCTACCTGGACTGAGAGTTTTTTTTTATGTTGTTGCTCTAATTGGGCTATCTTATTGGACAGTGTTAGTATTTCCTTATCTCTCTCTCTCTTTCTAGTAGCTCCCCATCTGATCAGTTTACCTCTAATGACCGTCTTGTGTGCTTCCCAATTGTTCAGTGGGTTCGTGTCTGAGTCCTTGTTGTCAATGAAAAAGGTCGTGATGGACTCATGGATGTCATCAAGAATTGTCTGATCAGTCAGAAGGGCAGCGTTCAGTCTCCAGTTGAAACCTTTAGTTTTGGGGGGTCCATTCTTAAGGGTTACGGCTACTGGGGCGTGATCTGAGAGTGAAATGATCCCAATTTCGGCTCTGGCCAGTGTGGGAAGGTCACGTTGGGACATAAAAATCAAGTCAAGTCGGGAGTACCGCTTGTGTGGGGCGGAGTAGAAGGAGAAGTCCTTCTCTGAGGGATGAGTGGACCTCCACGTGTCAACTAAAGATAGAGAGTGAAGCAAGGCTTTTATTTTCTTTAGGATTTTGTAGGTGACATAAGTGTGGCCAGTCGAGGTGTCCTGTAGGGGTGAAAGGGGTACATTGAAGTCGCCTCCCATTAGAATACATCCCTCGGCGAACCTTTCTAGTTCGTTTATGATTTTCCTGCAGAAAGTCACATGATTTCTGTTGGGAAAGTACACGTTAGCGAGGGTGATAGGAGTGCCTTCCCAAGTACCTTTAAGGAAAATGTACCTGCCATCCTGATCTAAAAGGCTTTGTTTAAGCTCGAACGGGGCGTGTTTGTTAATTAGTATTGATACTCCTTTTGTTTTGGCGTTGGGATTAGTAGCATGGTGTACTCTTGTGTAGAGATTGTCTGTTATTTTAGGGACGTTCTGACCCTTGAAGTGGGTTTCTTGTATGAAGACCAAAAGAGGTTTTGTTTTTCTTAATTCTCTGAGGAATTTGGAACGCTTCTCGGGGATATTGAGCCCGTTTATGTTATGCGAAACCAGTGTGGGGGATTTGCCCAGAAATGAATACGCCATCTGCGATCTTGGAGGGGGGGGATCGAAATGTCAGTTTGCACAAGGTGTGCACGAGCGGGGGGGGGTGGGATGCGGGGAGGGGGGGTGTGGGAGGAGGAAGGGGGAGGGCTGGGGGAGGAGGTAGTGTTGATAAGGTGAGTTAGAACAAACCTACCAGCACTTTCGCGAGTCTTAGCCCTAGGATGGAACCTGGGTAGTAGGGCTTGGGGACACTTCTATCCTGAACGGAAGTGTCAGAGTTGACTCTGGTGGGGGAGTGGGAGGCCTTTTCGTGGATAACAATCCCGAGTAGTTACCAAAGTGGGAAGGTGAGGAGATTGAAATATATAAATATCGGTGTTGTCCGGGGATGGACAAGAAGTTTCAAGCAGTTAACATGTTAGTCTGAACCAATTTCCAACGTGGAAAGTTTGAAATCTAGGGATACACTAATTGCTCTAACAACATTTATGCATTCTGTATATAAGGTGTTACAACAAGAACTGAAGCATAGTGTAAAAACTTGTGTTACAGCGATGTGGTTAAGTATAGACATGCACGTCTACAGTGGTGATCCCCAACTCCAGGATCCCACAGGGTCTGAGTATGGCCTAGAGAGGGCGTTTGTACATGCTTATTGTTAGCTTCTAGGCCACTAGTTATGAGCTGGGTCTAGAGATAGAGACATTAGGGGGTCCAGAACGTGTCCTGACACAAAACCATACAGGATAGCGGGTATGTTACTCACGGTTTTAGCAAAGGGATGTTTTCCCATTGATTCCCGCGTCCTGCATGGCAGTGGGTAGAGGGAGACGTGGAGTATTGGCTGCATATAAACACCTGGGCAAAAGCGTTTAACTGATCTCACCTACGACAGTGTAAAGTGAACACATTGGATAAAGAGAAGTAGAATCAGTTATGTACGATATAGTAATTTAGTAAGTTAAAACGTTCTCATTTCAGGCGGATGAGGTGTGCGGGCCTCATGTAGTTACCATCATGTTACCGGGTGAACAGCGTATGTCCCCAGACTTTTATCTATGACATCTCGGTCTGTAAGATCTGTCACCGTAAGTGTCCAATGCTGCTGTTCCGTGGGCAAGCGGCGTTCCGTTGGGATGTTCTCCACCCGGTTGAATATGATTCAGGAAGTCCTATCCAGATTATAGTACTGTTCATCCCCGTCCAGGTAAGACGTGTGTAGGGGGAGGACATAACGCCAATAATGGGGGTATTTGCCGAGCCTAATAAGCATAGAGGATTTCTCCTTTACCACCCCTCCTGAGATGTAGACGTTGGGGATGAGGACCCGATAAAAAACTCATAGCGGGCTGTCTTCTTGTTGTACACAAGTTGGGGGAGGCCGATGGATGTGGGTATCCTCCGGTGTGAAAAACAGGATGTTGTTGTTTGTGAAAGGGTAAGAGCATTGGATAGTCTATCGTGTGGAGTTGTCGAGTGCGAGTATGGGGCCCTCTAGTGGAAGGAGTCAGTAACGACCCAAACTATATTGCATGTCTTGAATAACCTGGGATTGAAAATGCAGAGGAGTTCCACAGTCATAATTCTCATTGTCAATGAGATTGCGTGTGAGGGCTGCATACAAAGGTTACTGCAAGTAGCGTAAATAGGTAGTTGTAGCTATACTAGGTACGTGGGGCAACTTTAGAAGAGAGACCCGGAGTTAGGAAGCAGTGGACAAACACATTGTCGCTGCAACGACCGGAAAAATCATGGGGGCGCAAAAACAAAACAAACAAAGTCAAAAATGAAAAAAGAGTCGGATGCATAGCGTACAGTGTATCCCTGATATACGGTTTGGCAGTTTACCTGGCCTCCTGCGACCTGTATCCCTTGGATGCGGGCGACGCTTGGTATCCTCTGGATGCCTTCTTCCCGTACTTTCCTGCTCGGTACGGAGATTTGGAGGGCGAGGGGTCCTGTTGGAGTGGTTGATGGATAAAGGCCGGAGGGAGTAGAAATTCGGCATACCAATCTGGAAGCTCCACTGGCGCGATCTGCAGGCTTTCACAGAAGTGCTGTAGGTCATCCGGAACCCTGAGTAGGAATTGCTTTTGGTTAAAGGTGGCTTGCAAGGCAAATGGAAATTTCCAACGGTAGCTGATTTCCTTTGCCCTCAGAACTTCTAGCAAGGGTTTCAGGGCTCTCCTGTTTTTTAATGTAATCGGGGACAGATCTTGGAAAAGCTGGATGTCAGCTCCGTTGTAGACGGTCTGGTCGCCCATTCTGGCTTTCCGAAGGATTTCTTCCTTGAGGGGATAGTTGGGGAGGCAGCATATTATGTCTCTGGGGGGTGCATCGTTCGGGGTTCTGGGCCGCAACGCTCTGTGTGCTCTATCGAATTCAATGGGCGATGCCTCAGGCCTGTCAAGAAGGCCGTTGAAAATGGACGTCAGGGTGGGTTTGATATGGTCAGGGAGCACCGTTTCGGGGACCCCCCGTACCCTAATATTGTTACGGCGCCCCCTGTTGTCTAAATCTTCCAGGTGGCGGTTGACCTCGATCAGTTGCTGAGAATGTACTTCAGCAATGTCATCCAACCTTGTGAGAGCCCGATCTCTTCTCTTTCCCGCCCGTTCATTGACTGTTATTTGCTCCGTCAATCTATGCAGTTCAGATTTTATGTCACTGAGGGCACCCGAGAAGGAGTTTTTAATATCGGCTGCAATTTCCATCATAGTTGTATAGGTTAGTGGGCAATCTGGGTGGGTAGTACCTCTGTTGGAGTCCTCAGAAGCCGGGATGGATATCTCATCATCATCCGTCTCCTCTCCCCCGTTCACTCTGGGTACAGGCGCCATCTTGCTGACCTGAGGTCCGCCCGTGTACCGATATTTGTTTAAGTTAGCAGGCGTAGTTTTCCCTTTAGGTGTTCCCAATGGTCTTGTCTGCCTGCTGGGGGTTCCCCCACCGAATCTGGTGTTCATAATCCACCGAAAACAGGTCGTTTTGTGTGTCTTTTCTTGTCCCCGGACCGGAGCTCCTCTATCTAGCAGCCATCCACGTTGCTGGCCAAGCCACGCCCCCGATTTGCATTTTAATGAGTGAAACGAGTATTTGACCCCTTCGCAAAACATGACTTAGTACTTGATGGAAATTCTTGGTGGCAATCACAAGGATCAGACATTTCTTGTAGTTGGCCACCAGGTTTTCACATATCTCAGGAGGGATTTTGTCCCATTCCTCTTTGCAGATCCTGTCCAAGTCATTAAGATTCCGATGCTGACGTTTGGTAACTCGAACCTTCAGCTACCTTCACATATTTTCTCTGGGTTTAAAGTCTGGAGAATGGCTAGGCCACTCCAGGACCCTAAAGTGCTTCTTCTTAAGCCACTCTTTTGTTGCCATGGCTGTATGTTTGGGGTCATTGTCATGCTAAAATAGCCAACCACGACCCATTTTCAATGCCTTGGCTGAGGGAAGGAGGTTCTCACCCAAGATTTGATGGTACATGGCCCATCGTCCCATTTGATGCAGTGAAGTTGTCATATCCCCTTAGCAGAAAAACACCCCCAAAGCATAATGTTTCCACCTCCATTTTTGACGGTGGGGATGGTGTTCTTGGGGTCATAGGCAGCATTCCTCTTCCTCCAAACACGGCGTGTTAAGTTGATTCCACAGAACTCAAATTTGGTCTCATCTGACCACAACAATTTCACTCAGTTCTTCTCTGAATCCTAAAGATGTTCATTAGCAAACTTCAGACAGGCTTGTACATGTGCTTTCTTGAGCAGGAGGACCTTGCGGGCACTGCAGGATTTCAGTCCTTCATGGCGTAGTGTGTTACCAATTGTTTTCTTGGTGACTATGGTCCCAACTGCCTTGAGATTAGGATTCTCCTGTGCAGTTCTGGGCTAATTCCTCACTATTCTCATGATCATTGAAACTCCACGAGGTGAGATCTTGCATGGAGCCCCTAGACCCAGGGAGATTGACAGCTATTTTGTGTTTCTTCCATTTGTGAATAACCGCACCCACTGTTGTCACTCTCTCACCCAGCTGCTTGACAATGGTCTTGTTGCCCATTCCAGCTTTGTGTAGGTCTATAATCTTGTCCCTGACATCCTTGGACAGCTCATTGATCTTGGCCATGGTGGAGAGATTGGAATCTGATTGATTCATTGCTTCTGTGGACAGGTGTCTTTTATACAGGTAACACGCTGAGATTAGGAGCATTCCCTTTAAGAGAGTGCTCCTAATCTTAGCTCGTCATCTGTATAAAAGACAAATTGGAGCCAGAAATCTTACTGATTGATAGGGGATCAAATATGTATTTCACTCATTAAAGTGCAAATCAATTTATAACTTTTTGTAAATGCATTTTTCTGGATATTTTTGTTGTTATCCTGTCTCTCACTGTCTAAATAAACCTACAGTTAAAATTGTAGACTAGGCATTTCTTTCTCAGTGGTAAAACAAATAAAAAAAGTGGGGTATTAAATGCTTGTTGCCCTCACTGTACATGTTAGAGCCTATAAACAGTTTACATAGCTTTTTTTGCTCCATTAAAACGAGTCAAAACTAGTTTACATTTTATAATACTCACCAGAGAACATCATTAGGTGTTGTTAGATCAAATGCACAACTTTCTAATCCATCTTTGAACTGGATGACCTTTGAATAGACCCAGACAGGAAACACAACAACGAAAGATGCTGCCCATAGAAGGATATTTACACGTATAGTCTTTGATATTGTCCTCAAGCTAGTTAGGCGAAATGGCTGTACAAGAGCCATGTACCTGTAACATTAAACAATATAATTAGTAATATAATTCAGTGATAATGGATACACAATTTTTTTTTTATCTACAGTTATACTTATATTGGGTACAATATGTACCACATGTCAAAGCAACAGTGTGAGCAAAAATAATAAGGCATTATTTAGATAATTACTCTTTATTTGTCATTTTGCTTTCAATAATGCCAGAAAGTACTTCCGGTTCTCACAGATTTTTCCAAAAATGTAAATACCTTAGCTGTTAGAACAATCCTCATAGTGCCATAGAAGAAGGCTGTGTTCCCGTAGAACATAATTAACCATTAAGAGCAAAAAAGGCAATTGTCACTCCATGGTTGACAGGGCTTAAAGTTCTTCTGCTGATGCAGAACTCAGAGTAATGACAGACAATGTAGGCATCAATTAATTTAATAAAAAGTTTAGGAAAACCCTTGATAAGTGTTTGGTTTTAGTCCAGTTACACTGTGTGGTATATTTACTAAAACTAGTGCACTCAGAATCTGGTGCAGCTGTGCATGGTTGCCAATCGGTTTCTAACTTCAGCTTGTTCTATCAAAGGGGTTGTAAAGGTAAAAAAAAATCCTTAAAAAGCTTTCTTTACCTTAGTGAACTACTTCTTCACTTACCTCATCCTTCGATTTTGCTTTTAAATGTCCTTATTTCTTCTGAGAAATCCTCACTTCCTGTTCTTCTGTCTGTAACTACACACCGTAATGCGAGGATTTCTCCCTGGTGTGAAAAAAGCCTCTTGAGGGGGCGAGCAGGAGTGTCAGGATGCCCACTAACATACAGCTCCTTTCTCTGTCTGCAAAGTAGAGAGTGTCCTGACACTCCTGCTTGCCCCTCCCCCTCAATAGGCTTTCTCCACACCAGGGAGAAAGCCTTGCATTACGGTGTGTAGTTATAGACAGACGAACAGGAAGTGAAGGAAGACTGCACTAAGGTAAAGGAAGCTATTTGGGGAAAAATGTTTACCTTTACAAACCCTTTAAGCTTTTTAAAAAAAAAAAAATAGAAGTTGATTGGTTTCTATACAAAGCTGCACCAGATTTTGCACTCTGCAGTTTTAGTAAATCAACCCCTGTATATTAGAAACAAATCCAACTTACTAATTCATGTCTTTATTCAAATGTAATAAAGTGTATCTAAACCCACATAAAATGTTGGCTAGCTTTAAAAACTTAAAGTGGAGTTCCACCCATTTTTTTATGTCTGTGCTGCATGCCCTAATCTCATAGGGCCAGATTCAGCAAGACTTGCGCTGGAGTAATTCGATATGCGCCGCGTAACTGTGAATATGCGCCGTCGTTTCTATGTGGCCGTATCCACCAAACTAGATGCGACAGAAAACGGGCCATTTCCGATCGGCTTAACTTTCCGACGCCAGAGTCTCGTCAGCGCATAATTTCGCTTGGCGCATCAGTCGTGCCTATTGATTTCCCCTGCAAATATGCAAATGAGGGAGATTTCCTGATTCACGAACGGATTAGCACCATACGCTGGCTACATGCGCCGCGCGTATCTCGTCCGTCCGGCGCAAAGTTATTTCTACAAATAGCTGCTTTATCTTTACTCCAGACGGCCTCAGGTCAGCAGGAGAGCAGCTACAGCAGCAGCGTTACCGACGAAACTAGCAAGCTGAACAACCACACTTGCAAGGACAACACCTCTGTGTGCCAACCTGCCAGGGGCAGTCGCGGTCCTAGCACTAGTACTGGGTCCCCCGGTACGGAGGAGGCGGGCACGTGAGAGGATATACCGCACGCGCATGAGCCTCTTTGGCATGGGGGATGAGGAGGTGTATCGCCTCTTCAGATTCAGCCCTGATGCAATACTTGAACTAACCACAACCCTGCAGGAGGACATCACCAGCAAGACACACCGCTCACAAGCAGTGCAGCCACTGGTGAAGGTCCTGGCAACACTTAATTTCCTTGCAAGTGGATCATTCCAGCGTACAAGTGGAGTGGTGGCTGGGATGTCACAGTCCACCATAAGCAGATGTGTGCACCATGTTGTCCCTGCATGTCCAACCAGTTCATCAGACCAATCACTGAGGAGCTGCGGCTGAAGGCAATGACAGATTTCTACAGCATTGCCAGATTCCCACGCACTGTGGGGGCCATTGATTGCACACATGTGGCACTCCAGCCCCCCGGTGCCATAGAGCACATATACCGCAATCGGAAGCATTGGCATTCCATCAACGTACAGGTGATAGCTGATGCCCAACGCCTCATATGGCACGTCCGTGCCAAACACCCCGGGTCCAGCCATGACAGCTTCATATACCGCCAGAGTCCCATCCCAGCAGAATTCGAGCAGAACATGTATGGGGACAGCTGGCTGGTTGGTGAGTGACATGGGTGGCAGGCATGACTATCCCCTCCCATGATGCACATCACAAGGGGCACATGCATGACTAACATCCTCCTGTCTTTTCCCTTCCAGGTGACTCTGCATATGCATTGGGACCCCATCTCATGACTCCTTTCCGGAACCCCAAAACCAGAGGAGAGAGAAAATACAATGAAGCACACATCAAAACCCGTGCAGTGGTGGAGCAAACATTTGGGCTCCTGAAGTCCCGTTTCCGCTGCCTGGATAAGTCCGGGGGGACCCTATTGTATTCCCCTACCTTCGTGTGTCAGATCATCGGTGCATGTTGCATTCTGCATAACTTTGCCATGAGAAAAGGCCTGCAGATTGACCCCCCAACCAGACAGCCCCCCCTGCCAGAGGAGACCCATTCAGCTGATGGAAGAGCAGTCAGGAGGGTCCTCGCCGTAGGCATCTTTGGACAATAAACCAAAACATTAATCACACAGACAATGCATACATGCACACCACTGATGTCTCTAGATCACACACACTACATCCACATCGCATTGGATTAGCCCAAGTCCAGCATGTAGGACTTGGGAGCAGCAACGCCAGCGTCAAGGCCCCAATGATGTCGCTGTCCATTCATACACCTTTCACACATCATTCATACAGCCGTGGGGTTAACTTCACCACCACGGCCGAGGGTGACACCCCCTCACATTCACACACCATTCACACTGCAACGTGTGCAGTATAAAATAAAAAAATCTCATATCCAGAGCATAATCACAAATAAAATAACTCATAATCTGAGCATTAAGATTAAAATAAAAATCTCATAACCTGAGCATTCAGAAAAAAAAATACAAAACTCATGTCCTGAGCATCAATCAAAAAAAAAAAAAATTATCTGGGATGCCGGGGGCTTCTTCTGGCGGCCCCTCTCTGGCTCCTCAGCTGCCTGGATGGAGTGGGTGGGGGTGGGGGGGCATCTGGAGGTAGCTGATCCCCAGGTGGGCCACTCCTGGCAGGTGTGGCCTGCCTGCCCTCCAAGGCCACGGCAATTCGGCCGAGGTACGCACTGGTCTGGGCCTGCACCCTGAGCTGCTGGGTCTGCATCCTGAGCTGCCGGGTGACCTGATAATGCTGGGCCCGCCGACTCAGCCTCCCCTGGTCCCGGATGGCAGCAGTGTTTGCCTGGACGGCTGCAGTGAGGTCCCTTATGTCACCCTGCACCTCCCCCAGACTGGTCACCACTGCAGCGCAGTTGCAGCTCAAATCCTGCACTGCCGAAGAAATCTGGACCACGGAGCACAGGCTGTCAGCCACTTATTCCAGGTGCCCAACTATGTCCCCCATTTGCTGGGTCTGCCTGGCGTGATCCCTCGCCACCTGGTCCTGGACCAGATCAGACACCCCCCTGGTCTTATGGGTGGCCTTCCTGGGGCCAGTAGATGTTTGTCCCCGGGGGATGGAGTTGCCCTTGAGGGGCTTCCTATAATGGGGGAGGGGATCTGAGAGGGTCCTGCAGAAGAGGAGGACTCCTCCAACAATAAAATAAAGTCCTGCTCTGCCCCAACAGGCTCCTCCACAACGACCTCTGCAGGTGAGGTGTGGGCACTCTCCTCCTCCACCTCGGTGTCTTCACCACCCAGGGGCACAGGCACTGGGTGCCGTTGGGGGGATGGGGTGGACTGGCCGCCGACAGATGATGGCCCAGCTCCGTCATCTGTGGATGACACAAAGCAGACACATGTTGGTGGTCCCACACACTTGGCACATGTACCCCCCCCCCCACATGCAACACACCAAATAGGGGATAAAAAACACTTACCTGTCCTGGAGCCTTCCTCCACAGAATCATAGCCTGGTACCCCCTCCAATTGCTCCCTCTCCAGGCAGCGGGCGACCACCTCCTCCTCTGTGGTCAGGCTGACCAGACATGGGGGTCCACCACCTGTGCCCCGCTCATGGCTCCGAATAGTGGCCACCTTGCCACGGACCTTGCGCCGCAGGTCATTGATTTTTTTTTGTATATCCCCAGCAGTCCGGGTGGAGTACCCCAAGACATTCACCCTGCCAGCAATAGTGTCCAGGATGGCCTGCTTCCTCTCCCGGGTGGTCTTCCTACTTTTCTTCCCATGCAGGAAATCATTGTAAGTCTCCATACCAGAGATGACCACAGAGACCTCCTGGGCATTAAAATTGAGGTTCCTCCTCTCTTTGGGGGTAGCGGGAGCAACCATATCAGAGCAAAAGTAAATTCCCTGGGGTGGGGGGAAACGGAAATACTTTGGGCCGGAATGGCGCTTCCGCTGGCGCTTTTATACGCGCAGCGGAACACATTGCGCTGGCGTTTCCCGTGAAGTGGTGCAGACGGAAGTTGTGAGCATGCGCACAGGGGGCCGAGTGAATCCTCACTTACTGCTCCGTGGATGATGCGCTGAACGTAAGCCTCTGCGCTGGGCTCCGCCCATCATTTACATATGATCACACCCACTTTCACTTGCGTCGGGTTACGCCAGCGCATTATCGGAGAGAAATACTTACACATAAAAGGTGCGCCAAGATAGATGCAAATTTAAGATAATAGGCCTAGTTAGATCATCACGGCCCTGACTTTCTCCTTTTTCCATAACTTTAATTGTGGTTTCTAATTCAGAACACTGTGATATTATAGTCCACAAGGTGGAAATTCTAATTTGATAAACTGGATTAGGAGGGTCTTTCAAAGATTCATGGATTTTCATTTTCCTTTACATAAGGAGTTTTGTTTCCTCTATTGGTTCCTATAATGTTATACATGTTTTATAGTAGTCTCTGAAAATCCTAGTTTTTTTTTATTTATTTTTTTATAGTTTAGTGCAACTACTTTTCCAGAGAGTAATGTGAATGTGAAAGCGGAGTATACAACCACTTTAATGGCAGAGTTTCTCTGTGTTCCCGGCGCTCTCTTTCTGGATTGCATAGTGGACTTGCAGCGCTCTTGAGCCTTAGTATCAGTGGTCTTTCCTCATAAATAGAGTTGAGCAGACACCTGGATGTTCGGGTTCGACAGGTTCGGCCGAACTTCGGAAAAAAGTCTAGGTTCGGGACCCGAACTTGACCCGAACTTGACCCCGAACCCGAACCCTATTGAAGACAATGGGTACCCGAATTTTTAGTACTAAAATGTCTCTAAACAACTAATGGAAAGGCTAGAGGGCTGCAAATGGCAGCAAAATGTTGGTATGAGCATGGCAAGTACTCTGCAAACAAATGTAGATAGGGAAATAAAATAATAATAATCTTGACCTAAGAGGACAAGGTCCATATGGAGTAGGAGGTTGAGATGGCGGAGGATGTGGCAGTGTAGATGGAAGCGGCGGTGGAGGAGGACGAGGTAACCAACACAGGTTTTTGATTTTAAATTTAGTTATTTTTTAAATTAGGGTACACCCCAAAAGAGTGAGAAAGATCAGAAATACAAGAATGGCTGGGTAAGGCCGTATACGTGTCTATTCTGCACAAGGTACGGACAAGTCATGTGGGATCCATGCCTGGCATATTTTATTGAACGTGAACTTGTCCACATTGGCTCTGGACAGGCAGCTGCGCTTGTCTGAGATAACGCCCCCCTGCCGTGATAAATACAGAATCAGATAATACACTGGCTGCAGGGCAGGCCAGCACTTCAAAGGCGTAAAGGGCAAGCTCAGGCCATGTTCCCAATTTGGAGACTCAGAAGTTTAAGGGGGCATATCCGTCATTCAGTACGTGTAGGCGTGTGCACACATACTGCTCCACCATGTTGGTGAAATGCTGCCTCCTGCTAAAACGTTCCATATCAGCTGGTGGTGCGGTTTGTTGTGGTGTGCTGACAAAGCTTTTCCACATTTTGGCCATGCTAACCCTGCCTTCTGAGGTGCTGGCAGTGCCCCAGCTGCGTTGGCGACCTCTTCCTCCTCCTCTGCCTTTGCCTTGTGCTTCTACTGTGCCCCCGCTGTCAGGTGGGAATTCCACCAGCGGCGCGTCTACCAGCGTGCGATTGTACTCACGCATCTTGCGATCACGCTCCAGTGAGGGAATTAAGGATGGTACATTGTCCTTGTAACAGGGATCCAGCAGCGTGGCCACCCAGTAATCAGCACCTTAAAATGTGGGCAACGCGGCGGTCGTTGCGGAGACACTGCAGCATGTAATCGCTCATGTGTGTCAGGCTGCCCAGAGGCAATTAAAAGCTGTCCTCTGTGGGAGGTGTATCGTCTGTGTACTCTGTATCCCCCCAGCAACGCACCAGTGATGGCCATGAGCTGGTCTGGGTGCCACCCTGCTGTGAACATGGTTCCTCATCCTCCACCTCGTCATCCTTCAGAACTGTGCCCTTGCTGGACAATTGTGGACCTGGCGTTTGTTAGTGCAGGAACCCACCCTCAGAGCAACTTGTGAATGACTGCCCTGGAAGACTTGGAAATGATCCCGATTCCTCCTCCTCCTCCTGTGCCACATCCTCTTCCATCATCGCCCAAAGCATTTTTTTAAAGGCATAGAACTGGGATAGTAACGCTGAGAACGGCGTCATCGGCACTGGCCATGTTGGTGGAGTACTCGAAACAGCGCAGCAAGGCACACAGGTCTCGCATGGAGGCCCAGTTATTGGTGGTGGTTCTGTTCCGCAGAGCGACTCACGCGTGCATGCTGTAGCTGAGACTCCACTATCGCCTGCTGCTGCTCGCACAGTCTGGACAGCATGTGCAAGGTGGAGTTCCAACTTGTGGGCATGTCACATATGAGGTGGTGAGCAGGAAGGCCGAAGTTACGCTGCAGTGCTGACAGACGAGCAGCAGCAGGGTGAGAAAGCCAAAACAGAACACAGATGGCCCGCACTTTCTGCAGCAGCTGTAGCATATCGGGGTAAGTTTTAAGGAACCTCTGCACCACCAAATTCAGCACATGCGCCAGGCAAGGGATGTGTGTCAAACAGGCTAGGCCCAGAGCTGCTACGAGATTTCACCCATTATCGCACACCACCAGGCCCAGCTTGAGGCTCACTGCCGCCAACCACTCATCGGTCTGTTGTTCCATGTCCCTCCACAACTCCTGCGTGGTGTGGGTTTTTTCCCCCAAACAGGAAAGTTTTAAAACTGCCTGCTGTCATTTACCCATGGCTGTGCTGAAGTTGGTGGTGAATGTGTTACGCTGGCCGAATGAGGAGGCCATAGAGAATGAGGAAGTGGGGTAGGAGGAGTTAGCAACAGGAGGCAAACTGAAGCACCCTGCAATCCTCGTGGTGGAAGGACATGCGCCAAACTGCTATCTGCCTCAGGCCCAACCGCCACTGCATTTACCCAGTGTGCTGTTAGGGAGATATAACGTACCTCATTGCTGGGAGCTTAGTCACCACTTTTTGGTATGTTTCTCCTCCCTTGTTTGGCTTTGTTCCTTACACACTTCCCTACACATTCCCCTTATGGGAACACATTGATATCCCCATTTCATCATTTTTTATATTTATTTATGTATTTATTTTTGCCATACCTGTTTTAGGAACACTATGCGCCTTATGTGCACACATAGTAATTTGGATCAGGCTGTACCCCCGTTCTTCGCTCCAGCTGCTGTTCCTCGCCCTTGGTGGATGCCCCATCTCAACCCCCGGGGGATACATCATCCCCGAACCCCCCCCCCCCCCTTTTCTCCCTGGCAGATACTGGATTGGTACTGAGGATAATAGTAAGTCTCCTTACTGCTTCCATCTTGCTGGGACATACTGGGACTACTTTCAATTCATTACCATTTATTTTGTTTATTTTTATATTTTATTTTTTATTTTTCAGTATACTGCTTTAAAACACTCCTGATGATTGGCTGAAATGCCAGGAAACGCGTAGAGCGCTACTAGATGCCAATAGTCACCTGTTCATACCTCATATATGTTGTCTAATTCAGGGCTCAAAATTTCAAGCCCTGAGCTACTAGCCAGGCCTCAAGAGTTACTTGCCACCAGTTGCCCCACCTAACAGCCCATTCATACACTGCCCGACGCCTAATTGCTCCCCTAAACACGCCCTTGTAGATTATCTCATGGAATGACACTGTTAAATGTTTAATGCAGAATCAAGTTACACAATTAAATATTACCAACAACTTTAACAAAATGGGACAGGGCATGGGGGCAGACCAGAGGGACAGGGCACTGGGGGCAGACCAGAGGCACAGGGCACTGGGGGCAGACCAGAGGCACAGGGCACTGGGGGCAGACCAGAGGCACAGGGCACTAGAACCGGTCTCTTCCCCATTCTCTTGCAACTCCCATCCATCCAGTCTCCTCTGCAACTCCAATCCATCCTCTCTCTCTCTCTCTCCCTCTCCTATTTATCTCATCATCAGGAGCCCCTGTGTGCGGCTCCACGCTTGCATGTCCCTATTTCCCCCTTTTATTCAGGCTGGCAGTGAGGAGAGGAGCTGCAGCACAGCGGGAGGGAGTACAATCCAGCACTGAGATCCACACAACTGCACAGCCATTGACACCATAGCACAGCGCACACTGACACTGCACAGCACACATTGAGACCAGTCTGTTCACAGTGCTCAGGCTGAACTGCTGGACACTTACATAGAACACAAGGAGAAGAAAACTGTACAAACTGGAAGGCTGTCGCTCTCATGTCAGGACAACTTTCAGTGATCACTGCACTGCCTACCTGAAACACCCTGAGTGGTCATTTTCGCAATCCTCCACCTCACTCATTACTTCCTGCTCCCTGCTCTCCAGCTACATTGATTGGGGGGGGGCAGCTCAGAGAGGTTGGGGCAGCTCAGAGAGGTTATACTGTTAGGTCCCATGGCTTAATGAGAATTGTAAGTAGAGTACCTGTGTACTGCTCTGCCTGTGCGCAGCTCACCAGACTACTTTTCCCGAGCATGCACCTTTCCTCTTCGGCCGCCAATCAAATTGGGGCTATAAGTGCAGGTACAGATTGGAGGGAGATTGGTCATGCAGCCCTGTCATCACTCGCCCCCAGCTGAAATCCACTCGCCAAATGCTAGCAGGCAAGTGGAAATTTTGAGGGCTGGTCTAATTGATTAATTTTATTATGTATATCTGCCATGTCTCATTTTTGTATTCTTTGTATTGCATGTTAAGAGCATCACAGTTAGTATAAGTCTTGTGACTATCTATCTGATATGAAATATCTGACATGTATTTAATAATGTAATAAATATATCATGTACTGTAATCTGATTTATGGTTTTTGTTCCCTTTGACATGGTGCTCCCTCATTTAAAGTCCCATTCACCCTTATTTTCTATATACCAAATTAGGGATGGAGGCCGCCATGTGTTTTATTTTGTGTGACAGATCACATCCATTCACTGTACTGCAAAATATATGTTTTTGCCCTAAATGGGTGTTTTTTGAATAGAACAATATAAGAACAGTAGCTAAAGTGTTTATCTCACACGTACAGATATGGAGGAAACACTGCAAACACTGGAGGAAACACTGCAAACACTGGAGGAAACACTGCATTTTTCCCCCTAAATATATTTTTTTTGAATAGCACAATAGAAGGGGTGTATCTCGCAGAAACATATGCAGTGCTGGTATAATTTGATTTCGGAAGCAGGACTGACTCCTATTTCTCTCCCTAAAAGCAAAAGGAGGCAGGAACCTTTTTCTAAAGTATATAAAGGGTGTATCTCACAGAAACATATGCAGTGCTGGTATAATTTGATTTCGGAAGCAGGACTGACTCCTTTTTCTCTCCCTAAAAGCAAAAACAGGCAGGAACCTTTCCCTAAAGTAACTATCTAAAGCACAGTGACTTGCTGTGCTATGTAGATCGCTGAGTAATGTGATTTCTGAAGCAGGACAGTCTGAAGCGGCGTACACACGACCGAGGTTCTCGCTGGAAACCAGCGAGAACCTCGCTGGAAACCAGCGAGAACCTCGCTGGAAGCTGCATTCCAGCGAGGACCTCGGCCGTGTGTACGCTTTTGGCTCGCCCCGCCCGTCGGGAATCACGTCGAGCGAAAAGAGAGCATGTTCTCTTTTTGCTCGACGGCCCGCCTGGATGAATGGCTGGTTGCCATTCCCGACGGGCGGGCCTGACTCCTATCTAATTCTCTCCCTCAGAAGAGCATTAGCAGCAGCCTTTCGATTCCTTATCTAAAGCAGAATGACAAGCTCTGCTATGTGCCTCTAGCTTATATAGAGGCTGGGTCACATGCTGGGTCACATGCTGCACTGGCCATTAGTAGGCATGGCTGTGATGGCTTCTAGGTCACACGAGTAAAACAAATAGTGATTGGCTGCCCTGCAATGTGCCATTACATTGCTGAACACCGAACCCGAACTTGCAGTAAATTGTCCTGGTTCGGGTCCGGGTACAAAAAATCCAAAAGTCTGGTACGAACCCAAACTTTACAGTTCGGGTTCACCCAACCCTACTCATAAACAGTATTTATGTTGGTCTTGAAGGTGGCTTCACTTCTTTTGTGTGTTTTCTCTGGGTACTGTCTGTTCCCGCAGCTCTCCTGTTCTCCCACAAAAGATTGGGGAATAATAGCAACTGGGGTGATTCCAGACACAGGGGAACAATAACATATGGATTAAAAACTTGCAGTTACTCCTTCTGAGAATTAAAGGGGTTTTAAAGGAAACAGATTTCCCTAAATAGCAGGAGGGTTAGGACGCCCGCTAACACACAGCTCCTTTCTCTAGCTGCAAAGTAGAGAGTGTCCTGACTTGCCTGCTCGCCCCCTCCCCCCTCAAGAGGCTTTCTCCACACCAGCGAGAAAGTTTTGCATTACGGTGTTGAGTTACAGACAGAAGAACAGGAAGTAAGCAATTTTAAGAGGAAATAAGGACATTTAAAAGCAAAATCGAAGGATGAGGGTATGATTTTAACCAAGTCTGCCTGCCATATGGACTATAAAAATAGCTTGAAGCTATAAAAAGTGAAGCCATTCCAAAACAAGGTTTTGTAATTCATATGGGGGAACAAGAGACCTTGGTGGCCTTTACACACCTAAGATAAGGGGAGGCTTGGAAATCCCGGATTTATCTATATATTTTTATGCAGCTCAATTGGCACAGCTAAATTGCTTTCACTCCTTAACACCCCCGTCCATCTGGATGAAAATGTAGTCAACCTTGCATCCCATGAACCCTAAAGACAGACCAGCCATGATGTGTCCCACACTATCATTCTCGTTAAACCTATGGGACAGACTATCGAAATCCCACAATTTCAAATGCCACATACTCTCTTGGCCCCCCTCGTGGGCAAGCCGGATTTCACCCCAGGTCTTAATTCCCAGTACCTTGCTTGGTGGACAAACAAGGGTTTGATACGTATAGCCGACCTCTGTGATCATAGAGGGATTCTAACACAAAGAAAGATCCCTCCAAGAGAAGTACCTCCTCCCAAATTCAGAAATCGTTCATTATGTGCAAATAGTGCATTTTCTGTACCCTTTGTAACATGCAGCCGATATAACCATGTCTACCTCAATGGAATATTTGTGTTGATCCTTTGATAAGCACACTGACTTCATCTCCAAAATCTATAGTATATTGACCACTGCTTCAGAAAGGAGGGGGAACAAGACATGAGTGAGACATTCACTTTTGCTGAATGGTCCACAGCATCGCAGTGTGCGTCAAAATCATACATAAATATCTCATTTATTGAAGCAAATTACAAGGTTTTGCTTAGATGGTACATGGTACCGACAAGAATAGCCTTGTTCGTTCCAGGATCCTCTCCCTCCTGCTTCCGAGAGTGTGCATTGGAAGGAACAATTTTTCATATATGGTGGTCCTGCCCCAAGGTGAAATGTTTTTAAATCCGCCTTTACAATTTTATCTTCTCACTTACACAGGTGAACTTAATTCAATCCCTGCAACAAGCTCTTCTGGGACGCCCGGTAGAAGGCACACCCAAACACGCAGGGAGACTTGTAGCCTTCATTTTTACAGCAGTCAGCATAGCAATTGCCAGATCATGGAAGACACCCACGATCCCTTTCGACTTGGTTAGAAATAAGTTGACATGGATCATGGTAAATGAATGCCTTTTGGTGATTCTACAGGACTAACAAGCCCAGTTTGACAAGGTGTGGGAACCCTGGGTAAGATACTTGTCGGACCCTCTGCGAGATATCAGGGATTCACTAAACCAACCTTAGGGAGTGCACTTTGCTTTTTGTTTCTTTTCTCTCTGAAATTCCCTTTTTTCTTACTATTCTTTCCCTTTTTCTTCTTCTGGAGTCGTTGGTGGCACTGATATTCCCCCCCCCCCACCGGGGGTGTCGAGGAATGGGGGGACCGGCAATATTCATAATTGCCTTCTAGACTACAGAAATGTTAATTGTTTGTGTTAGGCCTCGTACACACGACCGAGGAACTTCTCGAACACATCGTTTTCCTCGTCGCGTACACACGTTAAAGACCAAATCTCCTGGTTCTCAAATGCGGTGACTTCAACACATACAACGGCAGGGGCTGCTTTTGCTAATCTCATGTTACTGCGTGTTAGGAAAAAGTTTGATAAGAGACATTTGCACTTTTCAGTCTGTTACAGCGTGACACATGTGCTATTTCCATTACAAATACTACTTTTACCGAGGGTGCGTGGGTTTCTAAGCATACACACGCTCGAGTTTCTCGTCGAAAAGCAGCCCGACGAGGAACAAGACGAGCCAATTTGGACTTCCGTCGAGGAAAAAGAGAACTTGCTCTCTTTTTTGCTTGTCAAGTTCCTCGACAGTTTCCTTGATGAAAAATGTACACACGACCAGTTTCCTCGTCAAAAAAGCGCTGCCACCGAGTTTCTTGATGGATTCTGCCGAGGAAACCAGTCATGTGTATGCAGCCTTAGTGTTTCTTTCAGGAATTGCAATAATACAATAACAGATGTGCTAGCCGGAAGAAAATAACTTGCTTTTCTGTAAAGATTATGTTGTATACTTATACTGAGTTATGGCAAACAGTTTATGCCAAAAATGTCAAACATGTTTTGCAACTTTCAATCAAAATCTTTAAAAAATATAAAAGTGAAGCCATATTGTGGTGAGATTTGGCAAAGCTTAAGTATCATCTAAGGCTTGGTTCACACCTAAAGTGGCCACGGATTGCACAGCCATGCTGTGTGTCTCTTTTCTCCATTTCAGGGATGACTCAGGGAAGAATCTTTGCTTGAATTAGGCCCTAAAATAAAGAGCCAAAGACGCACAGGAGATATGTGAACTGGCTCCAAAGAGAGCCAGTCACATTCTCCTGCTATGGGTTTTCTATGGGTTTCTCGTGACTCGTCAGAGGGGGCAGGCTCACGCGTACACATCAATGGGTAACCCTGGGCTTTCTCCTGCGTCGGAGAGGGGCAGGGTCACACCAGCTATAAAACAGTTGTCACACCAAGCGAGCGTCAGTCCTATGAGGCGGTATCGTTCGTAGCGTAGTTTTTTTTCCTCCGTATCGCTTGAGCATGGATAACATCGTTGGGACCTTTTATTTTTTATTATTATTTTTTTTAAATAAAGGACTTGTCCCAAACTGTCTCCTGTGGTTTTTAATATTTGTACTCTTTTTTTGTGAAATGGTAGAGGTACAATGTTCCCTGTTACCAATTCACATAGGGGGTGGCATATTCCAGATTCCGATAAGCCCCCCCGTCACCAGTGCATGTGACGGGTGGCCCCCGCCCTTAGCTATAAAAGAACTGTCACACCAAGAGTACGTCATCGTTCCTAGTGTCATTTTTTTCTTCCGAATCGCTCGAGAGATTACATCATTGGAACCTTTTCTTTATTATTATTTTTTTTTAAATAAAGGACTTGTCCCAAACTGTCTCCTGTGTTTTTTTAACAGTTTGACACTTTTATTTTGTGAAATGGGAGGTGTACAATGTACCCCTTTACCAATTCACTTGGGGAAGACCTGAAGGGCCTGATATAGAATTTGGGGGGACCCCCACGTTTTTTTTTTTTGGTTCAGGGTACCCCTTAATATTCATACCAGACCCAAAGGGCCAGGTAATGGACTAAGGGGGGAACTCATGCTGTTTTTTTTCAATTACTTCTACTGTATTGCTGGGACCCGGGAATTCATTATAGCTGCGAGTAGCTTTAAATTGTTTTTTTTTCCTGTCATTTTGTCATTTTGTCTAGGGACTTTTCTAAGCATGTGAAGCATGCGCTACTTTACAGGTATACTATAGACACCCCCGAAATTTAAAGGAATATTTCACTTTATTTAGGCATAATTAAAATCACTGCTCCTGAAAAAGCGCACGTTTTTAAAACTTTTTTTTTGCATTAATACATTTCCCCTGGGGCAGGACCCGGGTCCCCAAACATTTTTTATGACAATAACTTGCATTTTAGCCTTTAAAATTAGCACTTTTGATTTTTCATGTTCGTGTCCCATAGGCTTTAATGGTGTTCGCGTGTTTGAACAAATTTGTTCTGCTGCGAACTGAACAGGGGGGTGTTCGGCTCATCCCTACTGTGGACTTTCTGACGCTTGGGGGTCTGCTAACTTTGTTTTCTCTCATAATAGGGATCAATGTATAAATTGAATTAAGAGAGAGATGGTGGCATGTGACCTTGAGGGAGTGACAGGAAGGTGGGAGAGGCAGGGAGGTGGGGGGAGCTTAGAGAGAATACCTTTTTTTCAAATGTATCCCATTATTTTAAGGAGGGACATTGGTAGTATTATGGCCTTGTTTAGGTTTTATGGGGTTGAGCATGTGTTTCCTACTGAAAGGGGTAGAGATAGACACCAAAAGTTGTTGCAATGTGAGGTGTGGTGGATACACAGTTTAAAGCCACGTGCACACCGAGATTTGAAACCCTGTTTTGGATTTTGACAAAAATGATCTTGTTCCCCCTCCCCAAATTTACAATCCCAATCGTATTCTACGATCCAACAATCAAAATCGGCTTCAGATACCGAAAGCCAGATACAAGTCCAAAGGAGACAGGAGATTCGCTGTCCAAGGTCCCAGACTATGGAACGCCTTACCAGCCAGCATTCGACTGGAGGAGAACTACTTAGTCTTCAGGAGAAAGATTAAGACTCATCTCTTTTGATCTCAAAGGAGACAGGAACAACAAGCGCCCAGAGGCGTTTTACTTTGCATGTGCTGCGCTATACAAGTTCTTCATTCATTCATTCATTCAAACGCGTCAGTGAAACTTTAGCCATAAGATTCATCACCTTGGGCGAATAATACACGGGCAATAAGTCAATTATATCAGAGTCATCGGTGGATATCCTGCACTTTGACAAGACCATGTTTGAGTTCAGATTGAACACTAAGCTCTTGTTACTCTAGGAATATATATTTCTACGAGTCCATAGCTTCTGATAAGCTTGCATTTTTTATGGTGGTGGAATTTCTTCACTTCAACTAAGGAAGTTTCAGCTTTAGACTTAATTTTTCCTTGGCACCACTTCTATATATTTGGTCACAATTGAAAATAATATTTTCAACCTCACATGGACTTCATCACTTTGGTGCTGTTTGGACATTAGTTGTTTTTTGTTTCCTTAGCACTTTTTATTTTATTTCCATATTGTTTACCTGTCACGTTTTAATGACATCATTTACCCTGTTTGTTTATATACATATGGTAATCCACTAGCGCTACACTTCACCATACAATTTTTGTTATTTGCTTTTATTTTCAATTAGCCGTGTTTAGCAGCTCATCCTATTTTTTTAGCAACGCAGTATTATCCAACACACTGATACTTAATAGCATAGTTTATCGGTGTTGCTGGCTCTCTAATCCCAGATGGGTTATGTACAGTGAGCCTGCAGCGACTTTGAGCCTTGGCGGGCCTTTCTCAGGTATTTATTTGGGTCTTGGAGGCAGTAGTCCTAGTTTTGTGTGTTTTCTCTTATTTATTACTTTGAACACTACCTAAAATAATCTGTGATCCACCCGCATCAAGTTGATTCTAGAATATAGGATCAGTAAGCATACCTCCCAACAGTTTAAAATTTCCCTGCGGGACATTTTTGTTGAGCGGCGGAGTGTCGCCGATCAGATCGAAGTTGTTGAGTGCGGGGGGGGCGGGGGGGAGCCGTGGATCGGAGTTGTTGAGAGGGGTGGGTTCCGCGGATCGGAGTTGTTGAGCGGGGGGTGCCGTGGATTGGAGTTGTTGAGGGGGAGTGCCGCGGGTCAAAGTTGTTGAGCGGGGGGGTGCTGCGGATCGGAGTTGTTGAGCGGGGGGGCCACAGATCACGGGACTCCATCCCAGAACGCGGGACTTACTGCAAATCACGGGTAAGTCCCGCGAAATCCGGGACGGTTGGGTGGTATGAATAAGTACTAAATAAAAATATATAAACCTTTCGCCAGCTTTGTTCACACACCAAGTATTTTTTGGCAATGTGGGAAAGAGAGACCCCTCAGCTTCCTGGCATCACTTAGGTTCAAAATCAAGCATTTAAAAGGCTGCTACAGTAGGTATAGGAGAGGGGTATGAGAGCTGTACTTAAACATGGCTATGCCTGGCCCCTCCACCTTTTCAATTTTGTCTAAAAAAGTTACTTACAAACATTAGTGACACTTCCTAAATCTTAAATGTAAGATAATATTGATTAGGTACCTACTTGCAGATCTCTGCAAAAACATTATAGACTGCATATAGACTTAATTAATTAAAATAAATAATGGGAACTATAGCTAAAACCATTCAGTACAACAGGCATGAATAATAAAATTAGACAGTCCAAAACTTGATGGGTAGAACAGTCTGAAGTTGCTCAAGATGCAATCTACCTCTGCAGCAGCACCTAAGGTGGGTGTTTTTTTGTGTCTTTATACCAGACTGGTCTAGGTTACAGAACCCTACATATTTTCTCTCTCCAGTGTTCCTTAATGGTATCTCGGTTATTCTAAAAACGTGGCTTTCCTCCTGTGTAGAGCTGTAAAAAAAAAATCTTAATTTTTTGCTGTAGTTTCACTATGAGACACCAGGTTGATACTATTTCAGAAAGTCATGTAATTATCTCAAAATAAATTGCCTATAATGTGATCTAGTTCACTGTGACACCTTTACAGACAGTATTTACTAATTAGGTTCCTGTTATGTTGTGTTAAAGGGAGCCTTGGAACACAGCAGGGATAATTACAACAATTTTTTTATATAAATGGTTGAGTTAGCCTCTGTAGTTTTTTTAATATAATCACATCAAGTTATTTTTTTGTAGTTCATGTGATTACTATTCACAGAAATACAGAATTAAATTATAGGGCAACTCAGAAATAATGGCTTTGACTATTAGGCCTCATGCCCGCGGACGTTTTTACAGCCTCTTTGATGACCGTTTTTTGCAGCTTAAAAACGCCTCTCCATAACATGCACCTTCACTTTAATGCCGCGTACACACGGTCGTTTTTTGTCTTGTAAAAAACGTTTTTTCTCATGAAAAAAAACAACGTTTTTCAAACTTAATTTTAAAAAACGATGTTGCCTACACACCATCGTTTTCTGAAAGTGCTCTTGCAAAGCGCGGTTACGTACAACACGTACGACGGTACTCTGTTCCATTCAAGCTTGCGTCATAACTTGCTTCTGAGCAAAACGTTGTTTTAAACGTCATTTTAGCGTACACATGATCATTTTTTATAACACAAAAAACGACATTCTTAAAAAACGACATAAAAAAATTGAAGCATGTTCGAATTTTTTTTTGTCGTTTTTTAGAAGACATAAAACAAAGTTTTGCCCACACATGATCATTTTAAATGACGTTTTTTAAAATGTCGTTTTATTTCATCACAAAAAAACGACCATGTGTACGCGGCATAAGAGGGAAGTTTCAGAAAAAAATCTTAAATTTAAAATAAAGAATTGTGAAGCAAAATAAGGGCCACAGTGTCCATGGATGCAAGCCCATCATTGCCATGAATGCAGCCCCACCATTGACATGAATGCAGTCTCACCACTGCAATGAATGCAGCACCCACATTGACGTGAATGCAGCACCCCTATTGACACGAATGCAGCACCCCCATTGACATGAATGCAGCACCCACATTGACGTGAATGCAGCAACACCATTGACATGAATGCAGTACTTCCATTGATATAAATGCAGCACCCCCATTTTCACGAATGCAGCACTCCCATTGACATGAATGCAGCACCCACGTTGACATGAATGCAGCACCACCGTTTCTATGAATGCAGCACCCCCATTGACATGAATGCAGACTCTCCATTGCCATGAATGCATCACCCCCTAATGACATGAATGCAGCACCCACATTGCCATAAATGCAGCACCCACATTGACATGAATGCAGACTCGCCATTGCCATGAATGCAGCACCCCCATTGACATGAATGCAGCAGCCACATTGACATAAATGCAGCCCACACATTGCCATTAATGCAGGACCCCCATTGACATTAAGGCAAAACCACCATTGACATGAAGGCAGCACCCCCATTGACATGAAGGCATCACCCCCATTGACATAAAGGCAGCACCCCACATTGCCATGAATGCAGCACTCACATTGTCATGATTGCAGACTCACCATTGCCATCAGTGCAGCCTGATTCATGCCCATCTGCAGCTCTGGAGGAGACAGGGAGGGGACAGGATGAGCGCCAACACATTACAAGCTATGCAGTGGAATAATTTTTTTTTATGGTTGAACTGGATGTACTTGTGTCTTTTTTCAACCTGACTAACTATGTAACTATGTAACATACAGGAGAATCTGTTTTCTCTGCGGCCTCTTTAATACAAAGTGCAGAAGACGAGACTTTCTTTTAAAGAGGCTGCCGCGTAAACAGGAAATACTCCTGTATGTACATCGCTCATACCGCCCGCTCCCTGTCCCCTCCAAGGCAGCCCCGAGGATTGGTTGGGGGCCACAAAAGATATACAAGTCTAAATTACCAGACGGGCCGTTCGAAACGGAACATGGGCCGCAATTGGTCCATGGGCCGGACTTTGAACATGCTTGCTTTAGACCATCATATAATTTTCACTTTATCTGACATATACTTTCACTATTCTAGTGATTAAGGCCTTGTTCACTATTTCAGCTTGTAAAACACTCAGTTCTGAAGTTCCAATATGCCCAACAAGCATAATTCCATCCAAAGTACATGAGCTTTTTTTTTGGCAGATCGCAAAAGTTTTTGGCCCCATCGACTTCAATGTAAATGCCTGACTTGAGCAAAAAAACGCTCAAGTCTCCACCCCAAATTCCTCTCCTAGTATTGGCTAAACAAAAATGCCTGAAGCTGTAAACTAATACTCCTTTCACAAGGGTGTTTTTCAGGTGATTTGGGCTAAAAAATAGTGCCTGTAAAGTGGTTGAAAAACACCCCCCCTGCAGCCCCAGTGCTTTCACACTGATGTGGTTTGTTTGCAGGACGTTAGAAAAAGTTCTGCAAGCAGCGTCTTTGGGCACTGCCCCTGCCCATGGAAATGAATGAAGCGCCTGAAAAGGGTTTCGGCAGTGGCATTTTTTATGCGCATTTAATCCTTTCCTCGACCACTAGCAGGGGTTAAAGGCGCCAAAGAATGCTGCTAAAATGATGGCAAAGCACCTCTAAAATTAGTGCCGCTTTACCGCTAACGCCCGGCATGGCATGGCTCTAAAATGCTTGTAATACACTTCAAAACTGCTTTAGAAAAAAGCTGCAAAAAAAGTTTTAAGAAACACCTTAAAATTGCCAGTAATTCGATATGCTGTAAATGGAGCCTAATGCCCCATACACATGACCGGGTTTTCTGATGGGAAAACTGCGAGGAGAGATTTTGGCCGGGAATCCTGGCCGTGTGTATGCTCCCTCACAGCTTTTCCGACGAAAACTGCTAAACCTGTCGGCAAAAAAAGAGAACCAGCTCTCTTTTTTCCAGTCGGGATTCCCAACTGACTTTTTCCCATCTGAAATCCCGGGCGTGTGTACCGGGCATTAGGGTGATTACGTCAAAACTAACTGTAAAACAGGATTTTATCTATAATTCTCAACAGAGTTGACTGGAAGTTAGGATTAATCGGACCTTATCAATAGAGGTAACACAGTCTTCCCATGTGATTTTTTTGTGAAGTTATTGCTTGAATTTCCAGAATATGCATTGTTATCTGTGCATGTACAGTGGTCTTAAACATTATAATTGTGATTTTAAATACAGTAAAAAAAAACTAATGGAATTCCAGTTCTGGAGAATTCTCCTGTTTTCAACCAGGCAGAGAAAACAGGAAAATTTGATATTTTATTTTATTTATTGCAAAAAGACTACTACCACATGAAAATCTTTAAGTCTGTGAAAGAAACTCATAAATTCTTTCATGAAAAAACATCTCAACGTGTTCCATCAATATGTTCTAGCAATCTAATTATTCTTCCTTTAGCCTTGTGGCATTCTATAAAATATTGAAGCCATAAGCAAATACATAAAACAGACCCAAATGCTTAAAGGTCACAAAATTCCAGTATGGAAAGAGGGCAACGAGTTTCAGCTAGCAACAGAAGGATAGAATAGCACGTTAATTAAAAATTTGATTTTATCTGGTATGCAGCGGCACCGCATCATCATTAATGTCAAAGAGGAGATTACTTTTAGCTCAGAGATTTTTTTGGAAACATATTATCACAATAACTAGGCATCAGCAGGTAGTAAGAGAAACATGGAGATAGTTTCCAGGAAACCACCATAAGAATTCGGTTTCAGAAAAAGTTTTTGTAAATAATTAACTGGAGATAACTAATAATGACCAACTAAAAGAAAAAAATAGAAAAATGTTTACAATGGAAAAGATGGTTTAAAGATTGCCTTAGATAAATTAGGATGCATAACCTAGGTTCGAACTGAATCTCGCAACAACGCCACCGACAGTAAGTGAATGGGTCAGGGTAACAAATGAATCAATATGCAAAGAAAGGACAGTCTACATAAAAAGAGGTAATCTGAAGGAGTATGAGGAAATATGGAAACTATGGCTAGGGAAAAGAGTATATCATATTAGGGGGGAAGAGAATAGCCAAATATAAAAAGAGATTGGAAACCTATATAGGTTATGACGTGATAGACTCATAAAGGTAGATGAGGGGCTTGGACGGGGGAAAGGAGACAACCTGAAATTAAAAACACCTAGGAGGCCAAGTAGGAAATAGAGAGAGCAACACCAAGAGGGGAAGAACAAGAAGGAGGGAGGAATTACAAGGGGTATAAAGTATAATATTATGTAGAACCCCAAAATCGGCTGTCTCCTTAACTCTGGCAACCCCCAGCATCTGCCTTCCAGAACATCAATTTAAAGGGTTCTTATATTGTGTATGTATTGTAAAAATGTGATATGCAGAAGGAATAATCCTTTCTTGTTTTTAAGGAATTATTTAATATTTGTATGTAATAAACAGAAAACAATAAAGAATGAAAAGTAAAAAAAAAAAAAAAATTTGATTTTATCTGGTATGCAGCGGCACCGCATCATCATTAATGTCAAAGAGGAGATTACTTTTAGCTCAGAGATTTTTTTGGAAACATATTATCACAATAACTAGGCATCAGCAGGTAGTAAGAGAAACATGGAGATAGTTTCCAGGAAACCACCATAAGAATTCGGTTTCAGAAAAAGTTTTTGTAAATAATTAACTGGAGATAACTAATAATGACCAACTAAAAGAAAAAAATAGAAAAATGTTTACAATGGAAAAGATGGTTTAAAGATTGCCTTAGATAAATTAGGATGCATAACCTAGGTTCGAACTGAATCTCATCTCTTTTAATGTTGGTGGCAACCAGGGATTTAATTTGCTCCTTACTTCTTGTTGTGAATTTGGGGGAGGAGGTAAAGGAAAAACTTCCCAATCGGACACAGATGATAACAAAAACTCCTATCCTTTGCTGCCACCTTCAGGTAAAAATAGCACATTAGGTTGTGATTTCAGTTATATTGCTGTCTTTCTAGCAAAATTCCTACAGACCAACCATGACCATTAAACTGATCTCTCTCAATGTGAACGGTCTTAATAGCCCGTTTAAAAGGAAGGCAATGTGGCAGGAAGCAAAGAAGCTTAACCTGTTAATGACCGCCTCCTGCACATTTATGTCGGCAGAATGGCACGGCTGGGCACATGCATGTACAGGTACGTCCTCTTTAAGTGCCCAGCCGTGGGTCGCAGGCGCACACCCGTGCCTCGGTCCCAAGCTCCGTGACCATGACCGCGGGACCCGCCGACCCGATCGCCGCTGGAGTCCCGCGATTGGTCCACGGAGCTGAAGAACGGGGAGAGCTGTTCTTCCCCGATCTTCACTGTGGTGCCGTCATCGATCGTGTGACCCCTTTTATAGGGAGATACAATCTATGAGGTCACACCTACAGCCACACCCCCTACAGTTAGAAACACAAATGAGGTCATACATAACCCCTTCAGCGCCCCCTTGTGGTTAACTCCCAAACTGCAATTGTCATTTTCACAGTAAACAATGCCTTTTAAATGCATTTTTTGCTGTGAAAATGACAATGGTGTCAAAATTGTCCGAAGTGTCCGCCATAATGTCGCAGTCACGATAAAAAATCGCTGATCGCTACCATTAGTAGTAAAAAAAATGAATAAATATGTAGAAAAAATATGTAAACTGAGGAAAAAAATTTTTTTTATATATTTTTGGGGGATATTTATTATAGCAAAAAGTGAAAAATATTGTTTTTTTTTCAAAATTGTCACTCTATTTTTGTTTATAGCACAACAAATCTCTATTTGTGGGAAAAAAAAGACGCCAATTTTGTTTGGGAGCCACGTCGCACGACTGTGCAATTGTCTGATAATGCGACGCAGTGCCGAAACTGTTCGGCTCCTTTAGCTGCCTAAAATTCTGGGTTTTAAGTGGCTAAAGGGGACATCCTATGTGTTCAGGACACACATTTCTCTTGTGAGAAACAGTGCTCAGATACTGTAACAGCTCTGATGAACGGAAAGAACCACAACTGCGGTTAGCAAGGATTTCAATGCACTTCTTTATGTGGGAATTCAGTATTGGACCCCAGGCGTCACTCCAGACAGACAAGAGTTTGGGGGTTCTCTACATCATCTCTCTCTCACATAAAGAAAGGCGTGAGCTGCTAAGGATTGGCGCATTACAAAATGCGACCAGAGCTTAACGTTTAAAATTATAATATATACTTTAAAGATTCCAATGCACCTCTATATGCAAGTGATTATCAGTACGGAACCCAAGGCGTCACTCCAGGCAAACAGGAGTTTGGGGGTTCTTTACATCATATCACTTAAACATATAGGGATGTTAATAGGCCACTAAGGGAGTTGCTATGAAATAGCATCAACTCTTAGCATATAAAAGTTAGAGCGAACATGTTCAACAAGTTTAGGGCAAGGCCCATAAGCAGATAGCACTTATGTCAAGCATGTAGTAAATAGGAGTTGTAGAGACAACTAATTGTTGCATATGAGAGACAATATAGCTCAGGTAATAATAGTTGCATATAAGAGGCAAATAGCTCAGGTAATTTAAGAGTAGATGTCCCTTTAAGATATTCCTTAACAAACAGTCATTCCAAGTAGTATGTTCATAGCCACAAGCCATAATAATTATCAGCCATTGTTTTAGGTGGAAAATATGCAGCAGATGTTTCTATAGAACTACAAGTGATACAATTGCTACTTATTCGTTTGCAGTGCTTCAATGTGGCAACAAGGGATTCCGTAGTGTCAGCAAGGAAGTCCTCAAAGGTTGTCCCAGGCAACGACAGTCTGTTGCAGCAAATGTAGTAGCATTGATGCAGGAGTTGCAGGCTGGTCAAAGTTTCAGCATGGGGAACGATGGCACCATTGTATGTAGCATGGCCGAGCTACGGCTGTCAATAATAGAACCAGATTTCTATGGCCTGTGAATGTCTTTATAGGCAGGTAACAGGTGCAGTGCATATATATCTGGAACGCAGTCCTGTACACTGAGAAAGGGACCAAATTTTGCCCGCAATTCAGCAGTTTTGGGATGGCAACCGCTTTGGTTCTTTCCTTGTTAGAGCCCTTGCAGACTTTATGTGGAAGGTGGCAGAACAGATCTTTCTGAAGCACCAAACACTGAAAAAAAAACAGCACCCACAAGGATGTGTGTGGTTTGCTGCTCCAAGCGCAACGACAACGTAAGAAAAATCTGTAAAGAAACGCGTTTCTGTTGTCTCGACTGCGACGTTGGACTTTGTGCTGTACCTTGATTTAAAAATGTTCATACCCGAGACGTTTACTCAATAATGATTTTGCACCCTTGTTTGACCCCCCCCCCCAAAAAAAAAATCAGACTTTCGAAATATATTATTTAAGTTTAATTGAATAAAAAGTATTGTTATCATTAAATTATTATTTGTTATTATTTATTATATTATAATTTATGATTTTGTGTTTCAAACTTTATTATAGTCTACTAGACTCTGGTTTGGACAGATTTATTCCTAAGAATTGTAGGCCTGCAATCTAAAACGCCAAATTTCCATGAAAAATAATGGTACTGCTTTCAGCACCTAAAATCTAAAAGAATCATACCGCCAGGGAGGTTAAAATCCCCATGGACGGGGTCTTGTGTATTCTGCAATATTATGTAACTCTCAGTATTATTGTTACTATTTTGTGTAACTGGTAAAACTTTAATAAAAAACAATTGAAAAGAAAAATTCCACTAAATATTGTGCTTTGGAGGTGCCCTTAGTCTGCTTGTAAAGTGGTGCCTCTGTACCATAGATAGCACCTGCTGCAGCGAAAATGACATTTATAAAGACATTTTTTTTTCCTGCAAGCTTTATTTATTTTGTAAACAACGTCTTGGGGAGCCAGTCTGTATGATGAGGCCACAATTTAGTGCACTCAAAACAAGATTATATTTTTTTGGGATAAACTCTGGTGTCTGTTTCTCAGACTTTGGATAGAAGTAACAGATGTGGAAAAAATGGGCTTTCAGTGTTGGTGGTGCCTTCACACCATAACCCTACAGAGGTACTGTTGATGAAAGCAAGAATTGGCTTTTCTGTAAAAAAATATTATGTGCACTTGTTAAACAGGTGCGAAAAACTGGTACTTGGGTGTTAAAGCGGAGTTCCAACCACAATTAGCATTTTTTTAAAGTATGTCCTTTCATAAGGCGTTTTTATAATATAAATCCGGTCACTTACTATATTACAATCCACCACCGCTCCGCATAGTTATTCAAAAAATATAGTTTATAAAACTATGTCCACACTGTTGTCATTTTGCTTGTAGGCATTATAATTGGACAGCACACTGCATCCTGGGAAATGATGACACACATTTCCCAGGAGTATTAGAGGGAGATGATGTCAGAATCCTAGGTGATTTCAAAGGCAGATTTCGTGGGACCGCATAGCAACAGGCATTTCCAGATGAGTAAAAAAAAAAAAAACGTTTTTTTCTTTTTTAGGTCTAATGAGCACAATAATGAAAAAAAAAAATCCTATACTATCATAGTCTGCTGGTGTTGCTGTGTCCTGTTGCTGTGCTGTCTTTCAATGCTCTATTTTAAAACTCAAATTGTGAGTATAATGATTGATTTTAATATTTTAATAAAAGTTACCCAAACGGTATCACACTAGGTCGGTGCGCCCTCCGTTCTTTTTCTTTTTGCTCCTAGTTTCATGAATTCCCACGATTCTGAGGAGGGCTGCAAGACTCTGGAAGATACCGTGTAATTGGATGACACCACCCCATAGCAAGAGATACCGGAGCGCAGGAGATTTGTTTTTGTTTGGTACCTTTTCAATTAATTGTGTGAACAGACACAATCTTTTATCTGTCGCAAAACCTTCGGCAGCACTGATTGCCCATTCAGGGTGGCCCAGCAGCTCAATTGCATACTGGGCAAGTTCTGGCCAGTGGACTATTCTCATGGCCCAGTAACCCAGTGGATCTTCAAATAGAAATCTTGCCATGTTTGTTTTTGCCCCTAGATAATCTCCCACCATATGGTGCAGATGTTGCCGATGGGATGTGAAAGCTGACAGCCCTGGTCCCCCCATGACTAAAAAATATTTTAAATGCATCACTGAGGCAGTCCTCTTCTCTACCACTTCTCCTTTGACCAACAGAAGCCTCAAAACTAGCGTCTGGAAAGGCATTACATAAACACCTCTTTAAGGTATCCTCAAGTAATTTCATCCTCTGCTCCCTCTGTGGGAACAGGATAAATTCTGAGACTTTCCCCTTGTAATGATGGTCAAGGAGGTTTGCCAACCAATAATGATCCTTCTCCTTGATTACACAAATTCTCTGGTACTTTTGTGTGCTTTAAAGAACAAGGGAGCCCATGCACCACAAGTTTGTGGAGGCATGAGAAGCAGCATCCTCGAGGTCACTGAGAACACCAGTATCTGGAACCGCCTCCTCCCAACCACGTACCACCACAGCAGACACCTTCCATCCCTCCGGGTGGGCGTCATATGACGTCCTGGGCTTCCTGGTTGGGCGTGCCCGCTATTGCCCGTTTTCACAGCAGGACCGTGGATCACCATAAACACACAGATTCACGTCCTGACAGAAGTGAGGAGACCGGTGTGTGTGTGTTCCCAGTACAGAGGAACACAGATCGGTATCCTCCCCTTGTGAGTCCCCTCCCCCTACAGTTAGAATCACTCCCTAGGGAAGATATTTATCACCTTGATCGCCCCCTAGTGTTAACCCCTTCCCTGCCAGTCACATTTACACAGTAATCAGTGCAGTTTTATAGCACTAATCACTGTATAAATGTGAATGGTCCCCAAAACTTATCAAAAGTGTCCGATATGCCCGTAGCAATGTCACTGTCACAATAAAAATCGCAGATTGCCGCCATTACTAGTAAAAATAAATAAATAAATTAAAATGCCATAAATCTATCCCCTATTTTGTAGATGCTATAACATTTGCACAAACCAATCAATATACGCTTATTGCGATTATTTTACCAAAACTATGTAGAAGAATATATATCGGCCTAAACTGAGGAAAAAATTTGATATTTATTAAATTAAAAAGTAAAAAATATTGTGTTTTTTTTCAAAATTGTCGCTCTTTTTTTGTTTATAGTGCAAAAAATAAAAACCGCAGAGGTGATCAAATACCAGAGAACAAAATCTCTATTTGCGGGGGAAAAAACATAATAATTTCATTTGGGTACAGTGTTGCATGACTACGCAAATGTTATTCAAAGTGCGACAGCGCTGAAAACTAAAAATTTGGTCTGGGCAGGAAGGAGGTGAAAATGCCCTGCATTGAAGCGGTTAAACTGACCATTTATAAAGCACAGTGGTGTAAATGTTCTTAGTGCTTTGCTTGCTTTGGTACATGTCAATAAATAGAAAAAGGTATAGGGGGGACCCAGTTAGGCCGCGTACACACGTCCGAGAACCTCGTCGGGCTAAACCCATCGTTCCGCCCGACGAGGTTCCCGATGAGCGCCCCGTACACACGACCGAGCTTCTCGGCAAGAACCAGGGAGAAACTCGCTGGGAGACATATTCTGCCGAGAAAATCGGTCGTGTGTACACTTTCGACGAGCAAACCGTTGGGAAGCTCGTTGAGCCAAAATAGAGAGCATGCTCTCTTTTTCCTCGTTGTTCAATGAGGAAATTTGGCTCGACGATCTTTTCGACCACTCATCGGGAACCTCGTCGGGCGGAACGATGAGTTTAGCCCGACGAGGTTCACGGACGCGTGTATGCAGCCTTAGAGTTATTTGACATGCCTCTACTCTCTATACTATGGGCTATATTTTATGTATGAAGTGTAAAGTGCGAATCAATATATACCACAAGTTTTAAGCTGCTTCATGGTGCATGTTATTTTTAAAGAAAAACTGCAATGTAACTGCAACCTCCATGTAGACACTAAAATCAACATGTCAAACAGATTAAATAGTAGGTGGAATTGAGAGAATTTCAAGGGGGACTCAGCAGAATTAATATACTAAAGGCAAAAAGGGTTGTTCACTTTGTACGGGAATTTCCCCCTGGCCTAGTGAATGTGATTAAAATTCACTTTGCAAAGAAAAGCCAGTCATACACAAGGAACATTTTTTTTACTGCATTTTTTTTTGTAAGTGAAAGAAAAATTGATTGATCACAAGCATCTACATTTATTGTGTAAACTGTCATAGACATGGCAATGGCAGCCCTCGTCCTAGTGAGCGAGTGAGTGTGTAACGTATAGCGCTACAAATGCTAACAAAATCGCCTCAAGGCTCTTTTGCATCCAGTGTCGTCCTGTGTCTTCAGAAGAGGTGGGTCTTACGTTTTTTTTCCTGAAACCCTTTTCCTTGGACTGCAAATCTTTGTTCTCCTTTAGATTTGTAGCGGGTCTTGGGGATGTAGAGGAGGTTTTGGTTAGTTGACTGGAGGGTGCGATTGGGGTGTAGTGTTTTATTTTCTTGCATAGGTATTGAGAAGCGTTTCCTCATGTGCATTTGTGAGTGAGGCAGAGGGTCTTGAATGTAACCCGATTCTTCACAGCTAGCCAATGGAGGGTCCTCAGGGACAGGGTGATTGATTCCCAGTTTTTTTTTCCTGTTACCAGTCTGGCTGCTGTGTTCTGGATGACTTTTAGATGCGATTTGGTATTTGGGCAGTCCGAGGTAGAGGGAGTTTGAGTAGTCGAGTCGGGAATTGATGATTGTTACAACTACTCTCTTCCGGTATGATGGGGATGAGTCTACACAGCAGGCGGAGAGGGTAGTGAGATCCGCTGACTACTAATCCTATTTGTGCGTCCATAGTCTTGTCTGAGTCAAAGATGACTCGGAGGCTTTTGACTTTGGTGCTTGGGGTGATGGTTTATCCAAGGATGGTGGGTGTTGTGCATGTTGTCCTAGAGTTTTTTTTTCAGGTTTACGTGGAGAAACAGAAGTTCTGTTTTGGATCCATTAAGTTTTCTAGTGCATGGTATTGGTCTTTTTTGTTGGTGGTGTGAAGGTAAAGTGTAGTGTCATCAACATAGGAGTAATAGAGCAGGTCCTGTTTGCTGATGATTTTGACGTGTATTCAGAGGTAGATGTTGAAGAGCACGGGTGACAGAGGTGATCCTTGAGTGACTCTGCATGTAATTGTAAGTCCTTCTAAAGTGAAAGCTCCTAGTTTCACTGTCTGGGATCGATTCTCTAGGAAGGATGCAAACCAGGGCTGATCTGAGTCTGCGACTCCGGCTACTTCTGTGAGACGAGTGAGCAGAATTTTGTGGTCTACTATTTTGTGTGTCAAAAGCTGCGCTGAGGTCCAACAGCACCAGGAAACATGATTTTTGAGAAATGCAGTTTCTGTCTCGTGGCCTGGGCGGAAACCAGATTGTAGTGGGTCCAAGAGTTTGTAGGTGTGGAAATGGAGTTGTAGCTGTTGTACTACTGCTTTCTCAATGATCTTTGAGATGGCGTTAAGGCTTGTTACCGGTCTGCAGTAGTTTGGGGTTGAGGTTTGGTTTCTTTAGGAGGGGTTTGATTATGCCTTGCTTGAGGGAGATTGGAACAATACCTTCTTTGAATGATTGATTTATGAGATGTGTTATGGTGGGTGCCAAGATGTCGGTACGTTCTTTCAGAAGTTTTGTGGAAATAATATAATTTGGTGATTTGCTGTCTCGGAGGCTTCTGATGATGATTTTGGTGATGTGGATGGTGATTGGGACCAGAGTAAATTTAGTTGATTGTAGAGTATTTATATGGCTTTTTTCTTCTTGCTCTGGTCGAGTGAGGTTAATTGTTTTTTTCTGCTGAATTATTTCCTGAATGTTTGTGATTTTGACAATACAAATATCAGATAGCTCATTGCAGAGGATCACCCCTCTAACTAATTTCTTCCAATTCAGGGCTTAATCATAGAAATTCGGACCCCATCTCTATCATTTAAGGAGTTGTAAATAAAAAACATTTTTTTGCTGATATGACTGTTTACAGGGTATAGAGACATAATAGTTAACTGATTCCTTTTAAAAATGATTAAAAATAGATACAAATCAATCATATAATGTACCTGTAGTTTCTAGTTTAGTTTTTGCATGTTTTTTCCTGCCTATCTGCCTTACAGAGCATACAGAGCCATAGAGCAGTGATGGTTTGGAAAACGAAACTAGAAACTAGACACACAGTAATCACACCTCCTTGAAGTTAGTGACAACAGAGAGAAAGCTCCCAGCACTGGGGTCATCAGGAAACAGACAACCAGGAAGTGTGGAGATCAGAGAAGAATTACAGCAACTTGAGATCAAAAACGAACAATGAGGACATGAAAACAGCACTGCATTAAGGTAAAGGAAGCTATTAAGATAAAAAAAATGTCCTTTACAAACCCATTAAGCCCTGATTGGGTAAAACTCTTTAGAAGGGCGGTCTTAGGACAGGGACTGCCATTGCCATGCCTGCGGACAGTTTCTACAATAAATGTGGATGCTTTATCTATCCAGTGTGGGCCACCTTTTTCTATCACTTTCAGTTACAGAGCGTGGATGGCTCAGCCTGCTTTTTGCACCTAAAGTTCTTCTTGCACCTAAAATAAGTAATATATATATATATATATCATAACAGCATAATATATATTAACAGCACATGGAACCAAAAAGGTCCAAAAAGGTCCAAAGGTGGAAACAGTTCAGGCTGTTAAATGGAGTTTGGGAAATTAAATGTTTATGTTAATGGGGATGTGCACTCAGGGCTGCCGTCAGTGGGGAACAGAAACCGTGTTCCAAATCTAGAGGGTCAAACAAGGAGAGAGGCGCCTCTGGGTGCAGTATCTTAAAAACAAATTTATTTACAAAGCCAAAAGTAAGAAACCCACTCACATTTAGGTGGTAATATCTAGGCATACCATAGGTTTCTCCAGGAGGGAGAGGTGGCTGTCATCTGGTGTGTTAATTTATCCATTTGATGTCCTCTGGTGTAGCGTTGTGCGATGAGGAGTCAATCCTATTTCCTTTGGTGTTGGTAAGTGGGTGCAGCGGATGAGATGATCCTCAGCAGGCACATCGACGTGCAGCCTGAACAGCGGGCGATGGATGGTGACGTCACCAGGCAAGCAATGCGTTTCCAAATGCTAGGCAGTGGGTGACACGGCTGCTGCATTCCTTTGTCAAGCTGATGTGGTGAAGCGAGGAGCTAGTTTTTTGTAACAGGGCGGGTGCCTGCTGAGGATCATCTCATCCGCTGCACCCACTTACCAACACCAAGGGAAATAGGATTGACTCCTCATCGCACAGCGCTACACCAGAGGACATCAAATGGATAAATTAACACACCAGATGACAGACACCTCTCCCTCCTGGAGAAACCTATGATATGCCTAGATATTGCCACCTAAATGTGAGTGGGTTTCTTACTTTTGGCTTTGTAAATAAATTTGTTTTTAAGATACTGCACCCAGAGGCGCCTCTCTCCTTGTTTATGCCTACTGAGGGATGCACCTCCTTAATTCCAGAAAAAGAATACCACTTTGGTTTGTAAAGTGAATGCCAAGCTAAATCCATTTAGTTTTGAATAGAGAGAAACCGTTTTAAAACTTCTGTCAGGTTTTTACAGCTGTGTGTGTAAGTGAAGGGAAGCGCTGACAGTTCAATAATTAATCGCCGGCTGCACCTGAAATCCCTGAATACCAAGAATAGAAAGGTGCGCTGACTATGTGTAAAAAGTAGGGAAAACCCACAGTGAAAACTACAGAAAAATAAAAAAATATTAACCTGTGTAGAAAAACAAAGGGGGTGTAAATATACACAATGGCCCAGATTCACAAAGCACTTATGCTGACGTATCTCCAGATACGTGGTGTAAGTACAAATATCGTACGTCGTATGTCGTATCTGTGCGCCGAACTCACAAACGTACATACGCATAAAAACAAACTTCATCCCACCAAAGTAACTTGCCTACGCCGAAGTAGAGTGGGCGCATATTTACGCTGGACGCATGTGGCTTTCCCATTTCTATTCAAATATGCAAATGAGGGAGATACGCCGATTCACGAACGTACTTGCGTCCGGTGCATGATTTAAGCAGTTTGCGTAAGTTTTACGTTTGGCGTAAATTTATTCCCCATAGATGAGGCGCAACCCATGCAAAGGTATGGACCAGGGAACACAAGCCTACGTATTTTACGTTGGACGTCTGTGAACATGGGCTGATGTGGGTCTGGCCAATGTGTAGTTACTAAATCCGGGCCAATCTGTAGTTACTGCATAGTAACCAATTACCTTCTTAGTTTTATTAACAAAGCTTAATTGAACAAGCTGAAGTTAGAAGCAGATTGGTTACTATGCATAGTTGCACCAAATTCTGTGTGCATCAATTTTAGTAAATCTCCCCCATGGTGTATTCACAGGCATCAGACTTTTTGTATATCTTCTTGTGTTATAGGTCATTCCAATCCTGGAATTCTATACTGACTCTGGACATGAGTCAGTATAGAATGAGGAGGAAGATGTGAAGAAGTGCAAAGAGGTATAACATGATATAGAGACCAGTGTGCTGATAAAGGGGCTAAAAAGAGCATTTTTTAGACATTGGATTATAAAAATTAGGTACAGTCAGGGCTTTTTTTCAATGGGAACATAAGGGAATGCAGTTCCGGTACCTTCAGCGCCTTCAGCACTAAATGTATGTAAGGGATGTGGGGTGTGCTGGAGGGTCTATTGATGCTGGCTGCTGGGGGGTCTATTGTCACTGGTGGGAATCTGTTTTTGTGGGAGGGTCTATTGTTGCTGGTGGGGAATCTATTACTATTGAGGGAGAGGTCTGTTGTTGCTGTATTCTGACGGGTCTCTTGATGCTGGCTTTTGAGAGATCTGTTGTTGCTGCTGGCTGGTCTAATGTTGCTAGGGTGGTATTTTGTTGTAGGTGTTCCCTTGTTGCTATGTGTGGGGGGGGGTCTATTGAGTGGGGAAATGTATTGTTGCTGGGGTGGGGGTCTATTGTTGCTGGGGGGGACCTATTGTTGCTGGGGTGGGATCCATTGTTGCTAGGGGAGTTTATAGGGGAGTCTATTGTTGTGTTGGCAATCTATTGTTGCTGGGGTGGGATCCTGTTGTTGCTGAGGGGACCTATTGTTGCTGGTGTGGGGTCCATTGTTGCTAGGAGTCTATTGTTGTGTGAAGGAACTATTGTTGTTAGGGTGGGTTCTATTGTTGCTGGCTAAAAGGGATCTAACTTACTTATTTTCTTGTTAATAGATAAGAGCAAATTCCATATAAATTATTTAGTACCACAAAAGCACACACTCCCCCATGTCGATATACTCCATGATACTTGGAGCAGTACTGGGAGGTGAGTTGGACCAAGGGACGCTGCTCAGAGGAGCATAGGGCATGTAGACAAGGGAGGACTCATAAGGGGGGAGTTCCTGCACCTATTGTCTGAGAAAAAAAACCCTGGGTACAGTTCAGGAGAGGCATACTTTAAAGGACATTTCAAGCTGTAGGTTACAGAATCAACATAGATTCTTACATTTAGGCTGTATAGTAACTTTATAAGCAGGTTAAAGTGACACTAAACTCTGGCTTTTAAAAAAAAAATCTTTTAAAGGGTGACTCCACTAAGCAAACAAGAAAAAATGTAATGTTACATACAGTATATAACTGATAAAAAAGCCATATTGTTATTGAACGTCGTTAAGAATTACTTTTCCTTTTTAATCTGCAGGCTGTAATTTTCTGTAAAATCAATGTTATATGGCAACCTGGAGGTGTTTCATACATCATTGCTGTATGGAATGCCCACAGAAATTTTATATTCTGCTTGTGTGAGTGCAGAGCGGGAAAATGGCATTGCGCCGTCTTTGATTTGGTTCTCGTTACCTGGTCTTGGGTCTTTGTCTGTTTTAGCTTGGACTTCCTCCTGCTGTACATCCCATCAATTTATGCCCGGGAGTCTCAGCAATAAGTAGGTCACCTTGGGGATGTGGTAGTCGGCTGAGACTTTGCGTTGTGGTAGATGCAGAGCGCTAAGCAGCCATGTCCTGCCTAGTCAGCTTTGTGCATGCGCCACATAACCACCCTCCCTAGCTTACTCCTAAAATGGGCTAGGACAATGGACTATGGGATATATAGTGTGCATAGAGCAGTGCACATGATCGCAACTAACATGCACTGCTCATTCCAAATGAATGGAACTGAGGGGGGAAATTAGAGGTTTTGGAGCTCACAGACAATGTTTCATGGAAACAGAAAAATACAGTAAGAAACAGTTTAAATAAAAACAGATTACAGGACAATTAAGTAGTGGATGTGTATGGATTATTTTTGGAGAATGAGGCCACGTACACATGATCAGACCGGTCCGATGAAACTGGTCTGCAGACCAGTTTCATCGGACCTGTTCGATGGTGTGTACGGCCCATCAGACCGTTGTCCGTCAGACCAAAGTTTTAAAACATGCTTTAAAACCTGTCTAATGGACACCTGTCCGTCGGACAGGTTCGATGGTTAAGTACACAAAAGCATCGCACCAAAAACCTGCGCATGCTCAGAATCAAGTCGAAGCATTGAACTTTGTTGTGTTCTACCTCACCGTGTTCTGGTCTGATCGGATTTTGATCCGATGGTGTGTACGCACATCAGACAAGTTCAGAGTTGTCTGATGAAAACGGTCCGTCGCACAAGTTTCATCAGACCGGTCTGATCGTGTGTACTTGGCCTAAGGATATCTTTTAGTGTCATGTTAACTACTTCAGTTTACTTTTTCCTAACCTATTTCCATAGTAAAAAAAAAATCAATCCTCCTAAACAAACATCTAACAGCAGGTAGGCAGCACCGTTTTGTATAAGCTGAAGGTAGCTTATTTAAACAATGTGCACATGTGGTGAGTAATGTGCCTTGAAAATAGTGATTCACTGTAGACCTGTGACATGTATTGTGTACCATGATTACAAACACCTATATTTGTCAGAATGGCAGACTGGTATTAAAATGCCTCTTTTTCCTTTTATTTAAACTTTCTCAATTTCAACATGTGCCAGGAAATGAACCCATCTAACCATGTCCTTAATTATCATGGTTGGAAGCATTCAGCTAAATCTTTATTTTCTTTCACAAAATGAATACATATAACACTGATTTACCTACATAGGCATCTTTGGAAAATTGCTATCGAAATCTAGCAAATAACATTTTATTTACCTGTCCAGGCTCATGGCTGTCATAATGGCTGTGCATGCAAACTGATTGCATGTATCCAAGGATGTAATTATAGTACAAAGTGGGCTTCCGAACACCCACTCTCCTCCTCTGGCCCATTGATGGATTAGAAATGGCATTCCAATAATGTGGACAAGATCTGCCACTGCCAGATTACATATATAAATATCAGGTATTGTTTTTCTTCTAGATCTAGAATAAACAAACAAAAATGGTTTAGCATCACTTATTTGTTTAAACATTTAAAAAAAGGTCAAAAAGATAAAATGCAACTGTATTTTTATTGCATTTGCTCTGGTTTTATTACATTATTAAATTATGTATTGATTAGGGCATTTCCAAAACAGAATAGACGAAAATACTGTTTAACCACTTCAATACTGGGCATTTTAACCCCCTTCCTGCCCAGGCCAATTTTTAGCTTTCAGCACTGTCATACTTTCAATGACAATTGAGCGGTTGTGCGACGTGGCTCCCAAACAAATTGCTGTCCTTTTTTTCCCACAAATAGAGCTTTATTTTGGTGGTATTTGATCATCTCTGTGGTTTTTATTTTTTGTGCTATAAACAAAAAAAGACTGACAATTTAGAAAAAAACACAATATTTTTTACTTTTTGCCATAATAAATACTGTATCCCAAATTTTTTTTAAATATTTTTTTTTCTCAGTTTAGGCTGATACGTAGTGTTTTACATATTTTTGTTTAAAAATTTGCAATAAGCATATAGTGATTGGTTTGCGCAAAATGTATCATGCCTACAAAATAGGGGATAGATTTATGAAATTTTTGTTTATTATTTTTTTTACTAGTAATGGTGGTTATTTTTGTCAGAACTGCGATATTGCGGCGGACAGATCAGACACTTTTGTGCAAGGGACTCTCCCTGACAGGACGTGGATTCACATCCCCAGCTCTATAACTGCCAATCGGATTCCCTGGCGGACATCGTGGCCGCCAGGCATGCGCATCGTCACCCTGTAGGCCGAGAGGCCCGGGGACGTCATATGACGTTCACCCAGGATGTCAGAGCCACCTTGTGTACGTTATATGACTATAGTCGGGACGGGAAGTGGTTAAAGAATATAGACATGAAAATGTATTTTTGTATCATTTTGTTTAATATAGTTCATTTTTTTAATTTTGAAGTATAGAAAGTTGGATGTTTACATGTATTCCTTTTGTGTGTTTGAGAATTAATATTACAAATACCTTTATATGTATAGCTTGTGATAATATATACGCATAGACACTGTTATAAATAGTCCATTGCTCTCATGGTCTTCTTCCCTCCTTCCCCCTATAAACAGTGTATAAATATCATGGGGTAGATTCACATACACTTAATAGTCCGCTGCGTAATCGAAATACTCTACGCTGCCGTATTTTACCAGGCTCTACACCGAATCCTGGTAGATTTTTGCCCGTACGATACGGCGGCGTAATCTATTTCTCGCCGCGTAATCGAAATATGCGATTGGGGGGCGTGAAGCATTTAAATTAAGCGCGTCCCCGCGGTGATCGAACTGCGCATGCTCCGTTTAGAAATTTCGCGAAATCACATCGTTGCGTCATTCGTTGTTTGAGTAGCGGCGTTTACGAACATTCCTATTCCCGGAAGACTTACGTTAAAAATAATAAAAGACGTCGGAAAACGCAGAAATTCGACGCGGGAATGGCGGCCATACTTAACATGGGCTGTCTAATATTAGAGCAGCAAAAAGCTGGTATAGTGTTACGCAAATAAAAGATGACTAAAGGTGCCGTAAGAGATTGCGATTGAAGATCGTAATTTCGGGGATCGTCGGCAAAAGCTCATTTGGATACCCCGACGCGGAAAACGACGGGAAGTCCACCCAGTGGCCGCAATTTTATTGCAGCGTAGATCCGAAGGCGTACAAACACGTAATCCAGTCGAATTGAAGCCCGCAGCCGTCTATTCATGGTTTGAGGTTTTCGACTAGCTAGAAGACGCGCGTAATTTGAAATTACTCCAGTCTAACACCAGTTAGACAGGCGTAATGGCTCTCTGAATCTGGCCCCATGTTTTTAACCTTGCACATGATTGCGTGTATTGCAAAGTTACATAATTTTTTGCTTAACTTCACCTCATTTATTAACCCCTTCCCGCCCGCCATATAGCAATATGACGGCCAGAAAGTGGTTCCATTATCCTGATTGGGTGTCATATGGCGCACAGCAGGATAAGCCATTAGCGTACGCTCGTGGGGGCACACACCGTGGCAATCAGTGGTGTGACGTGTCGGTCTGACACACTGCATCTCCGATCCAGGGATAGAGCCTCTAACGTAGGCTCTTTACTGTGTGATCAGCTGTGTCCGATCACAGCTGACTACAGTGTAAACAAGAAGAGCCAATTATCAGCTTTTCCTCCACTCGCACTGACAACTGCGAGTAGAGGAGAGCCGATCGGCTGCGCTAATAATCAGCACATTGATTATGAGTGCAGACCCACCAAGAATGCCCACCTCAGACCACAAGGTGAGCTGGCCAGGGGTGCCAATTAATGCCCATTAGGATGGCACTCCGTGCTCATCAGTGCTGCCTATCAGTGCCACCTATAAGTGCCCATCAGTGCAGCATATAAGTGCCTCCTCATCAGTGCCAATCAGTACTGCCTCATCAGTGCCTGTCAGTGCAGCCTCATCCATGCCCATCAGTGAAGGAGAAAAGTACTTATTTTCAAAGTTTTGTAACAGAAACAAAGCAAAACTCCCCCCACCAACTTTTCTGTCTTTTTTTAAAGCACAAAAAATAAAAACCTCAGTGGGGATCAAATACCACCAAAAGAAAGCTCTATATGTGGGAAAATAACAAAAAATGTTGTACAGTGTCGCATGACAGTGCTGAAAGCTGAAAATTGCCCTTGGCAGGAAGGGGGGGGGGGTGGAGTGCCCTGTATTGAAGTAGTTAAACCAAGTGAAATTTCACTTTGCAAACAAACAAAAAAAAAAAAAGAAAGAAAAGAGAGTATCTCTAATCTTTTAGCAAATCAAGGTCTCTTTGACTTTTACCACCCTCCTTTCCATTCACTGTGCTTTAACCCTTTTACAAAGTGATTGCATAGTCACATACATCAAATTCATATACAAATTAATTCAGAATGTTCCCATTAAAAACAGAAAGAAAGAAACAGGTTCACATTTGCTAGTACACACCAAAGTAACATAATGAACTCCTAAATATAACGAAATGTGATTATTTATCTGTGGTTCATGAACATAGGAACATTAATGCATCTTGGCAGACACATATTGATTCTTAGTGCTCAGTTGTGTTCAGTGCATAATTGCATATATATATAAAGCTATCTATTAACCTTTTGGGTGAACTCTGAATGTAAGGCACATGTGATACTGAGCAAAACATCTCTGTACTTCAAGATTATTTGCAAGGAACCAGCAGTGTGAGCTTTAGTGGGTACAGAATTGTATTTGTGAAGACTAAAATTAAATACCTACAGTATATGCAGATATTCTACAAATTAAAAATTGCCAGTACCTGACACTGCTGTTATTACTAAACAATGCTCAACATATTAAGTCAAGAAATTAATCATCTCACCAAATGCGATACAGCTAATATTTTTCTTCCTGAGATCATTTTTTACATAATGTCAACCAGTTGTAATAATTAAACTGGTAGTTGTTTTTTTACCTTCAATAATATTAATCTAGTTCTGACTATCAGTCAACTATATTTCCATTGTACTCTGCATTAGGTGTTCAATGATGGATATTTTAGACGTTTTGCAAATTATAAATCATATACAAATGGTACATAGAATTCAGTATCTTTGGTTATTCCAAAATAAAAAAGATTTTTGGAGAATAATATATGCAGCAAGGGATACTTATAACTAGGGTTGTCCCGATACCAATACCAGTATCGGTATCGGGACTGATTCCGAGTATTTGCGGGAGTACTTGGGAAAACAGTCAACAGTCAAAACAGAATTGTGTCATCTCTGCAGCGATTCACTCGCTCTCCTGGCTTCCTTTTCGGACTGGCAGGGAGACGGCTGAGAGGATGCAAAGTAAAGCTGAGGCTGTCCGCCTGCCCCGTCTGTGTCCTCTCTCCAGGCAGCATGAAGTGGCTGAAGCAGAGATTCTCCACAGGGTGTACAGTGCACAGCATCAGGAAGCCCAGCCTGCTGATTGGTCTGCTTCTGCTATTATCCTATCACTCGCACTGCGTACAAGTGCCAAGACTTGTTGCTATGGTCAAATTAAGGGGGGGTAATGCTTTTGTTACAACTTCACGGCTTCTGAAAGCACATCGTTGTTCAAGCAGTGGACAGCTCTTCTGTGTTCTGTGACCGATTTTATACCATTGTGTTTTTTCATGTTATCGTTTTGCTGAATCATCTGTGAATTGTTATCTATACAGCTGGTAGATGTGTTCTGTCATTACATTAAACATAGTGCCTTTGGCTCTTTAACAGTGTTGATAGACTAATGTTCACTTACTGTATTACTTCATAGTAGTTTACAGTGCAAGCCTTTTGTTATAAGGAGTAGTGTTGCTCACGAATATTCGCATTGTGAATATTCGTTACGAATATTGCATATTCGAGTATTCGCGAATAAATCGAATATCGCGGTGAATATTCGCTATTGCGAATATTCGTATTTTTTCAAATTTATTTTTAAAACAGATCACATCCTAGTGATCTCCATCGACGTCTAAAAGCATTGCTGGTATGATTAGAGACCCTGGGCCGAGTAGCTGAGGCGATCCTTTTATGTTGCCGAAAATTTGCAATGCGAATATTCGTATTACGAATATTCGCAAATACTTTCTCTGCCCTTCTGTGTATTGTGTATAAAAAAAAAAAAAGTTTTTAGTTTAGTTTAGCTTTAGTTTAGTCATATAAGTTTGTGTAAGTAGAGTCAGGCCTCGTACACACGAGGGGATATGTCCGCTGAAACCGGTCCGATGGACCGTTTCAGCAGACATCTCCGCTCGTGTGTATGGGCTAGCGGACAGATTTCTCCACCCGACATATTTCAAAGCATGCTTTGAAATCTATCCGGTGGGAATCTGTCCGCCCGACATGTCTGCTGGTTAGTACACTTACCAGCAGACATGTCGTCCCCCACCGCCGCCGCACCGCCGCCGAATGGATTCGGCGCATGCGCGGAAGTGTTTAACTTCCTGGTGCGGTGACGTGGCGGTGACGTGGCGGCGTCAACGTCACCGCCGCATCACCGCCACGTCACCGCGCCGTCCGGCGGCGGAGAATTTGATCCGATGGTGTGTACACGCCATCGGATCAAACTCCCGATCGGACATATCCGATGGAAATGGTCCGCGGACCGTTTTCATCGGATAAGTCCGATGGTGTGTACGAGGCCTTAGTGTTTAGTGCATATTAGTTTAGTAATCCAGGAAATGATCTCCGTTTTCGCGTGTTGACGAGAATTTCGCAATCAATTTCGCATTCGCATTAGCAAAATTTCGCATTTTTTTTGGATAAAATATCACGAATATTCGATATTAACGAATATTTCGCGAATATTCTTCTATATATTCGTGAAATATCGCGAAATCGAATATGGCGTATTCCGCTCATCACTAATAAGGAGTAATCTGCATTGTTTTAAAAACATTCCTTTTGTGCTTTGCAAGGATTTATCAGTATGGGAAGCTCCTGGAAAGTGTGGATAAGTTCAGTGACGAGCCAAAAGATAATTCCATCTTTTGCAAAAAAAAAACGTAATGCACCCATACTAAAACCCCCATAATAAATGTGCTTTTAAAAAATATATATATATTTATTATTATTATTCCCTCCATTTTAGACTGCAAAGCATTGCAACTAGCGATGCACCGATGCATTTTTTTTTTTTTAATTGGGGAGTACCAGTACAAAGAATCGCACACATTTTCAACAGGAATCCAGTGCACTGTTCTACGGTGCATACTCTATATGAATTTTGTCTGGTTCTTCAGAAGAAGTGATACGTGGGTGGCCCTGTCGGCCACCTCCTGCCTGATATCATGCAACTGAAAAATTGAAGGAACTGGATGGGAAATTGTTGACTGCACAATGCCTGCATCCAATCAGATGCAGTTGTCACGGGTAGTCTGATAGAAGCTGGCTGTCAGAATAAATTCGCTCCTGTATAGAATGGACAGGCTAAGCGAAAATAATCTGTGTGTGTGTGTGTATCCAGCTTTAGTATGCAGAAGGGAGGTGGAGGGGGGGGGGTTGCACACTGTTACTTTTTTTTGTGTCACTGCCTAAATATGCGTGTAGCATGAAATGTGATCAGAAAGGTGGACTTGGCTACTACTAGAGTTAAAATAGCCCTACATTTTTAATTTACTTTTTGCACTCGCGCAATTTAAGGCATCATGTTTGTAAACCTGCACAATAAGTTTTTATGTCTTCAGTGCATGTTCAGTCCTGGGCCATCTGAACCATAACAACTAGGGTTGTCCCGATACCGATACCAGTATCGGTATCGGGACCGATTCCGAGTATTTGCCAGAGTACTTTTTTTGTATATGGGGGACATGGCTGCAATATGTGGGGGGACATGGCTGTATATGGGGGACATGGCTGTATATGGGGGACATGGCTGCAATATGTGGGGGACATGGCTGTATATGGGGGACATGGCTGCAATATGTGGGGGGACATGGCTGCAATATGTGGGGGGACATGGCTGCAATATGTGGGGGGACATGGCTGCAATATGTGGGGGACATGGCTGCAATATGTGGGGGGACATGGCTGCAATATGTGGGGGGACATGGCTGCAATATGTGGGGGGACATGGCTGCCTTTGGGGACACATTTAAAAAAAGTATCGGTATTCGGTATCGGCGACTACTTGAAAAAAAGTATCGGTACTTGTACTCGGTCCTAAAAAAGTGGTATCGGGACAACCCTACTTATAACCAATGTACTCATGTCAGGAGACACTTGAGATCTGATGCACCAATATAATACAAGGGCATGCACATACCCCTGCCAATATAGCTTGCATAAAATAATTTTTGCATCTAAGTTGGGATATATATACAGTATGGGCCAGATTCACATACACTTAATATTGCGCTGCGTAATCGAAATACTCTACGCTGCCGTATTTTACCAGGCTCTACACCGAATCCTGGTAGATTTTTGCCCGTACGCTACGGCGGCGTAGTCTATTTCTCGCCGCGTAATCGAAATACGCGATTAGGGGGCGTGAAGCATTTAAATTAAGCGCGTCCCCGCGGCGATCGAACTGCGCATGCTCCGTTCAGAAATTTCCCGCCGTGCATTGCGCGAAATCACGTCGTTACGTCATTCGTTGTTTGAGTAGCGTTGTTTACGAACATTCCTATTCCCGGACGACTTGAAAGACGTCGGAAAACGTAGAAATTCGACGCGGGAACGACGGCCATACTTAACATGGGCTGTCTAATATTAGAGCAGCAAAAAGCTGGTATAGTGTTACGCAAATAAAAGATGACTAAAGGTGCCGTAAGAGATTGCGATTGAAGATTGTAATTTCGGGGATCGCCGGCAAAAGCTCATTTGCATACCCCGATGCGGAAAACGACGGGAAGTCCACCCAGTGGCCGCAATTTTATTGCAGCGTAGATCCGAAGGCGTACAAACACGTAATCCAGTCGAATTGAAGCCCGCAGCCGTCTATTCATGGTTTGAGGTTTTCGACTAGCTAAAAAACGCGCGTAATTTGAAATTACTCCAGTCTAACACCAGTTAGACAGGCGTAATGGCTCTCTGAATCTGGCCCTGAATCTGGCCAGTTAAACAAAACTGTTTATGAGAGCAATGGTAAGCAGAGGGATCCTGACTACCTACCAAATAAAGCAAAATAATCTATAATTAAAGTCAGAACACCAATGACTAGAAACATTTTATAGAGGTTATTTTCGTGTATGTATAAAAGTAGAATTCTTTGCCTACAGCTTGGAATACATTAAAATAACACAATAGGGGTTATTTACGAAAGGCAAATCCACTTTGCACTACAAGTGTAAACTACAAGTGCAAAGTGCACTTAAAATTGCACTGAAAATGGAAAATTGAATACCTACCTTTCTGTAATTTTCCTTTCCTGGTGCCTACCCATGGCAGCATACCAATGGTCATGGCTCCGCCCCCGATCGACCCACAGGACCAATTAACTCTCTAATAAAAGGGCGTTGCTCCCCCAGTTAGGCATTCTTTGTAACTAGACCTCGGCCCCCACAGCGTAATGTCAACTAAAGGGAGGGTGTATGCTGCCATGGGTAGGCACCAGGAAAGGAAAATTACAGAAAGGTAGGTATTCAATTTTCCATTTTCCTGGTGCCTCCATGGCAGCATACCAATGGTCAATAACTCGCTTACAGGGAGGGTACTGCCTAACAATGTCTATAATGGGACACAGAGTGGAGAGCATCTAGCGTCCCTCTCCCAAAGCCTTGGGAAGGTAAGGACTGACGGATTTAGGCAATAGTGTGCCATACAGGTGTTGAAGGAAGATCAGCTTACTGCCCTGTAACTCGTCTCCGGGGAAACCCGATATAAAGCTGCCCAAGAGGAAACGATCCCTCGCGTTGAGTGAGCGTTTACTGCTTTGGGAATTGGAAGACCCCTATCCGATATGTCTTTTGGATTAGTTCCACCAGCCAACTCGTCACTGTTGTCTTGGAGGCTGCTTTCCCCTTCTTCACACCTTACGGAATAAAAAAGGAGCCGTTGGCCTTTTCGAAATTCGAGAGCTAGACTTAAATGATGTTTCAAAGATCTGACTACATCTTAGGTTGCGTAAGCTCAAGGAGACTCGATCTTGCCCAAAGGTCAGAAGGGCACATTCCTGGTTGAAAAAAAAGCTGAAGGCACCTTGGGAATGAACTGGCGAATAGGTTGCAAAACCACCCTGACCGGGAATAAGGTAATGTAGGGTTCCTGAGCTCCTGGAACTTGGATTTCCGATACCCTGCACCCCGTGTTGATGGTAATTAAAAAGGCCGTCTTCCAGGTAATATCTTCTAACGAGCATTCCTCCGCAGGAGCGAGGGGGGGGTGCTAGAACTCCTAGCACTATTGTTAGATCCCATTCGGGGTACAGAGTTTTCCTAGGAGGACGTAGTCCTAGAACCGCTTTTAGTAATCTATCCACCCGAGGGTTCTGTGCCCATCGCGAGTCTGATAGTGCTGAGATGGTGGAAAGCCTGGACCTTTAGTGTCCTGTGACCTAACCCTAGGTCTAGACCTGACTGTAGAAAAGGGAGAACATTCTGGACCCCGGGAACTAGTGGAATGAATTGGTTTGTTTCCCAACCTGTAATAGGTGGCATTCGTGGATGACTTCCTTGCTAGTAGGGGAGTTTGAATGACTTTGTGCGAACTCCGCAAGTCGCCCAGCCTTCTCCGCTCAATTTCCAAGCCCTCAAATACAAGATTTCTGACTGTGGGTGAAGGAAGCCTCCCTGGGACAACAGGCTGCTTTTGTGCGGCAGAGGAAGTGGGCTGCATAGTGACAGACTAATTAGGAGCGGAAACCATGGCCTCTACGGCCAATGTAAGATGATTATCAGTATGGTGACATCTTCTCTCGTCAATCACTGGAGAAATCTCAGGATTAAGGGAGTTGGAGGAGAGGCATATTCCAGCTGGAATGCCCATGGCTGGGCTAAGGCATCTGCACCTGCAAATGTCGGAAAAGGCCACCCCGGGAAGAACAGTGGGGACTTTGCGTTGAGGGGAGAAGCAAAGAGATCTATTTGAGGAGTCCCCCACTGTTGGCATATCCTATCGAAGACCTCCTGGTCTAGTGACCATTTGTTGTTGTTTGCAAAGGATCTTGAGAATGCGAATGGCTAACTGAATTCTTGGGCCCTGGAAGCTAGGATGCCCAAAGATCGCATAGATTCTTCTCCGCCCAGGGAATTATCGGGGTCACTTTTTGAAAAGTGACTACCTGTGTGTGTCCCCTTGGCTCTGTACGAAGGCCACTGCTGCTCTGTTCTTTTTTTCTTTTTTTTTTTTTTTTGAGCAGAGGGGCTAGGTAAGGGAATGCCATCCAAGCGGCCCTTAGCTCCAGGATATTGGATATTATCCCTTCCGCACTGAACGGTCACCTCCTTCAAACTAGTTTGTTTTGGACGTGAGCTTCCCGAACGACTGGCATCTGATGTAAGGACGGTCCCGGAGGTAGGCCCAAGAGGCCACGACCTTAGAAGATTGGAAGGCCCTTTCCACCCCCCGATGCTGGTACTTCATTGAAAAGGTAATGGTTATCCTCTGCTTGAGGTGTTCCCTTCCCCATTGAGCCCGGTAACCTAACTGGGAATCCCGTGGATGCCATCTGGCCCATTTAACATTGGGATGTATGACGAGAGGGGGCCTATGAGGCCTAGACAGTCTGTTGCCGACATGCTGTGGGGTCCCACTGCTCTCTTCGCTTTTCGGACTAAGATCGGAACTTTCTCGGGTGGAAAAGAAAACCGTTTCCTTTTCTTTTTGAAGAGTCGAATAGGCCCCAAGTAAGTCACCCACTGTGTTGGTGTTAGCTGGTTTTTGCTAAATTGAGCAGCCAGCCGAACCTGGACAAAGTGCTCAGCACTAATTGCATGTGTTCCTCTAAGGTGATATTGTGCTGCGACAGAATCAAAATATCGTCCAGATAGTACAGTACACCTATCCCCCTTTCCCGGAAGGGGGGCCAGGATGGCTCCCCAGACCTTGGTAAAGGCTCTGGGTGCTGATGAGATCCCCAAAAGGGAGGCCCTGGACTTGCCGATGTAGACTGCCCACTCTGAACTTCCCCAAAAGGGAGGAAAAAAAAAAAAAGGTGCTGGAACTGGCTGTGGATGGGAATGTGGAGGTACGCATCTCAAAGGTCTATAGAGAACATCCAGTCCCCTGGCTGGACTGATAGAATAACCGAAATTCAGCGACTTCATCATGAAGTGCTCCCAGAGGTCTGCCCTAAGATACAAGTCAGACTTTTTAGCAGCCACTGCTACAAAAATGTAATTTTTTTGCAAGATACTCCCAAAAGGAAAGGCATGTCTATAGGGATGCAGACCCTGTCACTCTCCTCCGAGCCCTGCAGGTGCAGCAGCTGGCTGATATTTGTTAAACCATTCCCATTAGACTTGCCCAAGAGAATGGGCTGATTATTTGCTGGCCCCTGCAGAGGCTACAGAATGTAGGAGCGGGTTGACCCTTAGTTTGTTCAGGGTATACAGATTTGACAATCTGTTTATATGGGCATTTTCCCCCTAACTCCTTCCATTCTTTCCCACTTTGTTTCTAGAAGCAATACTCAGCCCAGGGTCTACTTCTCTTCTCTTTGGAGGCCAGGATCTTGGTACTTTGGAAGGAACAGGATGGGGAGCGGAAGAAATGGTGGCTACTACCCATTGATCTCTGCAGTTTTCCATCCAAACCTGTGCGATGGACTTGAGTCTTTCTCCCACTGGCCTGGTCTGGGTGGTAGGGGAGTAAAAAAAAAAAAAAGCTTCTGATTCTCCCCTGGTGATGTCGCGGGTTTGGACTTTCCCAGCCTAAGGAAAAAAAAGGCTTGCGAACCTTTCCAGCCTTTCCTGTACTCCTTATGGTGGTAAAATCTTCCTCTCTGCTGGACGGCTGGTCTAGGGGCGAATCTCTTCCTTCTGCCCCCGTCCCGAGAAATCAGGCCGCTCCTTCCACCTGTGACTCTGGTGATCGCAGAGTGCATTTTCTTGCCAAACCACGCCTTCCCGTCGTATGGGGGACGACCCCAAGACTGCTTTGAGGACGGATCTGCTGCCGACCTTCCTATCCAAGATATCCCTAAAAGAGACCGCATCTTCCAAAAGGAGAGTCATACTCTTGGCTTAGTTGCATGACTGAGGCATCCATGGATGGAACAGGGTCACCAATTTTGGCATCTGACTTGGCCAAAAGGGTACAGCCTCTGAAAACGGATAAAGGCGATTTGCCGCTTGTCTACCTTTTGCTATTCCCCAAGGGCAACTCCTTTGATTTCTTCCATTAAGGGGAAATTTGAGACTTTCCTTGTAAAATGAGGAAAATATTTTTTAGTCTTGGATGAGGTTCAGAATTCTTCCCCCATTGAATTGCGTCCTTGACTGCGATTTCAAAAGGCTCCACTATTCGTCCTCTGATGTGCATACCCCTGGCTGTGGGGTAGATGTCCCGTGTGGCCCCGTGATCAGCGGGGGGGGGGGGGGGGACACCTGATGAATAGGCCAGTTTTCTGATTGATTCTTTAATCGGGTCTTGTCTCTCCCCTATGGCCCCCCCAAAAAGCATTGCCCAGGGGCTAGCTTTCTTTTAAGGGTTTTCCTGCCACATACCCAACAATCATCCTTCCCTGGCTAGGAGGAGGTGTGCCGGGAAGAACTCTGATGGCCACTGAATTGTGACCTGTAGCGTGAGAGTGACCAGAGCCTCTGTGGCCTCCTTCTCAGGAGGATCTGCGGGATGAGTCTCGTTGCAGGCTGAGGAGACAAAACCATAAGAGGCTATTTCTGTAAGCCCATCGACGTGCTCTTTTTTTTTTTTTTTTTTTTTTTTACTTACCTGTCAGTTGCAGCCCCACCTAATGGAATGTTGAGGATCTTTTTAAAGCGGCATGGCTATGTCCAGGACAATTTATGGGCAGAATAATTGTAATTACTATAAGGAATCCAATAAAAACACTTAAAGATATAGATGGAGGAAAGAAACATAAGGGAAAGGGTATGCACTTCCATTCCCAGCTCTGATTATATATATATATATATATATTTTTGCATTAAAGAATAAAATCAATCATATCCATTAATATACCTCTTCAAAGATAGCATTCAAAAAACATTTTTTTTTTTTTTTTTTACAAGAAAATAAAGAATTACTATCCAGAAATAACATTGAAATCATTATTATTACATAGGCTTCCCCTTCTGTCTCTTTACCTTGGCAGGGATCCATGATGAGACAGTGCAGGTGTTGGGTGGAGAGGAGTGCAAATAATGCTTCCTCACTGACAGCCTGTCCTCCACCCTATAGGCTGCTTAGGAACACTGGGGGTACCAAGATGGCCGCCGGACATCTACTGCGCATGCGCTGCCACGCCGACGGAGCTCCGCCCCCCGAGATGACGATACTGAGCTGTGTGATGCGCGCGAAGCGCCCGTAGCTACGGAGGAAGCCTGTCACTCGGGGAATCAGCTGGGGAGCCTCTCCCCCCTAAAGCAGTGATGCAAAGGTTATAGCCATAGAAGTGCTAGGCTGTGTCCGACCGGGCATCTGAGACCCCCCCAGGCTAAGATAAACACACAGATAAGGTAATGCTTCCCATACAAACATGTCCAGGACAGCCAGCCCAAATCACCTAACGAGGAGAAGTAATGCTTCCCATACAAACATGTCCAGGACAGCCAGCCCAAATCACCTAACGAGGAGAAGTAATGCTCCTGGAGGTATGTGTGCCATAAAAAGATCCACAGAAAAAAGGGCTCCTATACTTATCTGGCGCCTTTAGCAGCCCAAGCGATAGGACTCCATCCTGCAGGAGAGCATGAACCTGCAATGGTCACACCATATGACGGTGAGGTAGGACTGGTGCGTGATCCTGCGGGGATGAGGACAGAAAAAAGAATGCCTAACTGGGGGAGCAACGCCCTTTTATTAGAGAGTTAATTGGTCCTGTGGGTCGATCGGGGGCGGAGCCATGACCATTGGTATGCTGCCATGGAGGCACCAGGAAAGTGCACTTGGAAGTGCTTTTGCTGTAGATCTGAGGGGAAGATTAGAAATGAGGGGAAGCTCTGCTGATTTTGTCATCCAATCATGTGCAAGATAAAATGCTGTTTTTTTATTTTCCTTACATGTCCCCCTTGGATCTACAGCGACTGCACTTTCAAGTGCACTTTCAGTGCAATTTCACGTGCACTTTGCACTAGTAGTTTGTACTTATAGTGCAAAGTGGATTTGCCTTTCGTAAATAACCCCCATTGTTTCTAATGCAAAATGTATTTAATAATACTTTTTGTTGCCTGTTTTCCAACAAAAATCTAACAGGCCCTTCCCCTTGTCAAAAATCTTCCCATTTAGTGAATTTGTCTGATTCACTAATGGGCAAAATGAGTCAAACTTCTCTTGCATACACACGGTTGCACAAATGTTGTCGGAAATTCCAAATACCAAGAACGCAGTCACGTACAACACGTACCACGGCACTATTAAAGGGAAGTTCAATACCAGTCGTGTTAGTTGAAGTTTAGTGAGAGACGATTTGCGCTTTTCAGCCTTGTGCTTTTCAGTCCGTCACAGCGTGACGAATGTGCTATCTCCATAACGAACGCTAGTTTTACCAGACCAAGCGCTTCCGTCTTGATTCAAAGCATGCGTGGAATTTTGTGCGTCGGAATTGGCTACACACGATAGGAATTTACGAGGATTTTGTTGTCGAAAAATGTGAGAACCAGCTCTCAAATTTTTGTTGTCAGAAATGTTGACAGAAAATGTCCGATGGAGCCTACACATGGTCGGAATTTCTGACAACAAGCTCCCATCGAACATTTGTTGTGTACGCGGCATAAGTGTAACTTACTTAAATATTTTTTGGGATGGGCTATATTTTGATGTATTTCAAGCTGAACTAGTTGGTCTATGCAACACATGAGTATAATCATATTTCTTTTGGGTAAGCAACATATTGAACTTTTTAAAAATAGGCTTCTTTAAAATGTTTTCCGTAGTTGGTGTTCCATTATGGTTTCAGTTAAGCGCGTTGTTGCTTGATTAACTGCTCTGAGGGTAACTGTCGCAATGTTCTTTCAGATAGTTTTCTTGTTAAATGTTCAAACACTTTTTCCTCAGAAAAAAAAAATTCTGTATTAGATGTTTTCTAAAAAGTGATAGTCCAATACAAAGCACTTCCTTCAAATTTAAGCAATTGTAACTGCTTTCTAAGTAAATCTACATGGACCAATCACTGCTAATAATGTCTCAAATGATACTATTAGTGATAACTTTGTGTGTAATACACGAAAGTACTAAGGTCAGATGTTTTGCGGATGACAGTGGTTGGAGAGATTCTTCAGACCTGCCACAATTTTCTGTGCAACATGGCCAATGCTGTTTAATTATATACTCACCTTATAATATCTTCTCATCCGTTTCTCTATAGAAAAGGAAAATATCCTAATCCTGGCCAAATTGTCAGAGTTCATGCTCAAATCAAGGAAGGATTTGGATGTGTTTTAATAAATGACCCTACTAATATTTTTTCCAAAGCACTTACATTTCTAGCTCAATAAACAGTAATTAAAATAAAGTGAATTCTAATAATGTAATAGTATGACAAGGAATGATGTTCCCAACTGGACTTTAAGTACAGTTGCAGCTTTAAAAAAAATTCAAGACAAATTATTCAGCAAAATCAATTACAGGTTTGCGAAAAAAATAAACTGAAATATTTTCAGTTTTCCATTTACAGATGACTTCCCCTTGTGAGCCTAAACTCTATTTTTAGCCACAAATGTATATGTTCTGGTGTTTACTCCATTGCTCTTAGATACATCTCAGCTTTGCCACATTCTTTAAATATGTTTCTAATCTGGAAAGGAGCTTTAGGTTGCAACACAAGCCATTAATAGAAACACTTTTTTGGAAATATTAAGACACGGTTAACAAAACAATTGGAAAGGATAATCAATATACTTGGTACAAGCTCCAGAAGCACATGCTAAAAAATTACTTTTGTGAGTCCATTATGGCCATTGAACCTATCCATATTATATCTTGAAGATAATGGTCTTTCAAATAAATTTTTTTTTACAGATGGAAATGGAAATAATAGCTGGTTCTAGATGTGTAGGGTCTTAATAAATTCACTTTCCTGCACTGGTAGAATGAGACGCTAGTGCACATGTGTATTCATGGGTAAATATGGCCAGCTTGTGGATGATGGCTATTTTTAGTGGGTGTTTTCTGTAACATAGCTTACTTCAGATAAACAACTGGCAAGTGAAATTGAGTTCAATATGAAGAAAATATAGCACCACAATTTAATCAAAAATAAGTTATAATTAAAACAGCTGAACCATGAATACAAAAGATATTCATTTTATATATATATATATATATTTATATATATATATATTAAACAAAAAGAGGGCGTAAAATAAGCAGGTATCAATCCTAATACAGCTGATAAATGGTAAAATAGTAAAAAGATCATTGTCTAGTCTTATAAGACAAATATGCTTTCTTTATTTAGATTAACAATTCATATTTTATTAATAAAACACACAGAAAGAAGGGAAAAAGAGTAATCGCCATCAGATCCTACATTAGTATATATTAATAAAAATCTAATAGTGTTATCGGTCCTTGTTGCTAAACGGGTGCCGTTCAATCTAGTGCTGCTCCAGACAGACCAGCAGGGCAGATATGTATTTATGCACGCCACTATTAACGCATCCCCTATCCTGTTACTAGCCTGCTATATCCCCCCCCCATACAACTCAGCTGTAATTAAGGAGGGCCTTGCCTTTATGGCACAATATCCCTCAATACCGGCAGTGTGGATGGGGGATTTTAATATGACCCTCACTCCTGCTCTAGACCGAATGGGTATACTGGACCCCCCTCTCGACCCGCCGACCCACACTAGACTACACCGCATACTGACCGACTTTGCCCTTGTTGATACATGGCGCCACAAACACCCGCACACACAGGCTTTCTCGTGCTTTTCAGCCAGCCACAACACTATGTCACGCATTGACTTCATCATTATTTCAAAGTCCTTGACACCTAAACTGGAAGAGGTGGGTTTTGCTCCGAGAGTACTCTCGGATCACGCCCCCTACTGGATCATGCTCCGGCTCTTGAGGGCCTCCCCTGCTCCTTCTTGGCGGCTAAACCCATTTTGGCTGACCGCTGTTCAGGACCAGGATGACATCCCGGCGGAGTTGCAGTACTATTTTGCAGCCAACGGGGATTCGGCCGCGTACGATATGGTGTGGGAAATGTTCAAGCTTCACGCCCGCTCTCTGCTTTCCACACGTATCAACAGACTTAAACGATCGTCGAAACTCATTGTCCAGCAGGCTACTGACCACCTACGGGAGCTGGAGGAGACGTTCCGTCGGGACCCCTCGCCCAGAACCGCTAATACACTTAAAATTCAGGCGCGGCAGGTTTCCCAATTGCATATTGAGAAGGCCAAACAACGCATATTTTTCTGCAGGCAAAGGGTGTTTGAATATGGGGAACGATCTGGCAAATTGCTTGCGTATCTTGCCCACCTAGACTCGCGCCCCCCAGTGGTGGTGTCGTTGACCGACCAGCAGGGGAACGATGTTACTGATCCACAACGAGTGGCGGAGGAATTTGGGAGATTCTACTGTGCGCTCTACACTTCCCGAGTCACCCACACTCCTCAAGACACCAGGGACTATTTGGCGAGTGTTAGGTTCCCTCGATTGACTGATGACCAACTTGACCTCTTGGAGGCCCCTATCACTAAGGAGGACATCTCCGAGGCCATCTCCTGTCTAGCCACATCTAAGGCCCCAGGGTCGGACGGCTTACCACTTGAATTCTACGCCACCTACTCTGAAATTTTAACCCCTAAACTCCATAATCTGTATAAATCCATATTTGACTCAGGAGTTCTACCCCCATCTATGAGAGAGGCTCAAATTGTGGTGATCCCTAAGCCTGGTAAGGACCCCAAACATCCAGAATCATACAGACCCATTTCCCTACTACAGGTAGACATCAAAATACTAGCCAAGATCCTAGCCTCCCGCCTCAACCAGGTCATTCTATCGTTGATCCATCCTGATCAGACAGGCTTCATGCCAGGTAAGAATACTGCCATGAATATTCGCCGCCTATTCATGAACATTCAGGGGTCCCATCATGAAATCGGCTCGAGGGTCGTGGTGGCTCTAGATGCCGCCAAGGCCTTTGACTCCGTGGAGTGGAATTACCTGTGGGAGTGCCTTTTGGGATTTGGATTTGGCCCCAACTTTATCCGCTGGGTCCAACTCCTATATCAGTCCCCAAGGGCCAAGGTGTTTGTGAACGGTTGGCTCTCTGACCAATTCCCGCTGGAGAGGGGGACCCGACAAGGCTGTCCCCTTTCCCCTCTGTTGTACGCCTTGGCTGTGGAACCACTGGCCATCCTGATCCGCGCAGACACCGGTATTCGAGGCCTCAAGATAGGGAATATGGAGGAAAAGATTGGGATGTACGCTGATGACACACTCTTGTACTTAGCAGACTCGGGTCCCTCTCTTGTTGCAGCCCTCCAAGCCATAGAACGTATGGGTGGCCACTCGGGTCTAAGTATTAATTGGTCTAAATCCCAGATCCTTCCGATCGACCATTTCCCCCCCTCGTTCACATCCCCCCCTCTGGCCCTCCCAAGGGTCTCCTTGATCAAGTACCTTGGAGTGCAGGTCACCAGATCCCTCACAGACTACACACTATTAAACATTGAACCCCTATATACCCTAATCAAGACCAAGACACAGACATGGGCCAGACTACCCCTGGGTGTAATGGGACGCGTCAGCCTAGTCAAAATGATACTCCTCCCAAAGATTCTTTACTTGGTATGGCATGCTCCCCTGTATATACCTCAAAAATTCTTCAGGATAATTGAATCTATTCTTAACTCGTTTATATGGGGTCACAACAGACACAAATTATCTTGGAGAATTCTGAAAAACCCTGTGACATTGGGAGGAGTCGCTTTCCCAGATTTTCAGGATTATTACCTTGCCTCCCAGCTGTCCCATTTTTATCATTTCAATAAAACAGAGCGATCACGGTACCAGCTATTGCTCTGTGAGCACCCTGACGATCCTGCCCACTCTCCACTTCAGTCGGTCCTCAGAACCCCTTTGACAGGACGTCCCCCTCATCACAAAGCAGGCATGCTGACACACCACCGAAGGGTATGGCAGACAGCATTACAGAAACTCGGGACCCCACAGGTCCATTCTCATACACCTCTCTGGTTCAAAACACGCCTTCCTGAATTATTGACCGTTCCGGACCCCGCGGTGTGGATACGCCATGGGATCCTGTACATACACCAGATTATGACCCCTACGGGGCTTAAAACATTCCAAACGCTGAAAGATGAGTTTTCTCTCCCAAATCACATTCTCTTTAGGTACTTGCAGCTGCGCCATGCTATACAAACCCAGTTCACCGGCTCCAACCCGTCTCTGGCTGTTCCCTCTATAGTAGACATAGTCACGGACACCGCACCAGCCAAACTAATTTCCACTCTATACTCCGCCATCCGCCTCCCTGGTACAACAGCTTTGGCTTATGCTGCCAAGACTAGGTGGGAGGTGGACGTTGGACTGGTTGAGGATGAGGATTGGGATGAGATTTTGGAGGGCACTAAAAAAGTCTCCCCCAGGCTGTCAGACCACCTCACACAGCTGTATATCATACACAGGACATACCTGACCCCTCAGAGGATAGCGCGTTTTAAACCCATGTACAATCCAGGGTGTCGCCTCTGCGACCACACCCCAGCCTCCTTCTATCACCTTCTATGGTCTACAGTTATCCAAGCATACTGGATGCAAGTGATACGCTTCCTGCACGACGAGATGGGCTCTCCTGCTACTCTAGACCCAAAGATGTGCCTACTCGGTCTGCTGCCGGAATTAGATGCTGATAAACACCTGCGTACCTTTCTACATGAGACGCTCTTCTTGGCGAGAAAGGTGGTGGCCCGTGTTTGGATGCAGGCCCTACCCCCCACAATTCAGTGCTGGAAAAAAGTAGTCAATGATGCCCTCCCATATAAGAAACTGATTTATGTCCATAGAGGGTGTCCGCTTAAGTATGAGAAGGTCTGGGGCAGATGGTTGGCGGATGGCGAGACGTGTGCATGATGTGCTTAACTCCCCCCCTCCCCTTTCCCCTTTTTGTACCCCCTTTTTTTTATGTGCTCTGGCTCCACCTCCGCTCGGTCTATACTTTTATGTCACTCAGGTAATCCAATGTGTTTATGTATGTATTACTTTTCTTTTGGTTTTTATCGATTCATGTACCATGCATGTACTCTTCAATAAAGTTGTTTTTTCCAATTAAAAAAAATATGACGTTGTGTAATGCAATATAATGACTTTTTGTTAAGTTCTATTAAATGTAACGTCTATATTTTGAAAATAAACATAAACTTGAATGAAAAAAAAAAAAAAATCTAATAGTGTTCTTTAACCACTTAAGACCCAAACCAATATGCTGCTAAATGCCCAGAGGTGTTTTTACAATTTGGCACTGCACTGCTTTAACTGGTAATTTCGTGGTCATGCAATGTTGTACCGAAACAAAATTTGCGTCCTTTTCTTTCCACAAATAGAGCTTTCTTTTGATGGTATTTGAATGCCTCTGCGATTTTTTTTTTTACGATATAAACGGAAAAAGACCATACATTTTTGAAAAAAAAATGATTTTTCTTATAACAAAAAGTAAAAAATATTGAATAAACTAAATTTTAGTGAAACATTTAGGCCAAAATGTATTCAGCCACATGTCTTTAGTAAAAAAAATAAGCGTATATTTATTGGTTTTCGCAAAAGTTATAGCGTCTACAAACTAGGGTACATTTTCTGGAATTTACACAGTTTTTATTTTATGACTGCCTATCTCATTTCTTGAGGTGCTAAAATGGCAGGACAGTACAATAAACCCCCAAATGATCCCATTTTGGAAAGTAGACACCCCAAGGAAACTGCTGAGAGGCATGTTGAGTCCATTGAATATTTTTTTTTGTCACAAGTGATTGAATAATGACAAAAAAAAAATAAAAAATTACAAAAAGTTGTCACTAAATGATATATTGCTCACACATGCCATGGTTATATGTGGAATTGCACCCCAAAATACATTCTGCTGCTTCTTCTGAGTACGGGGATACCGCATGTTTGGGACTTTTTGGGAGCCTAGCCGCGTACGGCACCCCGAAAACCAAGCACCGCCTTCAGCATTTCTAAGGGCGTACATTTTTGATTTTACTCCTCACTACCTATCACAGTTTCGAAGGCCATAAAATGCCAAAATAGCACAAACCCCCCCCCAAATGACCCCATTTTGGAAAGTATACACCCCAAGCTATTTGCTGAGAGGCATGTCAAGTCCATGGAATATTTTATATTTTGACATAAGTTGCGGGAATATGACAAACTGATTTTTTTTTTGCACAAAGTTGTCACTAAATTATATATTGCTGACAAACTGATAATATTTTGGGAGCTTAGCCGTGTACGGGACCCTGTAAACCAATCACCACCTTCAAGATTTTTAAGGACATACATTTTTGATTTCACTCACACAAATCTTGAAGGTGGTGCTTGGATTTTGGGGTCCCGTACGCAGCTAGGCTCCCAAAAAGTCCCACACATGTGGTATCCCCGTACTCAGGAGAAGCAGCAGAATGTATTTTGGGGTGCAATTCTACATATAACCATGGCATGTGTGAGCAATATATCATTTAGTGACAACTTTGTGCAAAAAAAAAATCAGTTTGTCATATTCCCGCAACTTGTGTCAAAATATTAAATATTCCATGGACTGGACATGCCTCTTACCAAATAGCTTGGGGTGTCTACTTTCCAAAATGGGGTCATTTGGGGGGTTTTTGTGCAATTTTGGCTTTTTATGGCCTTCGAAACTGTGATAGGTAGAGAGGAGTAAAATAAAAGATTTACACCCTTAGAAAGCCTGAAGGCGGTGATTGGTTTTGGGGTCCCGTACGCGGCTAGACTCCCAAAAAGCTAGGTTTTTATAGCGTTAGGTACCCCCATACATTTTCTAATTAAGGTTTTAACCCCTGATTGCCCCTAGAGTTAACCCTTTCACCCCCTATTGCCAGCGTCACTAAGCGATCGTTTTTCTGATCGCTGTATTAGTGTCGCTGGTGCCGCTAGGTAGCTAGTTATTTTTTGAGGTTCGCCGCCATGTTTTTATAGCGTTAGGTACCCCCATAAATTTTAACACTATAAAAACATGGCGGCGAAAAAAATAACTAGCTACCTAACGGCACCAGTGACACTAATACAGCGATCAGAAAAATGATCGCTTAGTGACGCTTTCAAAAGGGGGTGAAAGGGTTAACTAGGGGGTGATCAAGGGGTTAAAACCTTTATTGGGGGGTAGGGGGCTACCCTGGATCTAACACTAACTGCCTGACACTAACTGCCTGTCACACTGACACTAAATGCAGTGATCAGTAAATAAATGATCACTGCTATTAGTGACACTGTGACAGGGGGATGGGGGGGGGGTGATCAGGGGGTGACTGGGGGGGATTTGTGTGCCTATGTGTACTGGTGTCAGTGTAGTGCTTGTGTACTCACTGTGTGATGTCTCCTCTCCTCCGCCGGACGAAAATAACGGTGGGAAGAGAGGTGGCATCACTTCCTCCTCTGCCTGTGTTTACAGTTCAGGCAGAGGAGGAAGCGGATTGGCTGGGAGCGATCCGGAGAGGGCGGACAAAAACGAACAGACAGCCCCTCATCCCAGATCGCTCCCAGAGCCACTGGGACCACCACAAGTACAAGGGGGGGGGGGTCCCGATCGGACCCCTGACCCACATCTAGGCAGGGACATACAGGTACGCCAATGTGCCTGTCCGTGCCATTCTGCCAACGTATATGTACATGCCGCGGTCCTTAAGGGGTTAAATAGCACGCTCAAAATCATCAATAACAGCATCCAAAAATGTTTAATAAATTATAATAATGATCTTGCGCTAAAGAAAGATACAAACAGTAATGCAAACCGCTATACAATTAAAGTGCAAAAGGAATAAATCCTTCAGAAAACTAAAAAAAGTGGTGTAGAGGACCTAACTAGGGTTAAGCGGACACATGGATGTTGGGGTCGATGGGTTCGGCCGAACTTTGGAAAACCTGAACCCCATTGAAGTCAATGGGGACCCCAATTTTTGACTACTAAAACGTCTCTAAAAAATTACAGATATTTTTGCCCTAAATGGATGTTTTTTGAATAGCACAATAGAAGAAAAGTATCTTGCAGAGTATCTCACTATAACATTTGCAGTGCTGGTGTAATTAGACAGACTCCTATATATTTCTCTCCCTACAAGCACAAGCAGGAACCTTCCCCTAAAGTATCTTGCAGAGTATCTCACAGTAACATATGCAGTGCTGGTGTAATTAGATTTTAGAAGCAGGTCAGACTCCTATATATTTCTCTCCCTACAAGCACAAGCAGGAACCTTCTCCTAAAGTATCTTGCAGAGTATCTCACAGTAACATATGCAGTGCTGGTGTAATTAGATTTTAGAAGCAGGACAGGCTCCTATATATTTCTCTCCCTACAAGCACAAGCAGGAACCTTTCCCTAAAGTAACTATCTAATACATTTCTGTTTTTGCAGATGACACCAAGCTATGCAGTGGAATAACGTCCTTGCAGGATGTCTCCAATTTACAAGCCGACCTCAATGCTCTGTCTAAGTGGGCGACTAAGGGCCAGATTCAGGTAGAGTTAGGCTGGAGTATCTGTGATACTCCAGCCTAACTGTCACTTTAAGCCGGCGTTTCTGTTTTCTGTAACCAGAAAACAAGAAACGCCGGGTTGGAGTTCCGATGCGATTGGCGCAATTGAATTTCGCCATCGCATCGCAACTTTAATTTAAAAATGGCGCCGGGGGCATTCCCGCTGATTTACGCTGAAAAAATATGTTAATCAGCGGGAATCGACAATTCACGATCGTATTCGGGCGCGACGCAGTGACTTTCCGACGTTTCCGTAAGCGATACGCGGCGTAAAGATAAAGAAGCCCCTTAGTGGAGTATCCTATGTAAAGTATAGGCGTCGTCATCGCGTCGGGAAAAAAAAATCGCGTCGCTTGCGTAAAACTTTCATGAATGGGGATGTGACGTCATTGACGTTCACTGACAGAATTTGGAGCATGCGCACTGGGATGCATTGACACTCGACACATGCGCAGTATGTTCGCCGCGGGATCGCGCTTAGTTTAAATAATACACGCCCCGTACCCGCCCAATTTGAATTCCGCCGGCTCATTTGCGATGCGCTGCCGCAACTTTAGGAGCAAGTGCTTCATGAATAACAGCACTTGCTCCTAAAATTTCGTCAGCGTAACGTAAATGAGAAGCGTTACTCCAGAGCAAAGATGCTCCTATCTACCTGAATCTGGCCCTAAGTGGCAGATGAGGTTTAATGTTGTTAAATGTACTTAGGGGCTAAGAATATGCATGCATCATACATGCTAGGGGGAGTACAACTGGGGGGATCTGTAGTAGAGAAGGATCTGGGGTTTTTAGTTGATCATAAGCTCAATAATGGCATGCAATGCCAAGCTGCGGTTTCCAAAGCGAGCAAAGTCCTTTCTTGTATTAAGAGAGGTATGGACTCCAGAGATAGAGATATCATTTTGCCCCTGTACAAATCATTAGTAAGACCTCATTTGGAATATGCAGTCCAGTTTTGGGCACCAGTTCTCAAAAAGGATATCGGAGAACTGGAGAAAGTGCAGAGAAGGGCAACCAAACTGATAAGAGGCATGGAGGGGCCCAGCTATGAGGAAAGATTAGAAAAACTGAATTTATTCACTCTTGGGAAGAGGAGAATAAGGGGGGATATGATCAACATGTACAAATATATAAGAGGTCCATATAGTGAACTTGGTGTTGAGTTATTCACTTTAAGGTCAACACTGAGGACAAGGGGGCACTCTTTACGTCTGGAGGAAAAGAGATTTCACCTCCAAATACGGAAAGGTTTCTTCACAGTAAGAGCTGTGAAAATGTGGAACAGACTCCCTCCGGAGGTGGTTCTGGCCAGCTCAGTAGATTGCTTTAAGAGAGGCCTGGATTCTTTCCTAAATGCACATAATATAACGGAGTACTAAGTTTTGTAGGTAAAGTTGATCCGGGGTAAATCCGATTGCCTCTCGGGGGATCAGGAAGGAATTTTTTCCCCCCCAGCAGCAAATTGGATCATCGCTCTGCTGGGGTTTTTTGCCTTCCTCTGGATCAACTGTGGATATGGAGTTTGGTGTATGGGATGTACTGTGTTCATTTTGTTTGTTTATTTTTTTATGGTTGAACTGGATGGACTTGTGTCTTTTTTCAACCTGACTAACTATGTAACTATGTAACTATGTAACTATGTAATGCTATGTAGATCGCTGAGTAACATGATTTCTGAAGCAGGACAGTCTGACTCCTATCTAATTTTCTCCCTCAGAAGAGCAGCAGCCTTTCCCTACCCTATCTAAAGCAGAGTGACAAGCTGTGCTGTGTGGCTCTAGCTTATATAGAGGCTGGGTCACATGCTGGGTCACATGCTGCACTGGCCAATCACAGCCATGCCATTAGTAGGCATGGCTGTGATGGCTTCTAGGTCACACGAGTAAAACAAATGGCGATTGGCTGCCCTGCAGCACTCCATTACATTGCCGAACACCGAACCCGAACTTACAGTAAATTGTTCGGGTCCGGGTACAAAGAAACAAAAGTCCGGTACGAATCCAAACTTTACAGTTCAGGTCCGCTAAACCCTAGACCTAACACATCCATATAAGTGCCAAACAATTGCAAAAAGTGTAAAAAGTCAATAAAAGTGCAAAAAGAGCTATAATAATGATGGGTGAATGTATAATCCTAGAGGGGTCCCATACATATATCTCAAGTGGGAGTCCAGCTCTCTAATATATCAGCTATCTTTATAGCAGTGCTTTTCCCATCCGTGATCAATTCTCAATTGAAGTATTGAACCATAATGGAGATCCTACACCAGTCTCCCAGAACTCTCACCTCCAAAATGTTAAATCTGGCATTTGGAATTCTTCCCATCTCTCCTTTAAATTTTTTTTTTTACTAGTAATGGCGGCGATCTGCAATTTTTATTGGGACTGCGACATTATGGTGGACACATCGGACACTTTTGACACATTTTTGGCACCATTCACATTTATACTGCGATCAGTGCTATAAATATGCACTAATTATTGTATAAATCTGACTGGCATTGAAGGGGTTACCACTAGGGGGTGAGGAAGGGGTTAAATGTGTACTCTGCATAGTGTTCTAACTGTAGGTGGAGGGGGTGACTGGGGGAGGTGACCGATCTATGTCCCCATGTACAAGGGACACAGATCCGTCTCCTCTTTCCCTGACAGTGACAGGACGCTGTGTGAGCCGGCAATGAGAGATGATCTTATATGTTTACATTTGAGATCATCTCTCATTGGCCGCACAGATCGCATAGCAAACGGCCACTCTGATTGGCTGTTCGCCACGATCTGTGATTGGCTGTGTCCAAGGGACACAGCCAGCTTAGAATTTCCCCACTGCGCGCTCCGCGGGGAACGCCCAAAAACGCCCAAAAACATCCTGTAGCCGTCATTCAGCTATAGCACGGGCCTCAAGAAGTTAATTCAGCCACATTAGTGGGTTTTCCAGCATGACCGGCCTGTGTAAAGTCATGATACAGCATCTCAATTGGATTTAAGTCCGGGCTTTGACTAGGCTACTCCAAAACCTAAATTTTACTTTGTTTGAACCATTTGGAGATGGACTTGCTGTTGTGTTTCGAATCATTGTCCTGCTGCATAACCCAAGTGCAGTTGAGCTTGAGGTCACAAACTGAGAGCCGGTCATTCTCCTTTAGGATTTTCAGGTAGAGCTCAGAATTCATGGTTCCATCAATTATGGTAAGTCGCTCAGGTCCTGAAGCTGCAAAGCAGCCCCAGACCATCACGCTACCACCACCATGTCTGATGTCGCCGGGTCCATCTCACCCACTGCACATGCGCGAATGCATTTATGCGCATGTGCGTGACCCTCATGTTAGAGGCAGCTGAGCCATCTATGGGGGAAGAAGGGGGAGGTAACCCTCGGTTAGAGAGCCCTCCTCCTGCTGGAGAGACACATGGCCGCTGCTAGGGGGAGAAAAAAATACCTCAAGCCGTTGGTTTTCCACTGTGAGACATGCCGGACTGGACTTGCAAATAAAGACAAGTGTATTTCATTTAAGAAAGCAGTAAATGGCCAGATGGTGTGTGTGACAGATATAGCGACACGGATGATGGTTAAATCCAAGTCGCCAAGGTGGCACAAGCCCACTAAGCAATTAACAACAGGTTCAAAGACAAAAACAATGAATCCCCAGTCAAAAGTCTCACCACATAAAATCACAGAAGGTTACACTTGATATCTGAAAAACAGAAATATGTTAAAAGGCCATTAAATCCAGTGCAGCAGCAGAGGTACATGATGGAGAGGGACACATGGAGAGGCATATTGGGACATATGGAGAGGCAAATTGGGGTACAGGAGATAAATGATGTAGAACCAAAAGAAAATGGAGATAAAATTAGATGTATGACAGCCAGATAATTTATTTATAAAAAGTATTTATATGAATGCGCTTCATTAAGTCCGGGGGGTATGAGGGCATTGAGTCGCTCGATCCAGATAGCCTCTTGTCTCAAAGTATCGTGATCCAAATCACCCCCCTCCCCCCGTGGATCTTCTGGGATGACTTCCAAGACTATATGGTGAGCTTGCCATTAATTGAAAAATATAAGTGATCGCCCGTTCTTTGTTGTAGTTCCTTAATGGTCTAGCCTACATAGAATGCTTTGCAGGCACAGACCATTAGGTAGACGACTCCTCTCATGCCACAATTGGCATGCTGACGGGGGGGGGGGGGTATTTCTCTATTGGGAAGAGTAAAAGTAGTACCTTCCTGGATCAATGGACATCGTGGGCAGTGGCCACATCGAAAAGTGCCCCGGGTACCCTCAATCACCTGTGTTTGCCCTATAATGACTGCTGGTAAACTTTTATCTCAGGGTGGTGGCTCTCCTGAATACGAGTTTCGGGTTGGGCCTTACTTGTTTGCCCAGAACATGGTGGTTAAGAGGTGTCAATGTTCTGATAGTAATGTATGTAGTTGATTGTGATGGGTAGAAAATTTCGGACGAAAGCTATTCCCCAACGAAAAACAAAATAAATCAAAACTATTTTCGGGAGTAACTAAATAAATTTATTTTCCAGACGAAAACGAAAAAACTAAACAAAATTTGTTGGTGGAGATACAGGAACAAGGGAACCTCTTGAGAGACCATAGTTTACTAATGTTTCAAATTACACTCTGCACATTCAAGCTATGCATACATGATTTATGATCTATGTACATTTGTTAGACAGTTTGAGCTTCTTATTTGCTTTGGCGATGTAAATTTGATTAGGGATCCCTCCCCTCCCCTGTTTTCCCTCCCCCACACATATTTTCATGTGGACCCTCACTTTCCCATTATGATGATCTGTATAATTTCTTCACAGGTCAAGGTGTCTATTACATCATTTCCTTTCACTGAAAACAAATCTTGCAGAATATTGTTTTGTTTTTATTGCAAAATACAAATAAATCTTTTTATAAAAAAAAAGAAATAGAAACGTTACTAGTGAAGAATCTTCAGCACAACCAGTTACATTTGTAACCGCATACTCAAAAGAATACTGACAGCTAATTGAAATCACTAAAAAGAACGTACCCGTTTTGTATTCTGAGCAGCAGCTTTTTTGGTGTTACAGCAAAGGTGCAGATGGGTGAGTAGCCATGCTCCTACTTTAGGCAGCCTACTTTCAATTTGTTTATTTGTTTCTGATAACAAAACTGTATCCACTTGGTTGACATGTTTTGGTTCTTTCCCGAATGTTCGTAACATGTAAATATTGTCATTTGATTTTATTTTCTAAAACCTTTGAATCTACTGCTACAGAAGAACATTTTGATACGAAACATTATTATAAAATGTGGTATAAGTTGTGTTGTTTACTTGATAGTATGCATTTCCTGCTGTTTACATTACGTGGGCTGCACAACATGTCCTCTTAGGACTAGGATAAGTGAACACTACAGTGATTCTAACAGCCATAATGCTAAATTTAGCTATAATGCCTTGCAGCATTTTAGAAAGCCGCATGGAGGAAATGTAAGTACATTTAGATTTCATGGTTTAGAGCAGTGTTTTTCAACTCCAGTCCTCAAGGCACACCAACAGGTCAAGTTTTCAGGATTTCCCTCAGATGAAATGGCTGTGGTGATTACTAAGGCAGTGAAACTGATCAAATCACCTGTGCAAAATAATCGAAAGCCTGAAAACATGACCTGTTGGTGTGCCATGAGGACTGGATTTGAAAAACACTGGTATAGAGCACATTACTCTTAATGTGATCACCATCGGAAGCTGCTTGAGAAAGAGGCCTGGTGTTTTTGTTGGAATTAAAGTGGGACCTTTATTTGCACCTCTGGTATTTCTTCTCTGCTGTCTCTTTGGCGTTAACATTGTCTCCTGGCACTCTTTAATCTATTATTCTCATAAATATAGTTGGTTATTTTTAATTTTTGGTTCCTCTTTTTGCTGTATTATGATGTAACATATGTGCGTTTAGGATACCAATTTTTTCTTTGTGTTTTCACCTGTCCGGGTGTGAGGGTGCTGTATAGGGTTAATTTCCCTGTCTGATGTTGCCTTAGGTACAAGGTGATGTCTATTTATTTGTGCTGTTCCATGCTTTAATTTGTTACAACTAAGGGTCACAAAAGGGCTGAAAAGTGTTAATCTTTCTCTGTATTGGATTCCTCCTATTATGTCTTAGTGGATGTTTAATAAAGATTCTACAGATTTTGAACTGCATTTTGCCTTGTTGTCAGACTTTTATATATTAAGTGTAGCTAGAATACCTAAACCCAAGGTGAGTAGGTTGGAAAAATTCAATTTCAGACTCAGAACAACTAATGAGAAAATAAAATTAACTTGTACAAAATTAGGAAGCATGTACACAAAAGTTTGAAGCCTAGGTAATAAAATGGAAGAACTGGAGCTGATATACGAGGAGAATTTTGACTTTGTGGCAATATCAGAAACAGTTTGACAGCTAACATGACTGACTTGCAACTGTCCAGGGGTATTCCTTGTATCAAAGTCACTGGGAGGGTAGAAGAGGGCAAGGAATGTGCCTGTTTACAGTATCAAGAATGATTGTGAACATGAGGGACAGGAACGAGATGGAATTATTGTGGCTGGAGCTTCAAAGAGAAGAAATAGGAAATTATTAGTGAGTGTATGCTACTGGCCCCCTGATTTAAAGGATGAGGAGTAAATGGTTCTTCTATCACAGTTAAAAGTGGTGGTGAGGCAGGGAAATTTGTATCATAATGGGGAACTTCAATTATCCAAATATCGACTTGGCAGAAGAAACTGCTCATGCATTTAAGGCTAGTCATTTATTAAATGTCTGAGGCCACATACACACGATCAGACCAAACCGATGAGACTGGTCCGACGGACCGTTTTCATCGGACCACCGCTGAAGTGGTCTGATGGTCTGATGTGCCTACACACCATCAGTCCAAAATCCCATCGGGCCAGAAAGCGGTGATGTAGAACACAACAACGTGCTGAAAAAATGAAGTTCAATGCTTCCAAGCATGCGTCGACTTGATTCTGAGCATGCGCAGGTTTTTGGTCCGATGCTTTTGTGTACTAACCATCGTTTTGGTCCGACAGACAGGTGTCCATTGGACAGATTTTAAAGCAAGTTTTAAAACTTTGGTCTGACGGACAACAGTCTGATGGGCCGTACACACAATCAATTTGGTCCGATGAAACTGGTCTTCAGGGCAGTTTCATCGGACCGGTCTGATCGGGTGTACGCGGCCTTACAGGACAGCTTAATGTGTCGATTGGTGGATGCCCTGACTATAAATATTGCATTGCTAGAAATCATGTTTACAAATAACACTGATCTGATTGTAGATGTGCAAATATGGGACAAATATGGGACAACTTATGTAACAGCGTTCACAGGGTAATTTCAAGGGGTCATTTTCAACATTCCAACACTACAAAAAATGTAATAATAGATGTAGGAGTACAATCAGGCTAGTTAAGATAGACCAGGAGAGACACAAGAAGGCAGGAAGGCAATGGTGGGACTGCAGAGCTCAGAGCCAAATGTTCAGGAGGCTTTTGCAAGCACTCGTTAAAGGAAGGTCTCTCTAGGAGTCTAGAGTCAATGAGCATGGCAAAGGTGATCAACAGATCAGTAGATATGTCTCGGGCTGCTATCTCATCTTTGATGCTAACTGAGAGACCATGAGAAAAAGCAGCCATGAGGGCCTTATTGTTCCAAGTGACCTGTGCTGCCAGACTATGGAATTCAATGGTGTAATCGGCAACAGTTCTCGTACCCTGGTTGATGGACAAGAGGCTCTTAGCAGCAGAAGTGGAGTGTGTGGGAACATTACATACCCTTTTAAAGGAAGCCACAAACTCTGGGTAACTCAGGACAATGGGTTTTTGTGTCTCCCATAGAGGGTTTGACTGGTTGAGAAACCCTCTGTATTGAACTAGATTGTCCCCAAATTTCTATGGAAGCATAGTGGAACCTTGCATACTTCTTACAGGTGTAATATTGAATGCGGGTGCCTGCACAGAGACTGGAGCAGCAGCAGGGTCAGCCAGGATCAGGAACCAGAAGGGATATCACCCAGGAAAGACTTCAACAGGAACACAGCAGAGAGTTTCTAGGTATGTTGACCAAACTGAAGGCATTGAAGAAATTAACCAGGCAGGGGAGCCACTGTGGAACGATGAGTACTGGCAAATAACTGATAGCTGAGCAACCTGAGCACTGCACAGAGAAGGAAGGACTGGGAGCCCAGCCCTGACAGGAAGGATGGATTAAATTGGGTATAGCTACTGTGCTGGATCTATCATTGAAACAGACAATATAATATTAATTAAATTGAGATATAACCATCCCAGAATGTATATGTTCTTTCAAGAGAACCTCTTTAAAAATATAAAAATTTTAATATATAGTTTCCTTTTTTATGAGTATATATGTGTATTAGAAATATAAATAATCCTGACATTCAGATAAAGTTAGCTAAATTAATGTTTAAATAAATTCAATATAACCTTTTAATCAATATTAAATACACTCCCTATTATAAGTCTATACGTCTTCATATTACCCTATCTTATACGAAACCGGTACAAAAACTGAGTCAAAGCTTGTTTCCCAATGGTATGCAGGAACTTAGGTTCCTTGCAAGTCAAGACATACATTTTTATTAATTAGGTATCGCCTACATTTGGTGGTACTACAATTAAATCATAAATCCGATTATGTTTTTTTGTGTAGCCTGGATCTTTCTTCTCCCTATGACTGTGTACATAGCCACTCAAACAATTACGCTATGGGCTCCTAATGTTACCATAAGCATAGATAATATTCAATTCAAACAATATTACATTTAAACAGGTATATAATCCAATACACAAAAAAATGATAAAAAAATGAGTGTTATCGGATGTACAACACAAATAAAACATATTCAATTGTATATGCTTTTTGAATGCAGAACAATTGTATTTTTTTTCTCTATAGACAGTTTGTCATTCAGTTCAGATTGATGCAATAGGGGTTATTTAGGAAAGGAAAATGCACTTTGCACTACAAGTGCACTTGAAAGTACATTTTCAAGTGCACTTGTAGTGCAAAGTGGATTTGCCTTTCGTAAATAACCCAAATAAACTCCTAAAGAAGCCAAACGTTATTTGGCGAAACATGTCGAGATTGATGCATCTACTGTAATGCAGACTATGTAAACTATGTCTGTTTATAGAAAAAAAAATGTAATGATAAAAAATAATGTTTACATTTTACAAATTTTGTGTCCCTAGTCTTTCTCTTTGTGCAAATAACTGTTGCAATGTGCTGCTGAATATTTTATAAATCATTTAATTTAGCACCAGTTGATACATATTAAATAAATAAAAATGTTTGATACAAATATCATTCAATTAAAATATGCCAAAAAGTGACAGTGTGTAACGCCGCTGGCGTTACCTTATACTAGAACGGGCGCAGCTGCTTCTGTCCCTCGCAGCTGCACTCCGTTCTGTTTACATTCGGCGTCACTTCCTGTGCGCTCCGTGCGTTCCACGCTGGAACGCGGATGTGCGCCACCATGCGGCCCTTCACCTCCATCCCAGCGCGGCCTATTTAAACCCCCAGAGCTGACAGTGCGGCGTTCCTCTATTCTACCGCTACCCTGAACCTTCCTGCCTCTACCTCCTCCCTGAGCATCAGCCAGCGCCAGCCTCACTGGGACCAACAACACCTCTGCAGATTCACCTCATACCCTTGCTGTCTGGATTGGATCCGCACCACTTCACCCCAGCTCTGATTCCACTGAACCGCAAGTACCCTGAGCTAAGTTAGAACTTGTTGCTAAACTGACGTCTGCTTTGTTATCCCTTTGCTCTGTGCTATGTTACCAGTGTTGCCATAACCTCACATGCCTGTTCCGCTCTACTCAGTACCAGTGTTGCCTTAACCTCACATGCCTGTTCAGCTCTACTTAGTTACCAGTGTTGCCATATCCTCTCAAGTCTGTCCGGCTCTACTCAGTACCAATGTTACCATAAGCTCACATGCCTGTCCAGCTCTACTCAGTTGCCTGTGTGCTCCCTTTATGTTGCCATAACCTCTCATGTTTTACAAATAATGTTGTATACCATTGAGGCTGCATCTCAGAAAGTAACTCTCTCTATTAGGATCCCTATGAACTGTTGTATCCATTCCTTTAGCATTGTGCTGGTCCCTCTGCTTCGGCTTGCTTAGTTCTTTCTTGCCCCCAACTTACAGTCTTAGTTATGCCTACCAAGCTGGTGCCTATGAAGGAATATGCGCCATCTAGTTACCTGAGGCTGTGATGTCAGAACCCAAACTCTCTGCACAAAAGAGAGTGATACCTGGGTTCAAACCTGAGAAGTCTCTGCAGTTGTGATCTATATACGTAACCCCTAGGTTGGCGTACCCTTACATAATAGAGGAACCGTTTAAAAATGGATCCAGCGGAGTTAGCTACTCATCTACTTGGCCTCTCGCAACGGGTTAATACCCTCACTGCCACTCTGCATGAGCTTTGTTTGGAGAATGAGGCTCTTCGTAACCATGCAAACCCTTTTCTGGTGATAGGAAGCTTTTTCGTCGGTTCGTCAGTTCCTGTAATTTAATGTTCGAATTAAGGCCCCGCACATATTTCTCTGACAGGATCAGAATACTTACTTTTATCTCCTATCTTAAAGGGGAACCCAGAGCTTAGGCTGACACATATCTGGAAGAGCAAGGGGAGCTCTTGGGTTCCTTCCCCAGTTTTTTGGATGAAATATTCCTCCTCTACGAGGATCCTTACAAGCAGCTTACTGCAGAAAACACTATCAGGAATCTTAAACAGGGTAAGAGACCCGTAGAAGACTACATCTCTGAGTTCAAGTGTTGCTGCCGAGAGTCCCAATGGAATGATATAGCACTCCGGAACCAATTCCGGTTAAGCTTATCTGAAGCTTTGAAAGACGAGCTAGCTCGTATAGAAATGCCTACATCCCTAGATGACCTCATGCAGCTCACTGTTTCAATTGACCGCCGTCTCTGTGAAAGAAAGGCGGAACGGGCCAACTCATACAATCCCCCACCTACTAGGAAAGCTAGGTCACCTCCTAAAGACGCACCCACGGACTTAACTTCAGTCAGGGGGCCTTTATCCCTTGCAGAGAAACAGAGAAGAAGGGCCCAAAACCTCTGCCTGTATTGTGCTGGTTCTGACCACATTCTCTCCTGTGCGCTTCTCAGAAGGAGGTCTGAAGGTAATATTCTTCACACATGTAAGCTTAACCGACATCAGACCTACACTAACCGTTACATTTATATTCCTCTTACCCTACAGTGGGACCACGTTAGGATCACTATTGACGCCATGGTCGACACCGGAGCCTGCGGTAACTTTATAAATTTGGGACTAGTTGAATCCAACAAGATTCCATATGATTCCATATGTGTCGAAGCATACCCCTCTCTCTGTCACCTTTATTGATGGTTCCAGTTCCGTTTCGGGCCCAATAACCACTTAAACACATCCTTTACTGGTCACATGTGGGGACAGTCATACCGAATCTCCTGTCTTCAACATCATTCCATCTCCCGTATTTCCTATTGTGCTTGGACTTCCGTGGATGCTCCTCCACCAATCCTCCTTCCATTGGTCCGACAGGACAGTCCATCTACAGTCCACCTACTGTACAGCAACTTGTTATCCCATCACCTCTGTTTTCGTGGCTGACACTTCGCCAGCAGACCTTTCTATTTATTTACATGACTTCACGGACGTGTTCAGCAGAACCAATGCAGACACCCTACCTCCACACTGTATCTATGACTGTGCTATTGATCTTGTTTCTGGCTGTCCCATTCCTACTGCAAGGATTTACCCACTCTCTCAACCAGAACTTGCCAATCTTAAAGTTTATCTAGACGACAACCTGAAGAAAGGCTTCATCAGGCCTTCCACCTCCCCAGCTAGTGCTGGAATGTTTTTTGTCAAGAACAAGGATGGTTCATTAATACCTATAATAGACTATCGTTCTCTCAATACTATTACTGTCAAAGATCGTTATCCTCTACCTCTCATTCCTGAGCTGATTGAGCGGTTACAAACCTCAAAGATTTTTACAAAATTAGACCTCAGGGGTGCCTATAATTTGATAAGAATTCGTTCTGGTGACGAATGGAAAACAGCATTCAAAACTCGCTATGGTATTTTTGAGTACACCGTTATGCCATTCGGGCTGTGTAACGCACCGGCAGCCTTCCAGCGGTTCATCAACGATATTTTCCAGGATTTGCTTGATGTTTGCGTTGTCATCTACCTTGATGACATTTTGATTTACTCAGACAACCCCCAAGTACATATCAAACATGTACGCTGGGTTTTAGCCAGACTCAGAGCACATTCCTTGTATCCCAAGTTTGAAAAATGTGTATTTGGACAATCATGTATATCTTTCCTCTGATATTTTATCACTCCCGAAGGCATCCAGATGGACCACTCGAAGGTTGAATCCATCCTCTCATTGCCTGTTCCACGCTCAAGGAAGGCACTACAGCGCGTCCTCGGTTTCTCGAACTTCTACCGCAAGTTCATCAAAAACTTCTCAGCCGTTGTGAAACCACTAAGCACTCTAACCAGTAAAAAGATTCCCTTTGCCTGGTCCAATAAAGCTCAACATTCTTTTGACACTCTCAAGCAAAAATTCACCTCGGCTCCGATTCTCCAACTATCTAACCCACAATGTCACTTTGTTCTAGAAGTTGACGCCTCGCATTATGCCCTAGGTGCTGTGCTTTCCCAATGGGAGTCCCCATCAACACCTTTACATCTTGTCGCTTTCTTCTCCAAGACCCTGTCACCTGCTGAAAAAAACTATCCTGTAGGAGAAAAAGAACTACTTGCGATTTAGGATGCTCTAGCTCAGGGACCTCCAAACTACGGCCCTCCAGCTGTTGCGAAACTACACGTCCCATGAGGCATTGCAAATTTCTGACATTCACAGACATGACCAGGCATGATGGGAATTGTAGTTTCTGAACAACTGGAGGGCCGTAGTTTGGAGACCCCTGCTCTAGCTAATTGGAGACACCTTCTGGAGGGTACCACACACCCTTTCACCATCCTCACGGATCATCGTAACTTACAATACTTCAAGGCCTCTAAAACCTTGTCCGCCCGCCAGGTTGGGTGGAGTCTCTTCTTTGACCGGTTCTATTTTCAAATCACTTATTGGCCTGGTTCACAAAATGTCAAGGCCGACTCATTATCCCGCATGAATGATGAAGACAATCCTGACATTCCTCCTCTTCCCATCATTCCACCAAACCGCTTCATTGGCTCAGCTACTTCCTTTAAACAATTACTCATTCAAGGTTGTTCCAGGGATCCTTCCTTACCTAGTGGTTGTACTAAACTAACCAACGGGTTATATACTTACGACAACAACCTTTATGTTCCTCCCACTCTGCAACTTTTACTCAAACAACTCCATGATAGCCCCTTGGCCGAACACCCCGGTATCACGAAGACTATTCACCTTGTCAAAAGGAATTACTGGTGGCCAGGTATGACCAAAACCATACAGGATTACGTTTCTTCTTGTGATACTTGCTCCAGTAGCAAACATTCACGAAAACCTCCTTATGGACTCCTAACCTCTCTTCCCATACCAAAGAGACCTTGGGAGGCTCTCTCAATGGATTTCATCGTCGACCTTCCCGTCTCACAAGGAGCCAATACCATCATGGTCATTGTCGATTTGTGGACTAAAATGGCTCACTTCATCCCCATGAAAAGTTTGCCAACCTCCATTCAGACTGCGAAAGCTTTCATCGCTCACATTCTCAAGCTCCATGGTCTGCCATCTCGGATTATCTCGGACAGGGGTACCGAATTTATCTCCAGATTCGGGAAGGCTTTGTGTGGAGCATTACAAATTGACCATCGCATGTCCACGGCTTACCATCCGCAGACCAACGGGCAAACAGAACGTGTCAACCAAACGCTCGAACAGTATCTCCGTTGTTACTGTACCCATCTTCAGGATGACTGGTACCATATCCTTCCTCAAGCTGAATTTGTGTACAATAATGCCACCAGTTCATCTACTCAGTTCTCCCCATTCTACGCAAATTATGGGTTTCGCCCTAAAACCTTACCCTCCACTGTTCTTCCAAGTAACGTGCCAGCACTAGATGATTACCTCTCTACTCTTAAAAAGACTTCTAAAATTCTTCGTACCAACCTTGAAGCAGTTCAACAAAAACAAAAACTTTACTATGATGCTCACAGGAGAGCATCCCCTTCCTACAAAGTGGGTGACTTAGTCTGGCTCTCCACACGAAACCTGCGGCTCAAGGTTCCTTCAAAAAAACTTGGTCGCCAGTTTGTTGGTCCCTTTCCAATTTCTCAAATCATCAACCCTAATGCTGTGAAACTACATTTACCTCCGGATTGGAAGATACACCCCTTATTCCATGTCTCACTCCTTAAACCCTTCAAACCTAATCCATTCCCTAACAGGGTTCCATGCCCCCCTCCTCCGGTAGAGGTGTTGGGCGAAGTTGAATACATGATTGAGAAGATCTTGGATTCTAGAAACCGGGGTTCCACCCTCCAGTACCTAATACGCTGGAAGGGCTACAGACCTCAGGATGACTCCTGGGAAGATGCCTCAGACGTCCACGCCCCCCGATTAATCAGGGCGTTCCATCGCAGGTACCCTAATCGCCTGTCTGCTGGCCGGAGCCCCGGAGGTGCTCCTTTGAGGAGGGGGCTATGTAACGCCGCTGGAGTTACCTTCTACTAGAACGGGCGCAGCTGCTTCTGTCCCTCACAGCTGCACTCCGTTCTGTTTACATTCGGCATCACTTCCTGTGCGCCCCATGCGTTTCACGCTGGAACATGGATGTGCGCCACCAAGCGGCGCTTCACCTCTATCCCAGCGCGCCCTATTTAAACCCCCAGAGCTGACAGTGCGGCGCTCCTCTATTCTGTTAGGACACCTACTGTCACCCGGGGTCCTACGCTACCCTGAACCTTCCTTCTTTTACCTCCTCCCTGAGCATCAGCCAGCGCCAGCCTCACTGGGACCAACAACACCTCCGCAGCTTCGCCTCATACCCTTGCTGTTTGGATTGGATCCGCACCACTTCACCCCAGCTCTGATTCCACTGAACCGCAAGTATCCTGAGCTAAGTTAGAGCTTGTTGCTAAACTGACGTCTGCTGTGTTATCCCTTTGCTCTGTGCTATGTTACTAGTGTTGCCATAACCTCACATGCCTGTTCAGCTCTACTCAGTACCAGTGTTGCCATAACCTCACATGCCTGTTCAGCTCTACTCAGTACCAGTGTTGCCTTAACCTCACATGCCTGTTCAGCTCTACTCAGTTACCAGTGTTGCCATACCCTCTCAAGTCTGTCCGGCTCTACTCAGTACAAATGTTACCATAAGCTCACATGCCTGTCCAGCTCTACTCAGTTGCCTGTGTGCTCCCTTGATGTTGCCATAACCTCTCATGTTTTACAAGTAACGTTGTATACCATTGGGACTGCATCTCAGAAAGTAACTCTGTCTATTGGGATCCCTATGAACTGTTGTATCCATTCCTTTAGCATTGTGCTGGTCCCTCTGCTTCGGCTTGCTTAGTCTTTTCTTGTCCCCAACTTACAGTCTTAGTTATGCCTACCAAGCTGGTCCCTATGAAGGAATATGCGCCATCTAGTTACCTGAGGCTGTGATGTCAGAACCCAAACTCTCTGCACAAAAGAGAGTGAAATCTAGGTTCAAACCTGAGAAGCCTCTGCAGTTGCGATCCATATACGTAACCCCTAGGTTGGCGTACCCATACACAGTGCCTGGATTAAAGTGCAATCTGTGAATTCATTAAAATGATACTCAATAAACATTTAAACAAGAAAGTCCATTGTGATAAGCAAGTGCAAAGTTTTTATTGAAAAAAATTGATTGGTGTATAGATCAATCACATCCTCTAATAATCAATGCCAGTGCTCTTAAAGTGACAGTAAGCACAATTTCATGTGCACTGCATCTCCTGATGATGTGTAATTGGGAGATGAAACCGTACAAGTAGAGGCGAGTGGCATACATGGATATCATCGAATTTCACCCTTAAATTGGTGGCCAGCAGCAGTTATAATAATTACAGGCAGGTGACCCCTAGCTGCCAGGGAGGCACTTAACAATGTGAGTAGCTTTATATTATGTGTCAGTGTGTTTTAATAAAGACATGTTTGCATGATGATATCCCTCTCTGCTTTATACACATGTTGAGCTCCAACTGGTCTGTACAAAATGAAACAGCACCAAGGAAACCTAGCCACACAGAGAGGAACTGTGAAAAGCTTTCTTTTGATCACTTTTGGCATAAGCCATTAGAGGTCAACTACACTTGGTGAGTATGGGCCCATTGGGGTTGGGGCATAAAGCACATGGAATGAATTGAAGTGGAATAGCACTCCACGGTCACTTTAGGAGCACTGGCATTGATTGTTAGAGGATGTGATTGATCTATACACCAATAATTTTTTTCGATGAGTCATGGACTGCACTTTAATTCAGGCTCTGGCACTTTTACTTGAATGATATTTGTATCAAACATGTTTATTTATATATTACCTTTATTACTCATTTGGGTTATTTTTTTGGATATAACCAGAACATGTAGATGTAAAAAAAAGAGTAGTGCACTTTAGGGCCCTTTCACACTAGCGGACGAACGGTCCGCTCATTACAAGTCCGTTTACGGACTTGTAATGCTTCCCTATGGGAGCGGATCCGTTAGCGGATGATGCATCCGCTAACGTCCGCTAGATCCGCATCCGTTTTTGCGGACGGAAGAATGTCCTATTTTTCTTCCGTCCGGCCAAACGGATCGGATGCAAACGGACAGGCGGTCCGTTTCCATCCGACTCCCCATAGGGGAGAGCGGAGGAGAGACGGGGCGGTCCCTGCACAGTGTGCGGGGACCGCCCCGTCCACTGACAGCTGAGCGGAGACCCCCCCGCTGAGCTGACGGGCACACGGAGCGGACCGAAAAATGGTCCGCTCCGTGTGAAAGGACCCTTATACCATTTGTCTCTTACAAATCAATGCGTTTGCATTGAGAGAGTGCAGCTGCTCTGAGCTTGTTGCTAATTAACATTGTGCAGGTGTTATAAAATTAGCTTAAAGTGGATGTAAACCCCCCCAAAAAATATCATTTTTTTTGATGTCACAATGTAGAGAATAATATTTCCTATCATCTGTGCCCAGTCTTGCCACATAGAGTTAATCCAGATCTGAGAAATCCTCATGTATGTTCAGTGAAAATGAACAGCCTTCCAGATAAAACCCTGCCTAGATAAAAAGTCAGTTTTATCTCTTCTTTCTTTGAGTGAGAGGTTATTTACATATCTAGCTAGGACATGTCATATGTTACGTTTTGTTTATCATAACATGAGGTGATATAAAATCATAACACATCCTAGTAATATGCAATGAACTTTGGATCACCTCTTGTTATGATAAACATGTCCAAGCTAGATATGTAAATAACCTGGTACTGAAAGCAATAACAGAGAAACGGACTTTATAATTTGGCATGTTTTTATCTGGAATTCTGTTAATTTGCACTGAACTTTAAAAGAGGATTACTCAGCGCTGGATTAACTCTATGTTAAATCTTATACTCTACATTGTGACATCACTTTAACAAAAGAGTGCAATACCTACTTTTTTTTACATTATTCACCTATAAGCGCACGATTACTATGCTTTCCTTTTTTGCTTTACATGTAAGAGGGATTGCTTACGCCGTGGAAGTGTGTTTTCCTATATAAAAAAGTACAAATAACTCTATTGAGTGCTACATTCACCCTGAGGACTTTCTCTGCTACCTTCCTCTAATCCTCCAATCGCTGATAGAGGGGGGATTGTACTAGTTTTATTCTGTTCTCACTGGGTTGCATATACAACCTTTCCTTGTGTATTGTATTTTTGATGTGACGAAGAAGCACATGTTGATGAGGACAAAGAGCTTTGCAGCCCCACCTCCCCCCACAAAGTATCCACCCCATGCATACAGCCTGGTATGGGGGCTGCATGTGCCCTGTCCCTCACTTAACTGGCCAGTCAGACTGTTTGCTTAGATAAGGGTCTAGATTTTTGGTGGAATACATTTTTTTTTTAAATGTATACCCTCCTTAAATCTGTGCATCCTGAAATGATACTCATCCAAATGTGTATTGTACTCTGATTCTCTACTGTAATTTCTTTTCATTCTGTTCTTTGTTTTGTAACTTTTTGAAAAATGTCTCAATAAAAAACAGTGGAAAAAAATCTGTGCATCCTAATAAAAGATTATGTCATTGCTTTTGGATCTGGTATGGATTTTGGAGGAAAATCCATAACTTGTTTTATTTTTGTGTGGGATCCCTCTTTCAAATACATATCAGACATCTATCTAAGAAAATTACCTTGTATGAATGTAGGAGGGAACAACATATATATTTTTTTTTTACACAGCATTAATGATTCATGTTGCACCACACCAATCTATGACCACTGGCATCATAGCAACCAATGACTTCATCAGTTTCTAGTATGCATGTGGCTGGCCTGCAGTGTCTTTGGTTGCTTTTCCTATGTATTATTTCTGTTGGCGTTCTTGTCTATTTTGTATTCCTTTTCTGTAAATAATTTACTTGCACCATCTTTCCTTTTCTTGTATTAAATGATCATTTTAAAATTGTTAAATCCTATCTTTATGTTCTAAACAACTAAAACAATCCCTGCTCTTTGAAAAAGTGCTGCTATGTTGTTAATTTCTGTATTACAGTGTGTATTTGCTAAAAATCTGATTCGTTAATGAAGATATTGCGAACAGTTCATGTTTCTGATAAAACCAGAAGGATGCAGCTGTAAGGATATATAGATAGGTTAACTGTGTAGTTAAACGGCTCCTGATGCCCCTCACTCCCAATCTGTGGGCACTTAGATTGTGGTCCAACAAGCTTTAAATCTCTGTTCCGGGTGACACTAATGGTGCCATTGTCATGTATTGGTGGCAGCATGACTTGGAGCTGATCTGCATTTGTCCCATATTTTTGGCACCTGGAGAGATCTGACCTTCCATTTATCCTTTAAAAATCATAATGTAATGCAATTTAAAATTTTAGAATATCACTTCACTCATGTATATTCAAAGCAATGTGTAGCATATGTTATTATGCTACGGAAATATACATATAGAAATATGGGCCCAGATTCAGAGAGAATTGGATTCTCGTAGCGTATCAGAAATACACTACGCCGCTGTTTTTTACCTGGCTCTACGTGGAATCCAGGTAGATTTTGTCCAGTAAACGACGGCGGCGTAGTGTATTTCTCCCGTCGCAATCCATCTACACGAGTAGGGGGCGTGAAGGATTTAAAATAGGGGCGTTCCCACGGCGATCGAACTGCGCATGCTCCGTTCGCAAATTTCCCACCGTGCATTGCGCGAAATCACGTCGTTACGTCATTCGTTGTTTGAGTAGCGTCGTTTACGGACATTTCTATTCCCGAACGAGTTACGCAAAAAAAAATTAAATTTGACGCGGGAACGACGGCCATACTTAACATGGGCTACGCACCGTTAGACCAGCAAAAAGCTGGTCTAACAGTACGTAAAAAAAAAACTGACGTAAGCGATTGCGAAGACCGCTCGTATCTTCGTGGATCGCCGTAAAAACACATTTGCATATCCCGACGCATCAAAACGACGCAAACTCCTCCCAGCGGCCGCAAAAATATCGCAGCGTAGATCCGAAGGCTTACGAAGACGTAAGTCTCTCGGATCGAAGCCCGAAGCCGCCGTATCATGGTTTGAGGATTCAAACTAGTGATACGGCGCGCAAAATTTGAAATTACTCCTGTCTAACACCAGTTAGACAGGCGTAATTGCTCTGTGAATCTGGGCCCTGGAGTTCAAAGCCATGTCCATTTGAAAGCTTCAGTAAAATGTGTCATCAAGCATGCAATTTATAGAGTTTTCTTTTAGGATGCAAATGTATGTAGATAATCAACATTTTGTAAATGCTATCAATGCATCACTTAGACTTCACACTGGGGTTGATTTATTAAAAGCAAATTGACAGTGCATTTTGCAAAATTTTCCCCAGAGCTTAGTAAATGTGATAAAGCTCTGCTGAATTCCATCATACAATCATGTGCAAACAAAACATTTATTTTTTACTTTTTTCCTTCACCTGATTAGGTATTTTTTTTGTGACGTCAATCTTTACCACATTTACATTTACTAATAAAAATGCAACTGGACTTACAAAGTGTACAGGAAGTTATTTACGAAAGGCAAATCCACTTTGCACTGCATATGCACTTGTAAGTGCAGTCACTGTAGATCGCTGTAGATCTGAGGGGAAGCTCTGAAATTAAGGGAAGCTCTGCTGATTTTATCACCCAATCATGTGCAAGCAAAAATGTTTTTTATTTTTAATTTCCTTGCATGTCCCCCTCAGATATACAGCGACTGCACTTCCAAGTGCACTTATAGTGCAAAGTGGATTAGCCTTTTGTAAATAACCCTCACAGTCTATTTGCCTTCAGTAAATCCACTTGAGCATATTCCTATTTAGTTTGCACTGTTTGTGATTGGATGAAACAGAGTAGGAAGAAATGGCAGCTGCTTGGAAGCACATCATTTTCAATCTAATTTTATGATACAGTGTAGAGAGGATCATAAACCTGCAATCTGTGTTCATTTGACATCTCATAGAATTATGATAAAATTAGGTAAACCATATAATTTCCACCCTGCTAATTTAATTCTGTAACAGATGAGTTAAGGAGTGTTCCTGTCTAATAAATGAATTTGTGATTCTGAATAATTTAACTTAACATTAACCGCTTCTCGATCGGCTCCTGTCTATATATGGTGGCAGAATGGCTTTGATGTGCGAATCACTGTATACTGTATATACTGCGGCTGTTTTAAGAGTCATAACAGGTGTGCACGCACCCGCTGCACAGTGGGGGACACAATGTACATGGCCAGGGGGCATGATCCCAGCTGGCCACCTGCGATTGCGGGCACGAGAGCATGAACACACAAATCCCTGTCCTGTCAGGGGAGGAGAAACAGATTGTGTGTTCCTACTAAGTAGGAACAACGATTTGTCTTCTCTCCCAGTCAGTCCAATCCCCCTCACAGTTAGAACACACCTAGGGAACATATGCTTAACCCCTTGATTGCCCCCTAGTGTTAACCTCTTCCCTACCAGTGACATTTATACAGTAATCAGTGGCTATTTTAGCTCTGATCGCTGTATAAATGTCAATGGTCCCAAAAAAGTGTCAAAAGTGTCTGATTTGACTTCCGCAATATCGCAGTCCCGATAAAAATGTCTGATTTAAAAAAAATGACTAAACTCTATCCCCTATTTTGTAGACGCTATAGCTTTTGCGCTAACGTTTTACCAAAAATATGTAGAAGAATACATATCAGCCTAAACTGAGGGAAAAAATAGTTTGAAAAAAAAATTGGGATATTTATTGTAGCAAAAAGTAATGCAGGCATACCCCACTTTTAAGTACACAAAGGGGTTTATTTACTAAAGCTGTGAAGTGCAAAATTAGGCTCACTTCTGCATAGAAACCAATGAGCTTCTTCAATTAAGCTTTGGTAATAAAATCTGGAAGCTTATTGGTTTTTATGCAGAAATTAGCCTGATTTTGCACTTTCCAGCTCTAGTAAATACACAACATTGTGTACTTAAAAGCGGGGTATGCCTATATATATATATATATATATATATATATATATATATATATATATATAAATATATATATATATTTATATTTTCTTTTTCAAAATTGCCGCTCTTGGGGCGTGACCGACCGCCGAGCTGAATGGACGCCTGATCTATCAGCTCCCGCACTAACCGGAGGACAGCTACGATATCCAAGCTAAACCACAGCGCAACCATGTACCAATCTAACCCCCAGACACTGGGGAATCTGTCCGGGTCCTCCCGAAAACGGAAGGAGGAACGGCAACCACGGAAGCTGACAGACTTTTTCTCCCTGCCTCACGGAGCTCGAAGCCAAGATGGCACCCGCGACCGCTCACCGCGCGGTGAGAGAGCCTTCACTGACCTTTCTGACGAGGGGACCTCGTCCATCCACACAAACCCGTCTCCCGCTGGTACATCCTTGCCATCTGGACTGGCATCTGCTTCAAACAGTCCGGCGACAACGAGGATGCGGCTGGACTCTGGAGCTCAGGCCTCTGAGGTAAGGCCTGCAGTAGATGATAATCTTCCTGCTCTGTCACCAGTATCATCCCCCATCGCAGCATTCCCCACTTCTAACCAGCCGGTTATTGACACAACTTTGAAGGACATGCTAATTTCATTACACAGCTCTCTGCATAATGACATCTCCTCAATGTTCTCCGCATTTAAACATGAAATGGTGCACATGGGTCATAGAGTGGGTCATATTGAACAACAAATGGGAGCCATGACGGTCACAGTGAATGATCTGGTGGATGCACATGATCGCACCAGGGATGAACACCAGTGGATGCGGGCCAAGCTGGCAGATCTCGAGGACCGATCCAGACGTAACAACGTCAAAATACATAATATATACCGGAAATGATCGTTCCAACCGATCTTAACACATATGCCAGGAAAATGATTGCTTCCCTTCTACCCAATCTTCCAGCCAGTGAAACTGTCATTGACTGCATCCACCGTCTACCCAAACCCCCCCACCTGTCACCTGAAGTCCCTCGCGACACCCTCATGAGAATTCATTTTTACCACACCAAGGACATGCTCATGTCCAAATCCAGACGACTAGGTCACCTACCTGCACCGTACGCTAAACTACAACTCTTTGCCGATATTTCCCAATACACCCGCCAACAGCGGAGACAACTTCAGACCATTACAAAACCTCTGAACAACCACAAAATCCCCTACCAATGGGGGTTTCCGACCAAGCTCCTGATCACCAGAAACGGTGTCAAACATAGCATCCATACAGTGGAAGATGGTATTCAGCTCCTCAAGAAGTGGAAGGTGATACCCGAAGAGGTCACACCGATGCAAGTACAGGCCCCCGACAACTCGGACTCCAACTTTGCGAATCCTCACCCCAGTGTTAACATGTGACCATGTGGTTAGTATGCTCTTTGCCAACACTCCTAAGGTATACTCCGGCTTAGTGCCTGCTCGTTGTGATTTGTCCACAAACTTTTACCCCCCACGACGCTCAGTAGTCTTTCTGATATACTACTGACACCGGTGTCTCCCGCACCCATCCAAGTTGCTGCTTTCCGCAAGCCACTGTTGACTTTGTCCCTGTTTTTCTTTTTCCCTTTCTCTCCTTTTTTTGGGTTTCTCCTCCTCCCTCCCGTCCGGCATACGAAGACCACCGGAGCCCGGAGAGCGCCTCTTCAGAATTCACCAATTTACCTCTCGGAGCCTACTTCTCCACGTCGATCAGTGGATCTCCAGCGACTTGTGAGTACTCCCATACCTACACGTAACAAGTTACCTTGCCCAAGATGCCACAATTCCTGACTTTAAACGTCAAGGGTCTGAACCACCCTGCTAAAAGGTCATCCATGTGGAAGACAGCCCAAATGTCCCTCTGTGATGTCCTATGTGTGCAAGAAACACACTTTAAATCCTCCGTAGAACCACCTTGCACTAATAAACATTTCACCAACATCTTTAAAGCCTCCGGACCTGACAAAAAGAATGGAGTCCTGATTGCCATTAAGAACACTGTATCGTTTACTCTCCACGACAGCTTAATAGATATCGAGGGCAGATACTTAGCACTGGATTGCTCCATGAATAACATTCGATACACTGTTGTGACGATATATGCTCCTAATACTAAACAAATTCATTTCCTATCCAAGCTCATGAAAAAGATCGACCGCTTCAAACATGGTCACCTCATAATTTGTGGAGACTTTAACATAGTTCCTGACAACTCCCTTGATGCCTCATCTCGATCGAGCAGAACTGCCTCGCCGATGAGCTCCTTCTTAAGAACACATGATCTCTATGACGTCTGGCGATGTCTTCATTCCACAGAGAGAGACTACTCGTATTTTTCTCCTCGCCACAACTCCTATACGAGGATAGACTATTTTCTAGTAGACAAGTGGTCCCTTCCCAAAATCTCAGCGTCTGACATATCCACTATTACGTGGTCCGACCATGCACCAGTCACCATGTCCTTCAATGACTCCCCCTCTCCTTCACGGACAAGGATTTGGAGAGCCAACGCCTCTATCATTCAATCTCCTTCTCACTCTGAATATGTCAAAGACCGCCTAACTGAATTTTTCTCCTTAAATACAGGTTCTGTAGATGATCATTCTGTACTATGGAACGCCCATAAGGCGTTCGTTCGGGGGATTTTTATACAACTAAGTGCTAGAGAGAGGAGGATGAGAACACAGCGCCTAGATTCCCTTACTTCCAACATAAGACTCTTGGAAGCCCAAAACCAATCCAATCCTAGTATCGCTTCAAAAAAAAAACTTGATCTCCTTAGACAGGAGCTGAGGGCCCACTTATTAGACTCCTTTGAGAAGGCCCACACGCGCTTTAAAGCCCTACACTATTCCACAGGCAATAAAGCGGTTAAGGCCATGGCCAATAGAATTAAAGGCCACATCGCCAAGACTAGAATATCTCACCTATTCCACCCCTCCTCAAACCAAAAATTGTCCGATCCCTCAGCCATAGCAGACGCCTTTAGCTACTACTACAATACACTATATAATTTAAAAGATGACCAATCTGTTCCCCAACCAACCCCTCAGGACATTGCAGCATTTCTCCAAGAAATCAATCTCCCATCCCTGTCTGAGGACCAACTGGAGACTTTGAATGCCCCATTCACCCATCTAGAAATTCTACGTACAATCTCGACATTACCCCCCAATAAGTCCCCTGGCCCTGACGGCCTCACTAGCGAGTATTACAAACGATTTGGCACAATCCTATCGCCGTTCCTGGCTAATGTCTGTAATGACGCTGCCTCATCCTCCTCTCTCCCCCCTGAAATGCTTTCTGCTTTGATTGTTACCCTGCCGAAACCAGGCAAAGAGCCCACTAGTGCCCAGAACTTTAGACCCATATCCCTTCTAAACCTGGATGCTAAAATACATGCCAAACTCATAGCCAACCGCTTGACTGACTTGATGCCTCTACTTATACACAAGGATCAATCTGGTTTCACCGGAGGTAGGCAAACCTTTGATGCAACCCGTAGACTCATCAACATTGTCCACAATGCCGAGTCGACCCGAACGCCTTCTCTGCTCCTATCGCTGGACGCGGAGAAGGCGTTCGACCGAGTCCATTGGGGTTATATGCACGCTACCCTCATAAAATTTGGATTCCGGGGACCCATTTTGTCCGCCATTATGGCACTGTATTCCTCCCCCTCAGCCCAAGTTTACACTTCGGAAATCCTTTCAAAGCCCTTTCAGATTACCAATGGCACTCGCCAAGGTTTCCCCCTATCTCCACTAATCTTCAACCTCATAATGGAACCCCTAGCTGAACACGTCAGGACCCACACCAAAATAACCGGGTTTAAGATTGCCTCATTGGAACACAAAATTAACCTCTTTGCAGATGACGTGATAATCATGCTGACAGACCCCCTCTCCTCCCTGACTTCGGTGCAATCGTTATTGCAAAGAGTCAGCAACGTGTCTTATTACAAAGTGAATGAACAGAAATCGTACATCCTAGACTTAGGCTTAGATGCCATCACCAGCAATCTACTCAGAAATAAATTTCCGTACCCCTGGGCGGATTCAGGGATAACATATTTGGGAATTACTTTGACCAAATCCACAAAAAGCCTGTTCCCCCGTAACTACACTGAAGCTAAACAAATGCTTATCCGGGAAACGTCGAGAATTTCCAGGTATGAATTTTCCTGGTCTGGCAGACTTGCGGCCTTCAAGATGATGATATTGCCCAAATTATTGTACATCTTTAAAGCCCTCCCTATACCTCTCCCACACTCTTATCTCAAATCCTTACAATCCATCCTAGGGCATTACGTCTGGCAGGGTAAAAAACCCAGATGCAACCAGGCCAAGACTACCCAACACAGGTCTGTTGGAGGCATGGGCTATATTGATATAAAAGACTATTATATGGCCACCATTCTCTCTCAGACTCGGGAATGGATGTCAACAACCCCTAACACGCTCTGGGGCGCTATAGAATCCGCCATGGTCCCGGGATCCAATCTGTCCCACTGGCTATTTAGTACGACCGTCAGGGATCCACACTTGTGCCTGTTTTCCCCTACCATTCAAGCCTCTGTTAGGATCTGGAAAACACTGCAGTCCTCTACATGGCAGACTCTCCCTACCAGACCTACACCTATCCCTATAGAGACGCTGAAACTACTAACTCCTGACCTACATATACCCAACTGGCTATCCGATAATGTCACCCACGTTCATGAACTACGCCCCCTAGTGGTTGGCTCACCCTTTTCTCATATCCAGAAGACCTTTCACGCCCCTGACTCCGACTATTTATATACTATAGACTTCAACATTGCCTTATGGCAAGTTCTTCTCTTGAAGGCTCCTTGCCTACAAACCTAAGGCAGTTTTTCTTTGGTAAGAACCCATCCGCCAAAGCCACCTAATCTACACTACACTGCAGGAAAAGACTTCCTTCAAAAAATCCAAACCTTTTACTGACTGGCAATCTGACTTACTTACCCAATTCTCCGACCAACAATGGCTAGCAGCGATTAAGTCCACTTACAAATGTACTTCCTGTACCTCTCTTTGGGAACTCTCACAGAAGCTTCTGATGAGATGGTACTTAACGCCTTCTAGGATAGCTAGGTTCCAACCTCACGCATCCCCTAAGTGCTGGAGAACTTGTGGTGCCACGGGCACTCTCCTCCACATCTTCTGGTCCTGTCCAAGACTGCGGAATATGTGGTCGACAGTGGAATCAATGCTTCAAGAGGTTCTTGGTCTCCCTATCTTGCTGACTCCTCAGCTGGCTATTCTCAATCTGACCATTGACAGCATACCACCTCCCCTACGTATGGTGACCTCACACATTCTACTGGCAACTAGACTCCTAATTGCTAGGCGCTGGAAGTCTGTAGACACCCCCACAATAGCTGAAATAGTGAATCTGGTGCAAACCCACTACTCCTACGAGACCATCCTCGCTCGGGGTAAACATACATACACCACCACGCTGAACCTTTGGAACTCATGGCGACTTTGGTACACTCACAAATGGGTTAAATGACCCCCTTTTTTGAACATACTGACTGCTTTTCGCGCTCCTAGTTTGCCGTACTCACGCGCTGATGCTCCTGTGCTGCTCTCATCTCCTCTCCCCCTTGCTTATGCCCCTTCTTCCCTCCTACCCACCCCTCCTGTTAGTATGGATACATCCTGTTAAAACTTTATAGTTTGAACTGTCCATATTTTGACTGTTTATTTCCCATAGTGTGCACTTATTCTCTGCACGTACGCACAATTTGTGGATATATCCTGTATTGTTTATACCTTTTAACTACTGTTCAAAATACTACTGTACTCGAAATATGCTCAATAAAAACTATTTGAAAGAAAATTGCCGCTCTTCTTTCATTTATAGCACAAAAAATAAAAACTGCAGAGGTGATCAAATACCACCAAAAGAAAAATTAATTTGTCGGGAGGGGGGAGTTAATTTTGTTTAGGTACAATGTCGCACAACCGCACAATTGTCAGTTAAACCAACGCAGTGCCGTATCGCATAAAATGGCCTTGTCAGGAAGGGGTTATATTCTTTCAGGACTTAAGTGGTTAAGAAAGTAAGTGTGCAAAATACATTAGGTAAAACATGCATAGCACAACAGAATGTAAAGAACAGAAATATAGGAGCTGTCTTTGCTTACTGTGTTTGAATATGCATGGTCCAGTGTCATGCTCATCTTACCTCCCACACTGATCTGAAACAAGTATAACCCTGTTTGACAGCTAGTTTGTGCATGCTTGTTTCAGGTCTGTTACTTATCAGATAGTGAGGGGAAGGATGTGGATAACAACTCTGGAGCATTTACAAAAGCAAGACAACATTAACAATTATCATATTTTTTGTCTGCAATGAGTACATCTAATAGACTTTTCACAAGAAATTAGTTGGTGCTATATACCTTTCCACACAGAATATTTTTACTCGGTTACTTATGTCAGCAATACTTTACATGTTCCAGGAATATACCGGTCTTTTGTGGCTACACAAATTTACAGGATTTACACAGATTGTCTCTACAGTTGCCATCTGCATGGCTTCATGCTTCTGGTTGTAGCTTATCAGTGTGGTGCTTCTCTCTTGGCTGGCCTAATTAAACTAAGTGCAGCTCTCAGCTCACTGTCCAAGTAATACTTCTTGTAGCTAGCTGCTGTGCCCTGTTTCTCAGTAGTGGGTTCTACTAGTATACCTCTCCTGAAACCCCTACTATTTGACTATCATGTGCCAACCTTTCATTGTCTGCTGTCTGCCCAGACCTAACGTTTGTTCATGGTTATCTATAACTGCTGCCTACCCTGACCTTTGGTGAATATACTTGTTATCCGCATTTGCTGTATAGTCATTGACCTTGTTACTGATGGCTTCAGTGTGATTCATAGCCCTCTCATCTGCTACAGTCTGATGCCATTTGGTGATCTCTTGAACTGTGTAACTTGAGGTCCCTCATGACTAGAGCAGAGTGAACCCAGGGGTTGTGACCAGTGAGTACCAGCTTGCCCTTAGACTCTACACTTTGGGGAATTCTGCATCACCTGCTCTCCCTTGGGACTGTCCTCCAGTACCATGGTGAAGTACAGATCCTGTAAAGACTTAATTCTATACTTCCAGTTTCTATCTACTTTCAGTGTGCTCTGATCTCCTGTGAACCTACTGTTGGCTTACACTACTCAGGTACATCTACATTAGGTATTTAGCACAATGTAGTAAAAGGGTACATGCTTGTAAAGACGCTATTCAGACAGGACATTTATAACTAAATTCATCATAAAAACCGAACGGATTATTATGGTTTTGGAAACATGAAACCATCTCTCCCCTGCCTTGTTTAAAAAAAAATAGGAAAAATGATATAAAGTTTCAGTGATCACACCTTAAGATCTGTGTGTGTGCAAAGAATGGGCATCAGACCGGTGCACAAGATCAAGGAGGTGCATGCATCTGCATGCGCGTATGCTGAGGCACAAGCATTTTAATGTGTATTGTGGCCCTGAGTGTGGTGCCCAGTGGCCCATTTAATGCACTGCAGAGCTCAAGATAAGTGCTTGAGTTGGCCATCAGCTTCTTCTGTACCTGAACTTTGGGTTGTAATCTGACTTTGCCCCTTGATCTTTGTCTTGGTTCCATTTCCTGCCCATGTGATCCTGTCCCTTGCTTGGTTTCTGTTTCTGCCCTTGTCTCTTGAATCTGCCAATTTCTGGTCCCGCCACAGTTCTGTCTGCGCAAGTTCCTGTGATGACATTCTTTACGAGTTCCTGCTCAACATCTTTTGCAATGCCCTATGATCTACGATTACATCTGCACACGTTCCTGCTCAACTTTGTCTACTATGCTGCATGATCCACAAGTTCCTGTCATGATATCCTCTGCTACGCTATATGATCCAGACCTTCTCCTGGCCAGGGCTCATCGCAGGCACAGTGTCAATCTCTGTCCTGTCATACCCTGCCATTAAACTTAGAGGGAAAACATGACAGGAGGTGTTAACGAAAACCCTCTTGTCAGTTCGACCTTCACCAGGTGTGTGACAATAAGGACATTTCTGGATAAATGTGATGTCACAAGATGCATTTTTTTTAACTGTGTTTATACAACACATTTATATTCAATGACTCCCCATGCGTTCATAGCCAACTGAATCCTGCCTCTCCCTGCTGCATGTTCGTGACTGTGAAGAAGGCACTGGGCAAAATAGCAATCCCAGTACTTTTTTTATGTTGTTTTTGTGTAATGGTGCATTGCCCTCTGTTTAACCCCACAATAAGGTAAAACAGTAGACCGGTAGGCATGCGGCACAGAGATGCTAAGATGTGAAGAGTTTTAAAGCAGCATGAATAAGATAGTGTTGGCTGTTTTGGGGTGATTTTCCAATGTTTACATATATCTGCTCAATTGTTCCAGGTCACATCTGTCTCCTCATCATTTCCAATACACAACCAGATTTTGGGGTTTATGTTTCTAGTATACTTTGTAAAAGTGTAGTTAATAATCTGATTAATTTGTTTGTAATTAATCTGGTTAACGGAAAAACAATTCTGCTCAGACGTCTGCATCAAAAAAAACATAATATGTATCATGGAAATCTAAAACAAAAAGCATTCTGAAAATACTAAACATGCCACTCAATGATTATATTATACCTTATAATAGTGACCAACACTAATATATTTCCAACTAATCCAGTGGAACAGATAATTCCAATAAAAGATGGAAGAATTACTCTTTCTGCTGTATTAATGAGATGGTTTTCGTTCCTCATACTCCATGATTTATTGAGTAGGTCATTGGTATTATTCCAGGAAGTTATTTGAATTTCATTCATTGTTATGCTCTTCTTTTTTGTTAATCTGCAAAAAGAAAATAAATATTTAGTTCACCCTTGGTTAACTATTATTTAATGCACTTTACTTGTCACCAAGATACTAGAAGATACTAGAACACTCCAATGAAAAGTGGTAATCAAAGCCATTTAAAACCTAAAATAAGACCTACAACAAAAGTGAAAAATGTGCTGAAATTTCCTGAACTACAGTAAACATCTTAAATCCTGAAGCAGTCACATGCAGTACTTTATTTGCAACTATATGTTCTCAGTCTTCTGGGTTTACTGGTGGCCAGCATCATCCAATCTACTTCCTTTGAGCCCAGCCTCTCATTAACCTACACTGGAAGCAGCATTCTGATTAACTCATCTCTATTTACTCTGTTTCTCCTCATAAAAGTATCAGCTCATTAACTGACTGGGCCCTTGTGCTGCTTCTTCTCCCACTCTATTATACAGGGCCTGATAACATTCAAATATAGATCTGAATAAATGTATGTGTATTTTATATCTATCTAGAGTCATGCTTTAATAACCAAAGAACATGTATTTACACACTTATCAGGATTGCATTATTACAGTTTGTCATCGATCTACACCAAATGCATTTTCTTATTTGAAGTGCACTCATGGTTGTTCATGTGTACCTTCCTGTGTATCAGCAAGAGTGTGCACACATGTATGATAATCTATGGGAGGTTGCAGATTCAGGGGTGTGGGCTGTGGGATGTGGTAGATTCAACACAATAGTACCAAAAACCATATGAGCAGAATGAATCAGATTCCTGTGTGTTCTTTTTGTTAGCACTCTGCCAGTATTACAAGCACATAGATTACAACACATAGAAATTATGAGTCCTGTCTGTACTAAGAAAGACAGGAAAACACTTAAAATCAGTGGGGTAGATTCACATACACTTAATATTCCGCTGCATAATCGAAATACTCTACGCTGCCGTATTTTACCAGGCTCTACACCGAATCCTGGTAGATTTTTGCCCGTACGCTACGGCGGCATAGTCTATTTCTCGCCGCGTAATCGAAATACGCGATTGGGGGGCGTGAAGCATTTAAATTAAGCGCGTCCCCGCGGCGATCGAACTGCGCATGCTCCGTTCTGAAATGTCCCGCCGTGCATTGCGCGAAATCATGTCGTTACGTCATTCGTTGTTTGAGTAGCGGCGTTCACGAACATTTCTATTCCCGGACGACTTACGTTAAAAATAATAAAAGATGTCGGAAAACGTAGAAATTCGACACGGGAACGACGGCCATAATTAACATGTCTAATATTAGAGCAGCAAAAAGCTGGTATAGTGTTACGCAAATAAAAGATGACTAAAGGTGCCGTAAGAGATTGCGATTGAAGATCGTAATTTCGGGGATCGTCGGCAAAAGCTCATTTGCATACCCAGACGCGGAAAATGACGGGAAGTCCACCCAGTGGCCGCAATTTTATTGCAGCGTAGATCCGAAGGCGTACAAACACTTAATCCAGTCGAATTGAAGCCCGCAGCCGTCTATTCATGGTTTGAGGTTTTCGACTAGCTAGAAAACGCGCGTAATTTGAAATTACTCCAGTCTAACACCAGTTAGACAGGCGTAATGGCTCTCTGAATCTGGCCCAGTGTGTTTTAGGTGTCCCAAAATCATAACTAGACAGCCCCTAAATGATATCATAAAAGCATCACTTTTATTTGTCTGAGTATAAAAACATATCTAGCATGCATATTCCTAAATTAGATATGGGAGACCTACAATATAGATCCTGTTGTGGCTATTGGACAAGACATGAAGGAAAATCTCCCCAATGAGAAAATAAAATGTACTCCAAAATGGAAATAAATAAAGTTTTGTCTATAGTTATACTTTAAGATTTTAAAGTATGAAGATGATAACAAATGTAGTGGTGGTAGTTTTTTTTTACGTATTTCTCAGACCTTAGTACCATCATAAAGTTCCCGGAAATACAAATTTTATTCTGAACCCCATTTAAGTCAATAGGGATAATCTTGAAAATCTATTTTGGACATTTTTAAGGCTAATAGGCAAGGTATTAACAAATAAAAGGTACAAGGAGGTGAGTAGTGGCATAGGGGACATATACAAATGCAAAAACAATTTTAACAATTATAATTTAGAGGGACGAGGTCTCTCAAATTTACACAATTTTAAGGGTTAAATGGTAAAAATGTTAATTCTTCAAATCATATTTAAAGTAGTTCTAATGCCTTGTACACGCGACCGTTTTTCGGGTTGTAAAAAAATTTTTTTTTTTTTAATGTCATTAAAAACGATCGTGTGTGGGCTCCAGAGCATTTTTCACGATGTAAAAAAGGGCATTAAAAATTTCGAACATTCTCAAATTTTTCACGTAGTTTTTAACGTTGTCGATTTCTACATCGTAAAAAATTGGTAGTGTGTGGGCTTTAACGCCGTGAAAAAAACGAGCATGCTCAGAGGCAAGTTATGAGACGGGAGCGCTCGTTCTAGTAAAACTAGCGTTCGTAATGGAGTAAGCACATTCATCACGCTGTAACAGACGGAAAAGCGCAAATCGTCTTTTACTAACACAAAATCAGCTAAAGCAGCCCAAAGGGTGGCGCCATCCACATGGAACTTCCCCTTTATAGTGCCGTCTTATGTGTTCTACGATTTTTATGATCATGTGTTGGCAAGGCCATTTTAATGATCGATATTTTTTACAACCCAAAAAATGGTCGTGTGTACGCGGCATAAGGGCAGAACATTCTATGCATTAAGGTAAAAAACCTTCTGGGTGCAGCTCCCCTCCCCTTGGCCCCACCTTATACTTACCTGAGTCCCATCTAGATCCAACAATGTGCATGAGAGCAGCGGCTCTCCAAGGGTCTCTCTCTCTCTGCTTATTGACTCACACAGCAGAGGAGCCATTGGTTCTTGCTGCTGTCAGACCCCATACACACTGTGAGATTTTCTGCAGATTTTTGTCTTCAGAATTACCAAAACCATATAATATGAGGTCAAACCTTAAGTGTTTCAATTTGCATGCAATCAGGCAGGCCCTTGCCCCCCCCCACCGGCAGGGGGTCCAAAAAGAAGAAGATCAGACTGCTCTATGCAAAACCATTGCACAGAGCAGGTACCGTATTTATCGGGGTATTGCGCGCTCCTTCGTATAGCGCGCACCCCTAATGTGGACCTGTAAAAAAAAAACTTTTAGTACTTTTATAACTTACAGTTTTGGTGTCCATCAGTGTCCATCGTCTGGTTAGGCGTCCATCTTTGGCTCCAGTGGTGTCCTCCCGGCTTCTCCAGCGATGTCTCAAGTCGAATCCCCACTTCCCGCACTCAGTTTGAACGCCTCCGCCGACATATACCGAGTGCAGTACACTCGGGTACATTCGGCCAGGCTCGGCTTCGCTTGTGCTCACGCTCTGTGACGTTTATGCGTGAGCTCAAACGAAGCTGAGCCTAGCCGAATGTACCCGAGTGTACTGCACTCGGTATATGTCGGCGGCTCAGTTCAAACTGAGAGCGGGAAGCGAGTATCAGCATATAACGCGCACCCACGATTTGCCCTTATTTTAAGGGGAAAAAAGTGTGCGGTATACACCGATAAATACGGTAAGTATAACATGTGTGTTTTTGTTCATATTAAATTAATAGCGTTAGAATCACTTTAGATATATGTGGCATCACCGGACAGTATCATTCTCCCAGTCAGGGACGTTGTATTCTAGCTTCACATAAATCACATGGCTTACACACAGCGCCCCAATCTGAGTCATTTCAAATAAAGAAAAAAATACTTTATTAAGTTATTTATGCTGTGACTTATGTTTATAACTAGTAGTAATAAGCCAGAAATGAGCATTTGAAGTAGTAGTTTTATTTGGTAGCTTATCTTCTTTAGATGTAGTACCACACTGTATCATCTACAAAGTTTAATAACATTTAAACACAAAGTGGACAAAAGCACTTCAAAACCACAATCTTTTATTTCTAGAGAAGTAGTTGCTATGCTGAAATAAAAATCACAGTGCAATATTGTGACGATAGTGCTTCTCGGAAAGTTTAGTTCACTCCAAAAGTATTTTTTAAAGGCTTGCTGGCCCACTTTTATAAATATATACAAAAACTGTTTTCTCACACAGGGGTTTCCACCATGAACACAAACATAAATTACTTTAGTAATAGGTGGAACTTCTGCGCTGTGATGGATAGGTGGGTGGGGGCAGGGGAGAGAGGGAGGGGGGAAGGGGAAGGGGGGTGCACTGCAGCAAACAAAGAAAAGGTCTATCCTAGTAGACAAATATAATATATGGAAAGGTGATGTTGTCTGCGCTGTGAAAGAAACACTGCGGGGGGGGTGGAGTGCAATTGGAGAAGGGGTGAGCCCCAAAGGGGCAGTGAAGTAATGAGGATGGTATTGCCTCTATGTGACAAATAGTGAACAACCAAGCACCTGCTGAGGAGCCTCCGCTAAGGTGAATGGGTGTACACTTACACAGAGTCAAGATAACAAATAGGGAAGACATTGCTGGAAGAGGCAGCAGATGAGTTTAATAAATTGTTGCTGTATTACGCGATGTGCCCTCCTTTTCTTCTCCCTGCCCGCAATACCATCTTTTGAGTCTTTGGCAGGATCGGTGTAACTACAGGCAGCGTTACAAGAGAAGAACCAGGACATTGACGAGCTCGCCGCTCGTGGAGATAGGCACCCCCTCTTCAGATTCTGTGTAAGTGTACACCCATTCACCTTAGCGGAGGCTCCTCAGCAGTGACAGGACTACTCTATATGGTCTTTTATTGTGTCTCCCACATGCACCATCGGGTACTGGGACCTACCAGGTTCATCATCCCATCCCTCAGGAGGACATCCATCCGTTAGGAGACTGCAGCTCCTTCCTTTTGGTTTGGCTATATGCGATAGCCTTGAGGTAAGCTGCTAGGATCACAAGAGGTGTGGGCTGCACGTCTGGATTTGTTTGCTGCGCCTTCACATACTTGGCTTCTGGAACCTTCACTTTAGACTTTCCATATATATATTTTTTTCACCAAGTTCACATGCTGCACCTGGATCTCCTTTCCCTTTGATCGTGGGATTGGGACTGTCATGCTTATTTGATTTTTATTCATTTGATTATACATTTACTTTTGACATTGTCATTGATGTTTGTATTGCTATCACTGTTTTTTGCTTATTCACTATTTGTCACATAGAGGCAATACCATCCTCATTACTTCACTGCCCCTTTGGGGCTCACCCCTTCTAAAAATTGCACTCCACCCACAGGTAGTGTTTCTTTCACAGCGCAGACAACAACACCTTTGCATAAATGACTTTAGCCTTGTCGATTTCTCTATCAGTTCCACTGCTCAGGCCTCTTCCCTTGGTTTTCCAAAGCAGTGGTCATCAACCTTGTCCTGCAGGGCCCACTAACAGGCCAGGTTTGCAAGATAACTGAAATACATCACAGGTGATATCATTTGCTGCTCTAGTGATTGCAGTATTCTAGTCTGCATCTCCCCGAGGTAATACATAAAATCTGGCCTGTTAGTGGGCCTTGCAGGAATGGTTGATGACCACTGCTCCAAACCATTAAACACAGCACCTCAGTGCTCCAGTACACACTTTGCACCTTCCAGCCCCTTGCTGCTTTGTCACCAGCTGCTCCTTCACTGTACAGACATACACATTTTGGCTGCCCCGTGCAAACTTTGTGACTTTTAAGAAATGATTGTATTATAGTACTCACCTACGTTCTGTGCAAAAAATTCCAGTTGGTTCTGTATAAACAAAAGTTAACCATTGTGTTTGTTTATGCTGTTTTGTACAATGTCGAAATGTTACATTTTATTTGAACCAATAAAAATATTTGAAAAGAAATGATTGGAGTCCCCCTGACCCCTACCCAGAAACCTATATTATAAAGGCTGTGAACATGTGCACACTCAGTAGGCTGATTACTGGCAAGACCCTGGGTTTGAGACTCCTTCCCTCCCAAAGCACCCTGGAGTCTCTAAGCTCCAACCCCTGATTTGAGATTTACAAAACCCAGAAAAAGATAAATAACCACCTTTCTCTTCATAGAACTGTAAATCTGGAGTCCTGAACTCTGCATATGTGCAAACCGTGTGTCACTTTCCCCTACATTTTCACAGTATAGCACAGTGACTGGAGAATATGTAACACAAAAATCCTCCTGCGCTCTGGTGTATCGCCAAACTGGGTGTATCAGTATGGTCTAAAGGCAAAGTCTTAAGTCTTGCAGCCCTCCACAGAACAAAGGGTGTTCATATGGCTAAAATGAAAAAGAAAAGAAAGGAGGGCGCACCGACCTTGTGCATTACCACTTAAAAGTTTTAATAAACACGAAATAAAAAGCAATGGTCCTACTTACAAACATTCTGAAGTAAGCGCTTTTAAAACCAGCTGAAACTGGACCTCACGGGACCTGCCAGTCAGACCCTTGACATCAATGTGTCTGACGCATTTCTGGGGCGTACCCCCTTCCTCAAAGCCTAGGTGGTCTGTGATCTACGTGTGTTTTGTTTTTGTTTGTTATTTCTGTTGGTTGAACCTAATGGATTTGTGTCTTTTTTCAACCAGATTAACTATGTATGTAATTATGTATGTATGCAACATTTTGGGTAATGTTTTCATGGCCCTGCATGGACAAATCCACTGTTAAGTTATTCCACTGAAACAAAACAATTAAAACTATTGAAAGAAAAAAAATGTAAACAGTTGAAAAGCCATTAAAAATGTTGTTAGAATAACCCAATGTGTAAAATGTAAAATGGGAAAAAACTATATTTAGTGCATCTTTTTTTTTAGTAATTTATTAAATGAAATAGAAAAAAGGACCAATATTTTTTAGCCAACAATCAAGCAAGAGAAATAATATTGGCAAAGAATTATTATTAATATGGCAGAACATCAAAAGATCCAGACACTCAACATGGGTATGTGCCAGTTGAATAATTATCAGATATGGCCATGGCCATACACACTTTTGCGCCAAACTAAAAAGTCCATCTGTTTGGTATACTCTTCAATATTTTTAAGGAAGTAATTGTGGTTATCAGATACTGATTGGATGCACGAATTACATGTGAAGATCAATTTTGTCTTCCAATAGCTGTAAAACATCATAATCGTCCATTCTGCGCTACAAGGGGGTCGCTTAATTAAAGGTAGAATTGTTAGGTGCAACATGTTTAATATTGTCGGAAATATTTTCCACTGAACCGTAAAAAAAGTATGTACATTCTTGTAATCATCTTCTGACTTTCCTGTAATCCTCTGTTTGAATGTACCTACTGTATATTACTTATTTCTATTGCTTCTCACATAACAACCATGGAATCCTTGAAGAACATTACCAGTATCTCTTTGTCTTTTCTTTTCTAATCTCTGTTATAATAATTAGACATGTGCATTCGTTTTCGTTAGAATGCATTTTCGTCCGAAAATCTGTTTTTTTCGTTATCGTTTTAACAAACGATAAGGAAAGCGCAAGAAGCGAAAACCAAAAAATCTGACATAAAAAATGCTTTATTTTCATTTTCGTTGCGGTAAAAATTCGATATAGAGAGATTCGACATTATAGGGAAAAGATTTGACATCATAGAGAAAAGATTCGACACTATAGAAATAATAGATTCGACATTACAGAGAATAGATTTCGATTCATGAGAAAATAGATTTGACATTATAGAGAATAGATTCAACATTATTACTAGTCATACAACATTAGAATTCTTGTAGGTGGAATATTTGAACAGAAATGTACGTTTCGACGTAAAGATTCGACGTTCCGTTGAATATTCTTTTGACCATTCGACAGAAACCAAGTATTATTGGATTTTCGGACGAAAGCTATTCCCCAACGAATATTCGAACGGAAATGTACGATTCGACATAAAGATTCGATGTTCCGTCAAATATTCTTTTGACTATTCGACAGAAACAAAGTATTATTGGATTTTCGGACGAAAGCTATTCCCCAGCGAAAAACAAAATAAATCAAAATGATTTTCGGGAGTAACAAAATATTCCAGTCTGCACATGTCTAATAATAATTAATCTATCACACACCCTTAACTTTTCCTGTCTGACTAAATTGAGGTTTTCAAAACCATTACACTGCTGTAGCTCGTGCCTACCATTCTCAGTGGGTGTCAAAGCAAAAAAGAGTTCAGCATAGAAAAAACACTTTACGTTTTAACACCAAATGAATGTAAACATGTATATGTCCTCCCCATGAAAATGTTTTGCACTTAAGTATCTGTTGTGCATGTAGCTGAGCCAACATTTATTGAACAGTGTAAATAAGGGATTTCAACTGCACTCAAATCGTCCATGAACAATCAAGCCATGCTGCTATATACTTATACATACATTACAAGATGCTTCTGCTGATTTCATGACACACAGGTCACTCAGTATATAGATGCTGTCAGGGATTTGCAATGTAACAGAAGGCTCACATTTGTTTCCTGACACTTTAATATACTGTTACCATATGTTACAGCCTCTCCAAAGTGATAGCATAATGCATTTGTCACTCAGGTTCAATTACTTTGAATATATGCCGTGGAAACATAAAGAAAATCCTTATGAGTATAAAAATGAAAATCTCGTCGGCAAAGTCAGCAAAAATATTTTTAGAACTCTAGTCTTTTTTTTTTTTTTTTAATCAAGACTATCTACCAAAACAGCCCTGTGTTGACCAAGCACAGGGCTGGTTTTAGACACATACACTCTCACTAGAGTAAAACAGCATATACATAATTTCAGAAGCTGTCTTTTCCAATAAGGATAGGGGAAAGGAATATCTATGCTGTAATGTATTTTAGCAAGTAAAATGGCCTATCCTAGAATATGGATGTTGTCATTACATTTGATGCAATGTAACTGAATATTAACCTACCATCTTACAGAGTGAAAGTCATTTGCTAGAGTGCTGTTTTATAAATATGTAGGGAGTATTTAAAAATATCAAGTAAAGCATCTTATACTTTATAAATGTAGCATTACACCCGCAGGAGCCGCTGGTTATGTTAGGTCCTCTGTTCTTGTTCTTAATACCTTAGGAACATGCTGACATTAGACTTGAGACTTTGTAGCAAATAACAGAGTATATTGTCAAGTAATTTTTAGATAAGACAGAGTGTAACAGTGAATGAAAACATAAAAGCATACACAAGACACTGAGGTTTCTTTAGATATTTGAGGTACTGAAGTGAACTCAAATCTGACCAGCATAAATTGTAGCCTCCTCACTAAATGAGCGGCAAAAAGGCAACCAATATAGGTATCAGCAAAGCTAGAGGCTAAGTTGCCAATAAGCTCTTGCTATGAGGGAGCTATGCCTAGGCCTCTTATACAAGAAAATTGCAATAGAATGGTAATTACCCTCAACAGCAATAATCCCCCAACTATGTACAATCCTCACAATTGGTCTTCTGCCATGTTGGGGCCCTTCAAGACGTTGGTACACCCAATGGTATTGGATAATCCTAAACCCAGTGAGATAGTTTTAAGAAGACAATGGAACACTGAAGTGGGAGGGGCCAGATAATGATCTAAGGTTATGTGATATAAATTATTCTGGTCAAATAGGGCTAGCTGTGCTTACTGGTGGGCAAGTGAAATATTGGACAAACAGTGCTCAAACTTCATGAAGTATCTGTACAGTGTCAGCACAGGGTAATAATAAGTCAATAACCCACTCATTAACTCACTCAGATCTATTGCAGCAGACTTTGTGAATGGAGGTGCCACCCTTTAGTGTGATGATTATTACAGGTGGCTTTCTTTAGTGGTCTGGTCAATGGCGGTCTCACTGGTGCTAAAGCAGTCTGTCTGACAGACAAAAGTGTCTAACGTGTTTCACATCGCTAGATGCTTACTCATAGTTATGAATAAGCATCTCACTTTTCTCCTGTTGTTCACCTTTTATTTTTGGCTGCACAGTTTTGGATTATTTTGATTTTATTTTAACTGACAATTGCGTGGCCGTGCGACGTGGCTGCCAAACAAAATTGATATCCCTTTTCCCACAAATAGATCTTTCTTTTGGTGGTATTTGATTACCTCTGCATTTTTTATTTTTGTGCGCTATAAACAAAAAAAGAGCGACAATTTTTAAAAAAACACAACATATTTTTTACTTTTTGCTATAATAACTATCCCCAAAGAATCTATATGAAATCAATTCCTCAGTTTAGGCCGATACAGTATGTATTCTTCTGCATATTTTTGGTAAAAAAAAAAAATCGCAATAAACGTTCATTGATTGGTTTGCGCAAAAGTTATAGCGTCTACAAAATAGAGGATAGTTTTATGGCATTTTTATTAATAATTTTTTAACTAGTAATGGTGGCGATCAGCGTTTTTTATTGTAACTGCGACATAATAGCGGGCACATCAGACACTTTTGACAGCATTTTGAGACCATTGTCATTTTTACAGCGAACAGTGCTATAAAAATGCACTTATTACTGTAAAAATGACAATGGCAGTGAAGGGGTTAACCTGTAGGGTGTGTGGCTTGGCCTGACACATCACTGATCATTGTTCCCGATGGTAACATTGCCACTGCCACTAGGAAGAACGGGGAAAGGTTTGTTTTCACTTACCTCTCCCGTTCTTCAGTTCTGTAACCCGATCGCGGGACACCAGCGGCGATCAGGTCCAAGGGTCCCGTGGGCATGGTCACGGAGTTCCAGACAGGGTTGCGAGCACATTGCTGCACGCGTGACCCACGGTTTGCACATTAAAGGGGACGTACCTGTACGCCAATGTGCGCAGCCATGCCATTCTGCCGACGTACATCGGTGTGCGGCAGTGGGCAAATAGTTAAAGACGAGGTCCCTAACACCAGCTGCAGCTAAAGCTATTTATTAGATGTGTATTTGACTATATGCACAAGCTATGGGCAAATCCCCAAATTTTTTATTCAACTTGCGCAAGAGGTATTTTAACTGATAAAATTCAACTTGCATACTATACATCTTCTACCTTAACTACCAGAATATAATATTTCATTGCTTGCATTGGAAATGCTCAATAAATATATTTTTTCGACACTAGGCCTTTGGTCTTTTCTAGCAATAAAGCAATTCACATTTTTTAATTTTTTAGTCTCAGTTGAGTTGGGAACCACCCGAATTTTCTATCTGCAAGAGCCATAAAAAAGTACAGTAGAACGTTTAGAATCCTTTAAAAACAAGTAATGAAAATGCCCACCTGTTAAATGTGTGTTTGCAAAATAAAAGTTTTTGTATGAATAACAAAAATACAATATAAACTAGTTAACTTTTAAAAGAAAATAAATCACAATGTCCAAAACATTTTCCAAAATTTTCAAGTCCAATAATATAACAATTACATCTCAAGGGGACATTATCTCCTCAGTGTATGAAGCTACAGTGTTCCTAGGCAGTCAGCCTGCACAGAAATGTAATGAATCTTCCTTACTACTGATGTCAGCTGGCTAGATTGGCATGACTTAAGCAATTGTTAGTGTTATTAAAAACCTGAGTGGCGAAGTGCCTGTATCTGTATATACATTACAACAAAGCATCGTATGATTCTGAAAATCTGTTCATATTTCTAAATATAGAATCTTATATCAGTGCCATACCTAACATATTTGATACCGGGGCAGACCTGTGTATATCTCCTATAGACTATATAATTATTTTTTTTGTAATAATCATTAAATGCACCCCTTTTCTGCCAGGGATTTTTTTTTACATTTTTTCCGCATGTCAAAATATGCATTTTTTTTTGCAGGTAAATCACTAGAAACCTCAAAACAATATTATGTTTCCTTATGCCCCTTTAGAATATCATGCTTGCAGTTGCAAATTTTATTTTACACAATATTTGTGCAACTATTTATAAAACATATTTTTTAGGATAAACTACAAAATAAATACCTTTTACTGTGCACAGACAAAATAAACTTTTTTTAAAAAAAGAGATATACAGTAGAATGTGTGGTTGTTTAAACAGGTAACAATGTCAACCTCTGAAAGGGCAAATATGTAAGTTACTCAAAATTGTCCATCGCTGACTATTTAAAAGCCTTTACAAGTTATCAATTTACAGTTACGTTTAGGAATGATGGCCGTAGAATCATTGCTCTCGCTTTGATGTTGTGGTGATATCTAACCTGTGGCACAATTGCTTAATGGTTTAATATTTTTTTATTCTTTTTATTTATTTTGTAATAACTTTAACACTTTTAACACTTTAACACTTTTTTTAAATTTGTGTTCATTTAACTTTATTTAACTTTATTGCTATCACAAGGGAGCTAACACACCACTTATGTAATAGCATGGGCAGGTGACTGGTTCTCTTTATAGAGGCAATATTGGTCTTAGACCACTGATGTCTCTCCTGTCCTGCAATACAGCTAATAAGGCACAGTTTGTGCTCAATTAGCTGCTTCCCCAGCCACAGCAGCCAGGAATTGACAGCTCTGAACCTAGACGTGACAAAATTTTAGTTATTTCCAGGTTTATTAGTCACAGAGGAGATTGAGGAATGGATGCTCCCCAAGCTCCTCCCACATGTCATACTGAGACAGGTGTCTATAGTCCCTGGCTCCCCAAAAGACCAAGAATCCATCAACTACAGCAGGTGGCAGCCATGCATAAATCACTGTTACATAAAAGCTGGGAGCTGGCTGGAAAAAAAAAATAACTATTGTTTTAACACCTTGAGCACCAGAAAATGTATAAATGTACTTTGGTATACAAGGGGTTAAACACATACAAATAATACAAATACAAATAATGGCAAAAAAAAACAGAGACAGTTAAATTTTTCTTTCATCGAACATCAAATATACTGTAAATCATGCTAGTAAAAAACAATAAACAAAAGAAACCCCAGCAATTTTAAGAGCATGTGTCCTCTGACTGACCACCAACATAAGTGACATTCTTTCTCCAAATGGCCACCAATGTAAGAGATGATCTTTCATGTAAGGGCATGCTTCCTCCCAATGACCTTCAATGTAAGAGGCATTCTTCCCACCTACTACCAATACAAGGGACATTTGTAATTCCTTTTTCATTGGTCCCACCTTGGGTTCCTTTCTAGTCAGTTAGCGGTAAAATGTCCTCTACACATTTGCTCAGAGGGAAGAATTCTGCATCCTTTCTACTAACTATCTATGTTTGGGGCATATTTCCCTTTTCTTTTCTTTTTTTTAAATTGTTTATTTATAGAGATTTTTGCAAAACATACAAAGTTATACATCAGAGAAAAAACATAAAGTAAAAAGAGAGAAAAAAAACAGAAACACAAACTCATTAGGAATTACAAGTATACACTGTCTGAGATATCTAAAAAACATAGAGAACAATGGAACCGGCTGTAAATTTGCAGTAACAGCCTAAATAGACTTGAAATATTCGTACTCATGGAAACATATCTGCTGGGAATGTACATCCCACCCCTAAGGGGGGGGGGGGGGGCGGTGAATAATAAACAAAAAAAACATAAACAGCTATGTAAATAACTTACATCAACTATATAATCAGATCCATAACGAAACATAGGTGTCAAATACCAATCAGCTGAGACTACATACTTCCATATAGTAGTCAGATTTGTCCTATAACTGCCATAGTTTTGAAAATTTCTGTACAGAATCATCGACAAAGGTGCTCTATTATGCGAGAATCTGCCATGATAGAAAATAATTGTGTAAGTGTGTGAAGGGGGGGGGGGGAGTATAGAGCAAAAGCCTGGGGATAGCTTGTTTATCAGCTAGCAATATATAGAACATCAATCTCCTTTTGGGAATACCCGAGACAGGGAGACCTAGAATATAATGCATAGGTTTTAACAGAACAGGGGTCCATAGCAATCTTTCCAGAAGTGATTGAATCTGGGCCCAGAGCTGAGTAATTGTGGGACAGTCCCAAAAAATGTGGTAATGTGAGCCCACTGCTTTATTACATCTCCAACATAGCTTTGAGAGTGTTGGGTTATGGGCATGTAAGAGTTCTGGAGTACTATACCAAAATAAAAAGATTTTATACACGGTCTCCTTATGGGCCACACATCGGGAAAATTTGGAGGTGGACTCCCATATTTTCCCATATATTCCCCCAATCCAGAAAGGAAATGTCATGCTGAAGAATCTGAGACCATTTCTTCATGTAATAGTGACTTTCTACCGTCAAGGGGATGGCTTCATGTAAGATTTTGTAGATGTTAGAAATTAATTGGGGTTCATAAGGGCCTTTGGCACAGAGTATTTCCAAGTCTGATGGTTTCTCCAGGGATAGTGAAGAAGACCTGGTATGAAAGAAGTGTCTAAACTGCAAATAGGAATAGAACAGTATTTTAGGGATTTGGTGTTGTTCTTGCAAGTCAGAGAAGGACAGAAGTTGTCTTGTTACCTGGGTTAGCGAGTGGCGGAGCTGAAAGATCCCTGCTTGGGTCCAAGGTAGCATACAGTCATAAGACAAGCTATCTGGTATTTCTAGGTTAAAGAGAACATTTAGGAGAGGTGGGCAAGGGGAGGTTAGAGAGAATTTCCCTTTTCTGATCACCTCTTTCCACTGATCATAAATTTAAGGGGCTTGCCTCTTCTTGCAAACCTTATATGCAATAGTACATTTTGCACCGACCACTAATTTAATGGAACATTTTTCTTTCTAAAAATCCTCCACAGTGACAACTTTTTTTAACTCTCTATTTTCTGTTTCATCAGATGGAAACATCTTACTGATGGAAGATTCTTTAAACCAGAATGTTTAGTAAATATAATTCTGTTTTTCCCTACAACTGCTGACAGGTTTATTCTAAGTAAAATTTGTATAGGCAAGAAAATTCACAGATTGTGAAAAACATACAATATGATTAATTTATAAATAAATATCAATATTTTTATAAAATCATCTCTGAGATTTGTTTTGACTCTCGGGTAAATGCTCCAAGATTATTCATTAGACTTGTGCACAATGGAAAATTTTGTTTAGCTTTGTTTCAATTCGTTAAATACATCATTTTGTTCCGTTATATTTGTTATGTTACATTAATGCATTTTCAGATAATTTGTTATTTCCATAGAGTGTCAATATTTGTTTAACTGAACATGTATGTATGTATATGGATTTAATTTGATATTTATGTATGTACCGTATTTATCGGCATATACCGCACACTTTTTTGCCCTTAAAATTAGGGCAAAATTGTGCGTGTGCGATATACGCCGATACCCGCTTCCCGCGCTCGCGGTCACGTCCTGTGCGTCCTGTACGTCCTTTACGCGAGAGGAGCCGAGCCTGCCCGACTATACCCGAGTGTACTGCGCTCAGTATATGTCGGCGGAGTGGTTCGAACACAGCGCGGGAAGCGGGGATCGAGCGGGGAGGACACCACGATGGCCGCAGAAGGACGCCAGACGGGACAAGGCCGCCGATGGACGTGATGGACGGCGAGCAAGACAGCGATAAGGGGCATCCAAACTGTAAGTATTTTTTTTTCCAGGAATTTTCCTTCTAGGTTGGGGGTGTGCTCTATACGTCGAGGCGCGTTATAGCAAGATAAATACGGTATGTATATTCGTGGTAACTATTCGTAGTTTGGAAAGTCATTTGCTTATTTAATCCATTAACACACACAATGACAATATCTCTTCTCCTATGCTCAAATAAAATACAACACACTTCTCACTCAGTTCTCAGGAATGCATTTTGCCAGTAATCCAACCTCCAGCACAAAATTAATCAACTTATTGGACTGTAAGATTTACTCTGAGTAAATCTTTTGTTTGAGTAGACCTTTAACGAATGAACAAATCATACTGAATTCATTCGTTATTTTCGCTATCATTTATTTTGTATAGTTGAAATTGTTATTTTTTTTCTTCAGACATTCGGATGCATCCGTATTTTTGAAAGATGCAAAATTTGGCCAAATTTCGATTTGTTACTATTTATGTGCACTTTTTTGCCACGTACAGACGATCGGACATTCCGACAACAAAAGTTGGCTTAAACTTGTCTTGCATACACTGGGTCACACAAATGTTGTCGGAAATTCTGAACGTCGAGAATGTGGTCACGTACAACATGTACAATGGCACTATTAAAGGGAAGTTGTGTTAGTAGAACTTAGTAAAAGTTTGGTGAAAGACGATTCGCGCTTTTCAGTCCGTTACAGCTTGACGAATGTGCTATCTCCATTATGAGCGCTAGTTTTACCAGACCAAGCACTTCTGTCTCGTACTTGATTCTGAGCATGCGTGGAATTTTGTGAGTCGGAATTGTCCACACACGATTAGAATTTACGAGAACTGATTTTGCTCTCAAATTTTTGTTGCCAGAAAATCCATCAGAAAATGTCCGATGGAGCCTACGCACGGTTGGAATTTCCAACAACAAGCTCCCATCGAACACTTGTTGTTGGAAATTCTGAGCCTGTGTACGCGGCATTAGAGTATAATTGGTTGGACAGTTAAAAGCAACAAACATCGCTGCCTAGTAAATAAAAGAAAGAATAATGATGTCTCTCAAAGAGAGAATAATGATGTCTATAAGACCCCTTTCACACTGGGGGCGTTTTAGCGTTAAAAATAGTGCCTGCAATCCACCCTTAAACAGCTGCTTCTCACACTCCAATGTGAAAGCCCGAGGACTTTCACACTGGAGTGGTGTGCTGGCAGGGCATCAAAAAAGTCCTGCCAGCAGCTTCTTTGGAGCGCATTTGGAGCTCCTAATGCACTCATACCCATTGAAATCAATGGGCAGCGCTGCCGTTGTAGCGGCACATTGCGGGCGGTATTAACCCTTAATCGGCCGCTAGCCCTGCAGGGCCCACCATCGGGGTCTTGCATCAAACTAGATGCACTGCTGCTGGGGTCTGGGGCCAGACTAGGTGCCCAAATGTTGGGTTCTACTGACAAACTACAGTAAATGCCCTGCCACTAGGGTCTAGTGACAAAGTGGATGCCCTGCTGCTGCAGTCTAGCAACAGGCGTGGTGCCCAACTAACTGGACCTTTCAAGCCCTTAAAAGTAGTTAATATCCACAATACAGACATTCTGACAACAGAGTGCCCTGATTTGGGGACAAACAATTTATGAGTACCTTGCTTACTTGCTAAGAATTGAACCACATTTTGTAGCCACTTAGGTCTTTGCAAAGCATTGGTTTGCAGGCTCAGGAACTCTCAGGCCGCGTACACACGATCGAATATATCTGCTGAAACTGGTCCGCAGACCAGTTTCAGTGGACAGATTTGATCGTGTGTACGGGCTAGCAGACAGGTTTCCAGCAGACAAAAGTTTTAAAGCATGCTGGAAAGCCGTCTGTCCGACATGTCCGCTGGTTAGTATGCCTAACCAGCGGACAAAAATCCCCCGCATGCGTTGAATCGATTCGACGCATGCGTGGAAGTATTTTACTTCCTGGTTCGGTGATGTGGCGGCGTCAACGTCACTGCCACGTCACCGCGCTTTCTGTCCGCGGGGATTTTGGTTTGATCGTGTGTACACAGATCAAACCAAAATAGCCCAGCAGACATGTCCGATGATAACGGTCCGTCGGACCGTTTTGATCAGATAAATCTCCTTGTGTACGCGGCCTAACACTCCTGGAGTAAAAGGATTTCCATCAGGACCCCGGGAAAGCTGAAATTTAACTGCCTCATTCTCCGGAGGATCTCTACTACTAGGGTTGTTCTTGTGCATATAACTACCAGTTCTAAAAGTGAGTTTTGGGATTACTAGGCTTTGGAGCAACAGAAAATGGCAGGCTGCGAATTGAATTAGGTCATGTTAGCTACTACAAGGGTCTTGAGACAAATAGGCACCAATCCCAGGCACTTTATTGGGATTTTATGTGATAGACAAACACAAACTGGCACATAATTGTAAAGTGAAAGGAAAATGATAAATGGTTTGGTGTGCATTTGTATTCAGCCTCTTTACTCTAATTCCCCTAACTAAAATCTAGTGGAACCAATTGCTTTCCGAAGTCACCTTATTCTGACTCTGATTGTTGTGAAGCGATCTATCCCTTGTGAGGCCTCTATGTCTGGCCTGTATAAGCAGATAGAATGACTGAGGACAATCATCATCAGAATTCACCAAGTACTGATTCTATTTGCAGAGGTGTTTTTATTCCGAACATTGGGTTACAGCAGATGACAGGATACAACAGATGAATAGGTTGTGGTACTTATGTGATCAAAAGAGGATATTGTCTGTAGCTTACTATGCAGAATACATGTGTCCTGTTACTTGTGGCCTGTTAGCTTCAGCCATTACTCAGGAAGTACCAAACACAGGAAGAAGGGGTGGCGCATTATGTACAAAAGAAGTGTGTCATACATCAGGAAAAGGGAAAATGGAAAACAAGTGTAATACCAAAAAAGGTCACTAGGTGGCAGCATGTGAACTAAACATAAACGTCCATAGAAAATGGTTAGGGAAACAATCTATATAACTTCTATGCCCCATTGGAGCGGCACACACCTAATTAGTAAATAGAGTCCTAAATGGACAGATGGAGACAGCAAAGTTCAGACTGAGAGATGCAGAACAAGGAGCCAAAGGACAAATTACATGCTAACAGAAGGAGAGAAGATGTGACAGAGACATGAGCTGACAAGCCTGCTGATTCTCTTTTCACTGTTCCTCTTGAGGATTGGAGCTGAAAGTGTTATGAAACTGCTGTAGATAGAATTCAGATATCCGGCCTGCATGGACAAAAAGACAAATCCTTTAGCAGTCAGTACACTCTGGAAGGAGGTTAACTCATGTTGCGCTGGAACCAGGAGGAGACTGATGGATGATTCTGGTCTTCAAGGAGATTTCTAAGGCTTTACATACCACCTGGAGCTGGTGAGTAGAATACCTAAGGGGGACCACGTTTAAAAGTTCTGTTTGGATACACCAGGAGGGTTTGGTTTGAATCATCACCCACCAAGAACGCACCCCATATCAGAGATTTTTTAATTTGTCTTGATGTCATTCTATTTTATTTATTTGCTGATCATCAGATGGAATGAATCCCAGGAGACAGTCTCACTAGGAACTTTTAATTTTCATCTATAGCAGATTGTGAACCTTTTTTGGTTCAGGTGAATTTTGGTATTCATATTTAGCGCTGTTAATTTTTCTCTTAGACATACTTTTCCACATACTTTTTATTTTATACAAGCTGCTTTATCTGCGTGTATATACCATATAGCTTGTATTAAGCTTGTTATATTCATTGAGCGCTAGGATCAGTAGTGTCCTAGGACTCTTTCTGAGTCCACCTGTGTGCAATTTAATCTCAGTATAAATACAGCTGTTCTGTGAACCCCCCGAAAGATTGTTGGAGAACCTTAGGGAACAAACAGCATCATGAAGGCCAAGGAACACACCAGACAGGTCAGGGATAAAGTTGTGGAGAAGTTTAAAGCAGGATTAGGTTATAAAAAATATCCCAATCTTACAAATCACTGTTCAATTCATAATCCGAAAATGAAAAGAGTATGGCACAACTGCAAACCTACCAAGACATGGCTGTCCATCTAAACTGACAGGCCGGGCAAGGAGAGCATTAATCAGAGATGTAGCCAAGAGGCCCATGAAAACTCTGGAGGAGCTGCAGAGATCCACAGCTCAGGTGGAAGAATTTCTTCATCATCAGTCTCTATTGGATCAGTGCTACTATTACCACTAGTCAGTGGATTTTTTCATGACCCCTTTTCCAGGTATTTAATTATGTTATATTCCATCATCTAGCCAGTGATTATTTCACCTGAATTACAGGGAATCACTGCTATTTGTGGGAACCATTAGGAAATATTGCCAATAGTTGGGGTTCAGGTGTGCAATTTTGTGTGGGGGGGGGACCTCTGTGTGTTATGTGGAGGGTGGGGGCGCTATTTTTTGTAGACTCTGATCTCCCCTTGGGATGATCGAGCATTAGTTACTGGTATAAGCCGTTTTTGAGTGGGCATCCAGGGGGACCATCCCTGGGTTGGTCTACCATATCATAGTGGACCTGAGTTTTTATACCTGACATACATGTGTTCTTTTTTGATATTTATTCTAATAAAACATTTTTGTAGTTAACTCTTAAGGGTGTGCAGCAGTCTATTTTCTTTTTTGTTTTTTATTGTTGTGTTATATTGTAATTTGGATTGCACCCCCCGATAATATCGGTGAGTACTACATTTTTCAAAATTAGGTGGGCATCCCATATTTTCTCTCTTTGGTTAATACAAGAATCTGTCCACGGGACAACAATTAGTCGTGCACTCCACAAATCTGGCCTTCATGGAGGAGTGGTAAGAAGAAAGCCATTGTTAAAAGAAAGCCATAAGAAATCCTGTTTGTAATTTGCGAGAAGCCATGTGGGGGACACAGCAAACATGTGGAAGAAGGTGCTCTGGTCATATGAGACCACCCCTTGGTGAGGAGAGCTATACAGTGAGTGCAGCAAGAAAGGGGGGAGCACGAGTGCAAGCACTGACACACCTCAAGGTTTCGTGGCCCTTGACAGCACTAGGATTTTATTGATTGATACCTTCTGTCACATTTTATTAAGGACTTTTTTTTTAATTACAGCACTTGTCACTTTATGTTCAGATCATTAATGGATTTATTCATTTAAGCACTTGTCACTTTTTAAGTCTATTTTTGACACTATTATATTACTGTATTTTCATACTACTGCAAGTTTAAACATTATTGTTAATGTCAGTTCCAACTACAAAAATATCTTGAGTGAATATATTTTGAGGTATTACAAGTACAGTGTCTTGAAAAAGTAGTCATACCCCCTGACATTTTCCATATTTTGGCATGTAACAACCAAAACATGTATTTTATTAGGATTTTATGTGATAGACCAACACAAATTGGCACATAATTGTGAAGTAAAAAAAAAATGATAAATGGTTTTCAATTTTTTTTTTTTTTTTACAAATAAATATCTGAAAAGTGTAGAACCACAATTACAGCTGCAAGTCTTTTTGGGTATGTCTATACCAGCTTTGAACATCTAGAGAGGGACATTTTTTGCGGAGGTCAACAGACAGCAGATATGGTGACAAGATCAAGAGGTTCAGAGAGAGCAGTGGCATCAGCAATTTCCGGGGGAGCAGCAAACAAAGAGTATGGGCACACAGATAAAACACTGAGGCACTGTGAGCTAAATACTCTCTGAGCAGCCAGCATCAGATGAAGATGAATTCCTGAGACCTGCTGACTGTGGAGCATGGACCTGTTTTAGGTCCATGGACCACAGTGCCACAAACAGGGGTTTAAGCTCTTTACAAATAGCAATACATATAGTATACTATAAAAGTAATATTCCTAATATATACAGTAGGTGTCAGATTTATCAGCAAGCAGTGATTACTAGTACAACTAGATCTATTCAAAACAGCTGCCTTTATTAAAATAATGCTTGCTACATCTGTTCTAATAAAGTTGGATTTTATTAGGAGATTGAAATGTGCTGGTGTTTTTTTCCTAATACATTGAATACCTAGGATATATAGTAACTGATGATGTAATAGAAACTAAAACTGACAGAGGGTATGACAAAACAGTTAGCACTGGCATCACTGTAACTTTAACACAAATTGAGACAAGGATTTCTTCTAAACTAAGAATCCAGAAACCTGGCAGCAATAGAATGAATCAAATAGCTAGCAACAACATTTCTATTACCTGCTAATACATAGATTTTTTTTGGTTTGGAAGCATAAATGTTTCATACACAATAAAAATGTTGTCACTGTTAGGCCCCTTTCACATGCTCAGCGGGGATCGCTTCATTGGTCCCCGCTGAGACGGCGGATGTCAGGGCGGTCCCCATACACTGTGCAGGGACCGCCCTGTCTTTTCTCCGCTCTCCCCTATGGGGAGATTGCATGAACACGGATCGGGTGTCTGTGTTCATCCGATCCGCTCTGCAGACAGAAGAAAAAATAGGGTTTTCTTCCGTCTGCAAAATCGGATCTTGGCAGAGGCGTACGAGATCGGGTGTCAGCGGACACCCGCAATCTCATAGGGACCAATGTATGTCCCTTTTTCATCCACAAACGGATGGATGAAAAAGCGGACATACGGTCCGCACGTGTGAAAGGGGCCTTAGGTATTTTTCACCGATACAAAAGCAATTAAGCCCACAAATCTAAAATGAAGCAATGAATGATAAACCTAACCCCAAACTATAGCTTAATCTCCAGTTTTATGACCCTCCCCCTTCCCCCAAAAGAAAAGCATTCATACTTACCTCTTTAGTAGGTGATGACTCAGATCATCCCTTTGATGAAAACCTATTAACATCACAAACTCTTCTACATCCAACACATTGGGCCAGATTCACAGAGCGATTACGCCGGCGTAACAGGAGATGCGCGGCGCAAGTCTAAATTTGCGCATGCGTTTCGATACTCCGCATCCCCAAAACGAGATACGCAAGAAATCTACTTTTTTTTGTCCAGCATAATTTCGATAGACAGGCGCATCCGTCTGCGCAAAACTGCGCTAGACACACAATTGATTTGCTATTCAAATATGCTAATGAGGGAGTTACGGGGATCCACAAAAGAACGTTGGTGCAGCGCAGGCTACGCGCTGTGCGCAACAGCTGCACGACCTGTCTAAAATTAGACCATATAAAAGGTGGTCTAAAATTAGACAATTCGTCTACATGTCAGAGAAAGCAACACCGTTAGTGAGGAGCTCAGCAGTCACACATGTTGCACAACAATCTGTATGCCAACATGCCAGGGACATCCTCGCTCATAGCTATACTACTGACTTTAGAGGAGCAAAGAAGGATGAGGGCACGGAGGAGGGCACGGGAGAGGATATACCGCACCCGCATAGACCTCTTTGGCATGAGTGATTCTGAGGTGTATCGCATCTTCAGATTCACCCCTCATGCCATCCTGGAATTAACCATAACCTTACAGGAGGACATCACCAGCCCAACACACCGCTCACATGCAGTGCAGCCACTGGTCAAGGTCATGGCAACACTCCATTTCCTTGCCAGTGGCTCTTTTCAAAGAACAAGTGGAGTGGTGGCTGGGATGTCACAATCCTCCGTGAGCAGATGTGTGCACCAGGTTGTCCCTGCAATCCTCAGACGCATGGCCAACCAAATCATCAAACCCACCACTAAGGACCTGCGGCTGAAGGCAATGACAGATTTCTACAGAATTGCCAAAATTCCCACGCACTGTGGGGACCATTGATTGCACACATGTGGCACTCCAGCCCCCCCAGGAGACAGAGCACATATACCGCAATCGGAAGCATTGGCATTCCATCGACGTACAGGTGATAGTCGATGCCCAAGGCCTCATATGGCACGTCCATGCCAAACACCCCGGATCCAGCCATGACAGCTACATATACAATCAGAGCCCCATCCAAATGGAATTCGAACAGAACGTGTATGGGGACACCTGGCTGGTTGGTGAGTGACAATGCAGGCAGGCATGACTGACCCCCCCCCATGATGCACACATCACAAGGGGCACATGCATGACTAACATCCTCCTGTGTTTTTCCTTACAGGTGACTCTGCATATGCACTGGGACCCCATCTTATGACTCCTATCCGGAACCCCCAAACCCCAGGAGAAGAAAGATACAATGAAGCCCACGCCCAAACACGTGCAGTGGTGGAGCGCACCTTTGGCCTCCTGAAGTCACGTTTCAGATGCCTGGATAAGTCTGGGGGTACCCTGTTGTATTCCCCAAACTTTGTGTGCCAGATCATCGGTGCCTGTTGCCTGCTGCACAACTTCGCAGTGAGAAAGGGCCTGCAGATTGACATACGTGATGACCTGACCCCTGAACCAGACAATCCCCCCCTAAGCGAGGATACCCCGTCTTCTGAGGGAAGAGCAGCCAGGAGACAGCCCACATTAGGCATCTTTGCACGTTAAACACACACATTAATCATGGCACAATGAGAATGCATGCATGCACACCACTGTGGTCCCTAGCACAGACACATCACATCCTCATCTAATTGGATTAGCTTAAGCCCACCATGCTGGACTTGTGAGCAGCATAGCCACGCCACGGCTCCAATTATGTCACTGTACATTCATACACCATTCACACGGACCTGGGGATCACTTCTCCCTGGTCCTGGGGAACCCTTCTCCACCAAAATTGAGGGTGACACCCCTTTGCCGGCAGGAATATCACCCCCACATTCCACAAACATTCCAGCAAAAAAAAAAAAAACAGCAAAAAAAAAAAAAGGGGGGAAAAACAAATTAATGCCGCTGGCGTGAGCCACGCCTGGGGCCCCCACGGCCATGGCCCCGGCTCCTCAGGGGAGACTCATGGGGAGGGGGGGTAATCCAGGGAAGGAGGAGCAGCCCCTGGTCTCTGCCCACCTGGCGGCCTGCCCTCCAAGGCCACGGCAATTTTGTTCAGGCCAGCACCTAGTGTTGCCGTATTGGCCTGGATAGCCTGGGTGAGGGCCCTCACATCCTGCCCAACGTCTGATGTTGTGGTCTGCAGTACGTTTAGGCAGTTTGTAAGAGCCAGGGAGTGGCAGTCCAGGTCCCCAAGCGTATCCTTTATGGAGGACAGGCTCTCCTCCATCCGCCCCAAAGTCTGGCTGACCTGTCCCAGATGGCGGGTCTGAAGGGCCTGGTCCCTTCTTGGCGGGCAGAAGCTCGGCCACCTCCCTGGTCTTCTGGGATGACTTCCTGCCTCCAGCTGAGGCTTGTGGCCGGGGAGAAGGGGAGGCCCTTGGGAGAGGAGCCCTGTTGGGGGAGGAGTGGGAGGGGCTAGTCCTTATGGAGGGCTGGCTGCTGCCAGCCAGAGAGGAAGACTCCTCCAAAAACAGCAATCCACTGGCTGACATGACATCCTCCTCCTCCTCAAACTCCTCCTCCTCAACCTCCTCCTCTTCAACCTCCTCCGAGGACTCCGTCCTTGTCGGGGGGTCCTCATCAGGCTGTTGTCCCTGGGATGGTGCGGTCAGCCCAAATGGCCCAGCACCCTCCTGCTCATCTGTGGATGGCACAAAACATTCACAGCTTGGAGGATCCACACACTTGCCACATATTCCCTTTCACCCCCTCCCCCACATATGCTACACACCTGTTAGGGCAAAAAAACCTTACCTGGCATCACGCCTTCATGACTTGAGTCATAGCCGGGCAGGCCCTCCACCTGTTGTCTATGAAAGGTCTGGGCCACCGCACGCTCCTCCGCTGTCAGCCTAACAGGGCATGGTGGGCTCCCTCCTGTGGCCCTGGCATGGGCTACCATTTTGGCCAGCTTCTTTCTGACCAGACGCCGGAGGTCATTGATCTTCTTTTCAATCCCCGACTGTGTCCAGGTCCCCCCCCCCCCGATGCATTCACCTCGTCAGTAATGTTCTGCAAGATATCACGCCTCCTGGCCGGGGTGGTGTTGGCACTCTCCGGGCCGTGGAGGAAACGCCCATATTGGGAAATGGCCCGGGCAAGAATTTGTTTCTCCCCCAAAGTAAAATTTAACTTCCTCTTCCTCTCAGTCATACTGATACAAAAACTCTCTCCCAAACAGTCAGCAAAAATCACTCACAAAAACAAGCAGGAAAAATCAAGCAAGAAAACAAACAAACAAAAATCTATCAACCAAAAAGTCTCACAAGCAGTCACCAAAAAACACTTTCAAATATCTTCTACAAAACACTAGATCACACAGTCCACAAATATAACAAAGACAAATCACAACGCAACAAACAACAGAACAAAAGCACCTTGCTGTATAGGGAGGGATACAAAGGGATGTACTTTTGCAAAGGAAGTGCGTTTGTGTCTGTCTATTTATGCTGTATGCGTAGTTCACAAAGTTGCCTGGGTCCACTTCCAATTTCACTGATTGCGCCGTTCCCGAGTTGTGAGCATGCGCACAGAGGTGCATGCGCGAGCCGGCCGGCCCTTCATTTGCATGGGGTCATGGCTCATTTCAATGTAACACGCTCACGTCCTTCCCAATTTGAATTACTCCGCCTTGCGCCTCTGAAATAACGTTGCGCAGGCGCAAATTTCTGCGCAAAACCGACGAGAATAGGGTGATTGCGCCGCTACATTGCGCCAGTCTAACGTAAAGGCGGTGCGCTACGCCAGTCCAATAATGCGCAGATGTACGTGAATTTGGCCTATTGTTTTTATAGATATGTTTTCAAGTTTTTTTAGTCCAAAAGGTAATAACAATAATATACAGTCTTAATAGTCTTTCACATCTCATCATACAGAGATAACTATATAAGTATATTATAACAGGTACAACAATGTCATAATAGCTAGCACATTAGCTAATATTTTGATGTCTGTTTTAATTAAGGAAATGGGGTAATAGGACTCGTAACTGGTAGGAATCTACAAAATAACATCCAGGGGGTCACACACCCCCGCTACCGAGCTAACCCCTTACAGTATATATATATATATATATATATATATATATATATATATATATATATATATATATGAAAATGTATCAATCCTGATTTAACAATGGCCTATTTAATTTCTTGTGGGCCGAAAATGTTGGGACAGTACAAATCTCCCCCAAATGACCCCTTTTTGGGAGGTATACAGTCTAAAGTAGGCATGGTGAGTTTTTTAATCTTTGTCATTTTTTTTGTCACATTTTTTTGGATTTTTTTTACATACTGTCACCAATGCAGTACAGCATCATAATAAATACATTTGTTTTACCATGTTTTTTTACATACAGTGACCAGAGCAATACAATGTTACCATAGTAACTCTTTACTACTCTGGGGAGGTTATCAGGATTTTTTTTACACACTATGATTGCTTATAACTGTGCATTTTACAACCATTTTTTTTTTCATCACAATAGTATAAAATGAATAGGATGAAACAAAGCCAACCTTTGTGTACGATTGTCATGTGATCTGCTGTGCTTGACCACAGTGATCACATGGTACTGGCAGTGGGCCAGTACAGTGATCTGTCATTACCGATGGACAAAACGGGTGACAGATCACGCTGAAGTGTGGCCTGTGGAGCAAGGAGCGATCCTGGGAGAACATCATGTAAAATCCTCCCAGGATATTAGGACTCCCATCTGGCCTATAATAATATGTTGGGTTAAATAACGATTTTTTCATTGAGGTTAGTAAAGTATATATTGCATTCTAATGGTAACTTTCTAAACATATTTAAAGATAAACAATCTTGAAAGCTATAAATCAAACATCTAAAATAACCATTTTGTTCGGATTATAGTGAGAGCTATCCAAAATGACTGGTCATTGTTATACATTTCACAAAACTAAAACCTGTATTGTTTTATTTCTGCTTCCTAATGTGCAACACAATATAGTTTATATGGCGTACATTAATTATAGCTTCTATTGTACAGTGGAATATTTTCATGGAATTTGTTCACTAGCTACAGTTGTCATTTGACTTTTCTCTAATTGACCCTTATATTCTAGTGCATGTTACCTTTCTTTCCTGAACATTTTCAATGACTTAGTAGTTAGACAACCAGTGTGTAGAAACCAGAGTTCCTCCTTCAAAACGGACTCATTATAATAATTATTATAATTACACAAAAAGCTTATTTGTTCTATATATTTGCCAAAAACCAAAATAACATACAAGCATGTGAGTACTATCTTTTTGTGTTTAATAATGTCCAAAGTTGTATTTATTCTATTGAATTTAACCTTCTGTTACAAAATTCAGGGTGTGTGAGTTCTCCCCACTGCAGAACATTTCTTCTGATGGAAAACAGAGACTTACAATAGAGTATTCATTTAATGCTGTCTATAAACTCTACTAGTGGCTGCAATTATTACAATTATTTGAGCTGTCCCTTTTGTTGTCCCTTTTGGAACATGTTTGTTGACACTGTAGAGCAAAATCAATTTTGCAGACTGTCTGTTGTTATTTAATTGACTTATTTGGAGCGTAATTCTGTATTAGCTTTTAGTAATAATATGTATTTCCATGCAATCATTGTGAAACTATCAGTTAAGCTTTTTTTTTTTATATACGTGTCATACTTATCTTCTAGTTTAGCTTCTTCAAGTGAATCGCTTTAGCCAGCCAAAGACAAATCTAAATTTGGGCCGGTTCAAAAGAAACCAGCCAAATCTGATATGCCTATGGGCTGGCTTTCATGGTTTTTTTTTTCACCCGATCACTGCTAGTGACTATTTGATCATTGTATTCTGCCGTTGGGGAAGACTCCCCATGCCTCTCATTGGCAGAACACAATAGCGCTCTGGGAGGAATTCCCCCATCAACACTGATTGTGGTGATGGAGAAATCAAGCAATTTTCTTTCCTTCAAGCCATAGTGCAATATCTGTTTTCCTGTTTTTTCCATAAAAAAAATTAATTTTCAAAAAAAATCATAAAAAAATCAGTGTGAAGTAGTTTTACAAATTGAAAGTCATTTTACACTGGGAATTTGAAATGCAGTCTATATAAAAGTATCATGCTTGAATAAAAGTACAGCTTATTCAGGAAATAAACAGAATTTGCTTTTAACATCTCCTGTGCAAATTGCCCTTATTTTAGATTGTCTATTCCTAGTGATTAGGAACAATGATCTCTCTCTACTCTCTACTCCATGTCAGTCCACTCCCCCCACAGTTACTGTAGAAAGCACCACCCTAGGTAACATTTAGCCCTTTGATTGCCCCTGGTGTTAACCCCTTCCTTGCCAGTGTTATTTATACAGTAATCAGGACATTTTTATAGCATTGTTAGCTGTATAAATGTCACTGGTCCCAAAAAAGTGTCAAAAGTGTCCGATCTGTCCACCGCAATGTCGCAGTCCCGCTATTACTAGTAAAAATGCCATAAATCTATTCCCGATTTTGTAGATGAGATAACTTATGCGCAAACCAATCAATATACGCTAATTTGGAATTTGTTTACCAAAAATATGTAGAAGAATACATATTGGTCTAAACTGAGGAAGACATTTGTTTATTTTTTTTGTTTCAAAGATTTTATTGAAATTTTCGAAATATAAGTGAATTCAAACATACAAATGCATAGAAAGAATATATGATAATTAGTGGAGTAACAATATATGAGTGCATATATTTAAACAAATAAATCTATATTTATAATAAGCATTTAACAGATTGCAAACTATAAATGAAAATAATAAAAAAGAGGGATTAATAGGGGGAGGAAAGAAATAGAGAGAGAGAAAAAAAAGGGGGGGGAGAAAAGTGGGGAACATAAAGAGATAATCTAAATATAAAAAGTCATACAGAGTAAATATATAGATTTTGGAAATCTGCAGTATTTTTAAAATTGATCTAACAAGCCCATTTATCATAAAAGGTTTTAGGGGAGTCCCGTGCTTGCTGAATTAATTCTTCCATTTCAGAAATATGTTTTATTTTTTTCAACCATTCAGGCCGCGTACAGACGAGGAGATATGTCCGCTCAAACATGTCCGATGGACCGTTTCCAGCGGACATGTCTCCTCGGATTTTGGTCCGATGGCGTGTACACACCATCGGATGAAAATCCCCTCTGACTGAGGACGCGGTGGTGACGTTGACGCCGCCACGTCACCACTCCAGAAAGTAAAATACTTCCACGCATGCGTCTAATCCATTCGGCACATGCGGGGGATTTCTGTCCGCTGGTTAGGCGTACTAACCAGCGGACATGTCGGACGGACGGGTTTGCAGCGGACAAATTTCAAAGCATGCTTTGAAATTTGTTCTCTAGGTCGTAGACACGATCGGAGATGTCCGCTGAAACTCGATCGTGTGTACGCGGCCTCAGAGATATTCGGGGGTGAAGTTTGTTTACAATGTATTGGAGAAGATGCAAGAAGACCCCCCGGTGAGTGGAGAAGACCCCCCCGGAGAGCGGAGAAGACCCCCGGAGCTGACTAATAAATGATTTTAAAACCCTGTGTTGTGTGTTTATTTTATTGAAACTTTGCCTCCAGGTGAATGGGTAGGGGTACGATGTACCCCATATTCATTCACCTAGGGTGGGGGGCCGGTATCTGGGGGCCCCCTTATTAAAGGGGGCTCCCAGATTCCGATAAGCCCCCCGCCAGCAGACCCCAACAACCAACGGCCAGGGTTGTTGGGAAGAGGCCCTGTCTTTATCAACATGCGGACAGGGTACTTTGGGGTAGGGGGGCCGCAGGGCGCTCGCTTGTCCCCACTCCTTTACTGACCGGCCGGGCGGCGTGCTTGGATACGGGTCTGGTATGGATTGTGGGGGAATCCCCATGCCTTTTTCCCTGCGTAGGGGGTTCTCCTTAGAACCAGAACTAAGAGCCTGGTATGCTCCTTGGGGGGGAACCCATGCCGTTTTTTTATTTAAAATTTGGCCTGGTGTTCCCCCTCATGATTCATACCAAACATTATGGCTAGAATTGGCGGGAATACAAGTCGGATCGTCGTCGCTTCTGGAATGTGCTTTTCCTATTGCAGCGAGTGCGAGATGTCGGCACCATATCACCGAGAATCAGCGCGATGTCGTCGTGCTGGAAACACATTCTAGGCGACAGGTACTATAAGTCATGGATTGTGGAAACTAACTAATGTCGGGTGATTGTATATAGTGTATACCACATTTACCACTGACTAATGCAGAGTTGCAATGCAAGGAGATCATCTAAAAGTAGTTGGATCTGTATGTGTGTTATAATTAATAGAAATTAGTAGATTAATCGATTAAAAAAATCGATTAATCGAACATGAAAATTGTAATCAGTAACAGCCCTAATATATTTATATCTATCGCTTACCCACTTTTGAATGCGCTGTCTTTCACATTGATAAAATAAAACTTTTTGGGACCTGATCCTGGCATGTTGGCTTCCACTGTTCCTTAGAAAAAAATCAGACAGGATCCTAGCCTTACCCTACCCTACTACTTATTTGTATATTAAACCTGACATGCAACATCAATTCATTTAAAAGTTATACAATTTGATTACTCCTTAATTCATTACCAAGAGGCATAATAGATGCAATGGGCCAGATTCTCATAGAATTTTGCTTGCGTATCCTAAGCCATTTACACTACGCCGCCGCATCTTACTAGAGCAAGTGCCGTATTTTCTAACCATTTGCTCCGTAGTTTGCGTTCAAATGGGGCGGCTTGTATTTAAATTAAGCATGCCCCCGCGTCGAAAGAACTGCGCATGCACCGCATGGGGAAAAAGCCCAGTGCGCATGCTCCAGCTCACGTCGAAAAGCGTAGTTGAAACCGACGTCAAAATGACGTGATCGTCACTTACGCAATGCCCTATTCGCGAACGAGTTAGTAAAACGACGTAAGCGACGGAAAAAGCCGACGCTGACCCGAACCCATACTTAACATGGCATCTGACGGCACCCGACGGCATCCGACGGAACTTCGTAAGGTTACTCCTCATAGAAGCAGGGGTAACCTTATGCGGACGAAAACGACGTACGCGACGACGGGGCGGCGTAAAAGCAAACGGGAATCGGCGTACTAGCCTCATTTGCATATGCAAATGAAAAAACAACGCAAAGGCCACCTAGTGGCCGGAGTTGTCATTGCAACTACGATCCGCAAGTGTAATGGTTTTACACTTGTCGGATGTAGAAGCGTATCTATGCCAAAGTGATGCTATGCAAGGAGATCATCTAAAAGTAGTTGGATCTGTATGTGCGTTATAATTAATAGAAATTAGTAGATTAATCGATTAAAACATTTTATTAAAAAAGGCCACCTAGTGGCCGGAGTTGTCATTACAACTACGATCCGCAAGTGTAATGGTTTTACACTTGTCGGATGTAGAAGCGTATCTATGCCAAAGTGATGCTAAGCATCACTCGCATAGATACGAGGCAAAAAAAAACGGTGATACGACGGGGTATCTGAGATACTCCGTCGTAGCACCGCTGAGAATCTGGCCCAATGTTTTTAAAAGCAGCTTGCCTAATACCAACTTGTAACCTAAAAATCAAACTTTATGAATGCAAGTTTGAATCAAGCCAGCAATTAATTTACAAATCCATCACTGCCTACCCATACATGTATCTCTGAGGACTCTTTTGATTAAAACCATTCTGTAAGGATGGTTTTCCTTGAATTTGAACAGTCCCGGATGTTTTTTTTTTTTTCCATAGGTACATATGATTTATTCACGTTTGAGAAGCAGCAAGTATTTTCTCTGCAAACATATATTTAATCAAAGACTATTTTTAGCTTACATATAAAACAATTCACAAGGGGTGGAATGAAGATTCCATAACCAATTTTTCAATGTCTGTTTGTATGTATTCTAAATGTCAACATTTTACTCAAAAATAATCATAGGCAAGCCATAACTGTTAAGATTATTTCCTTTGATTCTACCTAACAGTTAAACCTGAAGCAAAAGCTCTTAAAATGAAAATTGTAAAGGTCAATGACAGCCTGGTCCTAAAAAAATACTTTACAGATGGCTTCAATGCAGTTAAATAGGTGAACCAAAAGGGAATATAATGACTGTTATTTTAAAACCTGAAAGGAATTTGGGATTTTTTTTGTTGTAATTCCTTTATTTGTATAAAAAAATCATAGAAAAACAGAGACAGTGGAAATATGCAGCTACATCATCATCAATAGAAACTTCAACATATGAAAGGCTGACAACTAAGACAACAATCCCAGAGGAAGTATTCAATAGGACCTTAAGATGGTTCCACTTATTTAGTAATCTGAAATTGGGAGGAACAGGGAGGAAAGAGAAAGAAAGTGGAGCTAAGGGAGTGTGAACAGGACCAGGGAAGGGACACAAAAGAAAAAGAAATGGAGAAGAGGACCGACAAGGGGAAAAATAGGAGAGGGGGGAAGGAAAAGCAGAAAGGTCACCCAGTCATCCCTCTCCCTGGATAGAGCAAGGCATGTGGAAGTTCACTGGGTGGTGGAGAGCTCACTGAGGTAGGCATCGTTATACACAAAATAATTCCACGGCCTCCATGTTTCCGTACACAACTCTTCCGTTTTACACAGTGTGGCTGTGAGTTCTTCCATGTCTCATATGTTGTTGACTTTAGCGAACCACAGATGCTTTGTAGGGGGTCAGCATCTCTGCAATGCAGGTCTTCGCTGTGTTTAGGAGTTGAATTGCGAGAAAAGATTTGTATAATTTAATGTTTCGTTTTGTCAAATGCAATACACAGGCCACAGTGTTAGCATGCAGATCGACAGCCGTAAGTTGTTTAATGATAGCTGTTACATCTTGCCAAAACTGTTACATTTTAGGACATTCCCAGAAAATGTGGATCATAGTCCCACCCACTGCGCCACAACGCCAACAGGAGTCTGGCACCTGGAGAGCATACAGTGAAGTTGGGTAGGGACCCTATACCATTGAGTAAAGATCTTATAACTAGTCTCCTGTACCTACGTGGCAATGGACAACTTTTGAGCAAAATGGAAAATTGAGGGACATGTTTTTCTCCAGCACTATGAAAAAGCACATGCACGCGAAACACGTCGTCAAGGCAACCCTCTAACACACACTTGACCTCCCACTGTGATTCCCCTATGCATGGAAATACAGTAGCAGCTATTGGCTTCAATATAGCACCCTTGTTCAGGTTTTCTTCGTACTGTGCAGTTGAGAGTTACATCAGTTGGTGGATGTTCCAGCTATTCCCACCAGAGAGCAGCAGAGAGCAACAGTGACTCATCCTAGAGAGGAGTGCTTCACGGCGCACTCATTCCACCTCGCGGCTGTTCCTCTAGTCCCTGGGCTGACTTCTCTCCAGGACTGACATCATCTCCCTGCTCAGCACAGAGATTCTTGGATCCCCTTTTTGCTGATACCACTTCAGGTCCCGTGCCCTGCTTGTTGGACGGCCCCCGGGGAATACTCAACTAAAGGTACCAGCGGTAGGCCGCTATATGATTCAGGCAATACCATCATCATTATTGACTCACTTTGGGAACTGTCAGCTCCTCGATGCTCTAAGGATCACAGGGGATATCTCAAGTGTACTACTTATCATTATTGGAGTCCATTTAGGACTGGATTCTTATTTTACTTTATGGCTGAATAAATGATTGATTTTTGTCTCTAATCCCCAAGAGACAGTCTGAATATGTTTTCCCATGAGCGCAGGATTTTAGTGTGGTGTGGTTTATGTTTTTCGCCAGGGTGAATCACGGAGGAATAGTGTATTAGTTTGACTCTGTGACACAGTGATTCAAAACAAGTGAGCGGGTGAAAGATACATGGGGTACGGGAACAATGTCAGAGAAAAAAGTACAGTTTAAAGCCACCCCAAAAGTCCACAGGAGGTTCAATAAGATGGGCTAGGTCAGAGGAAATTAAAATACCTATTGACAGGAAGGAAGTCCGTTAAGTGAGTATTGCCCTGAGCTATACATCAAGGCCCAAATAGCCCAGAGCAAAATTAAATCACTAGTACTCTGTGCCATTGCTTCCCTAACATTTTTTAATTTGAAGGGAATGTACCAGTGTAAAAAGGTGTTATGCCTTACGTGTAAACTCATGTCACTCATAAACAAAAAGACTTCACGTGCAAGGGTAAGTAATATACAATACCAGATTTTTTTACATGCTCCTCTGAGTATGTGGTCTATTGCTTAAGCCTAGAGTGGTCAGTATAAATTAGGAAAATAGGAGGACTGGCCGAGTCACCAGGTATTTTGCACAAAGGAATCAATACAAAAATAACATGATCATTTTTAACACAAATACTGTACATGTTACAACAAACACATATCAGGATAATTAAATGTTGGGGTTAACATACACTTTAAGTTTAATTGTGAAGTGCCTCGACTGACTATAAATCTTACATCATCCCCTTTTCCTAACAACTGAATCATTTGCCCTCTCATGCATGCAGTTTTAAAATATAAGACTGTCAGCAGTGTTCAATGAGGTTTTTTGATAGGGAATGTACAGTATGCCTAATTGTGGAGTTCATTGCACAATTATTATTTAGGTGTAATATGTTACAGACGTCTGCACTATTGGATGCATCAGGTTTCTTTATAAACACTGTTATATGCTATTCCAGTCTATTCCCATGCACCATTTACATGTTGAATATATTCATGTGGATTAACCTATATTAAACTACAACAGTGATTATGGTTTGCAGGCAAGTAAGTCCAGCAAGACTTTTGCAATGATTGCTTCATCTGAGTGGATATAATAACACATCCAGCTGGTTGCCTGTTCCCCAGCATATGGCACGTTTCTTGACAACTTTATATGACTATCTTGGTTGCACAATTATGATTTATGAGTAGTTGGCTGCAGCTGCTTCCCCTATTGGATATAATATTTCTTTAGAAACTGTTAAATAGTATACTGGTTCATCCCTATGCACCATACACGTTTAGAATTTATTTGCATGGATTTACAGTACTTACACGGAATATGCATGTTATGCTCGTTGATAGGTATGAGGCTCATTGATAGGGTTTTATATTTAAAATTTTCTGTGATATATCAATAATCAATATTCATTGCACTTAAGAACTTTCTCTATTGCACATTGGAGAAACTTCTCTGGTGGTGATGTATGTGTTTTTAGAATGTTTTCTTGTCTGGGAGAATGTAGAGGGGGGTTTCCTGGGGAGATATATATGGTGCTTAAAATTCTTGTTGAGTTGAGAGGGTGGGGGCTAGAAAGGGCTGCCCTGAATATTTGTCGGGGCTCAGCCAATCCTTAAAAGGGGGCTGGGACTACCCAATAAATAGACATGGGTCATGCCAGCAGGTGGAAGATGGAGATACAGTGTTGAGAAGGCTGTTGATGACCCTGATGGGTACTCCTAGTTTGGTGGGGGTGACCTGCCTTGGGCCGGGGGTCAGCTGCTGGAAGGATCCTGCCAAAGACACATGATAAGGAAGTTTTCCTGTAGGTATGGGAGCAAAGAGAGAACAGAGTAAGTAGCAGTGGTGGCTGGTGCTCAAAATTTTTGGGGGGGCGCAAACGGAAAAAAAAAATTGCAGCCTCACTGTGCCCATCACATGCAGCCACTGTGCCCATCAAATGCAGCCACTGTGCCCATCAATTGTCACCACTGTGCCATGCCATCAAATGCAGCAACTGTGCCATCAATTGTCACCACTGTTTCATGCCATCAAATGCATTCACTGTGCCATCAATTGTCACCACTGTGCCATGCCATCAAACACAGCAACTGTGCCATCAATTGTCACCACTGTGCCGTGCAACACAGCAACTGTGCCATCAATTGTCACCACTGTGCCATGCCATCAAACACAGCAACTGTGCCATCAATTGTCACCACTGTGCCATGACATCAAACACAGCAACTGTGCCATCAATTGTCACCACTGTGCCATGCCATCAAACACAGCAACTGTGCCATCAATTGTCACCACTGTGCCATGCAACACAGCAACTGTGCCATCAATTGTCACCACTGTGCCATGCCATCAAATGCAGTCACTGTGCCATGCCATCAAACGCAGCCACTGTGCCATTGATTGTCACCACTGTGCCATGCCATTAAACACAGCAACTGTGCCATCAATTGTCACCACTGTGCCATGCAACACAGCAACTGTGCCATCAATTGTCACCACTGTGCCATGCCATCAAATGCAGTCACTGTGCCATCAATTGTTACCACTGTGCCATGCCATCAAATGCAGTCACTGTGCCATCAATTGTTACCACTGTGCCCCATGATGCCACTGTGCCCATTGTCACCACTATACCCCATGATGCCACTGTGCCCACTGTCACTAATGTGCCCCATGATGCCACTGTTCCCATTGTTATCACTGTGCCCCATGATGCCACTGTGCCCATTGTCACCACTGTGCCCCATGCCACTGTGCTCATAGTCGCCTCTGTGCCCTTTGTCACCACTGTGCCCCATGATGCCACTGTGCCCCATGATGCCACTGTGCCCCATGATGCCCCTTTCCCTGTAAAAAGCACTTACCTGAAGCTTCCATGTCCTCCCTCGATGTCTTCTGCCGCTGTGGTGAAGCTTCAGCCAATCAGGTTCCTGATAACCAGAATCCAGGGACCTGATTGGCTGAAACGGCCGTCAGTCTCATGCAAGGAACGCAGGGAGGCTGCGTTCCGAGTATAGACATCCGAGAGCCAGAGGGCTGTTCTTGAAAAGCCTATTAGAGCCAGCAGCTTTGATAGACAGTTCCCCTCAGCCAATCAGCTGCCGCTATTCAGGTAACCGGCGCCCAAACGTCCGGTTATATGAATAGACCAGCAGCAGCTGGCAACAATGATAACACACATTCAATGCATTGAATGTGTGTTATTTGCTATAGGGGGTGGCGCTGCAGCGCCCTCTATTGACGGCCGCCAGAACTGCAGGTAAAACTAAAAATGACATTTTAGCAAAATAAAATGTCTTAAAGGCCCATTATTTTTCATTTATTTATTTATTTATTTTTTTACTACAGGAAGGGGGGTGGCACCCGGGCGCCCATATGGACGGGCCGCCACTGGTGAGTAGTGCAACACTGGTGGGAACTAGCAAAGGGGAGAGACTGGCACATGTAGCCAATCTCCCTTGAAGACAGCTGTGGGCTTAAGTCTTCTCCCTTTTTCACCGACGGTCTAAAAAAGTGAGTCAGCCGGGTGGGCTGGTGAAAAGGCAACTGCAGCCCGGTGGGTTGGCATTGCCTGAAGAAGTGGAGCTGGGACAAGCCGCCACAAGAGGAGGCAGAAACAAAGATCACATGCTGTTTTACTCCATATATGAACTGTGAGTTCCTACCTGTAATGGGTCACTACTGGACTGACAAGAAGTCTGTCAAGTTCCCTCAGGAGTGGAAACGCAGAAGCTGTGTAAAGTACAGCAAGTGTGTGCAGTAGGAAGAAGTCAAATTAGTTGTAAATAGGAAGTTTGTCACTGAAGATCTTGTTACAGTCAAATGGGCATCCCATAATCTCTCCATCCCCATCCAAGCTGTTAACCCCCTAATAAAACAACAAAATCAAATCTACAGCCTAAAATTTTCTGACTATTGCATGCCTGTGAAGATTTAGGGTGCCTGGCTGTGGAGAAGTCTTAGAGCAAGAGGATGTAGAAAGTAATGCCGCGTACACACGGTCGTTTTTTGTGATGAAAAAAAACGACGTTTTAAAAAAACGTCATTTAAAATGATCATGTGTGGGCAAAACATCAATTTATGTCTTCAAAAAAATGACCAAAAAAAAAATTCGAACATGCTTGAATTTTTTATGTCGTTTTTCTGAATGTTGTTTTTTGTGTCATAAAAAAATGATCGTGTGTGGGCAAAACGACGTTTAAAACAACATTTTTAAACCCGCGCATGCTCAGAAGCAAGTTATGAGACGGGAGCTTCAGTGGAACAGAGTGCCGTGGAAAGTGTCTTACGTAACCGCACTTTGCAAGAGCATTTTCAGAAAATGATGGTGTGTAGGCAACGTCATTTTTTAAAAATGAAGTTTGAAAAACGTTGTTTTTTTTCATGAGAAAAAACGATGTTTTTTACAAGACAAAAAACGACCGTGTTTATGCAGCATAACCCCCACAAATTACCAAATTTTGAAGAGCAAACATCGTTTTTAAACGATGGTGTGTGGGCAACGTCGTTTTTAATGATGAAGTTGGAAAAACTTCGTTTTTTGGACATAGTGAAAAACAATGGCCCAGATTCACAGAGCAATTACGCCTGTCTAACTGGTGTTAGACAGGAGTAATTTCAAATTTCGCGCGCCGCATCACTAGTTTGAATCCTCAAACCATTATACGGCGGCTTCGGGCTTCGATCCGAGAGGCTTACGTCCTCGTAAGCCTTCGGATCTACACTGCGATATTTTTGCGGCCGCTGGGAGGAGTTCGCAACGTTTTCATGCGTCGGGATATGCAAATGAGTTTTTACGGCGATCCACGAAGGTACGAGTGTCCCTCGCAATCGCCTACGTCATTTTTTGGCTATGTAATGTTAGAGGAGCTTTTTGCTGGTCTAACAGTGCGTAACCCATGTAAAGTATGGCCGTCGTTCCCGCGTCGATTTGAAAATATATATTTTTTTTTAACGTAACTCGTTCGGGAATAGGAATGTACGTAAACGACGCTACTACGACGTGACAACGTGATTTTGCGCAATGCACGGCGGGAAATTTGCGAACGGAGCATGCGCAGTTCGATCGCCGCGGGAACGCGCCTATTTTAAATGCTTCACGCCCCCTACTCGCGCAGATGGATTGCGACGGGAGAAATACACTACGCCGCCGTCGTTTACTGGACAAAATCTACCTGGATTCCACGTAGAGCCAGGTAAAAAACGGCGGCGTAGTGTATTTCTGATACTCTACGATAATCTAATTCTCTGTGAATCTGCCCCAATGTTTTTTTTCCATGCTGAAAAATGATTGTGTGTACGCGGCATTAGTGTTTTTTGATTAACCACTTAAGGACCTTGCCTACAGTATTTTTCAGACTCTGTGTTTACAAGATTAAAACTGTTTTTTTTTTGCTAAAAAATTACTTAGAACCCCCAAACATTATGTATTTCTCTAACACGCTAGAGAATAAAATGGCGGTCATTGCAATACTTTTTGTCACACCGTATTTGCGCAGCGGTCTTACAAGCGCACTTTTTTTGGTAAAAAATTAACTTTTTTGAATAAAAAAATAAGACAACAGTAAAGTTAGCCCAATTTTTTTTACATTGTGAAAGATAATGTTACGCCAAGTAAAATGATACCCAACATTTCACGCTTCAAAATTGCGCCCGCTCGTGGAATGGCGTTAAACTTTTACCCTTAAAAATCTCCATAGGTGACGCATCTTTTGAGTTACAGAGGAGGTTTAGGGCTTTATTGCTCTCACTGTAACGATTGTGGCGATACCTCACTTGTGCGGTTTGAACACCGTTTTCATATGCGGGCGTTACTCACTTATGCGTTCGCTTCTGCATGCAAGCTAGTCGGGACGGAGCGCTTTAAAAATATTTTTTTTGTTTTAAAAATAAATGGGTCACTTTTATTCCTATTACAAGGAATATAAACATCCCGTGTAATAGAAACAAGCATGAGGTCCTCTTAAATATGAGACCAGGGGTCAAAAAGTCCTCAGATCTCATAGTTAGACTAAAATGCAATAAAAAAAAAAAATTGTCATTTGAAAAAATGACAACAGGAAAATGTGCCTTTAGGAGGCATGGGCGAAAGTGACGTTTTGATGTTGCTTCCACCCTTCTATGCTATGGAGATGGGTGGGGGCCATCTTGCCCTTACTCGTATCCCAGCCAGGCAGGAGGAAGAACCTGATCGCCTCCGCCGCTGCTGACGGCTCCGGTAAGCAGAAGAAGGCGCGGGAGAGCGGCGGGAGGAGGGCCCCTCTCCCGTCGCCGATATCGGTGATCTCGCAGTGAATCCGCCGAGCAGACCACCATTATCGTTTAAAGGACCCATGCCTGAAGAGATGGATACATCAGTTGTGGCAGCAGCTGCTGTCTTTACAGAGATATCCCTCTTCAAAAAGAGGACGCATATAGTCGTGCGCGGGTCCTTAAGTGGTTAAAAAGAAATGAATATTTCCAATATTAGATTAATTTCTTTTAAGTTTCCTTTTTTTTTTTTACTGGTGTATTTTCTCCATCTAAATAGAATTTTCTTTTACAAATAAAAGAGCTTTGCAGCTCTGTTTTTCTCATACAAGCCTCTGGCTTGGCCATCTGATAAAGTAGAAGTCAATGCTCAAATGCACTTTCATTTTCGGTAAACAACATTCTTTTTCCAACAGCTGAACCGTGTAAATGATGTGAAAAGAAGACTAAAAGTCCACCTTATGGGTGCACAAAAAATACTTAATAATAATATGCAATAGCTATAAAAAAAATTAAATGTATCTTTTGGTCCTGAACCAAATTTTTTAAAGCTTAAACAATAAACTACAAAATTCACAGCATGTTGCTTCTAACATCACATACACAAAAGAGTGATAATTGTGGTACTTTTATATTGTTTACAGTGGTTGTAAACCTCTGACGTGAAATATGAACAAAGCATATACCTCTATAGTGTGTATGTAGTGTATCTCAATCCAGAGCACTAAGTGTACTAAATGCACTAAATGTAACTTCGCTGCCGTGTTCCTCTGCTATCTGCATGGGTCAATTCTGAAAAGTTTTTCCTTACAACGCAAGGTAAAATGTAGACAGGGGAGAAAGCTCCAGTACACAGCCTATGATTGCCAGTCTTAGCTCATGACTAGTGTAGATTAGATAGTCCAACCTTTTACTCCCCACCTTTAGAACCCCCCAAGTTCTTTAACTACTTGTCCACCGCCCACCGTCAAATGACGGCGGGCGGAGGACTCCATTATCCTGACATCACGTCATATGATGGGATCCCGGCGCGAGTGCCCGGCGGCAACGATCGCCGCCGGGCACACGCGATTGCCCAGTAACTGAGTGGGGACGTGTATGTAAACACAGAGCTGCACGTCCCTGTCAGGGAGAGAGGAGAGCGGTTGTGTCCCTTGTACATAGGGACACAATCGGTCACCTCCCCCAGTCACCCCCCTCCCCCCACAGTTAGAACACTCATAGGACACACATTTAACCCCTTCCCCGCCCCCTAGTGGTTAACCCTTTCACTGCCAGTCACATTTATACAGTAATCAATGCATATTTATAGCATTGTTCACTGTATAAATGTAAATGGTCCCAAAAATTTCAGAAAAGTGTCCGAAGTGTCCGCCATAACGTCGCAGTCCCAATAAAAAAATCGCAGATCGCCGCCATTAATAGTAAAAAAATAAAATAAAAAAAATGCCATAAACTATCCCCTATTTTGTAAACACTATAAATTTTGCGCTAAGCAATCGATAAACGCTTATTGCATTTTTTTTTACCAAAAATATGTAGAAGAATACGTATCGGCCTAAACTGAGGAAAAAAATATTTTTTTTATATATTTTTGGGGTTATTTATCATAGCAATTATTTTCAAAATTGACACTCTATTTTTGTTTATAGAGCAAAAAATAAAAAACGCAGAGGTGATCAAATACCACCAAAAGAAAGCTCTATTTGTGGGAAAAAAAGGACGCCAATTTTGTTTGGGAGCCACGTCGCACGTCCGCGCAATTGTCAGTTAAAGCGGAACGCTTAAAGTGTCGCAGGAAGGGGGTGTAGGTGAAGTAGGTGTAGGTGGGTGTTAAACATTTTTCCATTTACCCATTAACGAGATAGACACAGGAGTTGGACTAAACTCGGCCACGACAGCCTATTTATTTTTTCAAACCAAATTAAATATTTAAATCCAATTAACTTATTCCAAGTAACTAAAACTTTATTCATTAACATTTAACCCAAATAACTTTATTAACACCCGTCCAATTTGGTCTTTGACAGCAACCCCACTTAAACCTTTTTATTTTCCATTACACTGCGTTACCATTACCATATCCGGCCCCCAGCCGACTCCAGCTCGGAGACACCCCCTTTTTACACCGCAGTGTACCATAACCGTATTCAAGCGGACACCGTTCCACTGGAATAACACCATACGGGGGCCATCCCACCGATGAGCCCCCCCCCACCATTTCCATTCCATCTGTTAACTGTCACCATCAAAGACCAAAGGACACCGCCAACACTGTCATGACAACTTTTCTTCAGAACCTGAAAGAAAAGAAAACAGACGCACAACACTAAAATACCACAAAACGGGAGGTTGGGTAGCACCCCCACGTAAACCTTTTTTATTTTCCGTTACACTGCGTTATCATTACCATCTCCGGCCCCCAGCCGACTCCAGCTCGGAGACACCCGTTTTTACCAGTGTACCATAACCATATTCCAGCGGACACCGTTCCACTGGAATAACACCATAAGGGGGGCCATCCCACCGATGAGCCCCCCCACCATTTCCATTCCATCTGTTAACCGCTACCATCAAAGACCGAAGGACACCACCAACACTGTCGTGATGACCCCTCTTCCGAATCTGAAAGAAAAGAAAACAGACGCACAACACCAAACATACCACAAAACAGGGAGGGTGGGAAAACCTGCCTCCCAGCGTGCTACACTTCCTTGAATGTCCCACGTGTGCCCCCGCCCCCCTTTATAAAGGGGGTTCCTCCTACCCAGTCACCAGACCTCCTACAGCCACTCCCCTGAAAGCACCTCCTTCCTTCCTTAACCCTTTTGTTGCACTACTCCTCCACACAGTCATGCCCAGCCCTCCGTTATTTGTGCTTTTTTTTGTCATGTCACTCTGGGCTTTCCTTGACTAGTGTAGATTAGATAGTCCCAACCTTTACTCCCCACCTTTAGACCCCCCCAAGTTTTTTAAACATTCTTTCCATTTACCCATTAACGAGATAGACACAGGAGTTGGAGTAAACTCGGCCCACGACAGCCTATTTATTTTTTCAAACCAAATTAAATATTTAAATCCAATTAACTAATTCCAAGTTAACTAAAACTTTATTCATTAACATTTAACCCAAATAACTTTATTAACACCCGTCCCCAATTTGGTCTTTGACACAGCAACCCCACTTAAACCTTTTTATTTTCCATTACACTGCGTTACCATTACCAATATCCGGCCCCCAGCCGACTCCAGCTCAGAGACACCCCTTTTTACACCGCAGTGTACCATAACCGTATTCCAGCGGACACCGTTCCACCTGGAATAACACCATACGGGGGCCATCCCACCGATGAGCCCCCCCCACCATTTCCATTCCATCTGTAACTGTCACCATCAAAGACCAAAGGACACCGCTACAAGGCCGGAAGGGAACCCCTTTCCCTTACGGACCCCTCCACACCCGCAGGGCCCTCTAGATTCCCTCCTGTAACCTAGTACCTAACCCACAAATCCATACCCCAAAACGGTTAGGTGAACACCATCCTACAAGCAGGTACAGACCCACATTAACCTCTAACTCGTGTAACGAACAACCCAACCCCCGTGCTTAGCCACAAACTCTCCCCCCACCCCCTTGTTCCTCTGAGCTACAGCCACTTTACCCTTGCAATTGCACATGTGGTCCTCCGAGCTACTATGTCAGAGCCGCGACACGCAACATCCCTGGAAAAGCTGCCCTGAACATGAGTATGTCCGCCTTAACAGCGGAGATCAAATCCCCCATCACCTGAACCCCCCAGGTCATTGCCCCACACGTGTAAAACTGACATTTCGGGCGGCCGGTCGAGCCGGGCATAGCGCTGCACCTCCGGCAGCACCCTGCCCTACCCCATCCCTGGAAACCTCCAGCCAACGAATTCTCACCTCCCGCCTGGAAATCCCCAACTGTCTACATCCGGGCCTAGCATCCACTCTCCTTGCCCCCCCCCCCTTGCAAACAGAATAATTCCCCATGATCCACATGCGGTGTGAGTGACCTCCCTCTGAAAACAAATAACAACAGTGATAATCATGCCACGACCCTCCGGAATATCATGAACCCACCTCCTCCAGTCCATACCTCACCACCACACCTCAATCCAGCGCCAAAATCTTCTAGATTTCCCACCACCCGATCCTTTTTGACCGCCACCTCATCCAACCCACACCTGGCCGCCCCGATGCGGTGTGTGTGAGGTAAATTGTAACTCAGCAAACCCAGCCGTTGTCAGACATTTCTTACACACCTGTCCCAACTGAAACCGTGACACAAACGAACCATCCCCATGCATAAAGAAGGGCCCCTCCAACCCAGGGTGTATCGTTAAAAAACTCCTCCGCACAGGGCAGGCCCCCCGAACCCAGCAAAGGATACAAACGCATCCACCCCCTTTTTCCCTCTGATCCGTTTTGGACCCACAAAGCCGAAAACCCACACGCTGTCCTCCTCCCGACTGCACATCCTCTACCATTAGACCTCCCGCCACCTATCTGGAAGGGCCAACCAACTCACCACCCTAAAAAAACTTGAAAAAACGCCACCACAAACCTGTATGGAGTAAAAAACTCACCCCATAACTGATGTCCCCCAAAACGCCACAAATCTTCCGCAAGATCGAAAAATTCACCGGTCCCCCGCCGTTCCCTAAGAACGTGACTTTTCTGTAGTCCTTACCCGCCTGTTTTACCCCCCCCCCCTTTTTTCCCCATCTGTCCAGCCGCAAAATACACCACCAACCAACGCAGCTCCGCACTCACCTCCCCAGCTCGGCATCCTCCCGCCGTTTTAACACAGACCAATCGTCCCCTTACCTTTGCATACGCCGCCCACATCGGCCCCACTCACCGACCTCCTGAGCCAGCTTGTGGCAACCCCAACGCAATGCCCCACATCCCCCCCGGGCCTGGGGCCCCTCCTCTGTCTTCCCTGCGTAGCCAGCTCTCTGACTTGTCCCACTGAAAAACCGAGCTTTAGCGAGTATGTTTCTACACCCCGGAATGTGCCCAGCGTACAGAAAGATGTTTCCAGTGTAAACAGCGCAACACGAGGTGGCGCAGCAACCGAACCACCGGCAACGAGGATCCGGAAACTCGGTTGATAACTTCCACCAACCCCATATTGTCACAGCTCGATCACTACCACCTCATGACAGAGCTCCAGCAGCACCAGGTTCCTTTTAAAACCCGCCGCCACCCAGGACTCCGGCCCCCACGCCTCCCCACTCCATTGTCCCCTGAAAAAGCCCCCGTAACCCATAGAGCCCCGCCACGTCCCTGACGATCTACCAATCAAAGTTCCCTCACGCCCCGACATACAAAACGCCCGCCCATTGTACTCTTCCCAGAAGGTGTGCCACACCTGCAGATCCACCTTACTTCCCCTGACCAGCGAATGGAAGGAGTCGGGGGCCCTGCCCCCACTGTAGCTGCTGACAGCCGTCTGCAGAACCCCTGCCCATGGAATGATACGACAGGCGAAGGTCAACTTACCTAGCAGTGACTGCAACTCTCCTTAGCTGAACCTCATTCCACCCCAACATCCCCCCGGAACACCAGCCGAGGTCCTCCACCTTGTCCCCCAGCAGCATACCCTCCATTGCCCCCGAATCAATCACGATCCCCCTGCACCTTCGACAAAGAACAGGGAATGACAAATCCCTCGGAAAAACTCTCCACGACAGCGGCGCCGCCACCCTGTCTGGGTCATCTACGCGAAAAAGGTCCCCTCCCTTTCCCCCCTCTCTGGCGTTGTTCCCCCAACACACCACCCCCCCCCCATTTTTTCCCCGCCCGGCGATCCAGAAGTTGGCGTACCCTCGCACCCCCTGAAAAAACTGAGTATTAGACCGGGGGCGGGAAATCATCCGTATCCACAAACTGATATCTTTGTGTCCCCATCGCAGCGGTAGGGCGCCAGCGCCGCCGCTGATGAACTGCTTGTCATACTTTAACCCCCTGACCCCCCATATACCCGATAAGCTTCCCACATAGCGTCCATATATAGCAGAAAAGCGCAGAACAGTGCTCCGGGCTCTTCTCCCCAAGGCGCTGGTCATGATCGCAAATGCCTGCAACCAATCGCCGAACGTACGAGGAATCACCCCTACCTTCTCTTCACCTCGTCATCCTTTTCCAAAAACTGTCTGGCTTCAACCTATCCAAATTAAACTTCTCCAAAAGCAACAGGGAAAGAATCTTCGCATACTCACCTTTTTCGATTTTTCCCCTGACCTCCTGCTTCAGATGAGCCCCCCAGCATACATATATAACTCACCTTCGGCCGCATCAGCCATCCGTACCACATCCGTCCTGACCCCCCCCTGTCTTCTCACGCCCCGTGTCACGTCAGGAACTACTGTCCTGCACCACCCACGTACCCCCCCCCCACCGGGGGAGGTACCCCAACAGCCACAGGAACCCCCCTAATCCGATCCCCTAACCCAGGGTGCCGCCTGAGATGGCGTCCCCACCCCCCCCCCGGCAACGCTGTACCAGGTCCCAAAAAATAACACACAACAAATCCTGTAAGCCCCCTCCCCCGGGGAACCCTGGGCAGCAGGCAACACACCTCCCCGCCCCCCCGGGCCCCCTGGTTGTCGGCAAACATTACCCCCCCACATTACCCCAATTACAGGGGACCCCCCCCCCCCCCCCACCAGCGAACACCCTGCAGTAACAAAAATTCCCCAAAAGTATTGTTAGTGGACTCACCAGGATGGCCGGGAACGTCCCACACAGCCGTCCACCGGCAACCTCCACCGCAGGCGATTCATCCATGCGACCCTCTTCCTACGATCCTGATGCCTCCCCCTCCAAACGATCTTCCAGGCCCGGCGTCCTCGCTGACATCTGCCTCCCAGGCACGAAGGCCTGGAGGCCGAAGATCCCAGCCTCCCGGCGGATCGTCCTCTACCACTCGACCCGGCCCGTGGACGTCTCCATTCCGCTGCTCCACCGACGGACCTCCGCTCGACCTCCCTTCTCCGATCGGGACTCCGTCCTCCCCACTGCCTGGAACCGGTGGTCGCGATCCTGGACGACCCCGGCTGTTCCCCCCGTTTTTGTCCCATTGAGATCCCCCCCCTGATGTCCCAGTGAGTGTGGGGGAGGGGGGGGCTGCTCCATCCCCCCCCACACCCAGGATCCACCCGGGGCTCCTGTACATCCGCCGTGTTTGTGACCCGCGACCCTGGGAAGCAACAATAAAAAACCCGCAGCCGCCGAGCCGAGCGCGCGGGGACCCCAACGCGGTTGTACCCCCCCCCCCCGCCTCGTCCCATACAGCCACCCACACACGTGAATAAAGCCCTCCGGGGTGTTTGTGAAGCAGACCCCAGCCTAAGGCCGGGTTCACACCTGTGCGAATTGGTTTGCGGCTTAAACCGCATCTAATACGCAGAAACATTTTTAAATACATTGTTTTCAATGAGGCTGGTTCACATATGTGCGATGCATTCGCACTGCGCATTGCCGGGAATCCGTATGCGTTGTAGAGGCCTTGCGGTGCGGCTCAGGTGCGAATTCAGTCCCATTATCTTCTATGGGTATGCAGCTGATTCGCAGATGTGTTCAGTTCTCTTCAGGAATTTCTCTCATTCAGCTCAATACATTTCTCTCCCCCTCTCCTCTCACTCGGAAACTTCTCCCAGGTCCAAATTCACAGCAAAAAACAGAGCTAATCTGCTGAACACTTCCCTTATCTATCTGCAGAGATAAAAAAGCTGAAAATTCTCTCACCGCACAAGTGTGAACCCAGCCTTAAAGCCCCAATCTGTCTTCTCAATGAAAGCTGGGAAGCGAAAAACCTGCCTCCCAGCGTGCTACACTACCTTGAATGTCCCACATGTGCCCCCGCCCCCCTTTATAAAGGGGGTTCCTCCTACCCAGTCACCAGACCTCCTACAGCCACTCCCCTGAAAGCACCTCCTTCCTTCCTTAACCCTTTTGTTGCACTACTCCTCACACAGTCATGCCCAGCCCTCCGTTATTTGTCTTTTTTGTCATGTCACTCTGGGCTTTCCTGCCTTAGCTCTGTTACTGTGTACTATGTGAAGTGGGTGTGTCCAATCCCTCCAATTAGCTCTCAGCTCTCCTCACTGAGCTCAGCAGAATGTACCTGTGACTCCCTACCTCCTGCTTTCTGAAAGCTCAGACAAGCTTTATCAATTCTGGACTTTGAAAGACTGTAAAGAAAAAAATATGCACATAAACAGGTACAATTTATGTATGAAGATGTGTTTAATCTATGTGTATCACCTGATGCTAGCCACTTCACAGGGTATACGTAAGCGTTTACAACCACTTTAATACATTGTAGTATAGGCTTTAATGACAATAGTTATAACCTAGTTTTATATTTAAATTAGTTTTGTTTTTATAAAAATATATAAAACCCTACAAAATATAGATATAAGATATTCTGCAGACATGCTGGCCTAGCTGTTAATATATTTAGACCTACAAGACATATGAGTATGCTCCTCGTATAATATACTGTAGATGAGTGTGTAATATATATATAATGTTCTCCTTTTGTGTGTTGTTGTAATTATTATATTGTCTTTTATTGTTGTATATTGTATTATTCTGTTGCAGTTGTACACCTCAAGCACCACTGTTTAATATACTTTTCAGCTGTGACATTAAAAGCAAATTTTCCTAAATGGAGTAACGCATAGAGGGTTTATATATAGCTCAGACACATCTGATCATGTTGAGTTTATTCGAGTCATGAATCTAGTCTATTACTCTATAGAATACATTGCTTGCTGCTATCACATTTGCATTCTTTGCACATACTTTTTTTGCCATCCCCCTTAATATTCTGTAAAAGCTCAGTGCAAATGCAATTTTGAAAATACAGTATATATTTCAAGCATATCACATTTACCAGAAACATTTTGAACCTAAGCTTGATATTAATGGCCAATACGTAAACTTCTATTTAACCGCTTGCTGACCAGCCGCCATCATTATACTTCAGCAGGTCGGCACATTCCCGCAAAACGTCATAGTTGTACATCGGCCCTCTAAACGGGAATAACCAACACGCGCGCACTGCGGAGGATGCCAATGTGCGTGGCTGGCGGTCGCGATGACCCCCCGGCTCTGAAGACACAATGTGGGTCTCGGAGAAAGGGGGGTTGGTTATCCATCTGCGCATGTATGAAGGAATAATGGGCTTGATTTGAAGTAAAATAAATAAGGTGTGAGGGGGGAAGAGGTTATTAAAGGGTTTGTAAAGGATTTTTTTTTTATCTTAATAGCTTCCTTTACCCTAATGCAGTGCTGTTTTCATGCCCTCATTGTTCGTTTTTGCTCTCAAGTTGCTGTAATTCTTCTCTGATCTCCACACTTCCTCGTTGTCTGTTTCCTGATGACCACAGTACTGGGAGCTTTCTCTCTGTGGTCACTAACTTCAAGAAGGTGTGATTACTGTGTGTCTAGTTTCTAGTTTTGTTTTCCAAACCATCACTGCTCTATGGCTCTGTATGCTCTGTATAGCACAGAGGCAGGAAATAACATGCAAAAACCAAACTAGATGCAAAAACGAAACTAGAAACTACAGGTAAATTTTATGATTGATTTTTATCTATTTTTAATTGTTTAAAACGAATCAGTTAACTATTTTGTCTCTATACCATGTAAACAGTAATTTTAGCAAAAAAAGTTTTCCTTTACAACTCCTTTAACCCCCCCTGCCGGTATCCCCGAGCGCGACTCGGGGTGGATTTTTTATGTAAATATCGATATCCCTGAGTCGCGCTCGGGGTGAATATGCAGAGCCTGCAGCACACGCTGGCTTACCTTATATCCAGGTGGGGTACTGTACTTACCTTGTCCCTGGATCCAGCGATGCATCCATGCTGTGTGAGCGAGTGGCGTCCTCCATTCGACTCACACAGTGCCCGCACGCCGCCGATCTCTGTTCCCTGCAACGTAACGGCACACGGGGGCGGAGACCGGCGGCAAATTCAAAAAAGTAAACAAACACATTACATACAGAATACTGTAATCTTATAGATTACAGTACTGTATGTAAAAAGTACATACCCCCCTGTCCCTAGTGGTCTGCCCAGTGCCCTGCATGTTCTTTTACATAATAAAAACATTTTTTTTGTGCCTGCAAACTGTAGATTATACCTCAGACAGGAGGCTCATATCTTATGCATTAATCTTTCTTTATTAATGCTCACAGCAGAAACAAAACTGATCAGTATTCAAGCTTTTCTAAAAATAACATGAAACAGAAAAGCTGAAACTTGAAAACTAGAAAGAAACTACGTTTCCCAGCAGTCCTTGGGTCTGCGACCCCTCCCTCTGGCCTCTGCATATAAGGACTGCTCCTCCCCTTCCTATTCCTCTTTCTTTCTGCTCACAGGAGAGATAAGTATTGCACTGCTGCTAGTTATCTGTGAGGTGTTTTACTTGTACTTGTACAAAACCTGTGTAACCTTATTATAACTTATTATTATTATAACCTAGTGCTTATTACTGAACATTGTTCGTTTATACACCGCTCGTTCGCCTTGTCGCAGCCGTTGGTCACACTGCGCTCGGCGCCCATTTCACCTCCCTCCCCTCTGCTCGGCGAGGAGGGGCGGGGGTTCCTCCCGCACGCGCGATTGGTCCACGATGACCAATAAGCTTGCAGCCTGGTCTCCTCTCGTCCCTGCGGCGTAATCTCGCGAGATTTCGCCCAGGAGACGGTTTTCTTCCCTTCTTCCCGCGCATCGCACGGCAGTGCAGACGGAGCTGAGGAGGTGACAGGAGCGGTTGCTGGGCTACTAATAATACTTAACATCTAACAGGTGTAGTACACCTCTCTCTGGCAGGCCCCCTCCTTCCCATAGGTCAGGATCTGAGGTGGTGATTTATCATCACCCAGTTACTTAGCATTCTATAACTGCACTGCCAGAAGGCAATGTCTGAGGACCGCTCTGTCCCCTTGAAGGGACCTGAAGTGCCTCTGGAGCCATCATGCATGCTTAACGCTGCACAGATTCAGGACCTGGTAGCCAGGTCTGTGCAAGCTGCCATGGCAGCCGTGGCGTTACCCTCGGGTTCAACAAACCCCCAGGGTTGCCCCCACCGTAATTGAAGAACCTCTAGTAAAAAGAGGGAAATCCTCCCAAAAGAGGAAGCATTTGGCTCATATCGAGGACTCCCCGGCAGGGGAAGCAAACAATGTGCACAAGGCTCTCCCTCACCCGGATTGCCACCCCACGCACCCACCGGACCCCTTTCAACCCCTGAGCCTCAGGGAGTCATGCATGAGGCGTACATCCGCCAGGCGGAACAAACCGGACTCCTACGTACTCGACTCAAACGATACTTCGTCTGACGAGTCCTCAGAAGCCGGATTCTCGGGGTCCGAGTACGATGACAATGATGATATGGGTGCTGGGTCAATGGCGATCCCACACGACGCCAAACCTGATATTCAGGGCAATACAATCACAGACGCTCTGGGAGAACCTCTCTTCCATCCAGATGCCATATCTCACCCGCGGTCGGGAGATTGGGCTCCCCTGCCCCACGTGTCCCAATACGTGGAACTCTGGACCCGCAGATCGCTGGATAGAGCTAACCGAAATAAATTACGGGCGGAATGCCCACGCCCTTGCCTACCCAGTAAGGTGGCATGTACACAAGACATTGATCCCGTCTTATCTAAGTACCTGGCCAAATCAGGGAAATTCCCCAAGAAGGGGATAGATCGCTCATTCAGGAGCATTCAGAGCATCCAGGACCGGGTCCTCGACATGTTCCTTAACTGAGCAAAAATCAGCTTAGCACTTGTCTGAGCAAAGAGGCTGCCTCACAAGAGGTTGATGTGCAACAACTTCGGGGGTGGGCCCAGAGGGCCATATGCCTTTTAGGTAACGCCAACACGGCATGCTCCACGGAGCGCAGACGCTCCATCCTCATGCGCCTGGACCCACAACTGGCCCACCTGGCGGAGGACCGAACCGGGACCTTCTGCTGAAGGCCTACTATTTGGGGACTCCCTTGTTAGGGACATTAACAAATTCGTGGGACTATTCAATAGTCTCGACAAAGCTCAATCGTCCCTCAAAAGGGCAGGCAACCAAAAGGTTTTTTGCTAGGGCCGGCAGAGGTAGGGGCCGCTCTGCCGGCCGAGCTGGTTACTCCAGACCATTTAATAGGGCTCCCGCCCAGCAACATTACGCTCAGACTCCTGCCTCCTATACCACAGTGGCACAACCCCGCACCGTTCTTTCCACCACGTGGCAGACCATGGAGAGACGTGGGAGCAGAGGTGACCCCAGATCCCGTCCATACTCCGGTAATAAGTCCTCTTCTGACTCCAAGTTTTTCCACCCCTGTAGGGGGAAGGACTACGGTTTTTTATCCACGCCTGGTCTGCGATTACGGCAGACGCATGGGTGATAAACACAGTCACAGGGTTCCAGATAGAACTGTTGTCCTGCCCTCAACTGGGCATTATTCCCCCCCCCATTCGTTTCACTGCTCAGAACATTGCACTCATAGACAACGAGTTGGGAGAACTGATTTCCAAACAAGCAGTGCTCGAGGTAGACCCTCTCTCCCTGGGGTTCATAAGCAGTCTTTTTATAGTCAAAAAGAAGGGGGGAGAGGTTACCGCCCCGTGATAAATCTCCGGGCCCTGAATCAAAACGTCACATACCGTCACTTCAAGATGGAGGGTATCCATTGCCTCCGAGACCTCCTCCACCCGGGGGATTGGCTGGCAAAGGTGGACTTAAAAGATGCATATCTCACAGTCCCCGTACATCCGGAGTCACAACACCTACTCCGATTCAAATGGTGGGATCGCACGTGGCAGTTTACATGCCTACCGTTCGGGCTGTCATCGGCCCCATGGTGCTTCACCAAATTACTCAAGCCCGTGGTAGCCGCGTTGCGGAGCAGGGGCGTTCGTCTGATTATTTACCTAGACGATATCCTTATCATTGTGAACTCAAAATCTCAGGCTCAGACCCACGTAGGCTGGACCGTACGTCTCCTGCAGGACCTAGGCTTCCTCATCAACATGGAGAAGTCTATTCTAGCACCATCCCAGAGCATGGAGTTTCTCGGTTTCCTGGTAGATACTAACCAGGCGGTCTTGCGTTTACCAAGGCAAAACTTGCTCTGATCCGCAAAGAGATCAGAGCAGTAATGCGCAAGCAATCCCTATGCTTTACGGGTATTAGCCAGAATAGTGGGCCTCCTGGCGGCATCCATACAGGCCGTCTTCCCGGCCCCCTCTCCATTACAGAGCCCTTCAACGCCTCAAAATCCTTCACCTGAGACAAGGTCTCCGTTATGCAGACGAGATTCCACTCTCCGCAGAGGCCAGGACGGAACTGAAGTGGTGGCTCGGTCATGCCGTCGATTGGAACGGCAAGACAATCTTCAATTCCTATCCGACGACGTCGTCTTAGAATCCGACGCAAGTCGGAGGGGCTGGGGCGCTCGATTCGGAGAGATTTCAACAGGAGGGATCTGGTCAGTCAGGGAATCCTTCCTACACATCAATGCCCTAGAGCTACTAGCTGCCCTCTTCGCGGTTCAGAGTTTTCTCTCGAAGAGATCAAACTGTTGCGTATTGCTACGCATGGACAACATTTCAGCGGTACAATACGTCAACCGTTTTTGGGGGGCACCAGGTCCAAAATTTTGGCGGATATCGCCAAGGCTTTATGGCACTTCTGCCTGGCCAGGAACATCGTCCCCATGGCGGAGTACATTCCGGGATCCTCCAATATCGTGGCGGACTGGAACTCCAGATACATTACCGATTCCAGCGAGTGGCGGCTAGACCGCTCGACCTTCATCAGTATCATCCATCTCTGGGGACCACTGTCCATAGACTTGTTCGCCTCCAGACTCAACCATCAGTTGCCCCAATTCTTCAGTTGGAGGCCGGACCCAACGGCAACAGCGGTGGATGCTTTCCGCCAATCCTGGACGGGGGGGACGCATTACGCGTTTCCACCATTCCAGCTGATATGCCGGACCTTATTGCAGATCGCTACCCAGGGAGCCAAGGTGGTGTTGATTGTGCCCTGGTGGCCAACACAACCGTGGTTTCCTCTTCTGTTGGAAATGGTCATCGACCTTCCCAGGGTCTTGCCCTCGTTTCCAGTCCTCCTTTCACACCCGTCCAAAGACATACACCCGCTAATTTCAGACGGCTCTCTGACCCTCCTAGCCTGCCTGGTCTCAGGATGCCAGACGCTGACGGAGGCCTTTCACAGTCAGCTAGAGAGCTTCTTGCCCTGGCCTGGGCCCCCTGGGACTCGATCGGCGTATAGGTCAGCCTGGAGAATCTGGGTGCGTTGGTGTAATCAACGACAGGCTGATCCGATACATACCCCTGTAGCACTTATAGTGAACTTCCTGGCGGAGGCTTTCGATACCGGTAGAGCGTACAGCTCCATTAACGTGTATCGATCAGCTATTTCGGCTTACCATCACCCTGTGGATGCCTTGCCGGTGGGTAGACACCCTCTCATTTGCAAACTAATGAGAGGTATCAAGTTTAAACGACCTCCTCGTCCCAAATACCTATCAACCTGGGACGTATCCAGGGTCCTAGACATGCTATCCACGTGGGATGACAATGAGGACTTGTCTCTCAAACATCTCACGTACAAACTTACGATCCTCCTCTGTCTTATCTCGGTCAAAAGGGTTTCAGATGTTAGAGCACTGGACATTTCCAGGCGACAATTTTCGCCCCTAGGAGTTAGGTTCTCGGTCGTGCGTAGGACCAAGATCGGCATTCAGTCGGTATTCTATCCTTTCTTTTCGGATCGTCCGCGCTTATGTGTCGTCAAGTGCCTGCAGGCCTATGAAACGCATACCGCCGAACTTCGTTCTCCATCTTCGCCTCAATTATTGGTTTCCTACGTCCAACCTCATCGCCCGGTGACTTCTGCCACTCTAGCGCGCTGGGTCAGGTTGACTATGGACATGGCGGGTATAGATACCACTAAATTCGGCGCACACTCCACTAGAAGTGCAATGGCTACTAAGGTGGTCTCGGCCGGGGGATCTCTGTCAGATCTTCTACTGGCGGCGGACTGGTCCTCGGAGACCGTTTTCCGCTCCTTTTACTTCAGACCGGAAACACATGTGTCTATGGCCGCTTTGGGGTAATCTGATGTATATTGTCTTCATTTTCTGTAAGAAATGCTAGCTTTGAACTTGCATAAGATATGAGCCTCCTGTCTGAGGTATAATTCGAGATTTTCCTAGCTTGTGACGGAAAATATTGATTATATGAAGACAGGAGGCGAGTAGCTTCCCTCCCTACCCTACCCTATTATGGTTCCTTATACTCTCTTACAGGATACTGAACACGTTCGACTGCGTTCAGGAAGGTCGAAGACACGTTCCTTCTAACATGGTTTCGTTTCCAAAGGCCCGGTTGGCCGTAGAAGCTGTCGGTTGGTCCCCGTTGGGACGAATGTTACCCCGCGTACAACAGAACGTCTGGGATTCAGAAAAGGCCGGCCGGCCGAAGTCCCCGGAGTTGGGGGTCCCAAAGACTGGTGAATCATTTTCAATTCGTTTGGAAGTTCGCATGAAGAAAGAGGAATAGGAAGGGGAGGAGCAGTCCTTATATGCAGAGGCCAGAGGGAGGGGTCGCAGACCCAAGGACTGCTGGGAAACATAGTTTCTTTCTAGTTTTCAAGTTTCAGCTTTTCTGTTTCATGTTATTTTTAGAAAAGCTTGAATACTGATCAGTTTTGTTTCTGCTGTGAGCATTAATAAAGAAAGATTAATGCATAAGATACTCGCCTCCTGTCTTCATATAATCAATATTTTCCGTCACAAGCTAGGAAAATCTCGAATTGTCCATAGCAACCAAAAGTGTCCCTTTATGTCAAATGTGATTTTAGAGCAGCTAGAAAACAGTGATAATAAATGATAATGACTTGCAGAATTGAGCGATAGCGATTTGTGGGGAAATTCGTCATAAAAAAATAAAAGTAATGACAGCGACAATTCTGCAACTGAGCAAATTTCAGTGATTTTGATTTGATTACAGTGAATAATTTTTATTATAATTACATTATTATTTGTTATAATTATTTATAGTTATTTATTATATTATAATTTTATGATTTTGTGTTTCAAACTTTATCATACCCGGGATGTCTACTAGACTCTGGTTTGGACAAATTTAAGTGAGTTATTCCTAAAAATTGCAGGCCTACGGTATAAAACGCATAATTTCCATTTCAAAATAATTGTACCGCTTTTGGTACGTAATTTCAGACAGAATCATACCGCCAGGGAGGTTAAGCTTACCAATATATAGGAACATAGTATACCATGGTATATTATCCAGCAGATAGAGATGGATATCATGTTATGTATGTTGTTTATGGAATGTAGTTTGTTTTCTTGTTTCAAAAAAAAATAAAAAGGTATATAAAAAAAAAATCAGACAACAGTAAAGTTAACTCAATTTTTTTTTTTTATATTGTGAAAGATAATGTTACGCCAAGTAAATTTATACCCAACATGTCACGATTTCAAGTGCCCACTCATGGAATGGCGACAAACCTTTAACCTTAAAAATCTCAATAGGCGACGTTTAAAAAATTCTACAGGTTGCATGTTTTCAGTTAGAGGGGAGGTATAGAATTATTGCTCTGGCTCTAACAATCGTGGCAATACCTCACGTGTGTAGTTTGAATGCCGATTTCATATGCTCAGGTATGTGTTCGCTTCTGCGTGAGAGATTGTCGAGATGGATCGCTTTAAAAAAAATCTTGTTTATTTTAATTTAGTTTTTTGTATTTTGACACTGTTTTAAAAAAAAAAATATGTTTTTTTTTTTTTTATTCCTATTACAAGGAATGTAAATATTCATATTATTCCTATTCCAAGGAATGTAAATATCCCTTTTAATATAAATAAAGCATGACCGCTCCTCTTAAATATGAGATCTGGGGTCAAAAAGACCTCAGATCTCATATTTACACTAAAATGCAATAAAAAAAAAATGATGTTTATTTCACTCATCTCCATACCCAGCCAGGGACAACATCCGATTGCCTCCGCCGTTGCTGACAGCTCTGGTAAGCCCCTCTCCCACCCCTGATAAAAGTGATCTTGCAAAAAATCCGCCGCAGAGAGCACTTTTATCTGAACGTGGAACGCCTGATCTTGAAGAGGGTACAGGGGTTATGGTAGCTAGCTGCTACCGTAACAACGTTGTTCCTCTGCAAAGTAGTGACGTATTCCTGCGGCGGGTGGTCTGTAATTGGTAAAGCGACGCAGTGCCATATCGCAAAGAATGGCCTGGTCATTGAGCAACCAAAGGCTGAAGTGGTTAAACAACATTTTATTAAAATATATTTTTCTTTATAATCTTTATTTATACAATTTCAAGGTATAACAGCATGACAATATGGACAAAAGCTAAAAATACTGTAGGTATCCAGTTACATAATAGAACAAAGTTGCCACAGATACATAACCCAGACAGAGTTATGCTCTCTAGGTTGCCACAGAGGGAATTATTTTTTTATTCTAAACTACAGACTCACTGTGTATTGGTATTTCCAGACCAATAATGTCCAGCTTTACTTCTTAAAGCAGACCTTTATTTTTTTTGCGGCCCTGCTTACCTGAAAGTGGTGTCTGCACATTTCAGCTACTTACCCATCCAGTGGTACAGTGTTGTGCCACTAAGATCCTCTCATGGCCTGCCACCACTTTGTCGCCCCCGGGCTACTGGTTGGGCACCCCGGCATACAGTATATCATCCACAGCAGTCAAAACATCTTCACTGCAGTTTATGATTTGTGCCTTTTTCACATGCACATATGGACTTCTTCCTGATCTAATTTATGGACATTTAATATTGCGGTTGTAGAGTTGTCTTACATAGTGATTATTTTATTATTGCGCTGCACTGTTATATTTTATGATTCTGTTTGAGGGATTTTTATGAATTTACCTTAAGTGCTGTCTTGCAATATTCTTTTGTTGTTACTATTTTTGTGTCAGCGCTGAATACCTTTTTAATTACTGCAGTCCATTTAAAATGAATGAGCTGACTTAATGCAAAGAATTTTAACACACGTATTGTAATACACTGCAGGGCATTGCAAAAATATCTACGGGTTTTAATGCAATTTTTTTATTTATAATCATTCATTTTAATTACATTGTACAGAAACTCACTTGTTTTTAAAGTTTCCACCACTCCAGTGGAGCAGACACTTCCCAGAGCTGCAAGCATGGAGTTTGAATTAGGAGCCTCTAAAGCTCATTTATGCTGCGTACATACGGTCGTTTTTTGTGATGAAACAAAACGGCGTTTTAAAAAACGTCATTTAAAATGATCGTGTGTGGGCAAAACGTCGTTTTATGTCTTCAAAAAAAGACCAAAAAAAAATTCGAACATGCTTGAATTTTTTATGTCGTTTTTCAGAATGTCATCTTTTGTTTCACAAAAAATGATCGTGTGTGGGCAAAACGACGTTTAAAACGACGTTTTTAAACCCGCGCATGCTCAGAAGCAAGTTATGAGACGGGAGCTTCAATGAAACAAAGTGCCGTCGAAAGTGTCTTACGTAACCGCGCTTTGCAAGAGCATTTTCAGAAAACGATGGTGTGTATGCAACATCGTTTTTTAAAATGAAGTTTGAAAAACGTCGTTTTGTTTCATGAGATAAAACAACGTTTTTTACATCGCAAAAAGTGATCGTGTGTATGCGGCATTATTGTAGTCCTCGCTGCTAATGAGGCCAGCACTCAGGAAGCCAATGTGCAGGAAATGATTGGCAAGTCTGCACATTGGCAGCTATTACAAAACAGGGAATACAATCCATCACTTCTCTTAGTAAAAGCAGCACATACAGTACACAAAACACTAGCTAGACACACAGATAACCCTTTTATCACCTTAGATGTTTAACTCCTTCTCAGCCAGTGTCATTAGTACAGTGACAGTGCATATTTTTTGCATTGATCACTGCATTAGTGTCACTGGTTCCCACAATGTTTCAAAAGTGTTTATTTTTTTGGCTTTATAAATGTCATTATTGCTGCAGCAGGTTCTATATATGGTACTGATGTGCCACTTTACAGGCAGACTAAAGAGACCCTCCGGACACTATTTTTAAAGGGATTTTTCATTTTTATGGTTTCACTTTAAGAATCAGGAAATCATTGCTCATTTAAAAATTATGGGCCAGATTCAGAGAGCCGTAAGTCCTGTCTAACTGGTGTTAGACAGGAGTACTTTCAAATTACGCGCGCTGTATCACTAGTTTGAATCCTCAAACCATGATACGGTGGCGTTGGGCTTCGATCTGACAGGCTTACGTCTTCGTACGCCTTCGGATCTACGCTGCAATCTTTTTGCGGCCGCTGGGTGGAGTTTGCGTCGTTTTCAGCGTCGGGGTATGCAAATGAGCTTTTTCCGGCGTTACGAAGTTACGAGCGTCGTTCGCAATCGCGTACGTCATTTTTTTGCTACGTAAAGTTAAACCAGCTATTAGCTGGTCTAACGTTACGCGGCCCATGTTAAGTATGGCCGTCGTTCCCGCGTCGACTTTCAATTTTTTTTTTTTTTTTTGCGTAAGTCGTCCGGGAATAGGAATGTCTGTAAACGACGCTACTCAAAAAAAAATGACGTAACGACGTGATTTCGCGCAATGCACGGCGGGAAATTTGTGAACGGAGCATGCGCAGTTCGATTGCCGTGGGAACGCGCCTAATTTAAATGCCTCACGCCCCCTAATCGCGTAGTTTGATTCCGCCGGGAGAAATACACTACGCCGCCGTACCTTACGGGCCAAAATCTCTCTGAATTCCTCGTAGAGCCAGGTAAAGTACGGCGGCGTAGAGTATCTCTGATACTCTGCGGGAATCTAATTCTACCTGAATCTGGCCCTATGTTTTTTCCAAACTTTGTTTTCCTTGATATATTGCCCCCAGGGTAGTACCCAGACCCCCACAACAATTGTATGCCCAGTTACTTGCATATAGGCCTTTAGCTTTTCCAGTTTGGGGCCCATATACTTCAATGGGGTTCCTTTTTTGGTTCCCAACTTTTGCGATGTTCAAAAGTTCTGCTGCAAACCAGGGATGCTCTGCCCATGTTATTCACTTAGCAGATGTAAAGGATAGATCCAGCAAACAGTCATCTCAATCATAATGCATTCGGTTGTTTTTAGCACACTATTAATTTCTAACTTAATTACTATATTGTGGTGCCAGAGCACATTTAAATAGTTGCAGCTGAATTCATTTATTATTCTTTTAATATATCCAGTTACATTTTTCATATCAGCGCTTGAGTTTATTCACTTCAATCATATTGCAGTTGCTGCCAAATTCATTCAAAAATGCTGGTTACAATTTAGAGGCTTCCTTATAGATACAAGAGATCAGAATTTCTTAAGTGCAACCCTTCCTGATACTTTCAGGCTACAGTACATTTCACCCAGTAGATGTCATGTTAATTAAAGCAGCATTAAACCCAAAACCAAACATGTAAAGTATTGCAGCAAAATTCTGTGGTTGCTTGGGTTTCCATTTTTTAGGCTTTATGTACACTAGATTTTTTTTGCCAAATCTCCTAATCTCAACTCTATAAAAGCCTAAATAATTTGAGAACATTCTCCTGAATGTGGAAGAATCACATTTGGGATTTAATAGCACTTTATCTGTTACAGCCAGCACAGAAGCCATTTACCTTCCTTCTGATGTATTGTCTCTTTGCTGAAATTTGTCCTCTCTTTTTTTGTCTATACAGTACATTTTAAATAGGTAGGGAGCGCTGTGATATCATTTTTTTAAATGACAGAAAACTGTAATCCATACAGTAGACCAGGTGTCATCTCAACAAATCTATATATATATATATATATATATATATATATATATATATATATATATATATATATATAAATATATATAAAGCAAATCTGAACAAGGACACCACTAGGGATGAGCTTCGAGTTCGCCTATTCGCCGAACAGCAAACAATTTGGGATGTTCGCAGCAAATTTGAAAAAGCCTGGGAACACCCTGTAAAAGTGGGAGAAATCTAAAATGCAAATTTTAAAGGCTTATATGCACGTTATTGTCATAAAAAGTGTTTGGGGACCTGAGTCGGGAGCAGTGATTTTAAGTGAAATATTACTTTAAATTTCGTACCTAGGGGGTGTGAAAAGTATGCCTGGAGCGCTTGTTTCCCATGCTTAGAACTGTCCCTGCACAAAGTGTAATTTCTGAAGGAAAAAAAGTCATTTAAAACCACTCGCAGCTATAATGAATTGTCAGCTCCCAGCAATACAGGGAAAAGTCATTGATAAAAAAAAATAGAAAATGCGTGGGGATCCCCCCAGATTCAATTACCAGGCCCTTAAGGTCTGGTATGAATATTAAGGGGAACCCCACATCAAATAAAAAAAATGGCATGGTGTTCCCCTCAAAAATCCATACCAGCACTCAACTTGGCAAGCCGCAGGAAAGGAGGGGGACGAGAGAGCCACACCCCCTACGGAATTTCAAAGCAATATTTCACTTTTATTGTTTCACTTTAAGCATTATTAAAACCACTGCTCCCTAAAAAATGGCCGTTTTAAAAACGTTTTTTTCGCATTGGTACATGTCACGTGGGGCAGGACCCAAGTCCCACAAACACTTTTTAGGACAATAACTTGCATATTAGCCTTTAAAATGAGCATGTTAGATTTCAAACGTTTGAGTCCCATAGACTTTAATGGGGTACTAAAGTTCACACAAACTTTTGTCCTGTTCGCAGGTTCTGGTGCAAACTGAATGGGGGGGGGAGGGGGGTGTTCGGCTCATCCCTAGACACCACCATCTGCATATTTCCAAAATATAGGCTTTATTACAAAAAAGTGTAAATTATAAGATCTATACATATATACCCATGCCCACCTTTATGAAAATGAAAATGCTGTCAAAGTGTAAAAAAAATTCCTATTACCTACTCAAGCTAGACAGCAAGTAAAGTTAACCAATATAAAGTAAATCAGTAGTAAAAACACACAGAACAATGCAAGATAACAGATTCTTTCAAAGTGCAAAGATAGTTGTTAGCTTAAAACATCAAAGGGTTAAATTGATTCAACATTAAACCACTCCTAAATCAAATTTGACAAGATCTATCATGCATGGCAAAATCTGGCTTCTCCTGGGTAGGGAGGATTGCTTCTTTCAAAATGATGATTCTTCAAAAAAAATCTGTATATATTCCTCTCCCGATACCATTAAAATCATCCATCTTAGATGATCTTACCAAGTGTCTTAAACAAATCTTATGGCAAGAGTAAAAAGCGCACTGCTCGCACAAACATCTCATTCAACATAGAAGGTCTGGGGGATTGGATCAACCAGACATTAGTGACTATTGTACAAGTACACTATTAACGCAAATTAGGCACTGGTTTTCAGGCTCTTCTGAACCGCTTTGGATTAACATAGATGTTTCCTGTTCACACACTTTCGACTTAACTCTTCTTTTGCTAGCTGACGTAGAAACCAATCTTTTTGTCAAGCCTTACTTTAGCCACTCAGGCCTCTATCATGGCCAGGAGAACACTTAGTAGTCAATCACGTCTAGATCAATTATAATACCAGTTGGGGTGCTGGAACTATTGATTCCCTACTTATCAGTCAGACACTGGGTGGACAGAGGTGTCTCTTGGATAGATGATTTATTAGAAAACAGTGTACATAAATAAATAAAACTTCTGATTTACTGGCTTCACAATATGATCTTCCAAAATCATCCCAATACCCATACACATACTTGTCTGCCTTCTTAACTAGACACCCTCCTCCAACAATCTATGTTAACTCAAAAGATTGTAACTACTATTCCAATGCACAGATATCACACAAGGGCATCTCCTTACTATATACAACTTTGCAGCAAAAACCTTGCTTTGTTAACCCCCCCCCCCCCCCCATGGCAGCATGGGAATCATATTTAGGAACCCTAGCCTTTTGCTATAACTATATAGCTTTCCATTGCATTAATCATTGAGAGTTATCCCAGAAACTAGTGGGTAGGTGGTACATAGCTCCTTTGCAACTGGCAAAGTACTTCCCTTCCCAATCTCCTCTTTGTTTGAGAGAGGGTGGATTCCCGGGTACTATCCTTCACGTTTTCTGGGCATGTAGAAGCCTCACTAGTTATTGGCACAAAATATTCCAAATTCTTGCGGAAATTATGGGCATATTAGTACAACCAGACCCTACACTTGCAATTCTTGTATTCCATGGCGTATGACGAATCATAAGCCACTACTGTGCCAAATGTATGCTGAGATATGCACTTATGCCAAATAAACAACATTTAAAAAATAAAAAAAATAAACCTGTCATTCCTGTGATAAAAGCTGATTTTCCTCAGCAGAATTATTTCTAAAGCGACATGAGAGTTCAAAGATCTCCCCAGTCTCCTAATCCTGCAAATCTTGTGAATAATTTCAAACTCTGGCCCCCAACACCAGCTGACCTAGGACAGTTGGTGCCAGCTGTGACAGGAGAGGAGCAGTAGAGGAATCCTGGAAATGTGATTGGGTGGGGGGGGGGGGATTTTTACAGACCATTTCACTTTGCACTTTCCCAACTTTTCTGTGAAAAGAAAATTGTATCAACTGTGGCTAGCCTAATCAAAACACAAATATTGATGTGAATGTTGGTATAATGTCTCTGGGTACATTTCAAGTTTAATTTGTTTAAAAAAAGGTTTTTATATAAAAAGGCATTTCAAGTTAACTCTACTGATATGTCTGTTTTAGGTGCCATGTTTATCCTAGATCCTCCCTTCTATTACCCTAGCCATAACTTATACAGGTCAGCCTTGTACTAAGTAATGTGTCACGCTATCTTTGGTAACTTCACCTTCATTGCTATGGGGCATCCATCAAGAGCATGACTATACTGCTTGTTGTAAGAGAAATACTTTTTCTGCATAGTTTTACCTGGTGGTAATCTTAACATAACATATGTAAATTAAGTACCTGAATATAATACAGTCACCCTTTTATACCATTAATTAAATTTCCGTATATGTACTAGTACCCCGGTAACCCCTGAAACTTTGGAAGCTTTGATATAATTTACATTTTTATTGAGAAAGTCAATGGATGTACCACCCACTCCTACATCAAAGACCTGCCTTTTGGAGATAAAAGCTGCCCATCACTTTGGAGAAACAATTGGAAGCTGCAGAAGGCAGGTTTGTAGGAACCTGAGGTTCTTATAAAGGAAATAAGTACAGGTACTTGAAGATCTCTGCAATGCATTCCAGCTTTCCCTTAATGGAGTTTAGAATTTGAACAGGTCTACATTGACTATAAAAGAAGGATATCTAGGGAGAAAAAAACTTTCCATTAAGCATTATTTTGCAATCTCTAGGTAACTAAACCTGGCAATGACTACCTTAATATTAGACACTAGTTTTGGAAAGACTTATGCCCTGTAAACACAAGCAGAATTCCCGTCGGAAAAAACATGGATGTTTTTTCCATCGGAATTCCGCTCAAGCCTGCCTTGCATACACACGTTCACACAAAAGTTCGGTGAACTTTTGACTGCCAAGAATGCGGTGACGTAAAAGACTACGATGTCTTTTCTACCTTCAACTTCCTAATTCATCTTCTAATGCCTCCATTCAATAACTCACTCACTGCACAGGAGATTACCAATCACTTCAAAAATAAGATTGGCACAATTTGTAGTGAGATCTCTACTGTATCTTCTCCACCTAACATTCTATGTCCACTTGTTTACCCATTACTTCCCTATTTTAGCCCTGTTGCCATAGGGGAGGTTTCTAAACTTTTTTCCAATGCCCCCCAAACCACTTGGAACCAATTCCTTCACAATTACTACATTCTCACTCTTGCTCTACCCTACTGTCTTTATCTCACATCTTCAAACACTCCCTCTCTAATAGCATCCTCCCCAACCCTTATAAACATTCAGTGGTCACCCCCATACTTAAAAAAACCTCACTAGACCCTGACAATTATAATAACTTAAAACCCCTTTTTTTTGCTCCCATTTACCTCCAAATTTCTAGAATACCTAGTCTACAACCATCTAAGCTACCACCTCACTGATAATAATCTTCTTGACTCCTTTCAGGCTAGATTTCCCCCACAACCCTCCACAGAAACTACTCACCTAAGTTCTAATGGCCAAAAACCAATGGTTACTATTCTGTATTGTTACTCTTGAACCGTTCTGCTGCATCTCAAAAAAAAAAAACTCTGTTACCTTGGCTTTCCATGACATTTGTTGGTTCTTCTCTTATCCATCTCACTGCACCTTCAGTGTCTATAACAACTGTACCTCCTCCTTTCTGCTTCTTATTTCCGTCGTAGTCCCCCAAGATTCTGTTCTCAGAAATATTCTATTCTCTTTCTACACCTTCTCCATGGGACAGATAATAGACTTCCATGGCCTCCAATACCATTTTTATGCTATCAGTACCCAAATCTATCTTTATGAATCTCAGCTCACCCCATCAGCCTCCTCACACATCACTAATTTACTAATGGACATATCACATGCACCTTCCTAACCAATAACACCACAAAGCTACCAAACACACTTCCTGATTATCTCTTGCCTTGACTTTTCCAAATCCCTCCCCGTAAGTCTATCCTTAAATAGACTATTCCCCTTCAGTCCATCATGAATGTTGTTTCCAGACTCATCCACCTTACCAACTCTATGGTGTCTGCTACCCCTCTCTGCTAATCCCTCCACGGGCTTATGCTCACCCAATGAATACAATTCAAAATATTAACAACAACCCACAAAGCTATCCACCTTCTGCCCCAGCTACATCAACAATCTCATCTCAAAATACCAACCAAGCCGTTATCTTTGCTCTTCCCAAGACATCTTACTCTCTAACTCCCATATCACCTCCTCCCACACTCACCTACAATACTTCTCCAGAGACTTTCCCATCTTCTGAAAATCCTAACCCCATTCTGTTCAACTTTCTCCTATTCTATTTACCGTTAGATGATCCCTTAAACCTATCTCTTCAAATAGACTTATCCCACCTCTAAATAAAAAACTGTTGTTTGCTTTACTCTTTCTGTTAGATTGTAAGCTCTAATGAGTAGGGCCCTCTGATTCCACTTATATTGAATTATATTGTTACTATATTATCTCATTGCATTTTGCAAAGCACTGTACTGCACAAACTGTTGGCACTATATAAATCTTGAATAATAATAATAATAACTTTAACCATATCTCATCTTACATTACCAGAACAGATACAAATATGAAAATGATGTGAACACACTGACAGCACTGTACACCTTTCCAAGGTCAATGTCTCTATCCACTATCAGCACAAAAAGAAGACTTCAGAAATTCTGTGACAAACATCTATTCAGAAAATTGCAGTACTTACTTTATTTTTAGCACCATTTATTGCTCTCAAATGTTAACCCAGGGTTCCCACAACATTTGCAGAATGCTCTGGTTTTACCTTTTCTTATCATTAACTGGCCAATGTATTATGCAGTTATACAAGTATACTTCATTACAATGATACACTTCAAAGTAATTGATCTGTAAGAATTAAATTATTTTGGATACAAAGATAATTATGCATTCTAAACATAGAAACGAAGTAAGATCTCTTACTTATTCTATTTAAAATAAGGAAGACTATAGCAATTATGTGATAAACAACTATTTAGAAAATTGCAGCATTTATGGACTCCCTGACCTTTGTCCAGAGACTCTTACAACATGTGGAGAATGCTGTGATTTTACCCTTTTTCTCCTCTTCTTATGGCTGGATAAAGTATTTTGTATTTATATATACAGTACATAGTTGATCTGTAAGAATTACAGCATTTTGGACAAGCACATAATTATACACTCTCTACGAAGAAATTAAAGTGGGATATTCTGAACCATTATAAACAGACACAACATCCTAACTCTCCGTGCAACAGTTTTCTTTATAAAAAATTGTGAATTTATTTTCACTGCATTAGTTTACAATGTCCAAAAAAACAGTTGACAAGATCTTAAATATTCAAATCATATGAACGCCAATACATCCAATAACTCATCATAATCACAAGTATAGTTAGTTCAGAAACAGAAACGTCTTGCATGTAACACACAGATAATTTCAGAGTGAATGGTACATAAGATGATAGCCACACTAATTAAAACCCTACACTTGCAGTATAGTCGGATAATAAATCACAACATGAGTAAAGTCTTAAATTGCATGACACATGTTGCCACCCACCTTTTATACAGTAAGATGAAGAGTTCAGGAAACAAATTCTGTAAGTGCCTTTTCCTTACATCTCTCAGAAAGGATATTATGATTTACATGCACTGCATAAAATCCATAGAAAGTTGAAGAAGCCTAGCCAGCACTGGTTTAAAAGATTGTGTCATCTGTGAATGAAGGGAAACTAGAACTGCTATAAATTTCAGGATGTCACCACAGTGACAGCAAAGAGAGATCCTGTGCAGTGAACAGACAAGTGAATCTGCAGCCAGTGAGCCTCCTCGATATTCAGCAAAGCAAGGCGTTTCTTTTTGCTACAGGGAGGATGGAATTAAATATGACTTGGGAATGCAATGAGGCTAAGGGAATATGCAAGTGAAGAATGCTGCTTCAGGTTTCTTACCTTACTGCTGTCTCTACCTTCAAATAAATATGAATTTATTGTCATAGCAATAACATGTATTGCATACTGTCATACTGCTGCTCACGAGAGGACAAACCAACTAACATACTGTATATTCTACATCTTTTATTAGACTATCTTGGCACTCATTTTAATGCTTTACTATTTATGTAAATACTTGCCTTGTATTTAGTCATTTCCAAAAGTACTATTGATTTTTCATTAATTGTCATAAAATGTCAAGTAATAAAATATCTAAAGATCTTTAAATATGTCATGTTGTAGGTTTAAACTATTACATTCATTATCACCCTAAATATTACTATTTCTGGGAGACATACACCCACCTTCATTAGGCTCTTACTTTCAAAACAGAGACTTTCAAAAGGAAACTTTACATTTAAACGTTTCTAGGAGATAAAGTGTTTGCGTGCTTCTTCTGGCAAAAAAACAACAACATATTCCTCTTGTTTGATGCAATTTTTAATGTATACTGTTTGTAGATATTGTCCTTGGTGCATTTGGATTGCAGGATACACTACTGGTCCATTCCTGGTATCTGTAAGATGCCCAGAATAGAGTCAGGTGCCAGGATGAAGTGACACCTGTGCACATGTTACATTATAAGTGACTGCCCAGAGAACAAGTGACGAAGATGTAGGCAGATGACAGAGCGGTAAGGGACAATTCCCAACTGTCAGTGCTATTGTTGAGTCTTCCATTCCATGTAAGTACATTGTGCAGAGGTGATGCTAGTTTTGTAAAAAAAAAAAAAAAACCTGGGCATCCTTGGACATTATCTAGGAAGGAATGATGGGCCAAGTCTAGCACGCCATGGCAAATGGTGGTTGTGGTCACAATGCACTGACAGTGGAAGGGGCTTAAGAAGGCATGGTTAAATAGAACCTAAATCTATCCACACAGAGTCCTTGTACCCCCAAAATATGAAGCATGTAATGTACAATATAGCGTTACATAAGACACAGTCCTGTAGTCAGAAATATGAAATGTGTACAGCATGTGTGCAGTGTACATGCAGTCTGGAGTATAAATACATTTTTTCTCCTTTAGAAATGTCATTTTGTGCAGGGACTTTTCTAAGCACGGTAAAAATGTGCTACTTTACAGGCATACTATAGACACCCCCCCATGTACGAAATTTAAAGGAATATTTTAACTTTTATTGTTTCACTTTAAGCATTATTAAAATCACTGCTCCCAAAAAAACTGTAGTTTTTAAAACTTTTTTTTGCATTGATACATGTCCCGAACACTTTTTATGATTAATAACTTGCATATTAACCTTTAAAATTGGCACTTTTGATTTTTCATGTTCATGTCCTATAGACTTCAACGGTGTTCACGTGTTTAAACAAATTTTCTCCCTGTTCGCCTTTTCGCGAACTGAACCGGGGAGTGTTTGGCTCATCCGGAATCCCAAGCAAGCCCTTCTCCCTCATGAAAATCACTCCCCATCCCGTCAGAAAATCATTTCCCCATCCCCAAGAAAAACACTGCTCACCACCATCAAAGAATCCACTTAATCAATAACTGACCTGACCACCATATGGTACTCTGGGACTATAATTTTCTATCTTTAGACCATCAGGGGAAATCTAAATCTTGTAATAACTAATCTGTTAGGCCTTGTACACACAAGGTAATAAATCCGATGGGAACGGTCCGACGGACCGTTCCCATCGGATCTGTCCGCCGGATTGCTTTGATCCGATGGCTGTACACACCATCGGATCAAATTCCCCGCCGGCGGACATCGCGGTGACGCGGCGGTGACGTTGACGCCGCCACGTCACTGCTACGTCACCGCCACGTGACCGCACCAGGAAGTAAACACTTCCGCGCGCATGCGTCGGATCCATTCACAGGATACGACGCATGTGCGGGCAGATATGTCCGCTGGTTTGCCGTACTAACCAGCGGACATATCTGACGGGCACCTATCCGGCGGAAATATTTCAAAGCATGCTTTGAAATTTTTCCGCCGGATGAATCCGGCAAAAAGCGTCCGTTTGCCCCTACAGACGAGGGGATTTTTCGGCTGAAATGGTCCGTCGGACCATGTTCAGCGGAAATATCCCCTCGTGTGTACAAGGCCTGAAAGGATAAATGTACCTTTTTTCATAAAGATTAAACTATGTTAGTTTACCGAAAAACATTAAATGTCATTGAAGGTCTGGAATACTTCTAATTTGTAGTATTTGTGTGTAGAAGCATTTAAATATAAACGTTTAGCTACAGAGGTGGCATAGTGATCCAAAATTTGATATTAATAAAACACATAAAAACATAACTTGCATGCTTTAAACTACTACTTGGGTATGGCTACATTATAACACGTGCATTTTGAACAATATTGATAATATTGGGAAATATGTTGGTGCCAGGGGCATCAACATCCTATAAAAATATACACAATTGGAGAAAAGTAAATATATACTTTTTGAGGAGCTAACATAGCACAACAATGTATAAAATCATAATTAGTAAAACAGCATCATATCACACATAGCAAGGTGGAATTCTCTTGAAAGCCTACCAAGTCACCAACTCATAGGTAACGAAATTATCACTTGTGTGAAAGATTCTTAAACCATTATTGCTAGATGGATGTCCATCATGAGCAGGCAGAAACTTGATCCTCAACATTGATAAAAGGGGAAATTGTGGGACTTTAAATTAGACACCTTAGACGAGGTGTCTCCATTCCTATTCAAATGAATAAAAGAGAGATGGGGAAGTTTTGGGACTTTATATGAGGCACATAAGTGGAGCATATGTGTCAGTTTGACAGCACAAGTTTAATAAATGTATAAACAGGTTATACAAATATGTTGGCTAGGGATGAGCTTCACGTTCGAAACGAACGTATGTTCGACTCGAACATCGTCCGTTCGATCGTTCCTCGAATTTCGAACAAAAACGATCGTTCGTGGCAAATTCGAGTGAAACGAAACAACCGTTTTTAAAACTTTTTTCCCATTGATACTACTATCAATGGAAAAAAAAGTTTTAAAAACGGTTGTTTTTTCAGGAGTCCTGCTCCTGAAAGAACTACCGTTTTTAAGACTTTTTTCCATTGATACATGTTCCCTGGGGCAAGACTCGGTTTCTGAAAGACGTTTTCCAACAATAACTTGAAAATTGGTCTTTAAAATGATCGTTTTTGAATTCGAACGTTCGAGTCCCATAGACTTCAATGGGGTTCTAAATGTTTGTGCGAACGATCGGACTGTTCGACAGTTCTGGTGCGAACCGAACGCGGGGGTGTTCGGCTCATCCCTAATGTTGACCAACTGGCCCCGTATAAAAATATAGGTTAACAATTAAAAATTAGCTTTGAGTCACATCATATATAACATAGTGCATCAAAAGTGGCCTTTTGACAGAAATGGCCTGTTGGCTCTACACGTTTCGGCGACTCTCAGGAGAAAATGACTGTAGTCAGTAAAACAATTGTAGTTATGTATGAGGACCAGTAAAGTGCATTCTTGAATCCCCAAATTATACTAAAAAAGAACAGATTGAGATGTGGAGGAAGGCAGTAAACCAACCCCCTATTTACACTTTAATGCACTGAGTGTGCACTGAGTGTGCAGGTGGCACTAAACCTGGAGCTGAGGGGCAGAAATACCCAAGGGAATGGGACACCAGCACCGAACCTTGTTCTTCAACACGTTTTTGTGAAAGCAACCCACTTCTTCAGGAGGTAAAGGGGGACTAAAATGTAAAACAAACAAATCAAAATACAAAAGGTATATATAAAAAACAACATGTTATATCCTTATAGAACTTATTGAAACCCTAAACATAACACTCATTGTGTTTGATGGCATGGCACAGTGATGACAATTGATGGCACAGTGGCTGCATTTGATGGCACAGTGGCTGCGTTTGATGGCATGGCACAGTGGTGACAATTGATGGCACAGTTGCTGTGTTGCATGGCACAGTGGTGACAATTGATGGCACAGTGACTGCATTTGATGGCATGGCACAGTGATGACAATTATTGGCACAGTTGCTGTGTTGCATGGCACAGTGGTGACAATTGATGGCACAGTGGTGACAATTGATGGCACAGTTGCTGTGTTTGATGGCATGGCACAGTGGTGACAATTGATGGCACAGTGGCTGCATTTGATGGCATGGCACAGTGGTGACAATTGATGCCACAGTTGCTGTGTTGCATGGCACAGTGGTGACAATTGATGGCACGGTTGCTGTGTTTGATGGCATGGCACAGTGGTGACAATTAATGGCACAGTGGCTGCATTTGATGGCATGGCACAGTGGTGACAATTGATGGCACAGTTGCTGTGTTGCATGGCACAGTGGTGACAATTGATGGCACAGTGGCTGCGTTTGATGGCATGGCACAGTGGTCACAATTGATGGCACAGTGACTGCATTTGACGGCATGGCACAGTGGTGACAATTGATGGCACAGTAACTGCATTTGATGGCATGGCACAGTGGCTGCATTTGATGGGCACAGTGAGGCTGCAATTTTTTTTTCGTTTGCGCCCCCCCAAAAAATTTTAAACACCAGCCGCCACTGCTGTATACCCATTTAGGCTAATAATCCCTATTGGCCGCCTTTTTTTTTGTGGAACTGTGCAGTCAAACCACCTTGTTCTCACCAACACATGTCACCAGTTGACAACATTGCTGTTATATAATTTGCAGTGCGTATACTGAGTAATTTGCTTATAGTAAGGAACATTTACATTGTCACTGCTGTACAGTGTTAACCACTATCTACTTACATGTATGTATCTCTTTGCAATAGTATGCATCGTTTTCCACCTATACCTGACTCCAACACTCGATTGGATTGAATTGAATCGATGTGAGCTGCTGGGTGAGTAAGCCCCTACTTTATTCCATACCATGTGATCGTTTTGCATGGTGCTGGGGATGATATGGATTGTGGATTGCATTATGTGTTTTACATGAAGTTATTACCTATTGGCATCATATGTGAGCATGTGTGTTGTTGTAGTGTATTTTACTGCACACATATATGCGCACACTTGAATGCACGCATACTTGCACTTTTTCTGGATATTATTATTATGTATACTTTTCTACAGATCAATACTCCTTCCAATTAAAATCTTGAAGAAGCGGTTATTCCACGAAACATGTCGAGTGAAAGACTCAGTCATTATCAAATGTAGATCTCATATGTTTGGAGGATAATATGTTAAGATATCCCATTGCCAAAACCTGCCTGAACTCTGACCATCCTCTGCCTGCTGCTCCTGTCTGAACTGATCCTCTGTGTATGACCTGGCTTGTCTGAACCCTCTCCTGCCTGCCGTTTGCACCTGTGCACAACTGCTGTTGTCTGGCGCAACAGCATCCAGCTGACTTGCATTCACTGACTTGCATCCCGCTGACCTGCATCCAGCTGATCTGCATTCAGCTGACCTGCATCCTGCTAACCTGCATCCACTGACATGCGTCCAGCGGACCTGCATCTTTGCACTCCAGCAAGCTCCAGCCTCTCTCATTGGTCATCATCTCCAGTCTTATGCCCTGTACACATGATCGGTCCATCCGATGAAAACGGACTGATGGATTTTTTCATCAGTTATCCGATGAAGCTGACTGATGATCAGTCGTGCCTACACACCATCAGTTAAAAAAACGATTGTGTCAGAACGCGGTTACGTAAACCACGTACAACGACACTATAAAGGGGAAGTTCAAATCCAATATGGCCGCCCTTGGGGCTGCTTTAGCTGATTTTGTGTTAGTAAAAGACAATTCGCACTTTTCTGTCTGTTACAGCGTGATGAATGTGCTATCTCCATAACGAATGCTAGTTTTACCAGAACGAGCGCTCCCGTCCCCTAATTTAGTCTGAGCATTCGTGGATTTTTAACCAATGGACGTGCCTACAGACGATCGATTTTTTCCAATCGGTTAGTTAACCATCAGATAATTTTAAAACAAGTTCCTAGTTTTTTAACCGATGGATAAAAAAACGATGGGGCCCACACACGTCGGTTAGTCTGATACAAACGGTCCATCAGACCGTTTTCATCAGGCAAACCGATCGTGTGTATGCGGTTAAGTGACTCTGGTACCAGGGATGTACGAGAGGTCTCCCTCTGCACGTCAAGCTCATCTCCAAGGTACGTGTCAGTGCCTCATATTTCCCATGTAGAATATTTGATGTATAGGACACAGGTACAGCTATTATACTTTTAATAGTGTAGCACAAATAGCAATAAGCAAACAAGACATACAGTACATAACAATGTTACTAATAAACATAGGGCCAGATTCAGGTAGATGAGCGCTTCTTTACTTTGGAGTAACGTTTCTCATTTACATTACTCCGCCGACACTTTCGGCGCAAGTACTGTTTTTCACATAGCACTTGCGCGTAAACTTGCGCCAGAGTTACAATAATGCGCTGGCGTAACCCGACGCAAGTGGAAGTGGGTGTGATCATATGTAAATCATGGGCGGAGCCCAGCGCAGAGGCTTACGTTCAGCGCATCATCCACGGAGCATGCCCAGTAAGTGAGGCTTCACTCGCCCCCTTGTGCGCATGCTCACAACTTCCGTCGGCACCACTTCACGGGAAACGTCAGCGCAATGCGTTCCGTTGGGCGTTTAAATGCGCCCGTAGATGCGCCATTCCGGCACTAAAGTATATCCTGTTCCCCCTCCCCGCAGTGAAGTTACTTTTGTTCTGAGATGGCTGCTCCCGTTCCCCGCAAACACACAGGAGAAAGCTGAACTCTAAAGGCCAGCCGTCATCTCGGCTATGGAGACCTATGATGTCTTCCTCCATGGCTGTAAAAGTTGACAGACAAGCATGGACAGAGGTGTTGTCCTGCAAGTGGGGGTGCTCAGCTAGCTCTTATCATCGGTAACGCTGCTGTAGCTGCTCTCCTGCTGACCTGTGGCCGTCTGGAGTAAAGATAAAGCAGCTATTTGTAGAAATAACTTTGCGTCGGATGGACGAGATACGCGCGGCGCATGTAGTCAGCGTATGGTGCTAATCTGTTTGCGAATCGGGTAATATCCCTCATTTGCATATTTGCAGGGGAAATCAATAGGCGCGACTGATGCGCCAAGCGAAATTATGCGCTGACGATACTCTGGCGTCGGAAAGTTAAGCCGATCGGAAATGGCCCGTTTTCTGTCGCATCTAGTTTGATGGGTACGGCCACATAGAAACGACGGCGCATAATCACAGTTACGCGGCGCATATCGAATTACTCCAGCGCAAGTCTTGCTGAATCTGGCCCATAGTGGCTCAAATGCCCCACAACCAAAGACAAGCAGAGAGAGGGAGAATGAAAAAGGGGAAGAGTGTTGGCACCTCAAAAGTCCATCTTTTATTTTCTCCAATAGTGACAACAAACAGAAAATATGATAAGCTTAAACTATTATATATTATATATTATATTTACAGTCCTTTTTAGATAATATGATATTTTTTCCTGAATATATATACAGTACATATGGATTCCAAGCGACTTCATACTAAATGTTTTCATAAAAGTTATAAAATCCTGAAATATAGTAAATAATTAATTTTTTCTCGTCTAAGGCTGCATTCACACCTAGGCGTAGACGGTATGCGGCGTATAGCGGCGACATGAAATCGGCGTTTTGCCCCTGCGATTTGCGGCGACAAGTCGCTCCTTGTTTTTCGCTGGAGGTGTGATTTTAGCATTGTCGGCTATGCCCGAACGCTGAAGATGCCTGAAAAAAGGGTCCGGACTTGTTTTGAGCTTCAGGCGTAAGGCGTTTCGGCGTTCGGCGTAGGGATGTGAACCATCTCCATAACCGACAATGTAAATTCGCCCTTCCAGCGTATTTCAGGCTGCTACAGTGTCGGGCGTAGGGCGACAAAACGCCTAGGTGTGAATGCAGCCTTAAGCTGCCTTTAGAAAGTTTCTTGCATACTGACTTTTTGGTTGTCCTTACTTCCGCGAACAATAGAGAAGCTATCATTGACTGTGATATGCAAGATTGGTGACTCTTGATCATTTCAGAAAACAGATGATGTCTCTTCAACAATACACATTTGTGAGACCCGAAGGCTTTGTAAACATAAGGAAGTAGTTTAACCACTTGCTTACTGGGCACATATACCCCCTTCCTGACCAGGTGACATTTCAGCTTCCGGCACTGCGTCAATTTAACTGACAATTGCGCAGTCGTGCGACGTGGCTCCCAAACAAAATTGACGTCCTTTTTCCCCCACAAATAGAGCTTTCTTTTGGTGGTATTTGATCACCTCTGCGGTTTTACTTTTCTGCGCTATAACCAAAAAAGAGCGACAATTTTGAAAAAAAATACAATATTTTTTACTTGTTGCTATAATAAATAGCCCAATTAAAAAAAAAAAAAAATCTCAGTCTAGGCGGATACGTATTCTTCTACATATTTTTGGTAATAAAAATCGAAATGAGCGACTGGTTTGCGCAAAAGTTATAGCGCCTACAAAATAGGGGACAGAATTATTTTTTTCGATTATTATTTTTTACTAGTAATGGCGGGGATCTGCGATTTTTATTAGGACTGCGACATTATGGCGGACACATCGGACACATTTTTGCCACCATTCACATTTATACTGCGATCAGTGCTATAAATATGCACTAAGTACTGTATAAATGTGACTGGCATTGAAGGGGTTAACACTAGGGGGTGAGCAAGGGGTTAATAAGTCGCCGTCCCAAAGAAGTAGAGCCACCCTGCGGCCGTACATAGTCGTACGGCCGTCGGGAAGTGGTTAAATGGGTCATGGGTGTTTTCTCTAATTGAAAAACTGGTTAGGTTGTTGTGGTTTTGAAAACATGATATACGTTTAATCTTTCTCTTAAGTCCAGGTGTTATCTTGTTTACATAGCAATACACTAATTGTCCTGAATTTTTAGACACTCAGGGCCAGATTCTCAAAAGAGATACGCCGGTGTTTCGTAGGAAACACCGGCGTATCTCTGTTTTTTTTCCTGAGTATCTATGCATGTGATTCCTAGAATCACTTACGCATAGATACAGTGAAGATCCGACAGATGTAAAACACTTACACCGTCGGATCGTAGATGTAATGACATCGCTGGCCGCTAGGTGGCCTTTACGATGATTTCTCATTTGCCTATGCAAATGAGCCTAATCCGACGATTCCCGAACATTTTTACGCCGCCCTGTCGTCGTTTACATTGTTTCCGTAAGCGTAAACCTACCCCTGCTATATGAGGGGTAGGTTTACGAAGTTCCGTCGTTGCCATGTTATGTATGGCGTTGGGTCAGCGTTGTCTTTTTCCGTCGGTTACGTTGTTTTACTAAGTCGTTCGCGAATAGGGATGTACGTAAACGACGCTCACGTCAGCTTCATTCATTTTTTCCGATGTGAGCTGGAGCATGCTCACTGGGCTATTTTTGAGGCCGGCACATGCGCAGTTCGATCGACGCGCGGGGGCGCGCTTAATTTAAATACAAACCGCCCCCTTTGAATTACACGGGGATACGCAGAGCCATTTACACTACGCCGCCGCAACTTACGGAGCAAGTGCTTTGGGAATACGGCACTTGCTCTGTTAAATTGTGGCGGCGTAGTGTAAATGGCTTACGCTACGCCAGCGGAAAATGTACGAGAATCTGGCCCTCACAGTCTTATATCTTCCTGAGTTAAAGGGAAACATTATTCAAGGGTTCAGTCTGAGTTTATTTATCAAAATTCATTCAAATATAATTGTATCATTTTATAAAAAATGTATTTTTTATTTATTTAAGAATGTAAAGAATTGTTTGCTAGTAATGCAAACAATCCAAGTCAGTCCATTGCAGTAACAACTTAATAATAAGTATACCAGAGTGAAAATTGTGTTATTTTACTATGTGCAAGTAATAAAAAAACTATTTCATAAAAAAAAACATGACAGCATGTGGAAATGTTGTGAAATCAGCAGATCTTGCATCATTCATCAAAGCAGATGAGAGGTTTCCTTCTGTACGTCCTTCCTGGAGTGTTAATTCTAAAACATCAGGGCCAGCATCATTATTTCTAAGCAACTTGATTTGATCCCTAGAAATAAATGATCCTATTTTTATCTTTCTAAGAATAGGAGAAGATTGTTTCCTGCTCTGTTAGCAGTAGATTGGGAAATAATTTATTACACTCCTGTGGGATGTTTACACAATTCTCTCCAAACAATTTTAGGTATATTCATTAACTGTAAAAAAAGGTCTGTGATATTGCACAATTACGACTGATTTGACCACCCCCCTAGATATACTGATATCAACACATAACCAAATAGTATTTTCTAAGAAACATGCATACAACATAAAAATCAGAAAACATTTTTCACTATTCTGAAATCTTTAAACAGAAAAAGCTTGAATTAAAACTGTAAAGTAGTTTTTACTTATTTAACCACTTCAGATCCGCGCTATAGACAAAAGACGTCAACAGCGTAGACCTGAAGTGAAAAAAAAATAGTTAAAAAAAATAATTCTGTCCCCTATTTTGTAGGCGCTATAACTTTTGCGCAAAGCAGTCGCTTTTTTGTGTTTTTTTTTTTTTTTTTTTTACAAAAATACGTAGAAGAATACGTATCGGCCTTAACTGAGAAAAAAATAGTTTTAAAAAAAAACAAATTGGGATATTTATTATAGCAACAAGTAAAAAATATATATATTTTTTTAAATTGTTGCTCTTTTTTTGTTTATAGCGCAAAAAATAAAAACCGCACGGGCGATCAAATATCACCAAAATTAGGCTCCTTTCACATGGAGCGGACCGTTTTTCGGTTCGCTCCGTGTGTGTCCGTCGGCTCAGCGGGGGGTCCTGCTCAGCTGTCGGCGGACAGGGTGGTCCCCGCACACTGTGCAGGGACCGCCCTGTCTTTCCTCCGCTATCCCCTATGGGAAAACTATGTCCCTTTTTCATACACAGAAAAGCCTCAGTCAGGAGGAGGCTGTGGAATGTGGCAGCCAGGAAGAGGCTGTGGAAAGTGGCAGCAAGGATGTGGCAGGGGAAAGTGGCAGCCAGGAGGTGGCGGGGGTAAGTGGGAGCCAGGAGGTGGCCGGGCCCAGTAGTCTGACTGAATCCTAGGTCCCTCCCCTCCGCCTTCCAACCAAAAGGCCCAGGAAGGGGAGGAACATGGAGGAGACAGCACTCGGCATACTAATGCGACCCTCAGAACCCCCCTAATCTTTAGGAGGCCTATGCCTGCATGGCAGCCTGCAAAATGCAGGAAATGGAGGAGGGCCAATGCCTCTTCTGTGAGGAAGTGATCTATCTGGCCCTAAATAAGGAGTTGAGGGGTAAACTGAATGGAGTTCCATTCCAACATTTTTTTTCATTATTGTGCTCATTAGACCTAAAAAATAAAAATGTTTTTACTCACCTTGAAATGCCTGTTGCTATGCGGTCCCACGAAATCTGCCTTGGGAATCACCTAGGATTCTGACATCATCTCCCTCGGCTCCTCAGCACGCTAATGCTCCTGGGAAATGTGTGTCATCATTTCCCAGGATACAGTGCGCTTCCCCATTATAACTCCCTATCCAAGACTTCCAGGAAGTAAGTGCTTGTTGGCTTCACAATGCCCACAAGAAAAATGACAATGGTGTGGACATAGTTTTATAAACTATCTTTTTTTAAAAACTATGAGTGGCGGCGGATTGTAAAATAGTAAGTGACCGGATTTATATTATAAAAACGCATTATGAAAGGACATACATTTAAAAAATGCTAATTATGGTTGCAACCCCGCTTTAAAATCTGGGCTCACGGTGTCAGCATGTTGCTCCTCAGGGTCCACTGTGTCAACATTTTGCTCCTCTGGGCCCCATTAGATAAAAAAAATTCTTAGAAAGGGATCTAGTATTTACAGTACATTAAAAATCTCACATATGTTTTCTCTAAACGTTAGGTTTTCTAATAACACACCATACTGGATGGCAGTCACTTGTTGTGCTGTTTTAAAAACAGGACTAAACAAAATTATAACTTTACCTAGTCTATCCTTATCACTGATATGACAATACTGTAAATTCATCTACTTCTAATTTAACTATAAGCTAAATCACCACCTAAAAGCTTTTCAACCTGCAAGATATGGTCCGATGGACCGTTTCAGCAGACATCTCCGCTCGTGTGTATGGGCTAGCGGACAGATTTCTCCACCCGACAGATTTCAAAGCATGCTTTGAAATCTATCCGGTGGGAATCTGTCCGCCCGACATGTCTGCTGGTTAGTACACTTACCAGCAGACATGTCGTCCCACCGCCGCCGCGCCGCGCCGAATGGATTCGGCGCCATGCGCGGAAGTGTTTAACTGGTGCGCGACTGTGCTTGTGGTCGTTTTGTGACGTGGCGGTGACGTGTCGGTGAACGTGGCGGCGTCAACGTCACCGCCGCGTCACCGCCACGTCACCACCACGCGCCGTCGCGGGGGGGAATTTGATCGATGGTGTGTACACGCCATCGGATCAAACTCCCGATCGGACATATCCGATGGAAATTGTCCGCGGACCGTTTTCATCGGATAAGTCCGATCGTGTGTACGAGGCCTAAGAGGCCGTTATCAGCTTTTAATAATGTTCTTTCATAATTATGTTACATGCTATTACAACCTTTTTAGAATATAGGTCAAAGTCACAATAAAAGGTTAATTATCTCTAAAATAGCATAATTTCAGAAACAACTTCTAGTTACTCAAACATATTTTGTGTTTTGTCTATTAAGCATTTTTTTTTTATTTAGGGCTGAAATAGTACTAATATAGAGACATGACTATCTTTGTAACAAGCACAATATTTAGGCCTTGTACACACGATCGGACATATCCGATGAAAACGGTCCGCGGACCGTTTCCATCGGATATGTCCGATCTGGAGTTTGGTCCGATGGTGTGTACACGCCATCGGATCAAATTCCCTGCCGGCGGACGGCGCGGTGACGTGGCGGTGACGTTGACGCCGCCACGTCACCGCACCAGGAAGTAAAACACTTCCGCGCATGCGCCGAATCCATTCGGCGGCGGTGCGGCGGCGGTGCGGGACGACATGTCTGCTGGTAAGTGTACTAACCAGCAGACATGTCGGGCGGACACATTCCCACCCGATAGATTTCAAAGCATGCTTTGAAATCTGTCGGGTGGACAAATCTGTCCGCTAGCCCATACACACGATCGGAGATGTCTGCTGAAACGGTCCATCGGACCGTTTTCAGCGGACATATCCGCTCGTGTGTACGAGGCCTTACAGTATATAGCAAATGGTAAAATCAAGTTATATAATGTAAGAAAACACTGGGCCAGATTCTCAAAGACTTATGCCGGCGTATCTCCACATAGGCCGTCGTAAGTCCGAATCTGTGCCGTCATATATGCGTGCCTGATTCTCAGAATCAGTTACGCATAAATTCAGCCAAGATACGAGCGGTGAAAGTCTCCTACGCCGTCGTATCTTGGGTGCATATTTACGCTGGCCGCTTGGTTACGCTTCCGTTAATTTCCACGTTGAATATGCAAATGAGCTAGATACGCCGATTCTCGAACATACGTGCGCCCGTCACAATTAGTTACGCCGTTTACGTAAGACATACGCCGGCGTAAAGATAAAGCTGCTCTCTAGGTGACGCAGACCATGCAAGGTATGGATGTTGGAACAAGTATATATTTTTACGTCGTTTGCGTAAGTCGTACGCGAATAGGGCTGTGCGTAAGTTACGTTCACGTCGTAGGCAGTGTGCGACATATCTTAGGCATTCACAGACAATATAAAAATCCAGCAGAGTAATTCAAAGTCTCATCCTAGACCTATGCCATACTTCTCAGTGACCAGATTTACTGAATGCCAGCTTATCTGCCTCAAATGCTGGTCTCATACTGGAGGGGGGGGGGGTCAACCAAATGTTCCCATTGAATGACTACCCCCTCAAGTCTAATTACCATCAATAAATACTTCCTTATGTATGTAAGGAAGTACCAGGCTATCTCACACACCTACAGTACCTGTCACCGAGAATGTGTTTCCAGCACGACAGCATCGCGCTGATTCTCGGCGACAGGGTGCTGACATCTCGCACTCGCTGGAATAGACAAGCGCACCATAGAAGTGACGGGGATCTGACTTGGATTCCCTACCGGAGCATGATGGGACTGCGGCGTCACAAGATAGGCCTATATATGTTGCTGGGAGCCGCGCACCCGGCATAACAGCGTGAGGAAGCGTCGAGTCAACATCTAGAGAAGAGAAGAAGAGAAGAAGAAGACGTGACAGAAGAGCGGACTGGCGAAGTTAGCGGCGGCCAGTCCTGAAGAAGAAGAAGAAGAAGGCACCGGAGAGCGCCGAGTCAAGAGCAGAGAGCGGGAGAAGACCCCGGAGAGCGGAAAAGACCCCCCGGAGAGCGGAGAAGACCCCCGGAGAGCGGGAGAAGACCCCGGAGAGCGGAGAAGACCCCCCGGAGAGCGGAGAAGACCCCCCGGAGAGCGGGAGAAGACCCCCGGAGAGCGGAAGAAGGCCCCCCTGGTGAAAGAGCTAAAGAAGAGGGGGGGCAGTCCAGAGCTGTCTAATAAAATTTAAAATCCCTGTGTATTTTATTTTGTGTTTACACTTTGCCTCCAGGTGAATGGGTAGGGGTACGTTGTTCCCCATATTCATTCACCTAGGGTGGGGGGCCGGTATCTGGGGGCCCCCTTATTAAAGGGGGCTCCCAGATTTCGATAAGCCGCCCGCCCGCAGACCCCGACAACCAATGGCCAGGGTTGTCGGGAAGAGCCCCTGTCCTTATCAACATGAGGACAGGGTGCTCTGGGGTGGGGGGGCCGCAGTGCACCCCCCTGCCCCAGAGCACCTGACCCCCCCATGTTGAGGGCATGCTGCTTGGTACGGCTCAGGAGGTGGGGTCAATCTCACTGAGAAAGGGAGCGAGATTGAAACAATATCGCGGTCACCTACTGTAGGTCGTCTTAGATAAGATTAACACATCAAAGGGTCCTCTGTACCTTTTGATACGTGACATTTGGTCACAAGATTTGGTCAGCAAGCACCCTTTTGATGTGTAACTTGAATGCATGTATGTAACACATAAATGCAATGCCATACAAATAACACAATATTTTAAATACCTACACATCTATATTATAGGGGTGTTCCGCCCAAATGTAATGTTTATTAAAAGTCAGCAGCTACAAAAAGTGTAGCTGCTGGCTTTTAATAAACATTCACTTACCTTCTCCACGTTCCAGCGACGCGCCGACCGGGGCCCCGGTCCTCTCCCCCCCTCCCCGGCCGGGGTCTTCATTCTAGCTGTGGGAACCCAGCCGTGACAGCCTTCGGCCTTCGGCTAATTGGACATGCGATCGCCTAGGACCTGTCAATGTCCTAGGCCATCGCCTACAGGGAGGGGCTGCTGTAGGTGATTAAGCCTAATCGCCTTACCAGCCCCTCAGCGGAAGCAGGAAGTGGGACAGGAAGTCCCACTCCTCCTGAAGCCCCCACTCCGCCCCCAAAAAAATGACATGCCAAATGTGGCATGTAAGGGGGAAGGGAGTGGAACAAGCGGAAGTTCCATTTTTGGGTGGAACTCTGCTTTAATATTACAACAGTATCCCGTCGTGTTTCTCTCCCCTTCCGTGCCTTTCCTCCACCCCCTGGAATTGTCAGGATGGAGAGCGGGGTAGGTGCCGGTAAACCCGGCTCCTTACTGCTCTGAATGGACAGAGTCAGTGATCATTGACTGTCCAATCACATAACTGAAACATTGTAATCTGTGATTACAAATGTTTCAGTTTATGAATGAAGAGAAGACGCTGTCTTCACTCCATTCATTTTCACCGCAGCTGATGCTGCTGAGAAAAGGACAGGGGAACATGTGTCCCTAGTCCCTTTCTCTGTCTCAAAGGGAAGATGTCAGAGGTCTGTTAATTCCCCTGATATTATACCAAACCCCCCCTAACAGGGCTGAAAAAAAAAAAAATAAAGAATAAAAAAACAAAAGAATACAAAAAAATGATTGTAGAAAATTTAGGAAAAAACACACTGACACGGTCCACCCCCCCCCCCCCCCTTAAAAAAAAAGATAGCATTTTAAATAAAAATAAAATGTAAAAAAAAAAAATTAAAATTAAAAACAAATTGTTAAAAAAAAACATACTGACACATGTGCCGCTGTCACATGAGATTAAAAAAAGTATCGGTTTTCGGTATCGGCGAGTACTTGAAAAAAAGTATCGGTACTTGTAATCGGTCTTAGGCCGCGTACACACGACTAAACAAATCGGATGATCTGTCCGACCGTTTTCATCGGATTTGTTTAGTCGTGTGTACACGTATATGTCTGCTGGGCTATTTTGGTTTGATCAGTGTACACACGATCAAACCAAAATCCCCGCGGACAGACAGCGCGGTGACATGGCGGTGACGCCGCCACGTCACGACTCCAGGAAGTAAAATACTTCCACGCATGCGTCGAATTTATTCGGCGCATGCGGGAGATTTTTGTCCGCTGGTTAGGCATATCAACCAGCGGACATGTCGGACAGACGGGTTTCCAGCAGACAAGTTTTAAAGTATGCTTTAAAACTGGTTTTCTGGAAAAACCTGTCTGCTCGCCCGTACACACGATCAAATTTGTCTGCTGAAACGGTCAGTCGGACCGCTGAAACGGTCAGTCGGACCGCTTTCAGCAGATAAATTCGATCGTGTGTACGCGGCCTTAAAAAAGTGGTATCGGGACAACCCTAAAAATCACCTTTCCTTTTCAAGCTGCAGCTCTGTAATTTTCTGTAAAAGGCAATGCAATATGGCTGCCTGGAGGTGTTATGTATACAGAATGTGTATAGAATGCTCGCCAGATATGTAATTTCCTGCTTGTGTGATTGGCCTACTGATTTTCTCAAAAGTCTGTACTAAGATTCAAATCAGATTTCAGGCATCCCCTGCAACAACAATTTAATTTTTAGTGAGATACTTCCAATAGCAAATCACCTTTAAATGGATGCAGACTCAGCAAATTTCCTTATTAGAGCTTTTGCAGGTGCATCATCTGGTTGGTAATTATGGAACCATTCCCATTAGACCCACTTGGAATATGGGCACAGACAAACACACAGGAATTTCTTCCGAATAACAAAAGGTATCCAAAGAAACACAGGAGCAAGCAGTACTGGTAGCTGAAAATCATCCAGCAAATTTTAAGTGCAGCCACTGACCATATAGGGCATTTGGCACCAGTTCTGGCAGCAGATGTGTGTGAACTTGAGTCAATGTAAATGGTCACGGTCGCACTCATGCGCACATTCATGCTAATGCTATAGGCAAACAGAGGAAATTTGTGAGGGTAACCTCAGCACTGTATCTCTATAGAGATTATTTTGTGAACATTCAAACAAATGGTTGTTCAATTGGGTGAACTTCCAGCAACAGTGTGAAGTGAATATTTAGCCGCAGTATTATTAGTTCTGCTTCAAGCACACTAGAAAACTAAAAACTGCTTTAGAAACTCTGGACAAAAATAGCCAATGTTCAGCAGTGTTTAGCTTAGTGTGTAAGCTACATTTAGTAGCTTCAACTTTAAGAAGCAGGGCCGGGAAACCGACCTTTGTGTCCTTAACTTTGGATGAGTCATCAGCTGTCAGCTGGGTTTCTGCTGACAGCTGAATGTAAAAAAAAAAAAACATTGCCAGGAATACAAAACATGAAAAAATCTGTGTATGGCCTCCTGCCTTAGAACTGGTATGGATTTTGAGGGAAACCCTGTGACAAAATAAATCTGTGGTGTCTTCCCCAAAATCTATACCAGAGCCTTTCCCAAGCATTCAGCCTGGCAGGCCATGAAAGGGGGGAGGTCAGGGCTCCCTCTTAACCATACCAGACCACATACCTTCAACAAGGGGGGGGGTGGTTTGAGGCAAGAGGCTCGGCCCCCCTCTAAAGCACCTTTTCCCCATCAAGACAAACTTTAGATTGCTGTCAACAGTCTATCCTGTGCTACCTATGAGAAATTTGTCATGATGGAATTTAATAAATTGAATCAGAAAAAAGACCAAACATTCTACAGCCTAACAAAAAAGGAACATAAGGCATTGCTTAATCTCAAACAAAACCCAGAAATAATCATTAGGAAAGTTGACAACGGTAGAGCAATTAGAATCCAGAATACTACAGACAGAAGATCCTGGGAGACACAACCTAGGGCTACCAATGGGCCCCTCACAAAAAAGGAAAACAAGAGCAAAAGCAGAACGATTTTTCCCTTTTAAATAAGTTCTATATTTAGATAGGAGGGACAGCAATGGGAACATGCTTTGCACCCAGCTACGCAAACATGTATAATTAAGTTGTGGTCCCTATAAGGAGGGCAGTTGTCAGGGATCTGTCACCTAAGGGTTAACAGTGCAGACTGAGTCCAATGATTGGCAACAGGCTGCCTTATTTAAACCCCTCAGCAGCACTGTGATCTTGCTGTCTGATCTGAATCTCATCCAGAGACCTGAACCTGCATCATTCTGACCTGGTTTTCTGACTCTGCTGCCATCTCCAGTCCTGACCGGCTCTGTTTACCTGTCTGCCTGATCCTCTGTTGCCGAATCCAGCCTCAAATCTGACCATTCCTTGCCTGCTGCTTTTTGCCTGTACTGATCCTCCGTGTATGACCTGGCCTGTCTGACTCTCCTGCTGTCATCTGTATTTGCATGTGCATGTTGCTCTCAGGCGCACCTGCATCCGGTGAACTGCGTCCGCTGACCTGCATCTGCAGACCTGTGTCCGCTTACCTGCATCCGCTCACCTGCATCTTGCTGACCAGCATCCTGCTAACCAGTTAATCGGCATCTGCTGACCTGCATCTGCTGACCTGCATCCGCTGACCTGCATCCGATGATCTGCATCCAGCTGACCCGCACCTACATCGCTCCAGCCTTTCTCATTCGCCTACATCTCCAATCTCAGAGACTCTGCAGGCACTCATACCCCACTGTGCTCCTACGGTCACTGTCTCACCCCCAGTGATCCCGGAACCAGGGCGGTACGAGAGGTCTCCCTCTGCTCGTCAGGCTCATCCCCCAGGTACGTGTCAGCAGTTTTGGAGACATTGCTGAGTACTCTTGGGTTCTCATCCTTGCAGGGTGAGGTCTTCCAGGGAAGTTTGGCTAGAAAAAGGATTGATTGGTCCGGGATATGGCTAGCCACCAAATCCTCCTACTCCGATAGCTTGGCACTAATTATAAGGTTCTAGCACGATGGTGACTGGTACCAGCAAAGATCGCAAAATTTGTTCCGTCATACCCGGGGACCTGCTTTTGGTGATGCTCCGAACTGGGCACTCATATTCATATAATGCCCGATTCTTCAAAAATTTTGGATGAAAATCTTTGAAATGGCCTCCAGAGCCTTGGAAACCGATATACTTACAAAATAGGGGATAGTTTTATTGCATTTTTATTAATTATTATTTTTTTACTACTAATGGCGGCAATCAGCGTTTTTTTCATGACTGCAACATTATGGCGGACACTTCGGACAATTTTGACACATTTTTGGGACCATTGTCATTTTCATAGAAAAAAAATGCTATAATAATGCATTGTTTACTGTGAAAATGACAATTGCTGTTTGCGAGTTAACCACTAGGGGGCGCTGAAGGGGTTAAGTGTGACCTCATATTAGTTCAAATAGTGATGAATCGTGTTAGTACAGTAGCAGCTGTTTTTGTAAAAAAAATAAAATAAAAAAACAGTGATAGCTAACTGCTGGGTTCAACAGAACTTGGGTTTGGACCGAACCCAAGCTTGTCATTGACTTACAGTAGATATATGGTCTTCCATCATTGCTCTCTTTACCAAAATGTTATTGACTGGCTGGGTCTGGCTTTAATATATAAGACCCACCAACCTAAACCAAACATTTAGCAAATGAAAGTTAATTTGGCAAAATCTAATCTAAACCAAAAAATAAAATGTAGTATATTGCAACTTACCTGCCCTTAAATTTAGTTGTTGCATTAATTTATTTTTTTCAAGTATTTGTCTCTTTATTTTTTCTTGGTGAGTCAGCAAGTAACACACTTCTTGTCACCTATTGAACAGTTAAAACAAAATACAATTAATGGTATTTATTACAGACCAAAATAGAGCAAAAAAGAGAACTTCAGTGTTAGGGCATTCCGTAATTTAGGTGTACCTTAAACTTTCCACTAATCTGACAAAATTCAAATTCAGGCTCTACAATAAATTTTTACACATTACAATTTAAAAATAAATACTTATAAGTCTATATACTTCACTAATATCAAGTCTATGTGCTTTACTGATATCAAGTCACAGCTGAATTTTCTTCAGTGCTGCCATTTTCAATCCTGGATTATTGAGAGCCAGCTGTTACCTCTGTCCTTACAAATTAATTACCCTGACGAAGCGCTAGTAGATTCTATGCAGGAACAGAAGGAGATATAGGTGGCTGTAATTTTAGTTATTTGTTGCATTGGTATACGTTATGACACCAAATAAACGAGTTCACAAGCTTTATCAAGAACAGGCAAGTCTTGTGATAGCTTAGCATTAAAGCCTGTAGTCTTTTGGGATTTAGTCCTGAATATGTAATTCTCATGTAGTTGAGAAAAAAAAAACAAGTAGAACAGTGGTAAAGCTCAAAAAACGTATTTTGAAAACACAGGTTTAACATATTTCTAATAGGAAGGGGGAGAAATGCAATGGTCTAAAGTTATAAAATGGTGGAAGCAGATTTCAACACCCAGGCCTCGTTTACACAGGCATACCTGTGTGTGAATGAGGCTCTAAATATAATTAACAATCCAGTGACATTTTTTAACCAGATTTTAAAGTCTGAGCTCCAGATATAGTTGCATGAGGGACTTCCAACTAGCTCATCACACTGCAAATGGGAAATTGTTAGATACAATAAAATAAGATTGTGATCTGTGGTTTAGCCCGCAACTAGCTCACCGCACTGCAAATGAGGTATTACTAGATACAATAAAGAAATATTGTGATCAGTGGTTTAGCTCGCACATTTACAATTACAAAAAGGAACAGAACCCAAAGGGCTGTTAGCTAAAGTAAAGAGCACCAGGTCTGAAAATGTCCCATTGGAAAGCCTCAGGTTGCTGGGTATCCATATACTGATGTTTCAATTAGTTTAAGTTCAACTGGTCTCCTCCCAAACCCTCTAATGCATTTTACTCTCCCACAGTAGAGGTGGGAGGGACAGTGTATCTCAAGATTATATGCATCATTAGCCATCAGACAAAATAGAACTCAAGAACAACAGAGTGAACAAACAAACAAAAAAAAACATTGGAGGGGGCGGAGCTAGCCGGGGACCGAGATGGCCGCGCTGTAGTGGAGCTCCGGACCTAGCGGACATACAGCGGCTATCAGCACACGATTCAGCCGGGTTTGTGACCCACTAACGTGGCGTTCTACCTCCCTGTAAGCCGAGGCTCGAGCTGGGAACATGGCAAGGCGCAAGAAGGAGGGGAATCGTCCCCTCAAGCTCACGGAGTTCTTCTCCATGGGGACGAAACAAGATGGCGCCGGCGCGTCTTCCACACCGCGGCCTGGGATCTCACAAACTTCTCCCCAGGCAGGGAAAGCTACCAAAAGAAGCAGTGAACCCAGAAATCGGACTTCCCCCCCCGCCACCCCCGTCCTCGGGGAGCCCAGAGAAGGCGAGATTCCGACTGGATGCCACGGAGGCCTATCATGAGGTGAGCTCACACACCGACTCAGGGGATGACACCAGGGACATGCCTGATTCAATCGATTTGTTCCCCACCGCTGACAAACCGGTGCTTGACACGGTTTTAAAGGACATGCTGGTATCACTTAGAAGTTCACTTCACTCAGATATGATAGCATGTGTGCATAAGTTCAGCTCTGACCTGAAACATGTGGCTGACAGGGTTACTCACGTTGAGGAGAAGATGGGGGACTATGCTTCCACTATCAATGCCCTAGTAGATGCCAATGAGAGTAATGAGGATGACATTGAGGGGCTGAAAGCAAAGATGGCTGAAATGGAGGACAGATCCAGGAAAAATAATGTAAAAATAAGGGGGATCCCTGAGTCTGTTAAACAACAGGAGCTCCGCAGCTATGTTACTCAACTATGCACCGCAACTCTACCTGACATGTCAGAGTTGGACTTTACTATAGACAGAATACACAGGCTTCCCAAACCATCTTATCTGTCAGATAATGTTCCCAGAGATGTGATCCTTAGATTTCATTTTTACCACACTAAGGAGAAGATCATGGCACTCTCGCGCCACACAGACACGATTCCTGCGCAATATGCCAATCTACAATTTTACACTGATTTATCCCAACACACGCTGCAGAAACGCAGAAATCTAGCTACGATCACGAAAGCCCTCAGAAATCATAAGTTGATCTACAAATGGGGCTTTCCAACGAAGCTGATAGTCACAAAAGATGACAAAGATTATGTGATGGACTCCCTAGAAAAAGGCCTAGCTATGTTGCAATCATGGGGAATAATCCCTGAACCTCAACAAACCTCACGCCATCGTAACAACAACAATACCCAAGATCAAGAATGGCGCACTGTGGATCGTAAAAATGCTCGTTCACACACCTGAGCTGAATGGTATTTAAATATGCTTATTACCGCTGGGAGAGAATTTTCACCCCTTTTTCGTTTGTTTTGTTTTTTTTTTCTCTCAGCTCCAAGTTTACCCTATACCCCCCGGTATACATCTGAGTGACTGAAGGTCACACCCTTGCACTTTTTCCTGAGGCCTTCGGCCGTTGGTGTTTTGTTATGTTTTTCTTATTTCAACAGTTTCACTCTGCCCTACTGGTCGACCTCCCCATGATGCTCGTTCCTTCGAAATCTGCTCCATCCCGGATGCCTTCATCACCCCCGTGTACCGCCTACATGCTGACACCTACCTCCTCCGGAGCCCGGATCTCATCTCTTGTAAGTGAACTGTTCTGTGTTCATCTCTTTAAGCATTTTTTTTATACATCTTCATGGCGGTGCATTTCCTTACTTTGAACTCTAAGGGTCTGAACCACCCAGCCAAGAGGAGGTCACTGTGGAAAGACGCTCTGCATCATGACTGTGACATTTTATGTGTACAGGAGACACACTTTAAACAAACCGCATGCCCTAAATGCACCCACCCAAAATTTCCTCATATATTCATGGCAAATGCGGAGACCAAAAAGAGAGGGGTGATGGTGGCAATAAGGGACTCTGTGGCCTTCCACCCTTCTCACACTATAACAGACCCACAAGGGCGCTACCTCATCCTGGTTTGTGAGATCAACTCCGTTGTTTACACTGTGGCCAATATATATGCTCCAAACACCCGCCAAATTAATTTCCTCCACAAGGTTATGAGGAAGGTACGGAAGGTGCAGAAGGGGGCACTGGTGGTATGTGGGGACTTCAACGCCACCTCCGACCCGTCGATAGACTTGACCTCTTCTCCTAAGAGACCCCCTCCCTCGCTGAGCGCTTCCATACGCTCTCATGAACTGTATGATACATGGAGATGCCTCAACGCAAATGAAAAAGATTTTACTTTTTTTTCCACAGCCCATGGCTCTTATAGTAGGATTGACATGATTTTGGTCGATAGATCGTTGTTATTTCAATGTACTAATGCTAAAATTGGGGGCATCACCTGGTCGGACCACGCCCCGGTGAGCTTGACAGTGGGGGACCCTTCCCTCCGCAGTCGTGTCTACCTTTGGAGGGCTAACTCCTACCTGTTGAGGGAAGGTCCGACAAGGTCTGGTATTGAATTGAAGTTGAAAGAATTTTTTGAAATTAACCAGGGGTCAGTTGATGACCCATTTGTTCTGTGGAATGCGCATAAAGCTTTTGCGAGGGGAATTATGATACAGATGGGGGCAAGACTTAAGAGGGAGAGGCAGCAGCAGACTGTTCAGCTTATATCCCAAATTGAAACGTTAGACAGACAGAACATGGCCCACCCGTCCTCTTCCTTATCAAATAGGATCTCTCAGCTCCGTACGGAACTTAGACTTAGGTTCCTTGAGGACTTTGAGAAGGCATCCAGGAGGCTAAAGCTTTCCTATTATACAAGTGGTAACAGGGCTGGAAAACTCCTGGCCAACAAAGTGAAGGGTCATAGAGTTAGATCCCAGATATCACACATTTTAGAACCTAACACCTCAACCAAACTAACACATCCACAGGCGATAGCAGATACATTCAGCCGATACTACAGCTCGCTGTATAATCTCAAAGACGATCAGAGAGTTCCGCAGCCCACAGAGTCAGCAATCTCAACCTTCCTTAATAAAATAGATCTCCCCCAACTCACACAAGATCAACTAGCACACCTTAACTCCCCGGTGACAGACTTAGAAGTCGGGAAAATTATTAAATCCCTGCCTCTCAATAAGTCCCCCGGCCCGGATGGTTACACTGGGGAATACTATAGGGCTTTCCAGGACTTACTCTGCCCACATCTCTCTAGGGTTTTCAGTTCTGCTGCTGCGTCCTCCTCATTTCCCCAAGAGATGCTCAAGGCCACAATTATAGCCTTACCAAAACCAGGGAAAGCACCAGATATTACGCAAAACTTTCATCCAATATTGCTAAACAATGTAAAAATTTATGCTAAACTGATAGCTACAAGACTAGCGTCCTATACTCCAGATTCATAGATATTGATTCACTAAGTTCAGACAGACAGCTGACGCTACTGCTGATTTAATCTCATACATCTTGCCAGACGCAGAGGAACGCCTTCTCTGCTCCTATCTTTGGACGCAAGGCGTTTGACAGAGTTCATTGGGATTGGGCGGGGAGTGTTGCAGAAGTTTGGATTCCCTCACGGGTGGGTGTTCTCGGCCATTATGGCCCTCTACACACGTCCGTCAGCCAGGTATACATTGCGTGTCTATCGGCTCCTTTTGAGATCACGAATGGCTCGTCAGGGGTGCCCACTATCTCCACTCATTTTTAATTTAATGATGGAACCCCTAGCCACTAGCATCAACCACCCACCAACTTACTTAGGTCACTACCAACACCAAAGTCTAACACTCATACGACGTTATACTAATTTGTCGGACGTGGCAAAGTCGTTGGAGGCTGCTCAGTTAATACTACAAGACTTTTCTAGGGTGTCGTATTATAAGGTGAACGAGACAAAATCACATGTGTTGAACTTAGGGGTAGACTCTGCGACTCAGGCGGTGTTACAGGACAAATTTCCATACGTGTGGAACGATAAAGGAATAACTTACTTGGGGATAACTCTAACGCCTAATACAGAGGACCTTCTAAACGCTAACTATACACCTTTCCTGAATACTCTTAAATCTAAACTGCAGAAATTAGCCCACTCTGAATTATCTTGGATGGGAAGATTGGCAGCTTTTAAGATGCTAATATTGCCCCAACTTCTATACGTATTTAGGCCCTCCCTATCCCCATACCCGGTGCATACTTTAAATCTATCCAGGGTATCCTAAACAGTTACCTATGGCAGGGCAAAAGAGCGCGATGTGCTTTTGGAAGGTAAATCAAACGCAGGACAGCAGGAGGGATTGGGCACGTACATCTACAAGACTACTACTTCGCCTCTATCCTAGCCCAACTATCACACTGGTTTAATCCCGAATCTAGGGCATTGTGGAAGGATTTAGAGCAAAGACAGGTCCCGAGGGGAAACCTAGAAGATTTTTGATGTCAACCAATATTAGTAGGTCCCTGGATAGGAGCTACCCTCCCACGGTCCTGGCAACCCTTAGGGCCTGGTCTCATCTATGTGCAACTGGGGACGGGATGGGGCCCACAGAACAGCTTAAACTCCCAATAACTACAATGCACAATCTAATTCCAGATATTAACTTAACTAAATGGAAGGATAATGGTGTACATTTTATAGATGACCTTATGGTGGGCTCTAGGATGCTGCCATTTAGGACGCTTCAGGAAAAATTCCAACTTAACAGATGCAGATAAATACAAATACCTCCAAATAGCTCAGTTCCTAAGGAAAAACCCTATTACCCCTAGGTCCCTCCCGACTAAAATAGCTAAATTCCTTCGTCACCCGAATAGTGATACTAAGGGCATAACAGTTATATATAGGGGGCTTCAGGAAAAGGACATCATGACCAAGACTCCAAATATTCTGGCTTGGGAAGGGACTTTGGGGTGGAATTTCCGACTCACTCCTGGGAAAAGGCGATAAAAATCCAGATTGCCTCCACCAAGAGAGTACCAATCTTCTGGAGATGCACCAAAAACTGCTCCTTAGTGGGTACCTCACCCCCACCGTCTGGCTAAGATGTTTCCCCGGTACATCGGCGAATTGTTGGAGACTGTGTGGAGGGAGAGGAACGCTCTATCATATACTGTGGCAGTGCCCAGCCATTTGGCCGCTGTGGTCTCAGGTAGGACTCACTCTTAATAGGGTTCTAGGCCTTTCTCCTCTACTAGATCCGGCTATGGCAATCCTCACCATAGGTATTGACATGGTCCCTCCCCACAGAGAACTGTATACGCACATGTCCTCCTAGCTACCCGCCTTGTCATCCTTAGGCATTGGAAAAGATCTACAACCCCTCCCTCAATATCAGAGGTCTTAACTACGGTACAAATACATAGTAATATATGAACATCTCCACGCATCAGCAAAAGGACAACATGAGGCACTGTCCAACTTATGGGCTCCATGGGTGATATGGAAATCTAATAATTAGACAGCTTGAAGATCTGCAATTTGGAGGAGTGGGGTGGTCGTGACCAGCTTGGGCATTTATGGTTCAAATTTTTTCGGTTAATGGTTATCTTATTCTTTGTATTCTTGTTTCTTTTTTATATTTTGTTTTTTTTCTCTATAAGTTATGTCCAACCTTGTATTACAACTTGTTGGGAACGTACATTCTATACAATACGTGGAGGGGCTAGGTCAAGTTATCCAATGGGCAGAGCCCAGGGGACTATGGTAGGGGCGTGGGAGATAGGACCATCTATTAAGGCTAGTCGGAACGACCATAGTGTGGGATCGTGTTAAACTAGCCATATTACTCCACTACCTGCCCTGGGAATATCCTGCACCCATATTATACTAGATATCCCAAGAAACTGACGAGACCTGTGAAACTCACAGACCTTATGCCCACTAGAAAACATTGTTCATCGATTAACAATACTTTGTATGCTTTGTCGGTCATGGGCTTCGTATGGTTACATGTACGCCTTACTCATGCTATGTTTATGTTTCATGAAAAATTTCAATAAAAATCTATTGAACATAAAAAAAAAAAAAAAAAAAAAATTGGCCCAGATTCACAGAGCAATTACGCCTGTCTAACTAGTGTTAGACAGGAGTAATTTCAAATTGTGCGCGCCGTATCACTAGTTTGAATCCTCAAACCATGATACGGCGGCTTCGGGCTTCGATCCGAGAGGCTTACGTCTTCGTAAGCCTTCGGATCTACGCTGCGATATTTTTGCGGCCGCTGGGAGGAGTTCGCGTTGTTTTGATGCGTCGGGATATGCAAATGAGTTTTTACGACGATCCACGAAGATACGAGCGGTTTTCGCAATCGCTTACGTCTATTTTTTTTTTACATACTGTTAGACCAGCTTTTTGCTGGTCTAACGGTGCGTAGCCCATGTTAAGTATGGCCGTCGTTCCCGCGTCGAATTTAATTTTTTTTTTTTTTTTTACGTAAGTCGTTCGGGAATAGAAATGTCCGTAAACGACGCTACTCAAACATGACGTAATAGACGTTAACACGTGATGTATTCGCGCAATGCGAAATTTGCGAACGGAGCATGCGCAGTTCGATCGCCGCGGGAACGCGCCTATTTTAAATGATTCACGCCCCCTACTCGCGTAGATGGATTGCGATGGGAGAAATACACTACGCCGCCGTCGTTTACTGGACAAAATCTACCTGGATTCCACGTAGAGCCAGGTAAAAAACGGCGGCGTAGTGTATTTCTGGCCCATTGGGCCAGATTCAGACAGAATTAGATTATCGTAGCGTATCAGAAATACACTACGCCGCCGTTTTTTACCTGGCTCTACGTGGAATCCAGGTAGATTTTGTCCAGTAAATGACGGCGGTGTAGTGTATTTCTCCCGTCGCAATCCATCTACGCGAGTAGGGGGCGTGAATCATTTAAAATAGGCGCGTTCCCGCGGCGATCGAACTGCGCATGCTCCGTTCGCAAATTTCCCGCCGTGCATTGCGCGAAATCACGTCGTTACGTCATTCGTTGTTTGAGTAGCGTCGCTTACGGACATTTCTATTCCCGAACGACTTACGTAAAAAAAATTAAAAAAAAAATTAAATTCGACGCGGGAACGACGGCCATACTTAACATGGGCTACGCACCGTTAGACCAGCAAAAAGCTGGTCTAACAGTACGTAAAAAAAATAGACGTAAGCGATTGCGAAGACCGCTCGTATCTTCGTGGATCGCCGTAAAAACTAATTTGCATATCCCGACGCATCAAAACGACGCAAACTCCTCCCAGCGGCCGCAAAAATATCGCAGCGTAGATCCGAAGGCTTGCGAAGACGTAAGCCTCTCGGATCGAAGCCCGAAGCCGCCGTATCATGGTTTGAGGATTCAAACTAGTGATACGGCGCGCGAAATTCGAAATTACTCCTGTCTAACACCAGTTAGACAGGCGTAATTGCTCTGTGAATCTGGGCCATTGTGTTCAATACAAAAACACTGCTTCAAAATATTAAGGCATATACAGTACATATAAAGATTAAGATAAGATTACAGGGCTGATGGCAGTTGAGTGATTGAAGTTCATACTATATAGACTCAAATCCTAGAAAACAAGTAGCTAGCTAGTCACATAAGCAATATGAAACTAAAAGGATTTTGGTATTGGTAATTGTATGGAGCACTAAAAACCCAAACTCCAGCAGTATATCCTATAATAAACAAATGTTTCATAACAATAAACAGAGATTAAAAATACAAGATATATGACCCGGTTTACACTCCCGTGGCATGGCTTCGGGGGCGACTGAGGACGAATTCAGAGGCGACCAGCAAAACTACTTCTGTATAGAAGTCAATGCAGGTCGCCCCGAGCCGCCCCCGAAGTCGTTCAGGAACCTTGTGTCACTCCTATTAGAACGTTTCCATTGCATTGAATGGGATCGACTCGTCAGGTGGCTGAGCCGCCTGACGAGTCGCTCCAGTGTGAACCGGCTCTTATGGTGACCTGTGCTCAGCTGGAACTTACAAATAAAATAAAAAGGAAAATAGAAATAGCTTCAATACCCAGACCCAATAAATAGCATCTTTATTAATAATTGCATATTGAAAATAGCATCTAAGATCAAGAAATAAAACAAAAATGTAAAAAAAAGACCAATGATGATGCCTTAGAGACCTCCATGATTAGGCCATGGAAGGGTGAAATGCATTAGAGGGGCATAGTTTGGGAGAGATCAGTTAAAGCCAGTTTCCATATTAAAGGGGTTGTAAAGGAAAAAAAAATCATAATAAGCATCCTTTACCTGCAGACATTTCTCTTTTCACTTCCTCATTGTTCGTTTTTGCTCAGAAGTTGCTCTATTTCTTCTCTGTTCTGTTCACTTCCTGCTTGTCTGATTGTTACTCACCACCGTGAAGGGAGGCTTTACTGCGGTGGTCAGTGACATGCTCGCCCCCTCCTGGGAACTACATCTGTGCGGCAGGACGTTCTCTACGTGTTAGAGACTTCAAGGAGGTGTGAATTACTGGGCATGCTGCAATACATACTGGGAAATGTAGTTCTTACATGAACGAGCGCCGCAAACCAGGAAGTTAATGAAAGAACAGAAACTAGAACGCCAGAGGTGATATAGATGAAGGAATTTAATAGATATTTACTCGTTTTTTAACAGAATCATTACACTATTCTGTCTGTCTACCTTGCAGACATTAATTTTGGGCCAATTTTTTTTCCTTTACAACTCCTTTAGATGACCAGGCAGTTTGTTCCTTGTGTGTGGATCCACATATGTTTGTCAGTTATCCTTACAGCAGTATCACAAATTGATAGGGGTTACAAATGTGTAATTGTGTATGCAGAGTAGTAATATTTTAAGGTACAGATAGTTGGCGCTGCTGTATGAGTGAAATTTTATATATCTTTTGTCGGGTACTCGTAGCCGGTGGGTTTATTGAAACAAAACTCCCTGCTTCACCAAGTGATCCCTTGTTTCTGATGATCCCTCAGGGAGATAAAGTTACTTTGTTATGTCCTGGTGTGATCCTACTGGTGAGTCCCTGCGAAATTGGTAGTTGTAAAGCCTTTAGTAGAGTTTCTAATTCTTATTGGAAATGTAGTGTTGACAACTTGATTAATGGTAACCCTCCAAGGTCCAATATTTTGATGTAAAATGCTGTATAAATCAACAAGCTATATAGCAATAAAAATCAAACGTGACGTCAAAAATTGTGTTGTGAGTATTTAGTGATTTGTGAACAGTTTTGGTCCTCCTATGTACCCTTAATTTTCTGTGGTTCAGTGCATGTGATCTATGATCACTGAAAAGAGCAATTGCTCTGTTATGTGGTGTGATCACCCAAATAATAAATAAATAAGTGAAGGATGGTGGATAAAAAAGGTAAATATATGCAATAAATTCAAAAATAAATCAAAAAATAAAATCCCTATTTCAGTGATCAGCTTAAAGTGCTATTCTTAGTAGATACTAGGTTTCTGTGTTCTAAGAAGTGAAATTTCCTACATAATATCTTCCAGTATGATAAAATAAATTAATATCCATATATACATGTAATCATCAGTGACATTATAGATAAAGTTCAAATAAACTTCAAATAAGCAGCTGCGTGGTCATCTGTGGTGTAATTATCAGGTATTGGACTGCAGATGATGTTCAAGATTCCAGTTATCCTCCCACATGTATCCCCACTTACCAGATGGTTGTCCCCACAGAGGGGGTATGGAGCCTTGGGGATCAGTGGGTGGTAGTTGATGTGTACCAACCTCTATTCGTAGTAGGTAATTTACGGCACTCGATGAATTCAATTGTTCCTCGTGTTGGATCAATCACCGTGCGTGGTGGTTCCTAAGGTGTATCCAATATGTGTATGCAGAGTAAGCTTAAAGGAGTTGTAAAGGATTTTTTTTTACAGGGTATAAAGACATAATAGTTAACTGATTCCTTTTAAAAACTATTAAATCAGATAAAAATCAATCATATAATGTACCTGAAGTTTCAGTTTCGTTTTTGCATGCTTTTTCATGCTTCTGTGATGTACAGAGACACAGAGCCAATAGTGGGCAGTGATGGTTTGTAAAACGAAAGTGATTGGTTCTGAGGGGTATTAGACACACAGTAATCACACCTCCTTGATTAGTGACCACAGACAGAAAGCTCCCATGACCTTTTTCATCAGGAAACAGACAACCAGGAAGTGTCCAGAACAGAGAAGGATTACAGCAACATCATAGCAAAAACAAAAAATGAGGACATAAACACGGAATGCAGTAAGGTAAAGGAAGCTATTTAGCTAAAAAAAAATTCCTTTAGTGACCCTTTAAACCAATACATTGTTTGGCATTTACCTGACAAGTGGTATTAGAAGTAGTTAAGGATTTAATCACAACAAGATGTATTTGTTAACAGTAAATGTTTTGTTTCATTTGTGTGGCCCCCTGGCTTATCATTTTTATGGTTATTATATTTGTGTGGCCCCCTGGCTTATCATTTTTATGGTTATTATATATATCTCTCTCTCTCTATATATATATATATATATCTATATATATGTATCTATATATATATATATATATATATATATATATATATATATATCTATATATAGATATATATATAGATATATATACTGTATATAGCGCCAGGTGTGTAGTGGAAACAGGGCAGGGCAGGGTTCCCTGCTGACAGCTGAATGTAAAAAAAAGCATTTCAGAAAAATAAAACTGTGTGGGGCCTCCTGGTGTGGATTTGGAGGGCAACCCCCATGCCAAAATGTAAAAAAAAACTCTATGAGGTCCCCCCAAAATCAATACCAGTCCCTTTTCTGAGCTTGTGGCCTGCAGGCCAGTAAAGAGGGGGGGGGGGCGAGTGCCCCCCTGAACCATACCAGGCCACATGCCTTGAACATGGGAGGGTGCTTTGAGGCAGGGGGGCTTTGCCTTAAAGTGGTTGTGACGGCCTATGGTTAGGGGGATTATTGGTATCTGAAATCTTTCCCCCCATGTGAACGAGTGTGAGGTACATAGTAACCTTACTCATTCACCATAAAATGTGTAAAAAGTAAATTAAATAAAAGTTTCACGTTTCCGACAAGTCTTTTATTAAAAAATAAAAAAATGTCCTCTACTGTAGATCCATAATCAATCACAATGTCCTCCAGCCCAAAAAAAACCTCTGATCACGACAAAGGATCCCGCCATCTGCCAGCTCTTCCATCTGACAGGTCTTAAATAACCAAGGGGCGGGCCACCCAGTGACTTCTCCAGGCAACACTGCCCCTTGTGACATCAGAGACCGAGGACATGCCAGGTTGGTGATGTCACAAGGGGGCTGTGTCTCCCGGCAATGTCACCAGCTGGCCTTGCCCCTGAGTTATCTATGGAGCTGTCAGACGGCAGGAGCCTTCGTCAGGACCAGAGGTCTTTTTTTTATATTTTTGGGGTCGGTAGTGGTGGCGGGCGTCTTGATTGAAGATGGGTCTACAGCAGGGGATATTTATTTTTCATTTTTAATAAAGGAATTGTCAAAAACCTGTGTTGTGTTTTCATTTACTTTTTACACTTTTTTGGCAAATGAGTAGAGGTACTATGTATCCTCTACTCATTCACATGAGGGGTCGGGATCTGGGGCCCGCCCATTAAAGGGGGCTTCCAGATTTCGAGAAGCCACATGCCTGCAAACTCCCACTACCACTGACCAGGGATGTGAGGAAGAAGCCCTTGTCCCCATCAGCATGAGAACAAGACCTGCCAGGCTTAATGCTCGGATGCAGGTCTGATATAGATTTGGGGGAACCCATGCCATTTTTTTTTACATTTTGGCACTAAGTTCCCTTCAAAATTCAAACCAGGCCTAAGGGAATACATACCATACTGGGCTTCCCGTTGCTTCTTAACAACCAGCTACTCACTGGTTATTAAGGACAGCGGTGGCCTCCGCTTTAAAAAGAAATCACTCCTTAAAGCGGATCTCCAAATAAATAGATTATTCAGCGCTAGAAAGGAAACATAACACACAATATAGACTAATGCAAGCCAGCACTGAAGGTAAATTCAAATAAAACACCCCAACAGAAATAGATAAAAAGATAGTGCAGCGCAAAAAAAAAAATATAAAACATAAGGTAAACATAAGAAAAACAAAATGTCCATAGGTGCACTGATAATCCAAAGTGAATACGAGGAACCAAATCCAAAGTGTGAATGATGAAAACAGAAGAAAACCTCCACGAGAAAGGTAAGAATGGCCTCTCACCTTGTTGCCCAGACCAAAAAGGTCAAACAGCATGTAGTAACAAGGTCCTCCTGATTCATCTGATCAATCCAACAACGGATCACTCATTGTGGTATCAGTGGACTCAAACGCCAGTTGCGATTATGCAAAACAATTTAAAGAAATCTAGTGCTCTCTGAAGCATACTTAAAATGTATTGCATAGAAATAAAACACTCACATAAAAAGCACTTGTTTCTGAGTGCTAGGTAAATAGCCAAAAAACCGGAATCCACCAACAGGTTGTTAGGACACACGGTGTGCGGTGTGCAGTCGCGGATGACGTCACGCGTGTAACTCCCCCCTCCTCCGATAAAATCAAATTTTTAATTAGGGGCTCTTTAAATGACTAATTGCAGTGTTGTTTCGTTTTCACCCGCCGCTCCACTGGTTATCAGTGCCAAATAAGAACTTATATTCTGCATCTTCTCCCGTTGCCATCTTGGCTTTGGGCAGGAAGAGGAACCCAGCATATCATTTGCTGTCCCAGCATCCACCGCTACATCTCGCGCACGCGCACGGGCAAAGGTGTCCGGCGGCGTGAGCGTCTCAGTTGTAAAAGAAGTCGCGCGATGTCTCGGCTGATACAGCAAATTATTGTAATTAGGGAGCTCTGACAAAAGCCCCCAACATGCATAGCGAGAGACAGGAAGAAGCAAAAACCAAAGGAAAACCCGACCACCAGCAAAACTGGAAGCCTCTGTGTTTATAAGGTATTCTAACGCCAATTTTTTTTATAATAGCCGATTAGGGATTCTTTAGCAGCAGGGTTATTATTAAAGTAAAGTCATTTTAAGGGTGGAGCTCCGCTTTAATGCTGGACATCGGCATTTAGCAGATTTAGGAGAGTTTAGGAGAGTTTAGGAGCTGTCCTAGTTTTTTCTCCCAAAACGCTACTGCGCCCAAACGCATTGTCAGATGTTTTTTTTTTCTGCCACTAATCTCTTTCCTGACAAAAAAAGGCTGATACAAGCCTGTGTGCATGGACACATTGAATAACATGCAGGGGAGTTTGGAGGCAGTTAAAAAAAATATTTGATGCCTAAAACTGCAGCTTTAAAAATACCAGTGTGCATGAGGCCTAAATGTGACAGCTTCCAGCTCAGAACTTTTGGTTGCTAAAACAACCAGTGACTCACCCCAGCTCGGTCCATTTAGCTGTCAGCCAGGGATTCAAATGAATGTACACAGTGGGAATCCTAATAGTCAATACCAATGCTATTTCTAATAGACAATATCGACTTTGTGGTCTCACCAGAACCTTTATTCCCCACTGATTCTCAAAATGCGATTGAAAGCTGCATCAAGACAAACTTTAGATTGCCATCAACAGTCTATTCAGTGCATCACAAAGAAAATTGTGTACCTAACTTTGAGAAATTGGTCATGATGGAATTTAATAAATTGAATAAACAAAACAACAAATATTCCACATCCTAACAAAAAAGCAACATAAGGCATTGCTTAATCTCAAACAAAACCCAGAAATCATCATTAGAAATGTAGACAAAGGTGGAGCAATTGGGATCCAGAATACTACAGACTGAAGATCCTGGGAGACACAACCTACTACAAGACACTAGACAGAGATGCAACAGAATCATTCAAACAAGAACTTTTCTTTCTCATAAAAGAAGGCTCTGCCAATGGGCCCTTCACCAAAAAGGAAAACAAATTCTTAAAAATATTCAGCCCCAAAGTGTGTAGTTTTTACCACCTAGGTATTGATTATAACCTTTTGCAGACTTAGTTTTCCCTTTTCCCTCTTAGATTGGTTCTATACAGAGGGTCACCGAGTTACGAACAATCCGAGTTGCGAACGACTCCTACTTACGAACGGGGTCCTGCACTTCATTCTTAGCCATCCGTGTACATAAACACTTAATTACATGCCTACATGTTCCTCTCCATACCCTGCTGTGTCCTATGCCTGTATTGTAGCCGCGGCCTGGTCCAGCCTAGTGCGTCCTAGTGAAGCCTACAGATCCCCGATCTTTCCTGCAATGCTGCCCCGTGGAGGTGCACCATGACTGGCCTGGCCTGGCCTGGCATGTGCTCATGTCATCTGCCTGTGGAGCACTTAAAAAAGGTACTGTCCCAACTTACAATCAAATTTGACTTAAAAAAAAACGTATAGTCCCTATCTTGTTCGTAACCTGGGGACCCCCTGTATTCAGATAAGAGAGACAGCAATGGGGCATACCCAACTACGCAAACATGTATATGGCTACATAGTACAGGTAGAGGTACATTTCTCTGATAATTCAATTGTGGTCCATATAAGGAGTGCAGTTTTGGAGACATTGCTGTGTAGTCTGGGGTTGTCATCCTTGCAGGGTGAGGTGTTCCAGGGAAGTTTGGCTAGAGAAATGATTGATTTCCAGTACTCTCTGGATTGATAAGTTATCTACCAGACTGTAGTAAAGTATCTACCAGTCTGTAGTTACTTGGCAAAAACTTTTATTCTGTTTTAAATTCCTAGACTTGCACCAATCTAGCAAGTCAGTCATTAATATGTCTCTAAAGGTATTAATTTTAAGGGATGGCTTTGAAATAACAGAGTTTAACTCTTTAAGGACATGTGGGTATATGTCATCTGGTGCAGGTGCTTTATTTACCTTTATTTTCTCTGAATGTTTCTGGACCATATACATTTTGAGCCATTATGTGTCACGTACCTGGTAGTGGAGCCCAATGTGCAGGGAGCGGCCTCTCGTAAGCCTCTGACTCAGGAACCCCTGGTAGACAGGGGTCAAGAGTTCAGAGGGGCACAAGCGCCTGGTGGTAAGCTGAGTAGTGGCCGGATGCTGGCGGCAAGCTGGGGCAGAGGTGCAGCACTAAAGGGACAGGAATCAAGCAGGTGAGGCAGACCGGGTCAAACACAGGCAGGCAGGTTAGAAGCCAGAGTGAAGTCCAAAAGGGGTAGTCAAGGTTCAGGCCGGGTTGGTATCACTAGCAGGCGGAGAACAGAGCCTAGGGGCAAAGCAGGTGCGGTGGTCAGATTGCTGGCAGGAGAGGTCAGGGGAAGTGCAAGGTTCTCCAAGTATACGCTGTAGACTGGACAGCAAGTTGGTAAGGGATCAAGCAGTTTAAATAGGGAGCATTGGTGCCAAACGCCGTCACCACGCGCACGCTCCCGCCGTGCACACCGTGCGCGTTACTGCCGCGCGCACATGCACGCACACTCCACACGCAAATGCGCGCACACACGCGCCACCGCGCACGCGTCAGGATTAGATTCTCTTGACATTGTCACTGATGCTGGAACGCCTTCCATGATATTGTGGCAATATTATTTCATTATGGACTTAAGTACCCCATTTTCCTTTGTATATTCATTGCTGAAAAAATATATTTAATAAATCTGATTTTTTTTGTCCCCAGTTGCCAACTCTGAGTTGCGAAGGGACTACATGCTCACATCTGATCTTTTTATGATTAATATATGTGAACAATTCATGTGCCGTGCTCTCTATCTCAACCTGTTGTTTGTTTTTGACTTTAATGCCGCGTACACACGATCATTTTTTGTGATGAAAAAAAACGACGTTTTCTGTGAAGTAAAAAACGACGTTGCATACACACCATAGTTTTTTTCACAAAAAGCGAAGTTACGTTCACCACTTTTCCATTGAAGCTCGCTTCATAACTAGCTTCTGGGCATGCGCGGGTTGAAAAATGTTGTTTTAAACAACGTTTTTGCTACACACTGTGACTTTTTGTGAAACAAAAAACGACGTTTTGAAAAACGACACAAAAAATTTAAGCATGTTGGAATTTTTTTTTTGGACGTTTTTTTTTAAGACAAAAAACAACGTTTTGCCCACACACGACCAATTTAAATGACGTTTTAAAAAACGACGTTTTTTTTTCATCGCAAAAAACGCCCGTGTGTACGCGGCATTACAGTCTTGATTTCATTCTAACATATTTTGTTATATTCTTTGTAGCTTTAAAATGTTGATAGTGTTCCTTTATTTTATATTTTTAAATATCCTTTTTTCTTATTCTTTATGGGTTTCTTCACGTGTTGTGATGTATGTTTTTTTATTCTTTTAAATGTATTGCCCGTGGGAATATATTTTCCATGTGTTTGTATAAAGTTGATTTCAAATATTCCCATTTCTGTTCTATGTTCTTTGATAACAATATTCCTTCCAAGTTGAAGTTCTGGAAAGTAGCCTTAGAAAATGTTCTCTCTTAAAATTATGTATTTTACCTTTCTAGCATATACTTACAGCTTAAATTTAATTATAGTTGTTTACAGCTTAAATTAAATTAACCACTTTGCAACTGCCCTATAGAGAAAGTACGGCTACAGGGCGGTTGCTCAATTCTAAGTGGCCGTTAATTAACGGCTTCTTAGAATCGCGCTCCCGCGCGCCTCCTGAGGCGCGAACACGGGAGCATCCGTGACCGCCGGGTCCAGAGGACCCGGCGCATCACGGATCACGGTAAATCGCCGCTGATAGCGGCGGTTTACCTTGTGATTGCTCCGTCCAATGACGGAGCGATCACTTGTAAACCAACCGACATCATGTGCTGACGCCGGTTCCTCCCTCTCCTCTCTGTACCGATCGGTACAGTGTGAGAGGAGAGGGGAGGGAGCGGATGGCAGCGCCAGTGCTGTGGGCTGGATCTGTGACAAATGTAGTCACAGATCCATCCATCCATCCCTCCCTGCTCAGCCATCCCTGCTGCATATACTCTGCAATACTCTGGGCATATACTCTGCAATACTCTGGGCATACTCTGTCCATTTCTTGTTGAAACTTTTAAAAATTGTACCATAATAACAGATTTATAAATTTCTGACCTTTTACTGTTTCATCATAGTTCAAATTTCCCATTGTTAGATCTGTGCAAGAAGTTGAGTCTCTATTTTCTTAATTACACTAGGGTGCCTGTTCCAAGCTCCAGTAATTAACTTTAAAGTATGCACACTTCATCAACAAGGGTTTTTTTCACACTCACATTTAAATCACTTCTTACAGACAGCTCCACCCAGGGCAGCCATCACAAATTGTGGGGCCCCTTACACAGCTTTAGGCAGGGCCCCCCTGGAGCAGAGAACCGGGGGTGCTGATGAGTGTAATCTCTTCTCTCCTGACGCAAGATAATAATCAGGGGGGGGGCTGGGGACCATCGGGCCCCTTACAGGTGTAATGCCTTTACCCCTCTGATGGCGGCCCTGCCTCCACCTTATTGTTTTATCTGTAATTGTCATTGGTTTGTAATATGGTATTTTCCTTATCGCCTGCCATAGGCCTTATCCCATATTCCCCCATTTCATCCTTCATCGATACCTTTTTTGACACAGCAAATTAATCTGTTAATCACAATTTCTGCAGCCTTATTTAATATACAGATGTTCAATGTCACTGTTCCATTGAATACATTATACAAAATTGCCACGCAAACATGTATTCTAAGATTAAACTACTGTGAAAAATATTTATGCAGTAGCTGATTTCTGCTTCTGTCACATTTCTCTGCACCCAGCTATGGTAAGAAATTCATTACTATGCGCTATGTTTTAATATATTTGAAATATATGAAGTATATAACAGATACTGTAGCCAAACTTATACTTATATTGAAATGTTTTCTGTACAGTGTTGTACTCTGTTATGGTTTTTGTAAAAACAACTTTGTTAACCATAGAAGTACACTATGGGCATGGAGTGTTTGTATCAATGTGAAAAAGTCAAAATAATGTGCAACCTAAAAAAGTTGCATTAACAAGCGACTATAAAAGTGTATATATACTTATATGTGTATGAACTGAAAACATATAACAAATAATGTGAGTACCAATGGTCCCCAGTGCCCCTTATAATATAAATGAATGAAAATTGCCACACACTTTCAGCAATAATCTTAGGTGATCACTTAAAGTCCAAAAAAGAGCAACAAAGAAAAAACTATTTTAAAGTCCAAAAAATGAGAAACAAAAAAACGGAATCAATCAAACACAGGAGCAGGGATACGATTCTTCAGTTTTATACTTCCATCAGGTAAAGGTAGATAAATTGGCCGCTTACCAGCTCAGATGGATCCCTACTGCGGAGATTAAATGGGCTCAGCACACCGGGGTTAATTCACCAGGCTCCGGACATGAAGGTTAATCCACAGCAGAAAATCTTTCCTTAGCGAACTCTCTCAACTCTCCAAGGGCTACTGAGCAAACCTTTGTATCAGCTGGATCTTTGTCCCAGGACATACACTATCTCCTCCCGGGACGGTGATGGGTAAAAGGGTTCACTGAGCAGGTTTGGGCATATTATAAATGAAAAAAAGAGGAAAACTTCATGGTGCAGTGTATCAAAAAAAGACACCCTTTATTACAATATACAGGTTACTGACATCCAGATAAAAGACAAATAAAAACAGACTACCAGCGGCAACTCACGCCAAGCCAGTTAGTGTGTGATGATGTAAAAAAATCCTTAGCTTCACCCGACGCTGCGTTTCTCCATACAAGGCGTCCACTGGGAAAGGAGGTGTTTGCATCAATGACAAGAAATTCCTCCGTAAAATTCAACAAGATTTGCCCATCATTTTAGGTAGGATTTGTCCTATGTATTATATGACATTCACTGGGCAAATCAATTTAGTTTAAATATTGCTAGGATGAGTCTTGATAGTACAGTAGCAGCTGTATTTGTACCTATGGATTGATTTCTGTGGGAAGATTTTTTATGGAAGTCTAGTTAAATAATAGAAATCTCATTTTGCTTATTTGTGGACATGCTTCCCAGCACTAGGAGGGTTATTATAATATATTTATTTAAAAAAAAAGCAGAACATGGGGTTGGACTGAACCCAAGCTTGTTATTAGTCATGACTTACAGTAGATATATGGTCTTCCATCATTGGCCTCTTTACTAAAATGTTATTGACTGGCTGGGTCTGGCTTTAATATATGAGACCCACCAACCTAAACCAAACATTTAGCAAATTAAAGTTAATTTAGTAAAATCTAATCTAAACCAAAAAATTAAATGTAGTATATAGGCAGCCTCCGAGTTACAAACAAGACAGGGCCCTGTAGCTTTGTTCTTAAAGCGGAGCTCCACCCAGGATAACAACATTTTACAATGTTGTTTGAAAAAAAAAAAAAAAAAAAACCTGAAAAAAAAAAAATACTCACCCGAAATAGCTGTTGCTATGCGGAAGTCCGTAATCTGCCTCTTCCTGATCCGCGGTGTGTTTTCTTCTTCTTCTTCTCCTTGTGAATGGGCGCGCTGCTTCCTGGGAACTGTGTGTGTTCTCAGAGAGCAGCGCGCCCATTCACAAGCCAGCTTGAGACTCGCGCAGGCGCAGTAGGAAACGGGCAGTGAAGCCGTACGGCTTCACTGCCTGTTTCCCATATTGTGAATGGCGGCGCGGGACCCGGAGCGATCGTGGGACCGGCATCGGGGGGCCCATCAGCGCGGGCGCCTAGGACAGGTAAGTGTCTTTATTTAAAGTCAGCAGCTACACTGTTAGTAGCTGCTGACTTTAAAACATTTTTTTACCGTGGCTGGAGCTCCGCTTTAAGTTGAATTTGTATGTAAGTCAGAACAGGTACATTTTTTAAGTGTAGCTTCAGCCCAAAAAAATATTTTGAAGCTTTTTGGATAGCATAGGGAAGGGTTACCACCCCTGTAACATTTGTTTTGCTGTATGTGCCCCTGTTCAGAAGATTTCTCCTCACTTTCTGTCCCTATGACAATTGAATTTTGAAAATGTTGGATTGTTGTGGAAACAAGGAATGGTGATAAAGCATCAGTGGAGACACCTTTTTCCCTCACTTCCTGTTGTCATCCTACTTTTGTAAGTAGGAGTCGTTTGTAAGTTGGATGTTTGTAACCCAGGGAACGCCTGTATTGCAACTTACCTGTCTTTTAATTTAGTTATTGCATTATTTTATTTTTTTCAAAATCTTATCACCTTATATTTACTTGGTGATTAAGAAAAGTAACACACTTGTCCTAGGTTGACAACGCTCACTCACTTTCAAATATTAAACAGATAGCACAAAATGCAATTAATGGTATTTATTACAGACCAAAAGAGAGCAAAAAGGACAACTTCATTGTTAGGTCATTCCATAAATTAGGTGTAACTTAAACGTTCCACTAATCTGACAAAATTCTAATTCATACACTACAATTTTTTTTAGTACATTACAATTTAACCACTTAAGGACCCTGCACTGTATATATACGTCCTTTTTTTTAAAGATTGATATCTCGGTAACAGCAGCAGCTGCTGCCACAACCGAGGTATCCATCTTTAGCATGCAGGGTCCTGTACACGTTAGCGGTGGTCTCTGCGTCGGATTTGCCGCAAGATCGCCGTTATCTGTGGCAGGAGAGGGCCCCCCCTCACTCCGCTCTTCCACGACCTCCGCCGCTTACCGTTGCTGTCGGATCCGTTCGTGAGCTGACTGGGGATGCGAGTGAGGGAAAAATGTCCCTCACCCGTCCCCATAGCTCTGCTGGGCGGAAGTGACTTTAAAACGTCAGTCCCGCCCAGCATCTTGAAGAAACATTTTTTTTTTGTCATTTGAAAAAATGACAGTTTCAATTTTTTTTTCTCCAATTTTAGTCTAAATATGAGATCTGAGGTCTTTTTGACCCCAGATCTCATATTTAAGAGGACCTGTGATGCATTTTTTTATTACAAGGGATGTTTACATTCCTTGTAATAGGAATAAAAGTGATCACATTTTTTTTTCAGTGTAAAAAGTAATAAAAAATAAATTAAAAAAAAATAAGAAAAAAAGCCCCCTGTCCCGACAAGCTTGCGCGCAGAAGCGAACGCATACGCGAGTAGCGCCCGCATATGAAAACGGTGTTCAAACCACACAAGTGAGGTATCGCCGCGATCGTTAGAGCGAGAGCAATAATTCTAGCCCTAGACCTCCTCTGTAACTTAAAAAATGCAACATATAGAATTTTTTAAACGTCGCCTATCGAGATTTTTAAGGGTAAAAGTTTGACGCCATGCCACGAGCGGGCGCAATTTTTAAGCGTGACATGTTGGGTATCATTTTACTCGGCGTAACATTATCTTTCACAATATATAAAAAAATTGGGCCAAATTTATTGTTGTCTTATTTTTTAATTATAAAAAATGTATTTTTTTCCAAAAAAAGTGCGCTTGTAAGACCGCTGCACAAATACGGTGCGACAAAAAGTATTGCAATGACCACTATTTTATTCTCTAGGGTGTTAGAAAAAAAAATAATGTTTGGGGGTTTTAAGTAATTTTCTAGCAGAAAAAACTGTTTTAGTCTTGCAAACACCAAATCTGAAAAACACCTAAGGTCCTTAAGTGGTTAAAAATAAATACTTAGAAGTATATATACTTCACTAATACCAGGTCTATGTGCTTCACTGACATCAAGTCACAGCTGAATTTTACTTCCTCCCTTGTTTCTTCAGTGCTGCCATTTGTAATCCTGGAGTATTGGGAGCCAGGTGTTATTTCTGTCCTTACACATATATTACCCTGATGATGCACTAGTAGATTCTATGTATGCTCAGAAGGAGATCTAGGCGGCTGTCATTTTAGTCACTTGTTGCATTGATATTTGCAACGTCAGCAGTCAGGTTATGACACCAAGCCAACAAGTTCACAAGCTTTATCAAGAACAGGTAAGTCTTGTCATAGCTTGGAGTTAAAGCCTGTACTCTTCTGGAATATATCGCTATTGTAAATTAATGTAGCGCTATGTGTATAAACCAAATTAAAAATCGATGCAAAATTATAATAATAATAGATCATAAACACAAATATTAAATAGTCCACTGAAAAAAAAAAGTAATTCTTCTTATAACAGTGATTCCACACACTTCCACCACAATGATTATTCATCCTCAAAATGATCCAGCATGAGTGCACACCACCACCAGTAAGATTGCGCGCTTACCTCCTAGATGAGTTAAATTTCATAAACAGGTCTCTCCACAAGTCCTTTATGATCTCCTCCTCTTATTAATCAATGGTGGGTAATCCAGCAATCTGCAGACTGCTCCTCTGGTAACTCAGCACACTTGCATCCAGGAAACAAATCACCTCCCAGCTTTCTCTCAAGATTCCATGAGTTTAGGGCATGTGAATAACAAGTATAGAAACTATAGTGTTCTCCTTATAAAAGTTTATCAAAAGCCCCCACTTACAAGATAAAACTGAAAAATTTGCATATAGAAACCTCCGCTGTAGAGCCTCCGTGTTCAAACTCACAGTTCTTGGCCTGACGTCACACTATCGGCTCCTCCCTTCTGGGATATATGATGTGGATGTCCCAGGAGTATGGACAGTCCTGAATATATAATTCTCATGTAGTTGAGAACAAAAGAATTAGAACAGTGGAAGAGTTCAAAAAAGGTATTTTGAAAACTCAGGTTAAACATTTTTCTAAGGCCTCTTTCACACGGAGCGGTCCGTTTTCCGGTCCGCTCCGTGTGTGTCCGTCGGCTCAGCGGGGGGTCCCGCTCAGCTGTCAGCGGACAGGGCGGTCCCCGCACACTGTGCAGGGACCGCCCTGTCTCTCCTCCGCTATCCCCTATGGGGAATCGGATGGAAACGGACCGTCTGTCCGTTTGCATCCGATCCGATCCACCGGACGGAAGAAAAATAGGGTTTTCTTCCGTCAGCAAAACGGATCCAGACGGACGCGGATCATAGGCGGACGTTAGCGGATGCATCATCCGCTAACAGATCCGCTCCCATAGGGACACATTACAAGTCCATAAACGGACTTGTAATTAGCGGACCGTTCGTCCGCTCATGTGAAAGGGGCCTTATATGAAGGGGGAGAAATGCAATGGCCCAAAGTTCTAAAATGGTGGAAGATCTGATCCAACAGATTTCAACACCTAGACCTCATTTACACAGGCATACCTGTGTATGAATGAGGCTCTAAATATAATTATAAAGCCAGTAACATTATTTAACCAGATTTTAAAGTCTGAGCTCCAGATATAGTTGCATGAGGGATTTCCAATTTCAAACTGCAAATGGGGAATTACTAGATATAATAAAGTAAGATTGTGATCTGTGGTTTAGCTCACCACACTGCAAATTAGGTATTACTAGATACAATAAAGTAATATTGTGGTCATTAGATTAGCTCGCACATTCACAAATACATAAAAAAGTAACAGAACCCAAAGGGGTATTAGCTAAGGTAAAGAGCACCAGATCTGAAACTGTCCCATTGGAAAGAATCAGGGTCAAAGGGGTGTTTATATACTGATGTTTCAACTGGTTTAATTTCAGCTGGTCTCCTCCTAAATCCTTTAATGCATTTCACTGTCCCACAGTAAAGGTGGGAGGGACAGTGTATCTCAAGATTATATGCATCATTAGCCATCAGACAAAATAGAACACAGCTATAGTAAACAAACAAAAAAGAACCCCTTGTGTTCAATACAAAAACACTGCTTCAAAATATAAATGTATATGTAGTACATATAAATTGATCTAAGGCCTCGTACACACGACAGGATAGACATAGAAGAGGTCTGATGGACAGTTTTCATCGGTCAAAACCGATCGTGTGTGGGCCCCATAGGTTATTTAACCTTCGGTTAAAAAAAAGCCGACTTGCTTTAAAATTTAACCGATGGATACCTAACCGATAGGTCAAAAATCCACGCATGCTCAGAATCAAGTTGACGCATGCTTGGAAGCATTGAACATTTTTTTCAGCACGTCGTTGTGTTTTATGTCACCACATTCTAACACGATCGTTTTTTTAACCGATGGTGTGCAGGCACATCAGACCATCAGTCAGCTTCATCGGTCAACCGATGACAACGGTCCATCAGACTGTTCTCATCGGATGGACTGATCGTGTGTACGAGGCTTAAGATTACAGGGCCAATTGAAGTTGAGTGATTGAAGTTTATACTATATAGACACAAAGCCTAGAAAACAAGTATCTAGCTAGTCATATAAGCAGTATGAATCTACTGTAAAAGGATGTTAGTATTAAAGAGTGTATGGAGCACTAAAAACCCCACCTCCAATAGTATGTCCTATAATAAATAAATGTTTCATAACAATAAACAGAGATTAAAAATACAAGATATAATGGTGACCTGTGCTCAGATGGAACTTACAAATAAAATAAAAAGGAAAATAGAAATACCTTCAATAGCCAGTCCCAATAAAAAGCCACATTTTTAACCTTCTTAGGGGTTTTGCTCGGGGTACATTTTTATTCAGGATCCATGTACAGGTTACTTACCTTGTCCCCTGGATCCTGAAATGTCTCCACATTGTGTTTGCGAGCCGCGTGTCCTCCTCTCAAATCACAGTGCTGAGCTCCGTTCCCTGCAAGTGTTGCGACGCACGGAGATGATGCTTGGCGCCAAATTCAAAAAGTTAAAAATACAAAACACATACAGTACACTGTAATTTTACAGATTACTGTACTGTATCAAATAATTATGCATCCTCTTTGTCCCTAGTGGTTTGTCCAGTGCCCTGCATCCAGTTTTATATTATAAATATTGTTCATTCTGCTGGGAAACTAGAGATTGTCCATAGCAACCAAAAAGTGCCTGTTTACATCAAAAGTGCTTTTAGACCAGCTTGAAAACAGCAGTAATAAATTAGAATCACTTACAGAATTGAGTGATGGAGATTTGTGGGGAAATGTATCATCAAACACTGAAAGTAATGACAGCGACAATTCTGCAACTGAGCAAATTTCAGTGTTTTTGATTTGATTACATTAGTGAATAATTTTTATTATTATTATATTATTATTTGTTATAATTATTTATAGTTATTTATTATATTATGATTTCAAACTTTATTATACCTGGGATGTCTACTAGACTCTTGTTTGGACAGATTTAGGTTATTTCTAAGAATTAGGCCGCGTACACACGAGCAGACAAATTTGTTCAAATCGGTCGGGCCGACCGATTTGAACAAATCTGTCTGCTGGGGACATATTGGTTTGATCGTGTACACATGATCAAACCAAAATCCCCGCCGACAGACGGCGCGGTGACGTGGCGGTGACGTTGACGCCGCCACGTCACCGCACCAGGAAGTAAAACACTTCCGCGCATGCGTCGAAACCATTCGGCGCGTGTGCGAAGAAGACATGTCTGCTGGTTAGCGTACTAACCAGCAGACATGTCGGGCGGACGGGTTCCCAGCCGACAGATTTCAAAGCATGCTTTGAAATCTGCCGGGTGGCCAAATCCGTCGGCTCGCCCGTACACACGGTCGAATCTGTCTGCTGGGACGGTCGGGCCGACCGTTTCCAGCAGATAGATTTGATCGTGTGTACGCGGCCTTACAGGTCTACAATGTAAAACGGCAAATTTCCATGCAAAACAATTGTACCGCCAGGGAGGTTAATAATTGCATATTAAAAATAGATGAAGAAATTAAACAAAAATATATAAAAAAAACAGCACTTATTTAAAAGACTAATGATGGTGCCTTAGAGACCTCTATGACTAAGCCATGGATAGGTGAAATACATTAGAGGTGCGTAGTTTGGGAGAAAGATCAGTTAAACCCAGTTTACGTATTAACCACTTGAGACCTGTACTATAGACAAAAGATGCCCACAGCGCGGCTTTGATGTGCTGAGTGGATGTCTTTGGACGTCCTTTTATGTGCATTACCTGCGCGTGTGCCTGGCAGCCGCGATGTCCACCAGGTACCCACGATCGGTGGTGACAGCAGGGACGTGGAGCTCTGTGTGTAAACATAGATCTCCACGTCCTGTCAGGGAGAGAGGAGACCGATCTGTGTCCCTTGTACATAGGGACACAGCATCGTTCACCTTCCCCAGTCAGTCCCCTCCCCCCACACAGTTAGAACACACCCAGGGAATACATTTAACCCCTTCCTCACCCCCTAGTGTTAACCCCTTCCCTGTCAGTCACATTTATACAGTAATTAGTGCATTTTTATAGCACTGATCGCTGTATAAATGTGAATGGTCCCAAAATTGTGTCAAAAGTGTCCGATATGTCCGTCGCAATATCGCAGATCGCCGCCATTACTAGTAAAAAATAAAAAATAAATCATACATATATCCCCTATTTTGTAGGCGCTATAACTTTTGCGCAAACCAATCAATATACGCTTATTGCGATTTTTTTAACAAAAATATGTAGAAGGATACGTATCGGCCTAAACCGAGGAAAACATTTAAAAATAAAAATAAAAATTGGGACATTATTATAACAAAAAGTAAAAAATATTGGGCCGGATTCACGTACCACTTACGCCGACGTATCTCGATATACGCCGCGTAAGTGTCGAGATGCGCCGTCGTAGCTATGTGCCGTACTCACATAACTAAGATACGCCTAAAATCTGGCTTCAGTCCACCGACTGCATGAGGTCACGCTTCATTTTAATATATGACGCCCACTTCCAGCCCACTTCCACCTACTTTGACTTACGTCGGCTTACGCCAAACAACTATACGCTACGCCGGTGCAATGTTGAGCGCATTTTTTTTGTGAATACCATGCTTGACTCTCAACGTTGCGCCGGCGTAGCGTTAAGAAGATACGATGTGCCGATCTACGTGAATCTACCCCATTGTGTTTTTTTTTAATTTTCTGTCTTTTTTTGTTCATAGCTCAAAAAATAAAAATCGCAGAGATGATCAAATACCACCAAAAGAAAGCTCTATTTGTGGGAAAAAAATGATAAAAATATAATTTGGGTACAGTGTTGTATGACCGCGCAATTGTCACTGAAAGCTGAAAATTGGTCTGGGCACGAAGGGGGTTTAAGTGCCCAGTAATTAAGTGGTGAAAAGACCAGGCAGTTTGTTCCTTGTGTGTGGATCGACGTATGTTTCTGTCAGTTATCATTACAGCAGTATCACAAATTAATAGGGATTACAAATTGTTTAATTGTGTTTGCAGAGTAAATCAGAGTAAATCAATGCAATGATTGTCTTTGATTAAAAAAGTGGTATTAAAAGTAGTTAAGGATTTAAACACAGCACAATGTATTTGTTAACAGTAAATGTTTTGTTTCATTTGTATGGCCTTCTGCCTTATTATTTTTATGGGTATTTAATAAACTTCCATAAATATATATATATATATATATACACACTCAGCACAGCTAACATGTAACCAGCAAGCAAAAAACACACAATCAAATTAACATTGTTTGACAATGCATGAAAAACAGAAGTTTCAGTTGCACACAATTGCAAATATATGTGGAAGCCTTGTCAAGGCCTCTCAATGCAGAGGTGTCCCTAATTCTTCTCTTTGACAACGTTCATCATGGAACATACAGTATACATCAATTACTGTAATAAATTAATTGAGGTCAAATGTGTCTGAAGGTAGCCCATTCCTTCTTAAAGGCACAGAGACACATTAGAGGTCCAGCACAGTAGAATGGCAGCTGGAGATCTCTAGTATGTCCCCACTCCAAATCCAGCAAGCTAAACAAAATTGAAAACTGCTTCACACAATTTATAACTAACTTTATAAAGTAAGGTGCATATGGAAGTGCTTTTTAAAGAACATACTAAATACAAAAAAGAGATGCTTTTTGAGTGGAGTTACTTTTCTAAGCATAGCACAGTGACAGACAAAAAAAGTAAACATTTTTAGAGTTAAAAGTTAACACATTTGCTCTATATAAAATTAATACATGTTTTTTTTTATATATTCAGAGTTCAATTTTTTTTTTAACTCAATGCATATCAAATATTAATGATTGAAAAAAAAAAAACATCAAGAAAATACGGAATATTCAAAACAAATGTTGCATTAACAATTTCTAGTAGCAACAGCACTCATAGGGCTAGATTCAGATAGAATCGCCTATCTTTAGGCGGGCGTAGAATATCTCAGATACACTACGCCGCCGTAACTTTGAGCAGCAGGTACGGTAATCAGAAAGAACCTGCGCCTTAGTTACGGCGGCGTAGTGTATCTGGTCCGGCGTAAGCCGGCGTAATTCAAAATAGGAAGGAGGTGGGCATGTAGTATTCAAATGAGCCATGACCCCACGTAAATGACGCGTCTAACGAACGGCGCATGCCCTGTCTGTGGACGTATCCCAGTGCGCATGCACGAAAATCACGTTGGAAATACTCATTGATAACGACGTGATTGTAACTTACGCCCAGCCCCATTCCCGAATGATTTACGCAAACGGCGTGAATGACGGAAAATTTGACGCTGTCCCGACGTCCATACTTAACATTGCCTGCGCCTCATATAGCAGGGGTAACTTTACGCCGGAAAAAGCCTTACGCAAATGACGCAAATAGATACGCCGGTTGCAACTATGTTCGTGAATCGGCGTATCTACCTAATTTGCATATTTGACGTGTAAATCGATGGAAGCGCCACCTAGCGGCCAGCGTAAATATGCAACTTAGATACGACGGCGTAAGAGACTTACGCCGCTCGTATCTTAGCTAAATTCCGGCGTATCTTGTTTTCTGAATACAGAAAAAAGATACGCCGGCGCATCTTAGAAGTTACGCGGCGTATCTCGAGATAAGCCATCGTATTTTCTTTCTGAATCTAGCCTATAGTATTTAATGCTGAATTTCAAATTAATAATGTGTAAATAATGTTACACTCTTGGACAGTCACAGTTAATGCTCAGGCTGACCTCTAGTGATAATTAAAATCTAATACGGCTACTTAGCTCACAATTGTAAAACTTTACCAATATCTGCACTGACCATTGTCCCTTTCTCTTTGCATTAATATATTGTGTCTTTTACCTCTTTCACTACATGATTCCAAATGTTCTTTAAAAGTGTTACTAAAATGTAATATGCTTACTTCTTATATTTAACATATATTTATTTTCTAAAATCCTATTTTTTTATCAGAAAATTACTAAGCAACACATTTTATTATGTGGTTAATGTACAAGTTAATGGTGGAAACTGTCTGACCTGCGTTGGTGGAAAGTAGACCTGCACAGTGTATGACTTCAGCCAAGCTGTTCTAATTGTCCTCAACATCCACACATTTTCAAGAAATGAGCAATCATACTAATAGAACTGTCACTGTCATTTCGATGTGCTCTTGATTGCTCTTTTAATAGTCACATCTAACTGAAGGTGTGTGCCTATTCACAATGAAATAGAAATCTTTTACCATGTAAGCTGTCATAAGCAGGGCCCTCCTAACCCTTTTGTTTTGAATTGTATTGTAACTGTACTATCTCCATTTATGTTGTAAAGTGCTACACAACATATTGGTGCTATACAATTCCTGTATTATAATAAAAAAATAATACACTTACTGCACTGTGAACAAATATTTTTCCAAATAAGAGCACACTTTAGTATTCATTTCTTATTGTACAGTGAAAGACAATTATAATTGGAGTATCTAATCACAGCATTCCCAGTTATATCTATATATTGATTTTATGTGTTGTGCATTCTGAATTCAAGAGGCATGAAAAACAACCAAGTATTATATGCAGTATGCACAATTATTAGCCGCTTACGGACCAGCGGCCGCTTTTATACTGTGGCAGGTTGGCTTTGCTGCATGAACCGTCGTAGCTCTACGTTGGTTGCTTTAACCACTTGATACCCGACCACAGTCATATGACAGCGGGCGGGTAACTGTATTGTCCTGACTGCACGTCATATGACGTGCTGTCATAGAAAGCTGCTAGTGGCGCGCGCACCCGTCGCATCACTGAGAACCCCGTGCGTGTGCCCGGCGGCCGCGATGGCCGCCAGGCACATGTGATTGCCGAGTAACTGAGCTGGGACGTGAAGCTCTGTGTGTAAACACAGAGCTCCACGTCCCCGTCAGGGAGAGAGGAGACCGATTGTGTCCCTTGTACATAAGGACACAATCGGTCACCTCCCCAGTCACCCCCCCTCCCCCCACAGTTAGAACACAAACTAGAAGAAACACTTAACCCCTTCCCCGCCCCCTAGTGGTTAACCCCTTCCCTACCAGTTACATTTATACAGTTATCAATGCATATTTATAGCATTGTTCACTGTATAAATGTAAATGGTCCCAAAAATGTGTCAAAAGTGTCCGATGTGTCCGCTATAATGTCCCAGTCCTGAAAAAAAATCGCAGATCGCCGCCATTCCTAGTAAAAAAAATAAAATAAAAAAATCATAATTATGTCCCCTATTTTGTAGGCAATTTAACTTTTGCGCAAACCAGTCACTATACGGTTATTGCCATTTTATTTTTTACATTTTTTTACCAAAAATATGTAGAAGAATACGTATCGGCCTAAACTGAGATAAAAAATGTTTTTTTTTTTTAAATGGGATATTTATTATAGCAAAAAGCAAAAAATATTGGGCCAGATTCACAGAGCGATTACGCCTGCGCAACAGGAGATGCGCATGCGTAAGTCTAAATGTGCGCGTGTGTTTCGATGCACGGCATCCCCGAAACGAGATACGCAAGAAATCTACTTTTTTTTGTCCAGCGTAATTTCGTTCGACAGCCGCATCCGTCCGCGCAAAACTGCGCTAGACAGACCATTGATTTGCTAGTCAAATATGCTAATGAGGGACTTACGGGGATCCACAAAAGAACGTTGGGGCAGCGCAGGCTACGCAGTGTGCGCAACAGCAAAATGTCCTGTCTAAAATTAGACCATATAAAAGCTGGTCTAAAAAGAGAAAAATCGTCTACATGTCAGATAAAGCAACACTGTTAGTGAGGAGCAGACCAGTCACACGTGTTGCACAACAATCTGTATGCCAACATGCCAGGGGCATCGTCGCGCATAGCTATACTACTGACTTTAGATGAACAAAGAAGGATGAGGGCACGGAGGAGGGCACGGGAGAGGATATACCGCACACGCATAGACCTGTTTGGCATGAGTGATACTGAGGTGTATCGCATCTTCAGATTCACCCCTCATGCCATCATGGAATTAACCACAACCCTGCAGGAGGACATCACCAGCCCAACACAACGCTCACATGCAGTGCAGCCACTGGTCAAGGTCATGGCAACACTCCATGTCCTTGCCAGTGGCTCTTTTCAGCGTACAAGTGGAGTGGTGGCTGGGATGTCACAATCCTCCATGAGCAGATGTGTGCACCAGGTTGTCCCAGCAATCCTCAGACGCATGGCCAACCAAATCATCAAACCCACCACTGAGGACCTGTGGCTGAAGGCAATGACAGATTTCTACAGAATTGCCAGATTCCCACGCACCATCTGGGCCATTGATTGCACACATGTGGCACTCCAGCCCCCCCATGAGACAGAGCACATGTACCGCAATCGGAAGCATTGGCATTATATCAACGTACAGGTGATAGTCGATGCCCAAGGCCTCATATGGCACGTCCGTGCCAAACACCCCGGGTCCAGCCATGACAGCTACATCTACAATCAAAGCCACATCCGAATGGAATTCTATCAGAACGTGTATGGGGCCACCTGGCTGGTTGGTGAGTGACATGGGTGGCAGGCATGACTGTACCCCCCCCCATGATGCACACATCACAAGGGGCACATGCATGACTAACATCCTCCTGTCTTTTCCCTTACAGGTGACTCTGCATATCCACTGGGACCCCATCTCATGACTCCTATCCGGAACCCCCAAACCCCAGGAGAGGAAAGATACAATCAAGCACATGCCCAAACACGTGCAGTGGTGGAGCGCACCTTTGGCCTCCTGAAGTCACGTTTCCGATGCCTGGATAAGTCTGGGGGTACCCTCTTGTATTCCCCAAACATTGTGTGCCATACCATCGGTGCATGTTGCATGCTGCACAACTTCGCAGTAAGAAAGGGCCTGCAGATTGACCTACGTGATGACCTGACCCCTGAACCAGACAATCCCCCCCTAACCGAGGGTCCCCCGTCTTCTGAGGGAAGAGCAGCCAGGAGACAGCTCACATTGGGCATCTTTGCACGTTAAACACACACATTAATCATGGCACAATGAGAATGCATGCATGCACACCACTGTGGTCCCTAGCACAGACACATCACATCCTCATCAAATTGGATTGGCACCAGTCCACCATGCAGGACTTGTGAGCAGCAACGCCACGGCAAGGCTCCAATTATGTCACTGTACATTCATACACCATTCACACGGACCTGGGGATCACTTCTCCCTGGTCCTGGGGAACCCTACTCCACCAAAATTGAGGGTGACAGCCCTTTTTCGGCAGGAATGTCACCCCCACATTCAAACAGCATTCACAACCCAAAAAAAAACATTACCAGCAAAATCAAAAAATTTCCAGCAAAAAAAAAAAAAAGGCCAAAAAAAAAGGGAAAAACAAATTAGTGCCCTTGACGTGAGCCACGCCTGGGGCGCCCCCGGCCACGGCCCCGGCTCCTCAGGGGAGACTCATGGGGGTGGGGGAAAACCGGGGAAGGAGGAGCAGCCCCTGATCTCTGACCACCTGGCGGCCTGCCCTCCAAGGCCACGGCTATTCTGTCCAGGGCACCACCTAGTGTTGCCGTGTTGGCCTGGATAGCCTGGGTGAGGGCCCTCACATCCTGCCCAATGCCTGCTGATGTAGTCTGCAGGTCGTTAAGGCAGTTTGTGAAAGCCCGGGAGTGGCAGTCCAGGTTCCCTAGCGTATCTTTGATGGAGGACAGGCTCTCCTCCATCCGCACCAATGTCTGGCTGACCTGTCCCAGATGGCGGGTCTGGAGGAACTGGTCCCTTCTCAGAGTGGCGGGCAGGAGATCGGCCACCCCCCTGGTCTTCTGGGTCGCCTTCCTGCCTCCAGCTGATGCTTGTGGCCGGGGAGAAGGGGAGGCCCTTGGGAGGGGAGCCATGTTGGGGGAGGAGGGGGGGGCTCCCCCTTAGGGAGGGCTGGCTGCTGCCAGCCAGAGGGGAACGGTCCTTCAACAACAATAGGCCAGTGCCTGACATGGACTCCTCCTCCTCATCAAACTCCTCCTCCTCAACCTCCTCCTCCTCCTCTTCAACCTCCTCCGCGGACTCCGGCCTTGTCGGGGGGGCCTCATTAGGCTGCTGTCCTGGGGATGGTGCGGTCAGGCCAGATGGCCCTGCACCCTCCTGCACATCTGTGGATGACACAAAACATTCACAGGTTGGAGGATCCACACACTTGCCACATATTCCCTTTCACCCCCTCCCCCACACATGCTACACACCTGATATAAAAAAAACGTACCTGCCACCACGGGCTCCGGACTTGAGTCAAAGCCGGGCAGGCCCTCCACTTCATGCCGATGAAAGGTCAGGGCCACCGCACGCTCCTCCGCTGTCAGCCTAACACGGCATGGTGGGCCCCCTCCTGTGGCCCTGGCATGGGCAAGCATTTTGGCCAGCTTCTTTTTGACCAGACGCCGGAGGTCATTAATCTTTTTATCAATCCCAGACCGGTTCCGTGTCTCCCCCTCCTCAGCTGAATTCACCTGGTCAGTGATGATGTCCAAAATCTCTCTCCTCCTGGCCGGGGTGGTGTTGGCACTGTCCGGGCCGTGGAGGAAACGCCCATAATCGCTAATGGCCCGGGCAAGAATTTGTTTCTCCCCCAAAGTGAAATTTAGTTTTCTCTTTCTCTCCGTCATACTCATAAAAAAACTCACTCCCAGTCAACAAAAATCAGTCACAAAAACAAGCACAACCAATCAAGCAAGAACACACACAAAGAGAAAACTAACACCCAAAAAATCACACAAGCACTCAGCAAAAATCAGTCACAAAAACAAACAGCAACAATTAAGCAAGAAAACAAACGAGCAGAAATATATCAAACAAAGAGTCTCTCAAACACTTATCAAAAAACACTTTCAAAGATCTCCTAACAAACACTTGATCACACAGTACACTAATCTGACAAATACAAAACACAACGCAACTAACAACGGGACAAAAGTACTTTGTTAAATGGGAAGGGACAAAGGGATGTACTTTTGCAATGGAAGTGCGTTTGTGTCTGTCTATTTATGCTGTCTGCGTAGTCCTTATTCCATTTCCAATTTCACTGATTGCGCCGTTCCCGAGTTGTGAGCATGCGCAGAGAGGTGCTGACCATGGTCTCCTTCAAGCGCGCATGCGCGAGCCGGCCGGCCCTTCATTTGCATGGGGTCACGGCTCATTTCAATGTAACACGCCCACGTCCTTCCCAATTTGTATTACTCCGCCTTACGCCTCTGAAATAACATTACGCATGCGCAATTTTCTGTGTAAAAGCTACGAGAATAGGGTGATTACGCGGCTACATTGCGCAAGTCTAACGTAAAGGCGGTGCGCTACGCCGGTCCAATAATGCGCAGATGTACCTGAATCTGGCCCATTGTGTCTTTTTTCAAAATTGTCGCTATTTTTTTTTTTATAGCGCAAAAAATAAAAACCGCACAGGCGATTAAATACCACCAAAAGAAAGCTCTATTTGTGGGGGAAAAAAAGGACATCAATTTTGTTTGGGAGCCACGTCGCACGTTGTCAGTGCAATTGTCAATTAAAGCGATGCAGTGCCGGAAACTAAAATTTTGTCTGGGCAGGAAGGGGGAATATGTGCCCAGTAGGCAAGTGGTTAAGCAGGCTAGCAGGCATGTGCGCACCATGGGGGTGCCGATGCTCATGACTGGCGGTCGCGATGACCACTGGCTGCAAGCGATCGTGGGCACGAGAGCCAGAACAGGGAGGTGTGTGTGTAAACACACACCTCCCTGTTCTGTTCTGTTAGGAAAGAAAGATCATGAGTTCCTAACAGCTAGGAACCACAATCTGATTTCTTTAGGTCAGTCCCCTCCCCCTACAGTTAGAAACACATTAGGAAACACAGTTAACCCCTTGATTGTCCCATAGTGTTAACCTCGTCCCTGCCAGCAACATTTTTACAGTAATCAGTGCATTTTTATAGCACTGATCGCTGTATAAATGCCAATGATTCCAAAATTGTGTCAAAAGTGTCGATATACAGTAATGTCGCAGTACCGATAAAAATCACAGATCACTGCCATTACTAGTAAAACAATAATAATACAAATGCTATAAATCTATCCCCTATTTTGTAGATGCTATAACATTGGCGCAAACCAATCAGTATACACTTGTTGCGATTTGGATTACCAAAAATATGTAGAAGAATACATATCGGCCTAAACTGAGAAAAAAATATGTTTTTTTGTGTTTTTAATGGGGCTATTTATTGTAGCAAAAAGTACAAAATATTGTGTTTGTTTCAAAATTGTTGCTCTTTTCCTCTTTTTTTGTTTATAGTGCAAAAAATAAAAATTGCAGAGATAATAAAATACCACAAAAGATAGCTCTATTTGTGGGAAAAAAAGGACGTCAATTTTTTAGGTTACAACATCACACGACCACGCAATTATCAGTTAATGCAACGCAGTGCCGTATCGCAAAAAATGGTCCAGTCATTGGGCAGACGATTCTTCCGGGGCTGAAGTGGTTAAAGCATTAAAAGCAAGAACTTAGGCTGCATTCACACCTAGGCGACAAGATACGCCGCGTACGCGGCTTATCTTGCCGCCTGTAGATGAAACTTTTTTTTTTTTTTTCTTTAACATTGCGGTCTATGAGCGAACGCCAATGTCACCTGAAAAAAAGGGTCCGGGACTTTTTTTCAGGCGACAAGCGTGGAGATGTGAACAGTCTCCATAGACCGCAATGTTATTTCACATCTCGAGCGACAAGAGCATCGGGCGACCGGCGTTTTGTCGCTCAGATGTGAATGGAGCCTTAAAATCAACTCCAGTGACATTTGTGTAATTTGGTTTATTTGCTGTCATTTGACAACTAAGTTGATCAAAGATAAATTGCTTTACATTTTACCAGCAAGATGAAAAATAAATCCAACATTTAATATCAAAATGTATCTGTCTCTGCCTTTCTGTGTATCTATCTTTTTTTAAATTGAATATACAATATACTTAACATGGTAGATGAAGCACATAATGAAAAGATTTTTAACGCTGCAATAAATGTTCTCTTGTTATTATAACATTTGGTTTGGGGTGGATAGTTTAGTTTTTTTTGTTTTGTTTTGTTTGTTTGTTTTAATCAAATAATATCCGTTTTTGTGCAATTGCATCCATTAACAGTAGAGGTATAATGGTTTCAGCACTGAATAAAATAAAAAACATAAACGTTTTTTCTATAGACTCTTATTCCCAAACCTTAAAGTGGTTGTAAACCTCCAATGCAATAAATGAACAAATCATAGCCTTCTATACTATGTACTTGTTTCAATCCACAGTACTAAGTGTAATTTCTGTCGTTACTCTGCTATGTGCATTCTGAGTCACTTCTGACAGATTTTCCTGACACCAAGAGGTAAAAATGTGACAGGGGTGGGAGCTCCAGCACACAGCCTTGTGATTGACAGCCTCAGCAATGTTCCAGTGTGCTGAGTCCCTTCCCTCCTATCAACTCTCAGCTCTCCTCACTGAGCTCTGTAAAGTGTAAATTCTTGTAATATTTGTTTATTGAAGTTTAACAAATTGCATAGATAAATACAAATGAGTACAAATGTGGTAGCAGGAAAAAAAAAGTATGAAGTTACAATAGGTTATTGTAGTTTCAAAGGAGATGGCATATATAACTTAACCTAATTTAAAGTCTAATGTCTTAAGGAACACTTTTATATTTTATTCAATTCAGAAGAGGTTAAAATCAAATATGAGCAAGAGAAAATATAACACAGCCTCAGTTTAAGTATTACCGGTAATTATCAAAAAGTTTAACTTTAGACAAGCGTAGGAATACCATCTATTGTATATCTTAAAACCTATTGAAGCTTAAATTAATAATATAGTGTAACTAAAGTAAGTAGATAAAGGTTCTGCCACCTGAGTCAGACAAGAAGAAAGAATGGGACCACATGCATGATGCCTAAACCAATCGTGCATATAGGAATAAACAAGCGGACAGCAAAATTCCTTGGAACATGTTTATTTGTAGAAAACATAAAACATTTTGGAAATAATTTCGGCCACGGCCTGGTTCATTGGTTTTAATAAATTAACTCCGATAATATACCAACTTGAAAATCACAACTTGTATCACTCAATGAATTCGTTTTCCATCACCAACAACCCCAGCTCAGCCACTGAGACTCAAGCTGATTTATCATTAAGCTCTTAATACTCCCCTCAGACGACCTGCCCACGACCTGTTTATTTGTAGAAAACATAAAACATTTTGGAAATAATTTCGGCCACGGCCTGGTTCATTGGTTTTAATAAATTAACTCCGATAATATACCAACTTGAAAATCACAACTTGTATCACTCAATGAATTCGTTTTCCATCACCAACAACCCCAGCTCAGCCACTGAGACTCAAGCTGATTTATCATTAAGCTCTTAATACTCCCCTCAGACGACCTGCCCACGACCTGTTTATTTGTAGAAAACATAAAACATTTTGGAAATAATTTCGGCCACGGCCTGGTTCATTGGTTTTAATAAATTAACTCCGATAATATACCAACTTGAAAATCACAACTTGTATCACTCAATGAATTCGTTTTCCATCACCAACAACCCCAGCTCAGCCACTGAGACTCAAGCTGATTTATCATTAAGCTCTTAATACTCCCCTCAGACGACCTGCCCACGACCTGTTTATTTGTAGAAAACATAAAACATTTTGGAAATAATTTCGGCCACGGCCTGGTTCATTGGTTTTAATAAATTAACTCCGATAATATACCAACTTGAAAATCACAACTTGTATCACTCAATGAATTTGTTTTCCATCACCAACAACCCCAGCTCAGCCACTGAGACTCAAGCTGATTTATCATTAAGCTCTTAATACTCCCCTCAGACGACCTGCCCGAGGGAGCCCACCACATGAACCGGCCGTGACGGGAAAGAGGGGGGGTAGGGTGGGAAGCTCCTCCTGCTGTGTATATGATCCGGCAGCACCTAGCCCAGTCCCTATTGGACCCTTATATAGGCCAGAACCGGGCTCCAGAACTTTCCACCTGAGCACCTGATCCCAGCTAGCCAATCACAGCCCTGTACTCCTCTGCCTTCAGAACCTCCCTGACTAGTTGCTTTAATTAATCCGCACCTGCCCTTGCTATTAACCCTCTGACCACCTCACAACCCGCCACCTAACCCACCTGGCCTGACCTTAATTAACCTGTCTGCCCATGCCGTGGGCCCATCAGGAAAGGAGAGCCTAAACGGCTACTCTCTTTCTTTCCCAGGGAAAGCATAATTGAGTTGAAAAAAAGAAGGGAATTGTGACATGGGGGAGAAAGAGGAGAGAAGAAAGGGGGGGGGAGTAAAGATCACTGGGGTAATGTGTGATCCCAGTCACACGGTATGTATAAAAAAAATGAGTAATACTTAATATTCCAATCGCACACTTTCCTGGATAAGCTCTCAAAGCATCAACCAGCTGGATACTGGTTCAAGGTTTGCGAGCACACCATGGATCGACAAAAAATAGTGTCCAAATAGGTAATTTATTGCATGATCACAACATAAGAAGAGTGCAACATTTACCTCATCAGCGTCCATCTGTGCCGCCTCATGAGTGCACATCTGTGCCAACTCATCAGTGCTCATCTGTGCCACCTCATCAGTGCCCATCTGTGCCCATATGTGCCACCTCATCAGTGCCCATCTGTGCCACCTCATCAGTGCATATATGTGCCATTAATCAGTGCTCACCTGTGCCATCTCATTAGTGCACACCTGTGCCACCTTATCAGTGCACATATGTGCCATCAATCAGTGCACATCTGTGCAACCTCATCAGTGCATATCTGTGCCATTAATCAGTGCACACCTGTGACACCTCATCAGTGCCCATCTGTGCCACCTCATCAGTGCATATCAGTGCCATTAATCAGTGCACACCTGTGCCACCTTATCAGTGCACACCTGTGCCACCTTATCAGTGCACATATGTGCCATCAATCAGTGCACATCTGTGCCACCTCATCAGTGCACATCTGTGCTCATTAGTGCCGCATCATCAGTGCCTATCAGAGCAGGCTTAGCATACATCTGTGCCGCCTCATCAGTGCAGGCTTATTAGCACACATCTGTGCAAGCTCATCAGTGCCACCTCATTAGTGCCTATCAGTGCAGGCTTAGAACACACCTGTGCAGTCTCATCACCACCAGCAACAATTACCAAAAGATCCTTTTCCGCCGAGGAGGCGTACCAAATATGTTCCACAGCCGACGAGAGCAACAGGGAGCTCTCTTCTTTGTATTCCCTTTCAAATTTGTATTCTGAGTCGGATGTGAATTACGAGCCAGTCCTAAGTAGTGAAACACTGACATACTCAGAGGAGGAAGATATTCTGCCCGCCAAAACAAAGGCATTCTGGTGAGGAGGCAGTGGCATCTACCAGTACCGCATTGGCATCCACCAGCACCGCAGTTCTATCCACCAGCACTGCAGTGCCATCCACTGGCACCGCAGTGCCATCTACCAGCACCGCAGTACCTTGGCAAGAAGGGACAAGCACCAGTGGGATGTCCCAACGGTTTAGGATCCATGCCAGCATTCCCTATGCCCTTCAGAACCCCTTGTGGCTTCCTCCTAATTCAGAAGAAGCTAAAATGCCCCTTTTCACTGCCCAGCCAGAAGTCCAGGTGGACACTGAGAATTTTTCCCCAATTAATTTCTTTGATTGAATTGTTTACGGAGAACATGCTATCATCAATTGGGGCCCAGTGCAACCTGTATGCACAACAAATTATTTTGAATAATCCAGCATCCTAGTATGGACGTCCCTATGAGTGGAGAAACCTAACAGTGGAGGAGTTGGAGTTTTTTTGGGTCTCACTTTCTGTATGGGACTCTTAAAAAAAATGAATTGCGTTCCGATTGGTGAACTCACCCCATCCACCACCTGCCGATATTCTCCACAGTAATGCCCAGAACCAGATAACTCATGATAACGAGGTTCCTTCATTTCAATGATAATACCCAGCTCCCTCCCCGAAATGACCCAAATTATGACAGGCTTTACAAAATTCAGCCACTACTAAATTATTTTTCAAAAATATTCCCCCAGTTGTTTACCCCAGAAGAACACATATGTGTGGAGGAGTCCCTTGTCAAATTTAGCGGCAGGCTAAGTATCAAGCAATTTATCCCCAGTAAAAAATCCCACTATGGGGTGAATGTGTACAAATTATGTGACCGAGCCACAGGGTACATGTATGCCTTCCTAGTGTACGAAGGGAAGCAAACACCATTTGCATTTACCTAATTGCTGCCTAGACTACTTAGGACCAAGCTGGAAAGTTGTTTGGGATCTCATATAACCCCTACTGGAGAAAGGCTACAACTTGTAGGTAGACAACTTCTACACAAGTCTGTCCCTGTTCCACAACCTTCACTAGAAAAAGAACACGCCAGCATGTGGCACTGTAAGAAATAACCGGAAGGGATTTCCTCAAAGGCTTGTCAATATGAAAGAAAAAGTTAACCGCTCAGAGGTCCCAAGGAGCTAAAGCTGAAAGGTAGGATCCAACCCCTGGGTGCAGGCACTGCAATAGTATGCAAAATTGTGTGGAGAAAAACCGGGACGGCCGCACTCCAAAAAATGTTCCTTTTTAATAAAACAGATCACAACATCAACATGTCACAGCAAAAAACAGAAAAGAGCTGACGCGTTTCACACCAAAATGCAGTGCTTATTCATATTTGGTTTTTCTCCACACAATTTTGCTTGTCAATATGAAGGCGAGAAGATGAGAGACGGTGAGTCTGCAAAACAAGGAGATTCTGACAGTGAAGTGGAGGGACAGAGGGGATGTCTACATGCTGTCTTCAATCCACAATAATACTTTTGTGGAAATCCCCAGAAGGAATGGCCCCATCCAAAAGCCAATATGCGTCCATGAATACAATTTGTTTATCGGGGAGTCGACTTCAATGACCAAATGCTGGAACCCTACCTTGCCACAAGACACACATACCATTGGTATAAAAAAGTAGCAATTTTTTTTTTTCATTTGGCCACCCCTTATGCCACTGCCTGCTCTGTAACTGACCATGGCTTGTTATTTAGACTACGCTTCTGCCTGCTGATTCTTTACATACCTCTGCCTTATCTGGAACTGATCCTGCACTTTTTGCCTGCCTCTTGGACTGATTTTGTACCCTGCTACTGGACTAGTGGGATTCAACACAGGGGTCTCACATATGTGAGGGGCTCCAGAATAGTTTTTGAAGATGTTTTTTTCTCATTCCTAGATCAGGGTCTGGAGACTCGGAGGCTATAAAGAGATTTGGGTTGGAGAAGGCACTACCCCTGTCCCCATTCTGTCCTGAACAAGGTCCTATTACTGCCTGCAGCCTGTAGGACTTACTGTCATCATGCCTCTGCCTGTTGCACTGACCACATCACAGTAACCATAACTCTGCCTGCACTGACCCTGGACTGTATATGGACAGTATCCCTGCCTGCTACCTGGACAATTGTGTTTTCTGTCGCTGACCAAGTCCCTGCCTGCTGCCTGGACCAGGGCTATCCTCCTGTGGACAACTGCACTACTAAAACCACAGGTAATCTTTTGTTTACCCTTTGCTCAGCAAAATGTATTTTGGGGTGTAATTATTGGTATGTGCATGCTATGTGTTCCTGAAACACCTGACAGTGTTCCTTGCATGCTGGGCTTCTGTATGTGTCCAGGCTGTGTAAAAGTCTCACACATGTGGCATTGTTATACTCAGGAGGAGTAGCAGAATGTATTTTGGGGTGTAATTGTTGCTATGTAAAAGCTATTTGTTGGAAATATCCACATTTCACAAAACCTTTGGAAAAAAATGAACCGTTCAAAACACTCATTATGCCTCATAGATTATATATTGGGGTGTTAACTTTCCAAAATAGGGTCATTTTGTGGACATTTCCATTGTCCTGGTGTTCCAGGGCCTTCAAAAATGTAATAGGTAGTCAACAAGTTAGATGTGCAATTTATACTCCTAGAACACTTGATGGTGCTCCCTACATGTTGGGCCTTTGTATGTGGACAGGCAGTGAAAAAGTCACACACATGTGGTATTGTCATACTCAGGAGTAGTAGCAAAATGTTTTTTGGGGTGTAATTTGTGATAGGCACGTGCCATGTGAGAGAAATAATCTATTACAATGACAATTTTGTGGGAGAAAAAATTAAAATCTTCATTTTGCAAAGAATTGTGGGAAAAAATTAAAACTTCTAAAAAACTCACCATGCCTCTTACTAAATACGTTGGAATGTCTACTTTCATTTGTGGGGCATTTGTACTTTCCTGGCTTGTTAGGGTCTCAAGAAATGAGATGGCCACCACTACATCACAATTGTGACAATTTTTTTATGATTTGCACCACAGCTTGTAGACTCTATAACTTTCACACAGACCAAATAATATCCGCCAATTTGGGTTATTTTTTACCAAAGTTATGTAACAGTATAAATTGTAGCCAAATTTATAAAGAAAAATTACTAATTTGCTAAATTTTATCACAAAAACAAAGAAAAAATGTTTTTTTTCTCCAAACTTTTCATTTTTGTTTCAAAAGTTTTATTACATTTTCAACAATACAATACCTACAAAATACAGTTACCATACATACATACAACATAAGACATAAATGATCTCAATAATTACTATTACTAATACAAAATGTTACCTCTACCCAATTTGGGCCCAGACCTATACTTCCTATGTTTTCTCGTCAGAGACATAGCCATCTAGGGAGGAATTTTTTTTATTACTATATTATATAAGGGGGAATTAATTTCCCCTAATTGTGAGAATTATCTATCTGAAAAAAAAAAAAAAAGCTTTTAAAGCAAGTTTTAAAAATTTGGTCTGACGGACAACGGTCTGATGGGCCGTACACACCATCAAACTGGTCCGATGAAACTGGTCTGCAGACCAGTTTCATCAGACATGTCTGATCGTGTGTACAGGGCCTAAGAATGAATTAAGCATAGACATTTGCAACTTTTCATAGCAAATAGTAAAAATTGATGTTGAAACAGCTTGGGATTAGGGATGAGCAAGTCAATTTGCTAAACTTGATTTTACAGTGAAAACATCAATTGGCCTTTTATTTTGCTGTGCAACACTGCTAGGGAAAATTAGCAAGTGACATTGCATTATCTATCAGAGCAAAGCAATGTTTGTTTGTTCTGTAGTACATGAAGAGTGATAGCTCGATTTCTACCCTCACTCTCTGGTGGCCATGTGACCTTGTTTAAGGTTCTGGAGGAGAGTCACAAGCTCCCCCCCCCCCCCCCCCCACCTAAATTGGTCAGCCATTCTGAATGCTTTTATAGGGGCCTGGTGAGGATTTTCTTATTTTTCTTGCTTGGGGTCTACATATATATTCATAACAGACTTTTAAAGGTTAACGATCTGCTATAATTTTGGGGCACCTTATTCCATTTTATACCAATGAAGCCAGCCGTGAAATGTCATTACTCACCATATTTTTTCTTCTTACTAAATGTCACTTTTTTAGACGTATGTCATACAGGTGCGCTACTTCACATGTAGGTTTAGGACATTCTCCAAGCATGTTATTTAAAGGAATTGTCTATTTCTAATGTTGCCTCTCAAAGAGTAATCTTTACATTTTCCAAAAATCCCCCTCCTGAATAGTACATACTCTTCCTCTTCTGAATAGGACAGTATCTAAGTGTGTGTATGTGGGGGTTGGGCACTAAATAAAGTTTGCTTAGTTTATTTGTCACTTTACATTTTTGTATTTTTTGTTTTGTTTTGCTGCATGGCTTTAGTGCATTCTGTGCACACAATACAATGCACTGGAACATCACAGATATTCAATAATATCTTTTCAGAACAGAATAGGTATGTTCATGGTGAATTTACCACTTTCCCAGCCACAAACAGCAACCCTAATCATAATGAAAGCCCTATAAACTAAGGTTACATCACTGAATAATGCTAATCTAGAATGACTCGTATTGATGAAAAATTATGATCACGTTTAGAATAATGTCAAACAGATTTAGACAGACTAATTTTAAGACATTTAAATATGAATCAAATTCTTTTTAATAATATAAGCTGTTGGATGCTTTTAAGAGTTATACATTCAGTGTCATGTAATGAAGACAATTAGGTTTACTAAGCAGTCCACTGAAGAAGCATAAAGCTACGATAAATGCATTAGTCAAATTTATTTGTATATTCGATTTGATTTTCTGCCACATTTTCAGCACTTCACTTTTTTACCTCACTGCAATGATCTGAATATTTTTTTCTGAGTTAGAGACTTTGATCAGCCAGGAAATTAGCATTTGCTCATATATAAGTCAGTAAAATACGGAAACTGACATTACTGACCTCTTTCTTGATATAATTTCCTGGATGTCTCAGTTTTCAATAAAATTCTAAATCCCTAACCCAAAGTACGCATGCCACAAGAAAATCAGACACAATTTAGAAGTTGGAACTCATCAAATACATTTCCTATTGCTCTTAGCAATCTAAAGATTGCTTGGGTGTGATCTTGGACTGTGCTCAATATAAAAAAACAATTAGTACAGCAATATCCCCACTGAGCTGTTGTATCTGCTGGTTTCTGCTGAACCGGCTGATTACTGCCAGTATTCAGCCAATGTGTACAAGCCTTTAGTGTAGGACTCAACAGACAGGATGACTCTTAGCACAGGTTGTGAGCTTGGATAAGTGTGCTGTTCTGACAGAACACAGGTTCAAACCAAACTTTGCTTGTTCATGCCTTTTTCCTAACGCTAAACTTTCCACACATTTGGCAGAAGCCAAACACCATATATTAGTGTGCACACAACAAAAAACAAAAATGCCCTTGGGTCTTTTAAAAAGTATAAATTATTTATTTAACAAACATTTAAAAAACAATAATTGATACAGAAAATAAACCACATATTAAATGTCAACATATAAATCAATATTGCATTTTTGTCATAGACCTTTCCATGAGATCTGATTATGTCATACAGATGACTGTCAGTAGTCTCGGATGACTGTGCTAGATCTCGACCCATTTAGCGAGAGGAGTGTCGCTGCTTCGGGAGAAGCACAGATAGGTATGATACCCTATACTTATAAGAAAGATTTAAAAAAAAAATTAATAAACTGTCCGTAAAAATGAATGCATACACTACCACTCATGCCACAAAGCTGATCTCGCCCCCAGGAGCAGTGGAAGGGCGGGGATATGGAACCAGAGGGAAACCACAATACCCAGCTTGCCATACACCAATCACTGTTGGGTTTGTGTGTCTCCCTCACAGGGCGTGAGCTTTCCCAGTTTGGGACATGCGTCTTCTGGTCCAGTTCTGGGTATTGCGGCTTACCACAGGTTCCATCTCCCCACCCTTCCACGGCTCCCAGGGTTGAGGTCAGCTTTGTGGCATGGATGGCAGTGTATGCATTCATTCATACAAACAGTTTATTAAATTTTTTTTAAATATTTCTTATAAGTATAGGGTATCTTACACATTTGTTTATATACTCATTTATACACATTTTTTTATTTTTAAAAAGAGTGATTCATACCAGCTAACGGGCCAGGAGGTTTCCATCATCCGCATGTATTTGTGTTCCTCCTGAAGAAGGTCTATGACAAAAATGCAATATTGATTTTTATCAGGGGTCTCCAAACTGCTGCCCTGGGACCAGATGTGGCCCTTTGCTTGCTTTAATGTGGCCCTTGGGGCATTATTCCATCCAATTTAAATGGGGCATAATTCTTGTTGCGACACCAATGGGGCACTATTCCTCCATCTGACACCATCAATTCTTTCCATTAACACCAACGATGGGGCACTAGTCCTTCCACAGTCACCAAATATATGGTATTATTTACTCCTACTGGAAATTTTTTACTCCCAACGGTCCTAGTCCAGCCCCCCGGAAGTCTGAAGGACCGTAAACTGGCCCCTTTGTTTAGAAAGTTTGGAGACCTCTGATTTATATGTTGACATTTAACATGTGGTTTATTTTCTGTATCTTGTAATTGTTGTTTTTAAATGTTTGTTAAATCAATCATTTATACTTTTTACTTGAGGTGTGCTTTTTAAAGGTCCCAAGGGCATTTTCATTTTTTGTTGTGTGCATACTATTGGGGACTGAGCATCACCTTCACCCATATTGGCCTAGCTCGACTTCATCTTTAAATCATATATTAGTGTTTTTTTTCTACCTCTACTATACATGACAGCTTCAATCTTCCATTGTCAATGTATATCACAATGTCACAATAGGCAAAGTCATAGAGATCTTTGTGGTTAACTTATTGTAGTGAGTTGCCTCAGAGAAGGGTGGTCAGCTTTCTATTATACATATTAATTTGTTATCTAAGGCAGTGGTCATCAACCTTGTCCTCAGGGCCCACTAACAGGCCAGGTTTGCAAGATAACTGAAATACATCACATGTGATATCATTTTCTGCTCATTGATTGCAGTATTCTAGTCTGCATCTCCCCAAGGTAATACATAAAACCTGGCCTGTTAGTGGGCCCTGAGGACAGGGTTGATGATCACTGATCTAAGGCTATTATGATAACACCAACATCTTGCTATTTTTGTAGCATGCCATATTTCCTCCACTGTTGATTACCCATTGAGTGGAATGAAACTAAAAGTATGGAAAGAAGGGCTTTGGAATGTGGAATCATTATATGACTGAAATATTGTTCTTGTGTTGGACATTAGTAGAGCACAGCTGTTTAAGGATGCCTAAGGAGTCAAATGAGACCTGGTGGCAGCCTGCCTATTGTGTACAATAGTGCTGCTAAATGGGAGCCCATGGAGGTGGACAGGATATGTCATACACAGGTTTCAATTTTTTTTTCATAAAGTACAACTTTTTACATATCCAATCAAAAACTGTAAATGCCTTTAGTAATAAACACCTACTGCTTTTTCATGCACCTTTATGCTCATAATTTTACATCATTCCAAAACTATAATTTTGTTCCACAGTCAACCAATTTATTCTTTTTTTAATTTATGTTCTTGTTTTATTTCTAAGGTATTCTGCAAGGCATTCTAGCTACTTATCTAAATGTTGGCAAGACTACTGAAAATCCTTTGTTTGAATTGGTAATTAACTTTAGTGTATCTAGATAAGCAGGTGTTACATTAAAGTGAACTATTCAAGCAGAATCTAGTTTGCAGTTTGACATTAAAATAAATCTATCATTATATCTTTCAGTTCCCCACCTGAACACATTGGGAAGTATGCCAAAATAACTTTGAAAAGGTACTTTTTTCTTTCCTCTAGATGGAAAACTTTCATCATCCTGACTTAATTATCATATCTTATGATCCACATATCTGTACACTGTCACCAATCTAGTACCAGTATTCCATGACATATCTCTCCATTAACCTCTATTGCAAGAAGAACTCATATATTTTATGTGACAAATGCATCACTGATATTGTCAAATATGTTGATTTAAAAAGTATACTTGAGAGCTGGAACATCAATATTTTAGTCACTGCTTCTGGTTACTGTACTTTTGTACCAATATATATATAATACATTGCATAGTCCTTCATCTTTTACATTCATATTCACAACTAACATTTTGTTTTCTTGAGAAGTGATTGATCACTGAATTCAGTTAAACTAAAGTTCAATAGAGTTTACAATGCTTTAAGTGGAGGAGCTTTGATCAAATGAAACAATATGCCAAAATTAGTGGAATTAATCTGTAAGGGGCTCTACTAAATCTGCTAATGGCCAAATCTATTTAATTTCAGAAAACATTACAGAACATTACCAATAATAGAGTAATAATTGGAATTCACAACATTTTATTCCACGCAAAATAGACACAAAGCATTTCAGCTGTGTAATCATGTAAGGAATTGTAACCAACTAATGATGAGCATGAGGCCGCATTCAGTTTAAAATGTTAAGCCAGGTGATAGCCATAAAGAAGGATTGAGAGGGTTACATGCAGACCAAAAAGGAACTCTTAGAGCAGTAGTAAACACTGATTGGTGACTTACAGGTATACCTACAGGTAAGCTTATAATAAAGCTTACCTTTAGGTACAAGGGACATCTCCTAAACGTGCACCGTTTAGGAGATATTCACTGCTTCTGCAGCCAGTGATGTCACCAGTGCATGCACAATGAAGATAGAGCATATTGAGTATGCTGTCCCATCGAGTGATATGTTGTGGCCATGACTGCCATGTTAATCATGATGTTATCACTCCCATGTTCACCAGTGATGTCATCAAGGTCCGGACATTCAAATGGCTGGAGCCCATGAACCTGGAAGGAAGACTGAGTCAACATGGAAGTCCTGTCAGCAGTGACAGTGCGCTGATGGAGGGCTGTGTTTTAAGGTACGTTTTTCAAAATTTTCTAGCATTCAACTCATATTATCACATTATGCTCGTAACTTGCAGGGGAAGATTTTTTTTATGGCCTTTACTACCAATTTAAAGATCTATTTAGATTTTTCTGTTTTAGGGTAACCCATGTGAGTTAACAGTTGTATCACCTGTTAACATACATTGCATTACTGCAGCTAATATAGACTGCCAATGCACATGTGCATCAGAGTTGTGTTATCTTAGTGTGTTTAAATATAAATGACACTGCAACCACAACACATATTGATGCAAATTAATGATTTAGCCTTTAATACATTGACATTGACTTTTTTCTCTTCTATGTTGAAAAAAGAAGGCCAGTTAGTAAAAAGAAAAAAGGACTTACAAGCAGGCTATACAAAAAAACTGAAGTGAAACTAACAAATTAACATGCCAGGTCCACTAAAAGTAAAATTAAAGGGTCCTGTATGATAATCTAAACAAGTGCTAAATACAGCTATTATGTGATGCACACACCTCAAAGTAAACAAAAAACGTAATTTATCTTCCCAGGATGAGCCATATAATTTTTTATTTGTGGCTTACATGCTTTCTCCTCACACTGTGCAGTGCAGAGTTGAAGGGTTTCACCAACATAGGCAGAGCTGTCCATCCAGAAATCAGTGGGCAGGACTAGATATGGCCAGCTGCTGAATGACAAGTTACAGGCTGTGAATAAACAGTTACATTGTTGATAGCTGTGTTAATTTTGTTGACATAAATATTTTCGTCAGCTGCATATTTTCAGTGACAAAAACAAAATGAAAATAAAATTTGTATTAAGTCAATTAATGAAAACTATGACGAAAGTAAATTAAAATGTTCCTCAACAAATGAAAATTGAGCGAAAAAATGAGGGAGGGATGTTGCACTAAAGACAAAAAATAAAGTTACCAAGCAAATCTGTGGTCAGACTTAAAGACTGCTGTTCAATTGCTGCAAAAATCATCCAACTTGAAGGAGCTAGAGCAGTTGTGCAAGGAGAAATGGCCAAAAATCTCAGTGGTAAGATGTGGCAAGCTCATAGAGACTTATCCAAAGCAACTTGGAGTTGTGATAGCCGCAAAAGGTGGCTCTACAAAATATTGATTTTAGGGGGGGTGAATAGTTATGCATGTTGACTTTTTCGTTATTTTGTCCTATTATATCTTCCAAGTTGTGGACATGTTCTGTAAATTAAATGATGCAAATCCTCAAACAATCCATGTTAATTCCAAGTTGTGAGGACACAAAACATTAAAAATGCCAAGAAGGGTGAATGCTTTTGCAAGACATTGTATAAGCGCAATTTTTTTTGGAAAAAATACACTTTTTTTAATAAAAAAAAAGACAACAGTAAAGTTAGCCCATTTTTTTTATATTATGAAAGATAATGTTATGTCAAGTAAATTGATACCCAACATGTCATGCTTCAAACTTTCACCTGCTCGTGGAATGCCGACAAACTTTTACCCTTAAAAATCTGTGTTTAAAAAATTCTACAGGTTGCATGTTTTTAGTTACAGAGCAGGTCTAGGGCTAGAACTATTGCTCTCACTCTACTAATAGCGGCGATATCTCACATGTGTGGTTTGAACACCATTTTCATATGTGGGTGCTACTCACGTATTCGCTCTCTTCTGCACACAAGCTCGTCGGGATGGGCCGTGTTTAAATTTATTGTTTTTTTTCTTATTTATTTTATCTTTTATTACATTTTTTTATGCTGTTCTTTAAAAAAAAAATATTGTGTCACTTTTATTCCTATTACAAGGAATGTAAACATCCCTTGTAATAGAAAAAAAAGCATGACAGAAACTCTTAAATATGAGATCAGGGGTCAAAAAGACCTCCAATCTCATATTTACGCTAAAATATAATAAAAAAAAATACCCTTTAAGAGCTATGGGCGGAAGTGATGTTTTAACATCGCTTCCACCCTGCAATGATATGGAGATGGGTGGGGTCCATCTTCCCCTCACTAGTCTCTATACCCAGCCAGGAGAAGGGTCCAATTGCCTCTGCCACTACCGAAGGCTCTGGTAAGTGGCGGGGGGCACCGGAGAGCAGCAGGAGGGTGCCCCCTCCCGTCGCCAATAAAAGTGCAGAGACCACTTTTATCTGTATCTGAAAGCGGACCGCCCACTGAACAAGAGGATATTTATTTTCAAAGTAGTGATGTATAATGACGGCAGGCGTAAGTGGTTAATCACTTGCTGACCTGCTCATACAGATATACTGCAGCTGGTCGGCTCTCCTGCATGAAATGCCGAACCAGTATGGTGGCTCACGCAGGCACAGTTGTGGGTCAGGCGGACTTGATGTTCGCCGGCGACCCGAGATTGCCTAATACAGAGGCAGAACGAGGAACTGCCTTTGTAAACAAACTAGGCGATTCCCCGTTCTGGCAGGGGGACATGTCAGAGATCTACTGTTCCCGGTGATCTGGAACAGTGATCTCTGTCATGTCCCTGGTAGCCCATCCCCCTCTACAGTTAGAACACACTGAGGGAACATAGTTAACCCCTTGAGTGTCACCTAGTGTTAATACCTTCCCACCTTCCCTGCCAGTGTCACTGGTCCCCAAGAAGTGTCATTTTGGGTCAGATTTTTTCACCGCAATGTCGCAGTCCCGCTAATCACAGATCACCATCATTACTAGTAAAGACAATACAAAAATAAAAATCCCAAAATCTATCCCATAATTTCTAGATGTGATAACTTTTGCTCAAACCAATCAATATATGTCTATTGTGATTTTTTTTACCAAAAATATGTAGAAGAATATATAGCGACTTAAACTGATGAATAAATGTGTTTTTTTTATATATATATTTTGGGATATGTATTATAGCAAAAAGTAAAAAAAAAAACATAAGTAAGCTCTATTTGAGAGAAAAAAAAAAGACGTTCATTTTCTTTGGGTACAGCATCACACAACTGTGCAATTGTCAGTTAAAATAACACAGTGCCATATCGCAAAAAATGGCCTGTTCATTAAGGGGAAAGTGTATTTTTTCCACAAAGACAATAGAAAAAAAACTCTGTGCAAATACCGTGTGACATAAAAAATTGCAACAATTGCCATTTTATTTCGTAGGATCTCTGCTTAAAAACAAAAGTATAAGCTTTGGGGGTTATAAGTAATTTTCTACCAAAAAATACTGATTTAAACAAAAAACTTCAAGTGTAAACTGCATTTTTGTGTATGGTTAATCCAGAAGGTATGCATGTTAGTAACTGTCTATAGGCAGCAGAGTTTTCTTATCTATAATGACTTTTTTTTCTCAGCTACTCTATAGAAATGTAGTACTACCTGTTATATTTTCAAAGACAAAAACACCATAACAAGAATGTTGACCTTTCTCTTATTATCATCAAAGAATGAGAAGATGTGGTCTTTTCTCTAATGATTTTCTGTGTATTTTCTTTGTGACGTTAAATCAATTCTGTTTATATGAGTATGAAAAGTGTTACATTCATAACTGAGTGTTATGGTTTTGGTTTAGTGTATGATAAATGCCCTTTAAAAGCAACAACTTAAAGCTCTGTTTTAAAGTATTATGTGCTACAAAAAAGCACCAGGATTTTTAATTTTAGGTAATAAATGTTTGTTTTGCAAAATTTAGAGGACAAATATATTAGTCATTCTAAACAGAGGCTTACTTATTGACATTTTATTGATGTATGATAAAATAAGTACCCAGTACATTATAAATCTTATCATAAACAAGTTCTGGATTACATATTATATTTCTAAACCTTTTCATATACATCATATTAATGGATTCGTTAATGTAAAGTGTATTGGAAGTGACATATACTGCTAATATTTTGGCATTAATAATGATTAAAGGTATACTTGATACAGGGGCACTGCCATGAAATGCATGTACATATAAAAACATTTTTTTAGAATACCAATCTGCAAATAATGACCTCTCCTTTTTATGTGACATAAAGACATGGAACAAAAAAACATCATCAATTTCTAATACATGCTTTGGGGATGCCTTTAAACTGTATGCAATCTTTTAAAATAATACAACTCTCATGGAAAGCATCAGTGACAATGTATTCTGGTATCACATATTTTGCTTGTGTAACACATTTCTTTAACCACTTGCTATCCATGGACTATAAATGGCCACTTGATCAGTTTATCTGCATTTGGGAGCACAGGATGCCCCCAACAGGCAACCCCTCCCCATCTCATTCACCACAGTTTCCAGGCTCTTCTGTCCATCTAGAAAGTCCAAGGCTGTGGTACATATTTCAAGATTTTCTGGTCTCCTCTGCGACACTAAAATACCCAAGTGTGTATTCCTAACTCAGAATGTACTTTTTTTTGCTTTTAGCCTCATCTAAACCTTGAATTCTCTTTTTTGCCCTGCTACGATGTGACTTCTTGCTAGAGGGAGACTTCATCACTCATTCCTGAGATTGACTGGAGTCTATGAACTATTGGACATTGGGGTCTTGGATATGAAAACATAGAGCAGTGCACATGACTGCAACTGCACTGCTTGTCATCCAAGTCATGAAGGGTGATTCCAAAACTGAAAAGGTCTCAGATAGCCCCTGGGAGTCAGCTGTACACTGTACGTAATGTATAGTGTAAGGCTGTCTCCCAGGGGCTATCTGAGACCTTTTCAGTTTTGGAATCACCCTTCATGACTTGGATGGCAATATAATTCCGTGTCTATGTACATGAACCTATGCTTTGTAGCCCAAAAGTGGATTTTGGTTTTAAAGCTTTAATACCTTATAGCTTGGCTACCTGTCTTATATCTTCCTTGTGTGGCACTGCTTTGCCCCTCTTTAGAAACTACTTAGCAGAGCTAGCTGTCTCTATACTACCCATATGCAGACTACTGGAACAAGTCCATTTGTTGGATGCTATCTTTAAATATTCCTGCTATTGGATATCTACGTATGAGGCCTACTCTACTACAAGACGGTGAGATTCCTTTTCTCTTTTGCTATCTTTGAACCTTGATACATTAACATTTTATTCAATATATCACATCCATTAAACTCCCTTAATATATACTCTCCCCTTTGGAACCTCATGTTTTCCTTACTTGATTTTTCTCAAGTAGCCAATCCTCTATATGCTGATAGTGCTGGTGACCCAGTCCGTTCTCTATCTCCAATGCCCAGAATTTCTAAATACCTTCCAGATTTCTTAAGCCCATCTATTTCCCCCAGGTATCTTTGTATCTCTGTATTAAAGCCTAACCAGGGTTTTGTAAATACTCTTTTTAGTGCACTCTAATAGTCTACTGACCTTGCTTGCTGCAACTTGGCATTGCATTCTTTTGCTGAGTCTGTAATCTATAAAGACCTCTGATCCTTTTCCATCTTGAATTCCCCTAGAGGTTCTCCCACTAGCATGCAAATGTATTCATATTTTTAGCTCTCAACAGAATTACTTTAGAATTTTGAATATTAAACCTCATTTGCCATATAGCTACCCACACCTCCATTTTATTAGGTTCTTCTCGTAATGTTGCTTGTTGTGAAGTTATTGCCCTGCTTAGTTTTCTTATCATCAGCAAACACTGAGATTTAACTATTTATTCCAACCTTTCTTATCAGCAGCAAACACTGACATTTAACTATTTATTCCAACCTTGATACTGTTTATGAACAGCTTAAACAGAATTGGCCCAGGAAAGAGCCCCTATGGTCACAACTCCGGATCATTCAGAAAATATGTCATTTATTACCACCCTCTGAAATTGATCCTGCAACCAGTTTCCGATTCAGATACATACAGTGCCTTGCGAAAGTATTTGGCCCCCTTGAACTTTGCGACCTTTTGCCACATTTCAGGCTTCAAACATAAAGATATAAAACTGTATATTTTTTGTGAAGAATCAACAACAAGGGACACAATCATGAAGTGGAACGAAATTTATTGTATATTTCAAACTTTTTTAACAAATAAAAAACTAAAAAATTGGGCGTGCAAAATTATTTAGCCCCTTTACTTTCAGTGCAGCAAACTCTCTCCAGAAGTTCAGTAAAGATCTCTGAATGATCCAATGTTGACCTAAATGACTAATGATGATAAATAGAATCCACCTGTGTGTAATCAAGACTCCGTATAAATGCACCTGCACTGTGATAGTCTCAGAGGTCCGTTTAAAGCGCAGAGAGCATCATGAAGAACAAGGAACACACCAGGCAGATACTGTTGTGGAGAAGTTTAAAGCTGGATTTGGATACAAAAAGATTTCCCAAGCTATAAACATCCCAAGGAGCACTGTGCAAGCGATAATATTGAAATGGAAGGAGTATCAGACCACTGCAAATCTACGAAGACCTGGCCGTCCCTCTAAACTTTGAGCTCATACAAGGAGAAGACTGATCAGAGATGCAGCGAAGAGGCCCATGATCACTCTGGATGAACTTCAGAGATCTACAGCTGAGGTGGGAGACTCTGTTCATAGGACAACCATCAGTCGTATACTGCACAAATCTGGCCTTTATGAAAGAGTGGCAAGAATAAAGCCATTTCTTAAAGATATCCAAAAAGGTGTTGTTTAAAGTTTTCCATAAGCCACCTGGGAGACACACCAACAATGTGGAAGAAGGTGCTCTGGTCAGATGAAACCAAAATCGAACTTTTTGGCAAAAATGCAAAACGTTATGTTTGGCATAAAAGCAACACAGCTCATCGCCCTGAACACACCATCCCCACTGTCAAACAGGGTGGTGGCAGCATCATGATTTGGGCCTGCTTTTCTTCAGCAGGGACAGGGAAGATGGTTAAAATTGATGGGAAGATGGATGGAGCCAAATACAGGACCATTCTGGAAGAAAACCTAATGGAGTCTGCAAAAGACCTGAGACTGGAACGGAGATTTGTCTTCCAACAAGACAATGATCCAAAACCTAAAGCAAAATCTACAATGGAATGGTTCACAAATAAACATATCCAGGTGTTAGAATGGCCAAGTCAAAGTCCAGACCTGAATCCAATCGAGAATCTGTAGAAAGAACTGAAAACTGCTGTTCACAAACGCTCTCCATCCAACCTCACTGAGCTTGAGCTGTTTTGCAAGGAGGAATGGGCAAAAATTTCAGTCTCTCGATGTGCAAAACTGATAGAGACATACCCCAAGCAACTTACAGTTGTAATCGCAGCAAAAGGTGGCGCTACAAAGTATTAACCACTTAAGACCCGGACCAATACGCTGGTAAATGACCCAAGGTGTTTTTGCGATTCGGCACTGCGTCGCTTTAACAGACAATTGCGCGGTCATGCGACGTGGCTCCCAAACAAAATTTGCGTCCTTTTCTTCCCACAAATAGAGCTTTCTTTTGGTGGTATTTGATCACCTCTGCGATTTTTATTTTTTGCTCTATATACAAAAATAGAGCGACATTTTTGAAAAAAAAACAATTTTTTACTTTTTGTTAAAAAAAAATCAAATAAACTAAATTTTAGTCAAACACTTAGGCCAAAATTTATTTAGCCACATGTCTTTAGTAAAAAAAAAAAAATTGCGATAAAAAAAATAGCTACCTAGCGGGAACAGCGACACTAATACAGCGATCAGAAAAATTATCGCTTAGTGACGCTGGCAATAGGGAGTGAAAGGGTTAACTAGGGCGGTGATCAGGGGGTTAAAACTTTATTAGGGGGGGTGGGGGGGCTATCCTGAACCTAACACTAACTGATTTTACACTGCCTGTCACACTGACACTAAATGCAGTGATTAGATCACTGCATTCAGTGACACTGTGACAGGGGGGTGGGGGGGGCAGATCGCAAGGGGTTAAGTATGCCTATGTGTGTGTATGTCAGTGTAGTGTTGGTGCACACTTACTGTGAGGTGTTTCTCCCATCGCAGCGGTTGGAAATACCGCTGCGATGAGAGATTACATCACTTCCCCCTTCCTGTGTTTACACAGGAGGAGGAAGTGACACAAAGGGGGAGCGCGCGCATTGGCTGGGAGCGATCGCGGGGGGAGGGTAAACACTGACATCCGCCCGCTCGTCCAGGATCGCTCCCGGAGCCAGGGGGACCCCCGCACGCCACGGAGGGGGTCCCGATGGGACCCCCGAACCGCACGAAGGCGGGGACGTAAATTTACTCCCTTGTGCCTGTACGAGCCATGTTGTGGCCGTATATGTGCGTGCGGGGGTCCTTAAGTGGTTAACTTAAGAGGGCTGAATAATTTTGCACGCCCAATTTTTCAGTTTTTTATTTGTTAAAAAAGTTTGAAATATCCAATACATTTCGTTCCACTTCATGATTGTGTCCCATTTGTTGTTGATTCTTCACAAAAAATTACAGTTTTATATCTTTATGTTTGAAGCCTGAAATGTGGCAAAAGGTCGCAAAGTTCAAGGGGGCCAAATATTTTCGCAAGGCACTGTATAAATGATCTTATTAATGGCAAAAGACCTTAATTTGTAAATTAAGCTTTTATTGGATATTGTAACAAATGCCTTAATGACATTACTTCCACAAGCCTTCCTCTATCTAAATTAAAGATCACCTCCTCATAGAATGATAAGAGGTTGGTTTGGCAAGAATGGTTCTTCATAAATTCATGTTTGTCACTACTAATAAAACTATTCTCATAAGCAAATTCTCTTATCATACCATCTTATAGTGTACATACTATTGATGCTAGGCTGGCTGATCTGTAGTTTCCAGGAATATATCACAGTCCCTTTTTTAAATATTGGTACCATGTTTTTTTGCCAATCAGCTGGTTCCATTTCAAACAGTGAGTCATCCTTAAAAATAAGAAATAACAAACTGACTATCATAGAGCTGAACTCTTTGAGAACTCTTGGGTGTAAGCCATCCAGTCCTGGTTATTTTTTCACATTAAAGCGATGTTCCAGCCTGGGAAAAATAAATAAAAGCCGCAGCTACACATACTATAGCTGCTGACTTTTAATATAAGGCCGCTTACAGTACCTGTCCAGAGAGTCCGCAATGTCGGCACCCCAGCCCATTTTCAGATAGGTTCTTGGGTGCTGTCACCGCCATTCCTGGTAAGGGAAACCGTCAGTGAAGACTTTTGGCTTCACAATTGATCCACCACTACACAAGCGTGAAGTGTGCTGCACTTTCTAACTGGCCCGGTGGTAAAGGAAAGAGGTTGAACTTCTGGCTGAAGTGCCCCCTCCCACCTGAAAGGTGCCAAATGTGGCACCTGAGGGGGGGGGGAGAAGATCAGTGGAGCGTCCACTTTTGTTTAGAACTCCGCTTTAGGTTTTTATAGACTTTTTTTAACACTGGTCTCTAACAGCTACAAGGGTGCATTCAATATCAGCTATTAGCATTACTATCCTTTTACTTTTCATTTGTGTGTAAACTATTGGGAAGAATGTATTTAATACAGTAGCCTTTTCCTTGTCACCCACTGACCAACTTCCCCTGATCATCCTTTAAGAGGCCAATATGTTCTGACTCCGTCAGAAACAAGGCATGTTTTATTGTTTTGTTATGGAATAAAAAAGGTGTATTATTTCAGAGTCAATAGCCAGAAATATTGTACAGACTTTAAAGCAGTTGAAGTAGGCTGTGATTTAAAAAATAAAATTAGTATGAAGCTTTTTATCTCCAAAATCTAATTTGTAAGTAATGTATACAATCTACAGGTTTTGGTCCATGTCTATTGACTAAAACTGTGGAGTGAAAAATCTGGTGCAGATATACATTGTAGCCAATAAGCTTCTAACATCAGCTTGTTCAGTTAGGCTTTGACAAAATAAACTGAAAGCTAATTGGTTTCTTTGCAGAGCTGCAACAGAGTTTGCACTCTCCAGTTTTAGTAATCCCAGTGTTTTATATACATTGAGTTTCAGAAAATAGCCTTTTAAAAGTTGTTAGTTAAAATCAATTGAGAACAAAGAAGAGGGATAAGAAGGGCAGGATGAGGGTGAGAACTAGGAAGAGATGATAAAAAAGAAAGAATGATGAATTTAACCAACAAGAAAACAGAAAAACAAGAGCAGTAATCATTTATTTGGTACTATAAAATCCAGATACATATACAGTACAAACAAATTTAGAATCGAGTAACCATTGCACCATGTTTTAGAAAACCTATTATATCTGCTATTCTCCATTGCTAACATTCTTTCCATGGAACATTGAAAGTTCTGATCCTTTACTCCTCTAACAGAAGAAAGGAATTATTTGTTTCCATGTTTCAATTCTTATATTGAGTTTAGCTATGAGCAACAATTAAACAATTATTATTCTGTGTTCGATGAGAAGATGAGCTAGATTAATAAGCAATAGCTTATAGCGTTCAGATCATTTCAGCCGTAAGGGAGAAGATTCCTATTCCAAAAGGATTGGAAAGATTTGCAAAACCTCAGTGTATGTATAATGGAGCCCACTTCACCTCACTGTCTCAAACACACTAGGCGAGTTATGCCCTGTACACACGATCGTTTTGTCTGATGAAAACGAACCGATGGACCGTTTTCATCGGACAAACCAATCGTGTGTGGGCCCCATCAGTTTTTTTCCCATCGGTGAAAAAAAATAGAACCTTTTTTAAATTTTTCGTATGGTTAAAAAACCAATAGAAAAAAACGATCGTCTGTGGGGAAATCCGTCAAAATCCATCCGTCAAAAATCCATGCATCCTCAGAATCAAGTCGACGCATGCTCGGAAGCATTGAACTTCATTTTTCTCTGCACGTCGTTGTGTTTTACGTCACTGTGTTGGACACGATCGGATTTTTAACTGATGGTGTGTAGGCAAGACTGATGAAAGTCAGCTTCATCGGATATCTGATGAAAAAAAACGATCGTGTGTACAGGGCATTAGAGATCTCTATACAGAGACAACCCATGGTTGAAACAATTTGAGGGCTAGAATACACCATTTATTACAGTCTTTCAATGTATTGAAAACTCTTTGCCTGTGTCATTTTACCATTTAACCGCGTCCTGTCCAGCCTATTGTAATATGATGGCTAGGTGGGAGCTCCCTGGATCCAGGATGACATCATATTATGTCCTCCCAGTCAAGCTCTTCCTGCTTGCTCTTGCAGCTGTGCTGTGACATGATATGCCACTTATTGTGTCCGATGGATAGATCATGTGCCGAGTTGGCATAAGCATTATGTGATCGCTGTGACCAATCACAGTGATCACATGGCAGCTGTACACAATTAATTGCTTTCATTTAGAGCCATTCATTATGTACTCCTGTGTTGATCTCTGTTCGGTCACAGTGATCACGTGGTACAGACAGCCAATCACAGTGTACTGTACCATGTCATTGCTTTGGCCAGCTGATCCAATAGTACATAATGACTATTATTGAATGTCATTCATAGGAAGGATTGCATAGCGCAGTGATCATCATTATTATCAGCAATCGTACCTTAAAAAAAATAATTATCACCTTCCCAGAGTAGTATAGTGTAACTATGGTAATACCGCACTGCTCTGTTCACAGTAGGTAACAAAAAGAAATAGAAAAAAATGTGACATACTGTCACCAGTCAGGATCCCTGATCTGGACTGCCACACCAGTCACATGGTGATGCTAAACGACTCTGATAACAGTATATAAAAAAGTGAAAATAAAAAAAACAATTTGTATTTATTTTCTTAATTTTCCAAAAATTTCGCCAGAAAAATTGCACCTTTAAAAAATTCACCATGCCTCTTGCTAAATACCTTAGACTGTCTACTTCCAAAAAAAAGAAGTTATTTTGGGATATCTGTACTGTCCTTGCATTTTAGGGCCTCAAGAAGTGAGATAGGTGGTCAGTACGTCAGGACTGATCAATTTTTATATACAGTATCCCACAAAAATGAGTACACCTCTCACATTTTTGTAAATATTTTATTATATCTTTTCATGTGACAATACTGAAGAATTGACACATTGCTACAATGTGAAGTAGTGAGTGTACATATTGTATAACGGGGGGAAATTTGCTGTCCACTCAAAATAACTCAACCCACCCCTAAGTTAAAATGTCAACATTTTTCCCAAAGTGTCAACATTTTGTGTGGCCACCATTATTTTTCAGCACTGCCTTAACCCTCTTGGGCATGGGTCTTCAAACTACGGCCCTCCAGTTGTTCAGGAACTACAATTCCCATAATGCCTAGTCATGTCTGTGAATGTCAGTGTGTTACAATGCCTCATGGGATGTGTAGTTCTACAACATCTGGAGGGCCGTAGTTTGAGGATCCCTGCTCTTGGGCATGGAGTTCACCATAGCTTCACAGGTTGATAAAAACTATCTGTCTTTACAATCACCTTAGGGCTGGATTTATACTGCTGCAGTGGCTAACACATGTGCCCTAACGTGCATTATCGCACCAAAACAAACCTAGAAGTATGCAGGCACTATTTATTGTAATGCACATCACACATTTTTAGTAACCTACAACACACATTAGTGCATTACCATGTATTGTGGTGTTCTGCAACACATGTGAGCTAGTAAGGCCTGTCAGGGTGCTAATAAAAACTGAATGACACGACAAAGCACCAATGCGCATAACACTCATTACTGTGTGCTACTGCAACCCAACTGTGTGACCGTGGCCTTAGTGAAATTCAGTGGCGGCTGGTGCTCAAAATTTTTGGGGGGGGCACAAACGGAAAAAATAAAAATTGCAGCCTCACTGTGCCCATCACATGCAGCCACTGTGCCATCAAACGCAGCCACTGTGCCATCAATTGTCACCACTGTGCCATGCAACACAGCAACTGTGCCATCAATTGTCACCACTGTGCCATGCCATCAAATGCAGTCACTGTGCCATCAATTGTCACCACTGTGCCATGCCATCAAACACAGCAACTGTGCCATCAATTGTTACCACTGTGCCATGCAACACAGCAACTGTGCCATCAATTGTCACCACTGTGCCATGCCATCAAATGCAGTCACTGTGCCATCAATTGTCACCACTGTGCCATGCCATCAAACAGCAACTGTGCCATCAATTGTCACCACTGTGCCATGCCATCAAACGCAGCCACTGTGCCATCAATTGTCACCACTGTGCCATGCAACACAGCAACTGTGCCATCAATTGTCACCACTGTGCCATGCCACCAAATGCAGCCACTGTGCTATCAATTGTCACCACTGTGCCATGCCATCAAACACAGCAACTGTGCCATCAATTGTCACCACTGTGCCATGCCATCAAATGCAGTCACTGTGCCATCAATTGTCACCACTGTGCCATGCAACACAGCAACTGTGCCATCAATTGTCACCACTGTGCCATGCCATCAAATGCAGTCACTGTGCCATCAATTGTAACCACTGTGCCATTCCATCAAACACAGCAACTGTGCCATCAATTGTCACCACTGTGCCATGCAACACAACAACTGTGCCATCAATTGTCACCACTGTGCCATGCCATCAAACACAGCAACTGTGCCATCAATTGTCACCACTGTGCAATGCCATCAAACACAGCAACTGTGCCATCAATTGTCACCACTGTGCCATGCAACACAGCAACTGTGCCATCAATTGTCACCATTGTGCCATGCCATCAAATGCAGTCACTGTGCCATCAATTGTCACCACTGTGCCATGCCATCAAACAGCAACTGTGCCATCAATTGTCACCACGGTGCCATGCCATCAAACGCAGCCACTGTGCCATCAATTGTCACCACTGTGCCATGCAAAACAGCAACTGTGCCATCAATTGTCACCACTGTGCCATGCCACCAAATGCAGCCACTGTGCCATCAATTGTCACCACTGTGCCATGCCATCAAACAGAGCAACTGTGCCATCAATTGTTACCACTGTGCCATGCAACACAGCAACTGTGCCATCAATTGTCACCACTGTGCCATGCCATCAAATGCAGTCACTGTGCCATCAATTGTCACCACTGTGCCATGCCATCAAACAGCAACTGTGCCATCAATTGTCACCACTGTGCCATGCCATCAAACGCAGCCACTGTGCCATCAATTGTCATCACTGTGCCATGCAACACAGCAACTGTGCCATCAATTGTCACCACTGTGCCATGCCACCAAATGCAGCCACTGTGCTATCAATTGTCACCACTGTGCCATGCCATCAAACACAGCAACTGTGCCATCAATTGTCACCACTGTGCCATGCCATCAAATGCAGTCACTGTGCCATCAATTGTCACCACTGTGCCATGCAACACAGCAACTGTGCCATCAATTGTCACCACTGTGCCATGCCATCAAATGCAGTCACTGTGCCATCAATTGTCACCACTGTGCCATGCCATCAAACACAGCAACTGTGCCATCAATTGTTACCACTGTGCCATGCAACACAGCAACTGTGCCATCAATTGTCACCACTGTGCCATGCCATCAAATGCAGTCACTGTGCCATCAATTGTCACCACTGTGCCATGCCATCAAACAGCAACTGTGCCATCAATTGTCACCACTGTGCCATGCCATCAAACGCAGCCACTGTGCCATCAATTGTCACCACTGTGCCATGCAACACAGCAACTGTGCCATCAATTGTCACCACTGTGCCATGCCACCAAATGCAGCCACTGTGCTATCAATTGTCACCACTGTGCCATGCCATCAAACACAGCAACTGTGCCATCAATTGTCACCACTGTGCCATGCCATCAAATGCAGTCACTGTGCCGTCAATTGTCACCACTGTGCCATGCAACACAGCAACTGTGCCATCAATTGTCACCACTGTGCCATGCCATCAAATGCAGTCACTGTGCCATCAATTGTCACCACTGTGCCATTCCATCAAACACAGCAACTGTGCCATCAATTGTCACCACTGTGCCATGCAACACAACAACTGTGCCATCAATTGTCACCACTGTGCCATGCCATCAAACACAGCAACTGTGCCATCAATTGTCACCACTGTGCAATGCCATCAAACACAGCAACTGTGCCATCAATTGTCACCACTGTGCCATGCAACACAGCAACTGTGCCATCAATTGTCACCATTGTGCCATGCCATCAAATGCAGTCACTGTGCCATCAATTGTCACCACTGTGCCATGCCATCAAACAGCAACTGTGCCATCAATTGTCACCACGGTGCCATGCCATCAAACGCAGCCACTGTGCCATCAATTGTCACCACTGTGCCATGCAAAACAGCAACTGTGCCATCAATTGTCACCACTGTGCCATGCCACCAAATGCAGCCACTGTGCCATCAATTGTCACCACTGTGCCATGCCATCAAACAGAGCAACTGTGCCATCAATTGTTACCACTGTGCCATGCAACACAGCAACTGTGCCATCAATTGTCACCACTGTGCCATGCCATCAAATGCAGTCACTGTGCCATCAATTGTCACCACTGTGCCATGCCATCAAACAGCAACTGTGCCATCAATTGTCACCACTGTGCCATGCCATCAAACGCAGCCACTGTGCCATCAATTGTCATCACTGTGCCATGCAACACAGCAACTGTGCCATCAATTGTCACCACTGTGCCATGCCACCAAATGCAGCCACTGTGCTATCAATTGTCACCACTGTGCCATGCCATCAAACACAGCAACTGTGCCATCAATTGTCACCACTGTGCCATGCCATCAAATGCAGTCACTGTGCCATCAATTGTCACCACTGTGCCATGCAACACAGCAACTGTGCCATCAATTGTCACCACTGTGCCATGCCATCAAATGCAGTCACTGTGCCATCAATTGTCACCACTGTGCCATTCCATCAAACACAGCAACTGTGCCATCAATTGTCACCACTGTGCCATGCAACACAACAACTGTGCCATCAATTGTCACCACTGTGCCATGCCATCAAACACAGCAACTGTGCCATCAATTGTCACCACTGTGCCATGCCATCAAACACAGCAACTGTGCCATCAATTGTCACCACTGTGCCATGCAACACAGCAACTGTGCCATCAATTGTCACCACTGTGCCATGCCATCAAATGCAGTCACTGTGCCATCAATTGTCACCACTGTGCCATGCCATCAAACAGCAACTGTGCCATCAATTGTCACCACGGTGCCATGCCATCAAACGCAGCCACTGTGCCATCAATTGTCACCACTGTGCCATGCAAAACAGCAACTGTGCCATCAATTGTCACCACTGTGCCATGCCACCAAATGCAGCCACTGTGCCATCAATTGTCACCACTGTGCCATGCCATCAAACAAAGCAACTGTGCCATCAATTGTCACCATTGTGCCATGCCATCAAATGCAGTCACTGTGCAATCAATTGTCACCACTGTGCCATGCAACACAGCAACTGTGCCATCAATTGTCACCACTGTGCCATGCCATCAAATGCAGTCACTGTGCCATCAATTGTCACCACTGTGCCATTCCATCAAACACGGCAACTGTGCCATCAATTGCACCACTGTGCCATTCAACACAACAACTGTGCCATCAATTGTCACCACTGTGCCATGCCATCAAACACAGCAACTGTGCCATCAATTGTCACCACTGTGCCATGCCATCAAATGCAGTCACTGTGCCATCAATTGTCACCATTGTGCCATGCCATCAAATGCAGTCACTGTGCCATCAATTGTCACCACTGTGCCATGCCATCAAACAGCAACTGTGCCATCAATTGTCACCACTGTGCCATGCCATCAAATGCAGTCACTGTGCCATTAATTGTCACCACTGTGCCATGCCATCAAACACAGCAACTGTGCCATCAATTGTCACCACTGTGCCATGCAACACAGCAACTGTGCGATCAATTGTCACCACTGTGCCATGCCATCAAATGCAGTCACTGTGTCATCAATTGTCACCACTGTGCCATGCCATCAAACAGCAACTGTGCCATCATTTGTCACCACTGTGCCATGCCATCAAATGCAGCCACTGTGCCATCGATTGTCACCACTGTGCCATGCAACACAGCAACTGTGCCATCAATTGTTACCACTGTGCCATGCCACCAAATGCAGCCACTGTGCCATCAATTGTCACCACTGTGCCATGCCATCAAACACAGCAAGTGTGTCATCAATTGTCACCACTGTGCCATGCCATCAAATGCAGCCACTGTGCCATCAATTGTCATCACTGTGCCATGCACCACAGCAACTGTGCCATCAATAGTCACCATTGTGCCATGCCACCAAATGCAGCCACTGTGCCATCAATTGTCACCACTGTGCCATGCCATCAAACACAGCAACTATGCCATCAAGTGTCACCAATGTGCCATGCAACACAGCAACTGTGCCATCAATTGTCACCACTGTGCCATGCCATCAAACACAGCAACTGTGCCATCAATTGTCACCACAGTGCCATGCCATCAAATGCAGTCACTGTGCCATCAATTTTCACCACTGTGCCATGCCATCAAATGCAGTCACTGTGCCATCAATTGTCACCACTGTACCATGCCATCAAACAGCAACTGTGCCATCAATTGTCACCACTGTGCCATGCCATCAAACGCAGCCACTGTGCCATCAATTGTCACCACTGTGCCATGCAACCCAGCAACTGTGCCATCAATTGTCACCACTGTGCCATACCACCGAATGCAGCAACTGTGCCATCAATTGTCACCACTGTGCCATGCAACACAGCAACTGTGCCATCAATTGTCACCACTGTGCCATGCCATTAAACACAGCAACTGTGCCATCAATTGTCACCACTGTGCCATGCAACACATCAACTGTGCCATCAATTGTCACCACTGTGCCATGCCATTAAACACAGCAACTGTGCCATCAATTGTCACCACTGTGCCATGCCATCAAATGCAGTCACTGTGCCATCAATTGTCACCACTGTGCCATGCCATCAAATGCAGTTACTGTGCCATCAATTGTCACCACTGTGCCATGCCATCAAACAGCAACTGTGCCATCAATTGTCACCACTGTGCCATGCCATCAAATGCAGCCACTGTGCCATCAATTGTCACCACTGTGCCATGCAACCCAGCAACTGTGCCATCAATTGTCACCACTGTGTCATACCACCAAATGCAGTCACTGTGCCATCAATTGTCACCACTGTGCCATGCAACATATCAACTGTGCTATCAATTGTCACCACTGTGCCATGCCATCAAATGCAGTCACTGTGCCATCAATTGTCACCACTGTGCCATGCCATCAAACACAGCAACTGTGCCATCAATTGTCACCACTGTGCCATGCAACACAGTAACTGTGCCAACAATTGTCACCACTGTGCCATGCCATCAAACGCAGCTACTGTGCCATCAATTGTCACCACTGTGCCATGCCATCAAACGCAGTCACTGTGCCATGCCATCAAACGCAGCCACTGTTCCATCAATTGTCACCACTGTGCCATGCCATCAAACACAGCCACTGTGCCCCGCAATTGTTGCCACTGTGCCAATTGTCACCACTGTGCCCTTTATTTGTCACCACTGTGCCCCATGATGCCACTGTGCCCATTGTCACCACTGTGCCCCATGATGCCACTGTGGCCATTGTCACCACTGTGCCCCATGATGCCACTGTGCCCATTGTCACTACTGTGCCCCATGATGCCACTGTGCCAATTGTCACCTCTGTGCCCTTTGTCACCACTGTGCCCCATGATTCCACTGTGCCCATTGTCGCCCCTTTCCCTGTAAAAAGCACTTACCTGAAGCTTCCATGTCCTTCCTCGATGTCTTCTGCTGCCGTGGTGAAGCTTCAGCCAATCAGGTTCCTGATAACCAGAATCTGATTGGCTGAAAAGGCCGCCAGTTTTATGCAAGGAACGCAGGTTGCCTGCGCTCCAAATATAGACATCTGAGAGCCGGAGGGTGGTACTGGAAAAGCCTATCAGAGCCCCTGGCTTTGATAGGCAGTTCCCCTCAGCCAACCAGCTGCCGCTATTCGGGTAACCGGCGACCCATGTCCGGTTATATGAATAGACCAGGCAGCTGGCAACCAACAATAACATACATTCGTGCATTTATGCATGAATGTGTGTTATTTTCGCGAGGGGGTGGCACTGCAGCGCCCTCTATAGACGGCCGCCAGAAATGAGGTTAAAATGTCAAAATGACATTTTAGCCGAATAAAAGTTCTTAAAGGGCCCGTTTTTTTTTTTGTATTTTTATTGTTTGTGTGACTGCAGGAGGGGGCGGCGCCCATGCGTCCCTATGGATGGGCCGCCATTGGTGAAATTACTCTATTCCCTATAGAACAACTGTATTAAATGTGTATGTTAGGTCAAGCTTCATTTCAAAGGTAGCGTATTTCTAAGGTGTAAAATATGGATGCGCTAGTGTTAACTTACAAGTGTAAACGTACAAAATATTAATAGGTGAAAAATATAAATGATCAGGGAGAGACAAACTCCATGTGCTATAGGTCAATGATATAAACATACATCAAATAATAAGTCCAAACCAAGTGCACATTGTGAAAGTTCCAAACAGAAAAAATCTTACAAAGCCTTCCTCCACTGGGAATGCGAGTCCCAAACACTCCAAAGCTGCAATCCGTTGAGCAGACACTCACAGGTGGATGTGTTATGAAAGAAAAAGGAAAAAAAAACCTCATTGCACAAACATCAAGCAAAACGGTCGTACGATCCTAATGTAACAGCAAATACACTCACGAATCCCCGCTTAATGCAAGCATTGAACGCTGCTCAGTGTGTAGTCCTCATCAATCCGATCTGATGAACTCGAATCCGATCGTAATGCTCGTCCCTACGCGTTACGTCACGGTCATGCGACTTATTCATGGGATACCCGTATTTCTAAGGTATGATCTCTTACCAAATACTGAAATTTTTTAAATTCCCATAACAAAATATTCCCTAGAATAAGGGAGATCATGAAAAGGCTGACATGTTTGTTTGTTTGTTTGTTTGTTTGTTTATTTATTTATTATAAAACCAGACTTTTGTATATACATTATTAGAATAACGAGGTAGATATCAAAGGACAAAAACAAACAAATACATTTAAAATCTATCATTTCTGAGCAATTGTTTTCTTTCTACATATAAAAATGTTACTATATTTCTGAAATGTGATTAATAAAATGGAAAACTATTCTTTTCTTTTTTTTATGTACATGGATTTTTTAATATATATATACCCTGGGAAAACCCAGTCCTTATGAACACTGAGGAATGCACACACTAAATTTGGGTTATTATGTATATGCTTTGTTCTGTGTACAGTTCTTATGCGGCGTACACACGACCAGTTTTCGGGTTCTAAAAAATGTTTTTAAGGGTCTAGATTCGAAAAAACTAATTTTTTTTTCAACCCGATCATTAAAGCGGCCTTGCCTACACACGATCGTGAAAAAAAAATGTTCTAGCAAAGCGCGGTGACGTACAACATGTACGACGGCACTATAAAAGGGAAGTTCCATGCACCACCCTTTGGGCTGCTCTAGCTGATTTTGTGTTAGTAAAAGGCGATTCGCGCTTTTCTGTCTGTTACATAACTTGCTTCTGAGCATGCGCAGATTTTTCACGTCTTTAAAGCCCACACACGACCATGTTTTACAACCTGAAAAACGACAATGTTAAAAACTGTGCCCATTTTTTAGAACCCGAAAAATGCTCTGAAGCCCACACACAATCGTTTTAACCTCCCTGGCGGTATGATTCTGTCTGGAATTACGTACCAAAAGCGGTTCAAATTTTTGCATGGAAATTTGGTGATATGTATTATAGGCCTGCAATTCTTAGTAATTACTTACTTAAACCTGACCAAAACAAGACTCTAGTAGACATTCCAGATGTGATAAATAATATAATTGTATTTAATAATGCAAAGAAAAATAAAGAAATTAGTCAAACAAAGAAATTTAATACACATCCTGGGTGTGAAAAAGTTTGAAACATGGAACTAGACAAAGTCAGACGTTGCAATCTGGGCAATAGTACCTGGTTTCTTTTCTGACTTTTTTTCCATTTCAATCCTTCTTGGAACAGCAAACGACGCACATCCTGGTAGGCGATAACTTTTGTGCGGTTGGCGGTACAAAGTCTACAAAATGACAACGTGTCAGGTGCTCTGGATTGCCAACGTCAACAGAGCGTCGTCGGGTCTGTTAGCAGACACTGATGGCGTCGGGTGGTTGATAAAAATCTGCTCAGCCACCTTCCATATAAAGTCACAATGAACAAGAGGTATGTTCGTGTTTGCCTTATAAAGAATATAGGCGTTCCAAAGACATTGTTCAAGGAGATGCCTGAAAATCTTTTTGTAGTATTTTTTCTGTTGTTTGCGCATCGCCGGGTAAAATGTCATTGCCTGATCAGCACGGTCAACACCTCCCATCGTGTGATTGTAGTCGATCACGACTTGTGGCTTCAGCACATCTTTTCCGTGTTTTGTGCGGACCATGGTAGTGGAGGTGCTGTGCACGGTGCTCATGAGACACACGTCCTTTTTGCCTCTCAATCTTATTGCCATCATTTTACCCTTTTGGAAGGCAACCATCTCTCCTTTTTTTAGTATTTTCTTGCCAAACGTAGATGGCATGTCACGCCGGTTTGGCCTCACGGTACCATACTCATCCGTTTTGTTGAGGAGCAGAACCTCATAAAGCTCCGGTGACGTAAAAAAATTGTCTGTTGTCACCCAATATCCCTGGTTCAATAATGGGTCCAGCAGTGAAAGGACAGACGATGTGGCCATCCCATAGCGGTTGTACCTGGGATTGAACTTGGTACCTTTCCCAGTGTAAATTACCGCATTCCAGATATATCCGGTGGAAGATTCACATAGCATATAAAATTTTATGCCAAAGCGCGCTCTTTTGGACGCAATAAATTGGATCCAGCTCAGGCGTCCCTTGTAGGCCATCAGACTTTCATCCACAGTGACATCCCTTTCTGGCATGTAGGTCCGCTGGAAGTTGGCGACAATCATCTGGCACACCTCCCAGATTTGTTTTAGCTTGGGCGCAGGTGCGTGACCTCATCAAACTCTTCGTTGTTGGCGAAGTGTACGTTTTTCATAATGAGTGAAAAGCGATATTCGGACATCACAGTCCCAAAAAATGGCTTGGCCAGCATCTTGTTGGTGGTCCAGTACCATTTCTGGAGCGGTTTGCCCACCACCCCCTGAAGGATGATGAGTCCTAGAAACTTCCAGAAGTCCTCTTTAGTGACAGGTTCCCATTTTCTGGATCTGGAAAATCTGGCACGCAGAGTAGCAGATTGCTGATCGTGGTATCGATTGGTCTCTGTCACAATTTTTTAAATTACCTCCTCAGAAAGAAAAAGTTTCAGGTACGCCAGAGGGTTGTCCCTCTCCACATCAACCTTCATCCCAGGAGATCCAGTGAATCGGAACCTCGGGGCGCTGCCTGGTCTGCATCGCTGTCTATAGAGGGGGGTCAATACAGGCTCTGCAGAGATACAGATGATCGTGAATGGGGTCCTGTGGAGACCTCCAAGAATGATCATTTATCTATTCCCTCTGTAGCGATGGTCAGTGCAATCACTCAGGTGCTCCAGTGACAGGTGTTCCAGCACAAGAGGAGCAATGGTGATTCAGATTTTGAAAATTTAGTGAAGCCAAATGGTATAGAAAAAAGAGAGACTTCCAATAGTGCAGACGTTAAAAAATGTATTGTAAAATGCACAAATAGAAGCTAAAAAAACTCTCTATAAAGAGTTGTAAACAATTTCCTTGCAAGGATGTATAAAAAAGAAGCTCCATTTGTGTCAGTACACGGGGAGCCGTTTTGCGCATGCGCAGTGTAAAAAAACAAGACGCCCAAAGCGCGAAACAGCAAGCCGTGTCCAGGATCCAGTCCAGGATATCAATGGTGGGTAGGCACTGCAGGAACTGTGGCAGTTCATCTTTGGTGAGCAAAATAACCTGTCGTCATCCTTGGTCACCGACAAGTGAAAAGGGAAAAGGGAAACCCCATCTGTAAGTCAGCTTTGCATCCTTCAGAGCCTCAAGTAGTGGCTTAAGGGCCCGGTGTTGCAGCAGGGTGCATCTAGAAAGGTCCCGGAAAAAGGATAGCTCCGCACCATAAAAGTCTACGTGGCAGATACTTCTGACATGAGACATTATGCTGTCCTTCAGGGAATACTTGTGTAGCTTGCAGGTGATGTCCCGTGGCTTATCTGGGTCATCCGAAGGTGGACGGGGGGCCCTATGAGCTCAGTCTATCTCTATATGATCATGTGCAGCACAGCCAAGAACCTGTTTAAAAAGACCTTGCAGGGAGGGAACTATGTCCCTGGGACCGGTAGCTTCAGGCATGCCTCTGATGTGGATGTTAACTCTGCGACTTCTGTTCTCAAAGTCATCCATCTGATCAATTAAGGAGTTAATCCCGCGGTCCTGTGTCTTACAGCGTTCACGGAGAGCTTGCAGGGCAGGTGTGACTACTTCCCATTGTGCCTCAAAATCCTCCACTCTGTCCCTAATGTGTGCTGTATCAGCCTGCAGTGCCTCAATGTCCTGCCTAAAGGCCTTCTCAACCCTGTTGGCAAACTGTTCCAGATCAGCTTTAGTGGGGAGGGCAAGGATATGGGCCCTTAAATCTGCATTCCCCATTACATCCCCCATCGTTGTGGGGGGTATGGAGCTGGCAGAGCTAGCAGGTGAGGCGGGAGGAGGGAGCGAGGTAGAAGGTAGCTGTGGAGAGGGGATAATGGAGGCTGCACGTGCGGCTTGGTATTTACCAGATCCAGGGAGTCAGACCAGTTCTGAGAGGTCCGCTGGGGCTGCTGAGACATCCGCCATCTGGATGGCATAGTTTGGATCTGAAATCCCTCCAGTAAAGCTGTTGTGGGTGCGGTGATTGCGGAGGGTTCATGGAGCTTCTCCAACACACGTCCTCACACGTTCAAGCGTGGAGACTGAATTCAAGCTGTCGACTCTGTGCAGGGACAGTGGCTCAACCACAGGAGAGGAGAAGAAGACCCAGCTGTAGGGAACACGTAATGCCTAATGAGTAGGGTGTTCCAAGATTGCAATCAGGTTGTATGTTTACAAAGTCTACACTTACTAGGTTTAATATATGGAAGCGCCTACGGGGCCAGCCAAGGACCAAAAGTCTGTCAGATCACCCACAGTGCTGAGACACATCTGATCAGCTACTATTATAATGTGTAAGGAAACAAAAAAGAAAAAAAGGGAACACTGTCAGTATATAGGCATGAAAACAAATCATGCCACATTGATTCCAATTAATCATCATTCAATTAGAGAAAGACAAGAGCATAAAGGATAAGGTAAACCACATGCTAAAGCAGCCAAGATGAACAAAACTGACAGCTTAATAATCAAAATAAATAAATGATTACCTAAGAAACAGAGAAGTCTGGAAGGGCTGTCCCCGTATGTCAGTGCTGCAGAATAGGTGAATTTTGCTGGCTCCTTAAATCCCCCCTCCCGCACGCCCGAGCGTCTGACGTCATCGGCATGCGCGGACACGAAGCATCCGTGCGTGTGCGCCAGTGTTGCCTGAGACCCGTCGCCTACATCCCCCAGAGTCCTCGGCAGCTGTGTGAAGTCAGCTGGTAAAAAATAGTAGGCGGTGTATATGCCGCCAACCAAACGTATCTCCGGGACAGTGAGTCAAAGAAAACCCCCCCCAAAAAGGGAGGGGAAACCCAACAACAACAAAAGGGGGAAGGAGGAAACATATGAGAACAGGCAAGGATGGAAATTATTGGCGATTAGACATGCACATGGACAGTGGTTTGGCAATCATAAATGAAGCCCTTGGGTGTCCATATACCCAAGGGATAAAATAAGGAGGGGAAAGAAAGAAGGGAACCCAGGGATAAAACCCAGGGTTCCAGGAATCGTAGCCCCTGAAAGACGTGAGGATTATTTATTACATCTTCTTTTCCCTCCTGATCCAGGGTTTTCCCAGTGATCGGTGTGTTTTTTTTATATATTTTTCCTCTTGTCTGGTTCAGTACTGGGACCTCGATGTATTTAGATCTGCTTTGTGGCCACTAGGGGTGCTACACGGCTCGGCCATATGGACACCCAAGGGCTTCATTTATGATTGCCCAACCACTGTCCATGTAAATGTCTAATCGCCAATGATTTCCATCCTTGCCTGTTCCCATATGTTTCCTCCTTCCCCTTTTGTTGCTGTAGGGTTTCCCCTCCCTTTTTGGGCGGGTTTTCTTTGACGCACTGTCCCGGAGATGCATTTGGTTGGCGGCATATACGCCGCCTACTATTTTGTACCAGCTGACTTCACACAGCTGCCGAGGACTCTGGGGGATGTAGGCGCCGGTGATGTGTCATATTCGGCTCCCTCATCACAGACTGCTCCGGAAGTGCTGCGGCGGCCAACTGCGCATGCGCGATGCGTTCCAAACGCATCTGCGATGCGTTCCAAACCATTTACGACACTGCACACCAGCGAAGCCATCATTCAGAGCGACGTGGACATGGAGGTAAGTGGCCAGGAGGCTCCGCTCGCTCGGCCTCCTGGCTCTTTTTTTAACATCCTCCAATCCACGGGGATGTTAAGGAAAGAGCCTGGATGCCGAACGAGGTTTCGCTGGTGTGCACTGCCGTAAACGCATTGGAACGCATCGCAGATGTGTTTGGAACGCATCGCGCATGCGCAAGTTGGCCGCCCAGCACTTCTGGAGCAGTCTGTGATGGGGAGCGGAGTATGACAATACACCGGGTCTCAGGCAACACTGGCGCATGCGCACGGATGCTTTGTGTCTGCGCACGCCCGATGACGTCAGATGCTCGGGCGTGCGGGAGGGGGGATTTAAGGAGCCTGCAAGATTCACCTATTCTGCGGCACTGACATACGGGGACAGGCCTTCCAGACTTTTCTGTTTCTTAGGTAATCATTTATTTATTTATTTTGATGATTAGGCTGCCAGTTTTGTTCATCTTGGCTGCTTTAGCATGTGGTTTCCCTTAGCCTTTATGCTCGTGTCTTTCTCTAATTGAATGATGATTCAATGTAATCAATGTGGCATGATTTGTTTTCATGCCTATATATTGACAGTGTTCCCTTTTATTCTTTTTTCTTTCCTTATACATTATAAAAGTAGCTGATCAGATGTGTCTCAGCACTGTGGGTGATCTGACAGACTTTTGGTCCTTGGCTGCCCCCGTAGGCGCTTCCATATATTAAACCTAGTAAGTGTAGACTTTGTAAACATACAACCTGATTGCAATCTTGGAACACCCTACTCATTAGGCCAGGGGTGTCCAAACTTTTTTCAAAGAGGGCCAGATTTGATGAAGTAAACATGTGTGAGGGCGGACCATTTTACCTGACATTCTTTGAACCATAAAAATTCGGTCTAAGTGTGTTAATCCGAGCACCAATACACTGCCCAACAAGAATTCTCTTGCTATTGTGGCTGTGTGTGAGTAAAGAGATGAGCGTGGGCGTGTTATTTGGATATACCGTATTTATTGGCATATAACACACACCTTCACTTTAAGAGCGAAGTTTCGGGATTTTTTATTTTATTTTAAATAAAGAACTGTGAAGTAAAATAAGGGTCAGTGCCCATCTGCAGCCTCACAGGTGCCCATCTGCAGATCCACCATTGCCATGAATGTAGCCTCACCATTGCTAGGAATGCACCCCCCACCATTGCCAAGAATGCACCCACCATTGCCAGGAATTACACCAACGAGTGCCTAAAATTATCTACAGGAGAATCTCCTGTTTGCACGGTGGCCTCTAGAAAGTCCCACCTCCTTTGATGACAGAACAGTCATCCAATGGAGTATCACTTCCTATTACAGAGGCCTGCGATAAACGGCGCTCGTTCCGCCTCCTCCCTGTCCTTCGATGCATATACATCTTTGTAGCCCTCGACGCTGGGAGATCATTGGGGGCCACAAAACATATATATGTCCAAACAACCAGGCGGGCCATTCAAAACCAGAACGCGGGCCACGATTGGCCCCCGGGCCGGACTTTGGACATGCCTGCATTAGGCATTATGTGTTCCCTACAGTTGGTTCTCCTTCTCCTCTCCTGTGGTTGAGCCGCTTAATTCAATTTGGCTGTAGACTACACTGATGTCCCAAGTTACTGGCAGGATCAAAGAGAGATTTTTCTCCTCCACATCCTGGGCACCAGGTCAGCATGTCCTCCCTAATGAAAGCAAATACATTTGATTTAAATAATTGTTCATATTGTAACCAATGTGATTTTGTCTTATATGTAACATGTGTTTTTCTATTATTGTTAGAGCTGGCTATTTTTTGGTCTTAACCTCACCCCTGAGGAAGCCTGTTAATAGGCGAAATATATTGGGCACCACCATCTTGGTTGCGACCATCTTTATCGACTAGCTACTCTTCTCTACTGGGATCTCCAGCGACCCGGAAATCGCATGTTTATTATAATATATATGGTTTTAAATTATTTTGTCATGTGATGTATCATTCCCTCATGATGATTCTTTTAATAAATTATTAAAATTAATTGTTATAAGTTGAACTTATTCTATATAGCACCGTTATAGTCCCATCATTGTCCATTTTTTTACCTAGTATTATAAGGGATGGGGTGCGTTATTTATAATTTAAGCTAATTGGATCTTGTCCACCTTTTTTGATATAGCAGGATGTGTTTTGGGTATAATTGTAAGTACAGTATGTTCATGACTTATGTGAGAATTAACTTGTTAAAATTAAAACTTTGTGAAAGAAAAACACATTTTATTTAATTTTGTTAATTTTCAAAAAAAATTGACAAAAAAATTACAATGTCAAAAAACCCACCACCGCCTCTTACTAAATAAATGTTTCTGTCTACTTCCCAAAAAATGGACATTTGTGGTGTAATTGTACTGTGCTGGCATTTTAAGGCCTCAAGAAATGAGGCAGTCAGTATATGAGAATTGATTAATTTTCAAATATATACTGTATACCATAGTTGGTAGACTCTATAAATTTCACACACATTAAATAAGATACACTGATTTGGGTATATTAACCCAATGTAGAATGTAGCGGAGTACAATATTAAACTCCACGATCTCCGCTGGTAACCAGGGTAAATCCACAGTCAGCATTGAAAAGTAAGGCAATGTCCCAAATCTCCCTCAGTAACCGGACAACACACAGCTCTGAGAGTCAACTCACTTTTTATTCACAGGCTTCCATATTTATATAATTCCCCATGCAAGGGGTTTCCAAACAGTCAAATATATTTAACAGGGGTAATACAGGGAGGACCAGATGGGGAACTTAACATTTTGGATAATTCTCCCATCAGGCATTGCTGCACGAGGGAAAAGTCGGTTGATAGCTGGGGTCTGGGGTTATGTGTTGTGGGAGTTCAGTTTAAAACTGCCGAACACCGATTGGGCAACATAAAACAAAGTACTTGAATGCTAGTGGCTTACGGCTGCCAGCATACTAATTACTATGCCCACATAAGACCCAGCAGAATACATAGCATATAATACAGACAACCTTTTGACATGTAACGTCCAGCGTTCTAGAAGTGGCTGGGTTTGCCACATAGAATAATATATGTTAGCCTATATTTATGAAGAAAATTTATTTATTTGCAAAATTTTACATCAGAAACGGACAAAAACGATTTTCTTTTAACATTTTTGGTATTTGTTCACTTATATGTAAAAAAAAAAAAAACATGTGATGATTAAATACCACCAAAAGCTCTGTTGTCTGTATCTATTGCATGACTGAGTAATTGTAATTTAAAGTATGATAGTGTTGAAAGCTAAAACAATGGCCTGGACTGGAGGGAGTTAGATGTGTCCAGACTTGAAGTGGTTAATACAACACTAAAAATATCTCAACGGTACTGAATGACAAACCTGTGATTCAGATTTAACGAATGCATGAATTAGTGTTTCTTGTCTATCTCTTTTCACTCCAACATATTAATATTGATTAGCAGCTACTACTAATCATTGGTTATAGTTTGCCCTCTCCTTCCACATCTCTGCTCTCATGCATCTTGCCTCATTCATTGCTTCTCTTCTAGTATGCATAAGCTGAACGGTAATTATTCCAGCTTCAGTACATGTAATGTATTCAAAATGATTCAAGAATGAAAAATCTGAGCTTTAATGATAATCAACCATGCAACAAAAAGTAATTGATGCCAATTATATGTTGGCTGGTACATGACTTGATAACTTGATCCTGTATATTACATTATCAAAAAAATATTATCAGATTTGAAAATTTGAAATATGTCATATAGCATTGTTTTTCATACTATTTAATGATTTGTACAGTACTTATCCTTAAAGTGATTGTAAAGAATCACCTTGTAAAACAACCCATTCAGTTTAGAAATAAAATAGAAATTGAAGTCAAAACATTTTTGTATAGGTATAAAAAAATATTATAAATACCCTTCATCTCTTTTCTATAAGTGATCACATTCCCTTAGCGGCATAAGAGCTGGGGGAGGAGAAGCAGCAGTACACTGTGCTTCCGAGTGAATGGCTGTGCAGTGGGGGAGGGGGAAGGGATGTCAGGACAGGTCTGATCATTGAAGCAGAGTACACTGAGTTCCCAGTACCGCTAGAGAACTGACCACAATGTGCTCTCCTGCTTAGTGTGGTCAGTTTTTAATAGGAAACCAAAGGGACTGGCAGGAACACCATGGATTTCACATAAAGGAAGCAATAGAAAGAGATTTGGTTTCTCATACAAGTACATGGTACAGCAGGCACGTATCAGGAATGTGAAATGTTGGGGTAACAAATGCTTTAAGTATAGTGGACTTTTTCCATTGGATTTTCTGATCGTGTGTAGCCCCATCAGTGTTTTTTCATTGGAAATTCCGATGAATTACATCAGAGTTTAGATATACTGTAGAACATGTTTTATATTTTTCCGATTGGAATTCCGATGTGATTTGGCCGGGTAAAAGCCCGATCATGAGTACGCGGCATAAGACTTGCTTGAAATCTCTGAATTCTGAATTTAGGAGTGAAACTCATCTAAGTCTATGTGGGCAAAAACTATAGTAATAAATTCTGCCCATTTGCAAAGCTAATTGGCAAGCTAAAAATGGTCATGGGGACCATCGGGGCACTTAACAAACAAAACTAAAACTAAAGGGACTTTTTTAATGGAACCATGAGGGAACCTTAATTAATTTAAGGTACATGCTTTAGATACCCTGATGAAGTAATGCATAAGGTGAAGCTGGATGACATCATCACACTGTTCCAGGAAGTGACCAGAGGGCAGGGAGAAAATCATACAGAATGTTTGACAATACCTGAACAGTTTTATGTGGGTCAAAAATAGGATTTTTTTTAACAGCTTACCTGTAAAATCTTATTCTTGGAAGTACATCACGGGACACAGAGCACCATAATCATCACTATGTGGGTTATATGCCACCTTCGGGTGATTGGACACTGGCATAATCAAACCAGGAAGTCCTCCTCTATATAACCCCTCCCATAGAGAGAGTACCTCAGTTTTTGTTGCAAAGCGATATATGTACATATCCCAAAAGAGAGGGGGGGACCTCTGTGTCCCATGATGTACTTCCAAGAAAATGATTTTACAGGTAAGCTGTTCTAAAAATCCTATTTTCTTGATCGTACATCACAGGACACAGAGCACCATAGTCATTACTATGTGGGATGTCCCAAAGCAATTCCACCTGAGGGGAGGGAGACACATAATAAAGCAGACCGCCCTCGGACATGAGGACCTAGACTGCTGCTGGCAGTACACTGTGCCCAAAGGCGGCGGCCTCTTGCTGACCTACATCCAGCTGGTAGAATCTAGTGCCGACCACCAAGTTGGCCTTGTAAACCTGAGCCATGGAGGCTTGGTGATGCACTGCCGAAGAAGCACTAACTGCCCTGGTAGAGTGTGCTCTAGGTTGAAAAGGTGGAATCTTTCCTTTTAAATCATAAGCCTGAATAATAACCTGACAAATCCACCTAGAAATAGTCGATTTTGACGCTGCCTGCCCCATCATGGGGCCTTTTGGCAGCACAAACAAAATGTCCATCTTCTGTATCTGAGCAGTTGCTTTCAGATAGACCTTAACCACTCTCACTACATCGAGAGAGTGTAATAATTGTTCTCCTGCAGAACGAGGTTCTGGAAAAAACTAACGTAAGGAAATTTGGTTCATATGAAAACTAGATACTACCTTAGGCAGAAAGGACGGGTGACGATTCAATACCACCTTATCCTTATGAATAAGTATGGCTCATTACAAGAGAAAGCTGCCAACTCTGAAACTCTTTTTGCGGAAGTTACCGCAACCACAAATGCCAACTCTCTTGTCACAAGGATCAAAGACACATGGCACATCGGCTCAAATGGGTGTCCTTGTAAAGCCGACAAGACTAGATTCAAATCCAATGGGCACAAGGGTGACTTAATTGGCGGATTTATACGCCTGGATTGTATAAAAGCCCGGACTAAAAAATGTGAAGCAAGTGGCTTTTGGAAAAATACTGACAAGGTCGAGACCTGACCCTTGATAGAACTCAAGGCTAGCTTTATTTCTACCTCCAACTGTAGGAAGGCAAGAATTCTAGCAATGACAAACCACCAAGGATTCCATCCTTTAGTTTGACACCAAGAAATATAGGCCTTCCAGACCCTATAATAAATGGTCCTGGAAGCCGGCCTCCTTGCACTAATCAGGGTAGCTAACACTGAACCTGAAAAGCGCCTGATTCTTCAGAACGTGGGCTTCAATAGCCTCTTTGATTCTACAAAGAAGTCGTGATAGCAGCTGAACTGGGGGCGGAACGCATAAATCAGTGAAAACTGATCCCACGGGGTCACTAACGAATCTGTCCGTACACATACGGATCCCAAGTGGATCCCTTGTCATTGACGGAACATTGTCCAACTTTCTGTTGAACCTGGATGCTAATAGAACTATAGCCGGGGTACCCCATCTTTGGCATATGGCCAGAATTTTTTTTCGGGATGTAGAGCCTTTACTCCTGGGAATATTTGTTGATGACTCAAGAAATCCATCTGCCAATTCTCCACCACTGGAATAAAAACTGCAGATAGGCAAGGTACCTGCTTCTCTGCCCAGGCCAGAAAATGATTTACCTCCTTCTGGGCTGCACGGCTTCCGGTTGCCCCCTTTTTGATTGATATAGGCCACTGCCGTGGTATTGTCTAATTGTATCCTGACCTCACAACCTGAACGTCCAGGCCGTTAGAGCTGGACATGCCGCCCGAACGTCTAGGATGTTGATGGGCAAGGTCTTTTTGGACTCTGACCACTTCTCTTGGACAGTGGATTCTTCCAGGACTGTGCCCTAGCCCAAGAGCCTGGCATCCATTGTTCTTACCTTCTAGGTACCTGGCATGAAGGATTTCCCTTCTACAAATTTTTGGTTGTAAACACCAATTGAGACTCTTAGTACCCCTTGGGGCCAGACACATTGGGTAACCCAAGGTTTGGGACTCTTTATTCCAGGCAGACAGAATACTGTAAGGCCCGTTTTTATCGGTTAACCGATGAAGCTGACTGAGGGTCTAATGTGCCTACACACCATCGGTTAAAAAACTGATCGTGTTAGAACACTGTGACGTTTACGTGTTTTAACACAACGACGTGCTGAAAAAAAACGAAGTTCAATGCTTCCAAGGATGCGTCGACTTGATTCTGAGCATGCGCGGCCTTTTAACAAATGCTTTTGCATACTAACGATCGGTTTTGACCCATAGGTCAGGCGTCCATCGGTCAAATTTTAAAGCAAGTTCTCTTTTTTTGCCTGAAGGATAACTGACCGATGGGGCCCACACACGATCGGTTTGGACCAATGAAACGGTCCATCAGTCCATTTTCATTGGTTTTGACCGATCGCGTGTATGCGGCCTAACAGTCTTGAATGAAACTGGGCATAGGGAACCACTTCAAATGAAGCCATCGTCTTCCCTAGCAATCTCAAGCAAAGGCGAATAGAAGGACCCTTCCTTGCCATGACCACCTGGACCAGCTCTCTAATAGCGTTTACTTTTGTCTGAGGCAAAAACACCTTCTTTGGGCTGTCTATAACCAGACCTAAACACTCCAGCCTCCTTACCGGACACAACAAATTTATTTTCTTTTTTTTAACAGTAATATTATCTGTACATATGTATAGGTTTAGACTGGATGTAATACAATAAGTGATCTTTAGTTATATATTTGATAAGTTTATGCAAATTATATAACACTGTATTTGTGATATTAAAACATGTTGTTTTTTGCTTTTTGTATAATTAGCCTACAATCTTTAATGTGTCTGTTTTTGCTATTGTTATCCTCATTCCATAGGAGTGACTACATATAGCTCTCATCATTTGGAGATGGCCATGTTTGTTATTCTTCTTTTCTGTTGTACACAGGGATCAGCTTCTGTATTGATTTTTGGGTCCCCTTTCACCTGCACAGCCAGGCAACACACACTTTCCTCAGGCACTCCACAATCAATGAGCCAGTCCTTAAAGGGGTTATAAAGGTTATTTTATTTTTATTTTCTAAATAGGTTCCTTTAAGCTAGTACATTGTTGGTTCACTTACCTTTTTCTTCCATTTCCCTTCTAAATGTTTTTTTCTTTGTCTGAATTCCGCACTTCCTGTTTCTCCTCAGTAAATTTGCCATGATCATCTGAGTGGTGGTTAGTCAGACAGAACAGCTTACTGAATAGCTTACTGAGGAGGAACAGGAAGTGAGAAATTCAGACAAAGAAAACAAAGAAAAAAAAACATTTAGAAGGGAAATCGAAGGAAAAGGTAATTGAACCAAAAATGCACTAGCTTAAAGGAACCTATTTAGAAAATAAAAAAAAACTAACCTTTACAACCCCTTTAAGCTTGTTTTTGTTTGTTTATTTTGTTTTTGTTTAGGGGTTATAACTTAGATGGGGATAGGAGGTTATGGGATGCCCAGAACTTGATCACTGAAGAACTTGGGGACAACTTTAACACTCACAGACCTCCGGAATACTTGCCCACTCTGGCTAGTCAAAAGTCACAAACTATATGGAGGTACTTCAACTTTCCCTGGTGAAAATGCTAGCACACCTGGCTCACTTCTGGAAATAAAAATCTTGGAAAATGAACCATTGCCATGGACAGACCACCATGCAATTAAATTCATTATTTCCATAATTCCCCCCGCAACAAAAACATCTAGACCAGTGACAACACACTGGACTAGATGTCAGAAGAAGCTCCACTCGGAACTCTTCAAAACCACATTAAGGAAAAAAATAAAAACAACTCAGCCGCATCAAACGGCTGTAGAAACACTGGATGCCATAAATTCAGCCCTGCTACAGTCAGCCGACTTAGTAGCGCCGAAACGTAAAAGTCGCATCCGGAAAAACAACTGCAGCTGGTTTAACAACCAGCTGTCGTCACTAAAGCAAGAACGCAGAAGGGCGGGAGCCGCCTGGAAAAGAAGCTCTTCAGAGGTACACCTCTCCATCTACAAAGCAACAACAAGAAAATACCACAAAGAAATTTTCCAAGCCAAGATAAATTATTTTTCTGAGGCTATCAATAGCGCCCTAAACCGCCCACGCGAACTCTTCAAGATGGTCACTCAGACCATGAAACCAGGATGTCTTGAAGCCCCCAATTCAGACTCACAAGAATTTTGCAATGAATTATCGGATTACTTCATTAATAAAATCGAGGCAATCCGTGAAAGCATTCAGCAAAACAATTCCCCTCTCAGCCCCCCCCCCCCGCAGTTTCTCACACAACACCAACAGTAATTCACCTCTATCAGGTAAGTTCACCCTGGAACCCATCTCCATCGATGCCACTAAAAATATCATTGCTACTTTGCGTAATGGCACAGCGCCAAATGATATTATCCCTACAAAACTGCTAAAGGAATGCGTTGACATCCTGGCTCCTCCCATCACGCAGCTTATCAACCAGTCTTTCAAGGAGGGCATAGTGCCCTCACAGTTGAAAGAAGGTATAATCCAACCTATCCTGAAGAAACCCTCCCTTGACCCCAAGGATCCACTCCACCACCGTCCCATAACAGGCCTCAATGTACTCTCAAAGGTAATGGAAAAAGTAGTGGTACAACAGCTGCAACAGCATCTGGATACCCACAAGCTACTTGACCCATTTCAATCGGGTTTCCGTCCCTGACACGGGACTGAAACTGCGCTGCTCAAAATATGGGACGATGCTCTCGAGGCCGCAGACGAAGAAGAATCTTGTCTTCTGGTTCTGTTGGACCTAAGTGCAGCTTTCGACACTGTAGACCACAAACTTTTATTGACACGGCTAGCTGAAGTAGCCAGAGTCGCAGAAGGCGATTTATCTTGGTTCTCCTTTTTTTTTTAAAACCGATCGCAAACAGTGAAGTTAGGACCTTTTACATCTGAGAAACGCACAGTGTCGTGCAGAGTCCCTCAAGGATCGCCTCTGTCACCGGTGCTGTTTAACATCTATCTTCGCCCTCTTTTTGAGATTATTAGCATCCAAAAGCTGCTTTACCACTCATATGCAGACGACATGCAACTGTATTTCCGCATCGGCAACAAAAAGGATCACCACCTCAATCTAGAGACATGCCTCTCTTTAATAGAGGACTGGATGACAAAGAGTTATCTTAAACTCAATGGAGCGAAAACAGAACTTCTCCTGTTTAACGCCAAGCATAGGAATCAACCTGCAACAGCATGGACACCCCCGCCCATTTTGGGCAAAATCATCTACCCTAGCGCCAAAGTCAAAAGTCTAGGGGTCATTTTTGACTCCTATATGACAATGGACGCGCAAATAGGGTCAGTTGTCAGCGGATCCCACCATCTGCTGCGCCTACTACGCAGACTTACTCCTTTCATCCCCAAAGAAGATTTAGCGGTCGTGGTGGGAGCAATTGTTAACTCCAGACTGGACTATGCAAATGCCCTCTACCTCGGACTCCCCAAGTACCAAATCGCTCGTCTGCAAGTCGTTCAGAATACGGCCGCCAGACTTGTGACTGGGAAAAAACCCTGGGAATCCATCTCACCCTCACTGAGAGCCCTTCACTGGCTGCCAGTTAAAGACAGAATTGCTTTTAAAGCACTCTGTCTTACGCATAGATGTGTCCATGGGAATGCCCCCCATTATTTATGCGAAAAATAAAAGCCCACAATCCCAATCGCGCTTTGCGATCCACCAATCAAAACCTGCTCCAGATTCCGAAAGCCAACTACAAGTCCAAAGGAGAAAGAAGATTCGCGATCCAAGGTCCCAGATTATGGAACGCTTTTACCAACCAGCATTCGGTTGGAGGAGGATCACTTAGCATTCAGGAGAAAGATCAAGACTCATCTCTTTTGATATCAAAGGAGACAGGAACAACAAGCGCCCAGAGGCGATTTAGTTTGCATGTGCCGCGCTATATAAGTTATCATTCATTCATTCATTCACTTCTGAATAATCCCCAAGCAAGGGTTAACAGTTCTCTACCCCTTAGTAGGCTAGCTAAAGTTTTCCCTGGGCATCACACTTCCTTGTATGCTATGGGGGCTGGTCAATGCAGAGGTTTACTCACTCAGTCATTTTTGTCCTGATGCATAACTGGTGATTTATGGCTGAGCCTTCTGCTGGTCAGGTCCCCCATCATCCGATCCGTTCTGGCTGGGGGTTAGTCAGCATGATCGCCCCCTCCCTTCGGACTACATCGCTGCGGGGAGACGCTGTTTTCACAGCATCTCCCCACAGGTATGTAAATTATTAACTTCTGTTGTAGAACATATATTTGAGCAGTTGGTGGGGAACAATATGCTAGAGTATATTCTAGAAAATAATATCATACGCAATAGTTTGCATATATTTATGCAAAACAATTGTCTTACATAGCAATGCTTTCTTTGTATGAGTATTAACCACTTCAATACCCGCCCATCGTCATATGACGTCCACAGATGGGATCTCCCATCCTGGGTGGACGTCATATGACATCCTGAGCTTTGCTGGGGGATATCTGAATGATGCCTGCATCATTCAGATATCCATCTCTTCAGCCGGCGATCCTACGCACCATAATAATGATCATAGCGGAGGTTTCGCCGCTTGATCGTTCTTATGGGCAGCGGGAGTGGAAAAATCCACTCCCGCCACCATCCGGTGCTTCTCCGGGCTCTCCTGTGCCATCGGGGGGGCCCGGAGAAGGAATCGTCCGGCGCTTGCAAGAAGCATAGAGATGACCGTCGGAGGACCCGGACGCGATCTGATGACGTCACGCCCGGGTCCCCGTAAGTAAACAAAGCCACGATTGTGGCTAGTGAGCAACACCGATCATGAGATCAGTGAATTTTTTTTCACCAATCTCATGCTTCTCAGCCTGGAGGAGAGATGTGGGGTCTTATTGACCCGCATCTCTCCATAAAGAGGACCTCTCACACACATTTCCTATTACAAGGGATGTTTACATTCCTTGTAATAGGAATAAAAGTGATAAAAAAAAAAAAAAAGAAAAAACAAGTAAAAAAAACAATAACAAAAAAAAATGTAACCGCCCCTGTTCCCGGTAGCTCGCGCGCAGAAGCGAACACACGCATAAGTCCCGCCAGCATATGTAAACGCTGTTTAAACCACATATGTGAGGTGGCGCCATTTCAAAGCGTTGCCTATGGAGATTTTTAAGTACCAAAGTTTGGCGCCATTCCTTGAGTGTGCGCAATTTTAAAGCGTGACATGTTAGGTATCTATTTACTCGGTGTAACATAATCTTTCATATTTAAAAAAAAAATTGGGCTAACTTTACTGTTTTGTTATTTTTGTAGTTCATGAAAAAAAAAGCGTTTGAAAAATGATTGCACAAATACCGTGCAAGATAAAACGTTGCAATGACCGTTGTTTTATTCCCTAGGGTGTCTGCTAAAAAAAAACATATATAATGTTTGGGGGTTCTGCGTAATTTTCTAGCAAAAGAATGATGATTTGTACATGTAGGAGAGAAGTGCCAGAATAGGCCCGGTAATGAGGTGTGTATAAAAGCCCGGTATTGAAGTGGTTTAACTATTGCGGAGAGAAGGATCTCACAGAGGTTAACATGTTAAAGTAAGTTAAAAATGTCTCTGTATATTTAAATATGCATATTTCATACAAAAATACATGTCGAGACTATTTTTATTCAGAAACTTCATGTTAAAAGGTGACAACTGTCTCCAAGTTGTACTACCACATTGTTACCCTGTGTCCCTTGTGGAGGCTACAAACCATCAAGCAGATTCACGTGCAGGCAGTGCACTGTTGACAACTATCAGCAAGCAAGTCTAGAGCAATGATGTATGGCTAATGCTGGGGAGAGTGCAAGTAGATAGAAAGTAGTTGCAAATAATGTAGACGATTAGCAGCACACCGATATAAGAGACAGAAAAAAAGATTAAGAAAACAACTTTTTTTCTTATCTAAGTCTGATTTTTGTGTCCCCTTTGCCTTCAACGGCGCCTCTTCTAATTATGGAAACCAGTGATCCAGCACTGCAGTCTGTGCCAATGCCAGCCCAGGGCAAATATAAGAACACTAAAAACAGTTCTGTATTTGTTTGAAAATAATTAAATGCATTTTATATATAGCTGGTAAGTTTGGCTTGATATGAGCATTCTGTTATCTTCACCCCAACATAATGTATCCCAAACTAGAAAGGAACTAACCAGACTATTCATTATGCACATGTGCTGACAGAAAATATGCTGATAAGAGGAGAGAGCAGAATGTGAAGAAGTAGTAGGCACTGCTGCATTTCTTGACTTCCATATTTTCAGGCATATAAGACGACTAAAATGTTGGTTTTGGGATATACTCACTGTATATGATGACCCCCTACCCCCCCTCACTGTGCCATTGCATACCTCACTGTGCCATTGCATGCCTCACTGTGCCATTGCATGCCTCACTGTGCCATTGCATACCTCACTGTGCCATTGCATACCTCACTGTGCCATTGCATACCTCACTTCGACGATCTCCATACCTTATCCCAGGCAGAGTCAGTCAGACTGCGGGTGTCCATTGTTCAAATGCCGCGCCTCCTCCTCATCCTGTTCTGTGATAGGCGGAACACTCAGTTTCCTAGCAGAGCCTGTGTTCAGTGTTCCGCCTATCGGAGAGAACGTCCGTGATAGGTGGAACACTGAACACATGCTTTGCTGGGAAACTAAGTGTTCCGCCTATCATGGAATAGCACAAGGTGGAGGCGTGGCTTTTGAACAATTGACGCGTGCAGTCAGACTGACTCTGCATCCGCCGCATAAGATGACCCCAGATTTTGGAGGCATATTTTTCTGTTCAAATATTTTATTAGTAACAAGGAGTACAGAGTAAAATGATGTACATTTCTACATAAGATAACAGAGGAGGTACAACAATATAGTCCAAACAATGTAAATGCAGACATATCAACAATATCGGCTGTGTACATCTAGTTCGCGAACAGGTACTACAGACCGAAGGAAATCAAAGCAGTGGAACCAACTAGGAACATGGTAATTATAGATACTTGGAACCAAAAAAATAAAAATAAAAAAAATAAAGACAGTGGTTCCGAAACAGGTGTTGTATAAGGCGGAAAGTCTTACTCTGTAGGTACAAAAATAAGAAGCCATAAACTAAATAGGGGCAGTGAATTACACTGCCATACACATGAATTCAAATAAAGCATTTTAACATAGGGACAAAGGAGTCCCAAAAGGAGCAGAGGACAGAGAAAAAGGGAGGTAAGAGCAAGAAGCAGGTAGTAGAGAAGGGAGGACGGACAGTGGAGAGGGAGACAGAGAGGGTTGTCGGCGCGGCCATGGAGCCTCCCGGAGAGTCGCAATGCCATATTGTGGGAGTATCATAATGTTCACGGGGTAGGTAAGGAGACATCAAGACCAGGGGGGAGAAAGTGTTCCACCGATGGGGACCAGATTTTGTCATGTTGAGAGACTCGATCTAAAACAATTGCTTCAGTCTTACTATGTATCATTGCTTGAGTCACTCTGTGAGTTACTTCGGCTATGTGGAGTCTAGAAGTCTTCCAGGCCTTGGCTATGGTTTGTTTAGCAGCCGTATTTAATTGAAGAAGGAGACGGACTTGGGCTCTAGTATAGTCACCTTTGACATGATTCAGTAAGGCCAGTGATGGGTCAGGGGGAAGGGTATCACATAACAGAGTGGAAGCCATCTGAAATATTACTGACCAGAATTGCTGTACCAGAGGACATGACCACCAGATATGCTTGTGAGTACCCCTCTCCCCGCAGCCCTGGAAACACAACGGGGAGTAAGAGGGTAAAAATGTAGTTATCCTAGTCGGAACCAGGTACCACCGCATGAGCACTTTATAATTAGCCTCCAGAGCTATCACATTTTGGGTGGAAGTTTTGGTGTAGGCCCATATACTCTCCCAGTCCTCTGGCTCCAACGTCACTTGTAAGTCTTTAAACCACTGTGCAGCATATAGAGGGAGTTCAGAAGGTGGGGCGGTGAGGTGGTTATAAATTTGCGAGATAACACCAGGGGCATGTGGGTCCGAATGACATATCTTTTCATAAAATTACATCCTGTCGAATGGGGGGCTAGCACCCGTTACTGTTCGAGCGAAATGCGCTATTTGGAGGTAGCGGAAGTATTCAGTGGGGGGCAAGTCAGCCTGGGTCTGGAGTTCCTGAAAGGTTTTAAAGGCAGTTTTGGTCACTATATCACATATCCGAAGTAGACCTGCCCAAGACCAATACCGAAAAGATTCCGGTTCAGTGAAAGCAGGATAAAAAAGTGGGTGGCCAAAGAACGAAAGTAGAGGGGTATGGGTGGAAACCAATTGAAAAGGGGCTCGTAGGGTGTCCCATATCTGGAGTGAGTGCCGCGTAATCGGGTTCGTAACAGGGGTGCGGACCGATGGAGGCAACCACAATAAATTATGAATCAGTAGAGGGTAAATATCTATTGCTTCCAGGCTAACCCATATAGGGATCTCCGTAGATGTGTGAAATAAGGTGATCTGGGCGAGCTGAGAGGCCTGGTAGTAGCGGAGAAAGTTGGGAATCCCAAGTCCACCACTAAGTCTATTACGGAGAAGAACAGATCTGGCTACTCTGGGTTTAGTGGATCCCCATATGTATTTAAACACTCGAGACTGGACAATCCGGTGAAAGTAGGACAGAACCATCACCGGTAGAACTCTATAAAGGTACAACAGCTTAGGGAGCAACAACATTTTGACAGCAGCCACCCGACCTAGCCACGAAACACATAATGGTTTCCAAGAGTCTAATAAAGATGATAACTGGGATAACATGGGGAGATAATTGGACCGAAAGAGAGAAGCAGGGTCACCAGTAAGCTTTATACCTAGATACGGTAAAGAAGCAGAAGACCAAGAGAAGGGGACATTTTCTTGAAGAGAGGTCACCTCGCTAGTAGGCAGAGACACATTGAGGGCTCGTGACTTAGATTGATTGACTTCTAGGCCAGAGATTTTGGCAAATTTATCAAGGATTTGTATCAAAATTGGAAGGGTTAAGCGGGGGGATGTTACAAATAGGAGTGCATCATCTGCAAATAGGCAAATCTTGTGAGCAGTGGAAGCAATTTCCAGTCCCTTGACATCAGGGTTAGACCTTATTAGGGCAGCTAAAGGTTCTATCGCCAGAGCGAAGAGCAAGGGGGACAGGGGGCAACCCTGTCTAGTGCCCCTACCGATCTGGAAATTATCAGAACGAAACCCAGAGTATTTGACATAAGCCTGTGGATGACTGTAGAGGGAGCTCACCCATTGCAAGAAGTGTGGGCCAAAACCCCATCGAGTTAGTATAAAATTTAGGTAGGGCCATGAGACAGTATCAAACGCTTTCCTGATATCAAGGGACAGCAGATGCATGGGGATTTTGCGACTTCTAGCAATGTGTCGCAGTAGAACAACCCGGCGAATATTATCACTAGCCTGGCGGCGGGGAATGAAACCCACCTGGTCTTTGTGTATCAAACCACCTATAATAGGATTAAGGCGCAAGGCCATAACCTTAGCCAAAATTTTAATATCTAGATTAAGCAAAGAAGTGGGTCTGAAGTTGGACCAGAGTGTATTGTCTGAATTGGGTTTGGGTATCATGGCTATAATAGCCGTCAATGTGTCCTGACCAAACGAGTGTTGCCGCAGTAAAGCATTAAAAGATTTCGATAGGAGCGGGGCTAAGGTGACAGCAAACTTCTTATAGTAATTACTTGATAGTCCATCCGGGCCTGGTCTTTTGTGAGGTTTGAGTGTTTTTATAGCGGCGAGGACCTCCTCAACCGTGATGGGTTTTTCCATAAGTTCGCGATTGGAGGCAGATAGGGAGGGCAAGGTGACATCCCGAAGTAAAGTTTCAGCTGCATCAGGGGAGAAAGAGGGTTGGGCTTTATATAAATCCTCCAACTTTCGGCGGAATATATCCAAAACTTTAACAGGATTGCTGGTAGGGACATGTGTCCGATCCGGGCGACGAAGACGTAGTGCCAGAAAGGTGTCGGGTTTGTTAGCTTTAGTGTAGATAGTGTGGGCGGATCTTCGTATAGCCTTGTCTGCTGATTCAGCCAGCAACAGGTCCAATTCCACTTTAGCTTTTTCCATAGCCAATTTATGAGATTCTGAGGGGGAGGACTGAAACCGAAGAAAACATTGATGGAAATCATGTTCCCGCTCAGTTAACTGGATCCTCCTCTCACGGTTCAAGTGAGTAGATACAGAGATACATGTACCCCTGATCACCGGTTTATGCGCCTCCCATAGAAGCACAGGCGAAATCTCAGGAGTGGAATTATACTTGAGATAATCCGCAAGGGCAATTTGGATATCTTGGCAATAGGATTGATTAGCGAGGTGGGCTTCGTTCATACACCAGGAACGATCTTTTGAGCGTGGGATCAAGGAAGATACCGAGGTAAGTACTGCACAGTGGTCTGACCAAGTAATAGGTTGGATAGTAGAACCAAGTAATATAGGGGAGGACGCAACCGAAACAAAAATATGGTCAATTCTGGAGAAAGATTTGTGAGGGTAAGAATAAAATGTATAATTTTTTCTCGTTGGATTACATTCCCGCCAGGAGTCGAGTAAAGAGGCTTGTTGAAGAAGCTTCCGAAAGCGCAGAGAAGGGGAGTAGTGGTCAGGGGCATAAGGGGACTTATCTAAATGAGGCTGTAAAACTAAATTCGAATCACCACATAAGAATAGAGTGCCCTTGCAATGGAAGCGTATGACCTGAAGCAAATGTGAAAGAAAGGGGATCGGGTTAGTATTCGGGGCATAATAGGAAACAAGAGTAGTTTCCACTTCTTGTAGCAGACCCACCAAAATAATGTAGCGGCCCTCAGGGTCCTTTATTTCCGAGGTCACTGTGAAAGGTATGGAGTAATGTATGGCGAGTAGGACACCTCGGTGTTTTGTGGTAGCTGAAGCCGTAAATACCTGGGGGTATTTGGGGCTAAAATATTTAGGGGTCGTGCGTTGAGAGAAGTGGGTTTCTTGAAGGGCCACTATATCCGCCTTCAATGAGGCAAATGTGTGGAATGCTTTCACTCTTTTATTAGTGGAATTCAGTCCCTTAACATTCAGGGAGAGAACATTTAAGGGGGCCATTTAGGAGTAAAGGGAAAAGCATTACAAGATAATCCCGGGGCTCCGCGACCACGCCGACAAGGAAGAGGAGGAAGAAGAAGAGTAGAGAAGCAAAGGAAGGGAAGAGAAAAAAAGGAAGAGGAGGATTCGTAGGGCGAAGAAAAAGACATCGGATGGGATAGGGATCCAATCCTAACGCCCGACCAAATAGTGCACCAAACACCGGCCAGCCAGCTAGCACAGGTATGGGTACACTGTAGAAGGGGGAGCAATGACAACTCCCCGCCACAAATGGGAGATATTAAAGGTACTTATTACATAGTCGTGGAAGAAAAACAGTTAGCTGTGTATTAGAGTTGAGCACAAAGTTAAAAAAAAAAAAAGGGGGGGGGGGGAACAAAAGACAAAAGGAAAAGTGAATGAATCAGACCAATTGCATATATGGACACCAATAAAAATGATCATACCATCGCACAATGGAGGAGAGACAATCAGGGTACAACATTTGGTATTAGGCCACCAATCAGTGTAAAGGAGTAAGACCAAGGGGGAGACAAGGAAAGGGAAAGGAGTATGGGGGGAAGAAAGGAAGAGGGGGTGTTTGATCAAGGGAACAGGGGGGAGAATGAAGGGAGGAGGAGAAGGAGCTGGGGAGAGGGTTGGGAGGGAGGGGAGAAGGTCTAGCATTCCAAGGATCATAGGCCCAGGGGGGGAGTTATCCCCCTAGGTGCATGATGACATCCAGATATCAACTATTATTAGTCAGGATAACCACAGATGGATATATGAGTAACCGTACATTCAGGAAAATAAAATAAGTAGTTCCATAACTGATATGACAGAACACAAAAACATATTAGGCCTGGTCAGCAGATGCGAGAATGTATCATTCCTGCCTCGAGCCTCAAAAAGGCAGTGGCCCGAGGTAGATCAATTTTGAGTTGAATTAAACAAAAAAAAAAAAAAAAGAAGAAAAAAATATGTAAGGAATGATGTCATCAAAACATACTTTGAACGTCAGAAAAAAAAGGACAAAAAAAAAAGGGTAAACGGAACAAGCAACGTGAACATTGAAATATAGATGACTGGACCTGTGCAACCCCTATAGATCTTACGGGGTTGTATGTGTCTCCTCCGGGGGGGGGGGAGATCTAAGGAAGGCAGGCTCTCCGTGTCTTGATGGAAACAGCTGGTGTAGACAAAACAATGAGCAGCGAAATCTTCAGGTTTTATGTCCAATTCGACACTAGGAGAAAAGACAAAAAATGGGAGAGAAACCTGCAAGAAAGAGTCAGCATTAATCAAACATCCTCAGCGAGGTGAATATAGTTGATGGCTAGAAGCACCCTCCTTGTGGGATCGAGCAGGAGTTCCCTTGCGTACAGAAGAAGGACCTGGCTGGGCTCTCTTCGGGGTGAAAGTGTACGGATGAGCCGCATCTCAGGCAGGGGTGCGGGGTAAACTAGTCTCCGACTGTTGTGAGGGGACAGCAAGATGAAGGGATTCCAGGAGGCGCTGCAAGGATTCGGGTGAAGTGCAGGCGTGTTGCTGACCCTGGTAGGAGAATTGTAAGGCGAAGGGGAACCGCCAGGTATATTTTAGGTGGTGCTGGATAAGAATCTGAAGTTGAGGCTTCATCGCACGTCTCTTAGCGATCGTGAGAGGGGCCAGGTCGGAGAAGAGCTGGTAGGTATGTCCCTGGAACAGAAGAGTATCCTTATCTCGTGCAGCGGTAAGCAATTGCACTTTCGTGCGAAAGAAATGCAATTTGATGATGATATCCCGCGGGGGGCCATCTTGCTGGCGGCGAGTGAGAGCTCTATGGATCCTGTCGAATTCCAGGCGCTCTATTGGGATGGACGGGGGAAAGCTCCTGAAACAAGGCTGTGGAGAAGGACTGTAGGTCGTCCACGGTTTCAGGTATGCCCCGGATGCGCAGATTGGACCTGCGGGAACGGTTCTCGGCGTCCTCCAGACGTGACAGGAGAGTGGCATTCTCCTCACGGAGAGCAGCCTGCTCCTGGAGGGTCAGCTCTATATCATCAACCCGGGTCTCCAAATCTGCTGTGCGTTGGCCAAGCTCCCTGATCTCACGGGATAGTCTATTAGTAATCTGCTCTGAAGTGGCTTTAAGCGCTTTGTGAAGCATGTTTTCCATGTGTTTAAGAAAGTCATTTTGGGACATACCTGAGGGCGGTAGAATGGGAGAGTCGCCAGCGTGTGACTCAGTGTCTTCTTCATCCTCACTGTCAGCGTGGATGGATTTGTCCGGAGAGGCAGAAAGCTGCTTTGCTAAGGCCTTCGCCGCCATCTTGGATGAGACGCGAGCCAGGGCCTCCTTGATGGGTTTAGGCTTAGATTTGCCTCGGTGGCCGGTCAGAACCATCCCGGGAGATGCTGTGTATGTTCCGGAGGTGACAGCTAGAAAGAACGGGGTCGCTGAGCGGTCCAGAGTGCGGATTAAGTCCCGATATCGTGGCGGGGAGAGCGGAGCTCTAGAAGGACACGTCTTCCATCACGAGCCTCGCGCATGCGCCCCCTTGGAGGCATATTTTTAAGTTTAAAAGGTTGTCATACGCCGTAAAATATGGTACAACAGAGAAAGGGGTGTCACTCTTTTGGTTGTGATGTCTGACAGAGATGCATAAATCACAAAAGTGATTGGACATAATTACAAATCCTTTGGTAGATAAGACAGTTTACATGTCTATATGTGTATTTCAGCTCAAGTTTTGGGCCCTGGGATCTTGGTTTGAGGGATATTTTGCAGAGAATCCTTGCATTTTGTATCTTACCGTATAGTTTACAAAAAAAATCACAAATATTTTGTAATTTCCCCTCTTTATATGGTTCTTTCTTACCAGGACGATATGTGAAGGTCATTGCAGCATAAACAGGCATTGGAATGCCAGTATCAATTGCATTGATTATAGTAACATTTTCCAGTTATGTGATCTGAATACAATCAGCCTGAGAAAACTTTACACAGAAAGCAAAACCACTGCATTTCATATCAAATTCACGGAACATCCATAGTGCACATTTTTTTCCTACAAATAGAATTATTGATTTTTAGAATCATGATTTTCACATAAAAACAATGTTGGATACAGTATGTAGGAATAATGAGTAATTCCCAAAGATTCACTAAAATTTAATTAAAAAACAACCTTTTTTAATGAATACCCCTAAGAGGAACCTTTGGAGGGGTTTGTTTTTATTTTTAAAGAAGCCAGCATTTTAAAGTGGTTGTAATGGCTAAATGTTTTTGTACCTCAATGCATTCTCTGCAAAAAGGTAAAACATCTTTCATGCTTTGCGCCCTCAGCTTCCCCTCAATACTTACCTGTGTCTGATTTCAATGCACGTGCTTGAGAGCAGAGCTCTCCTCATTGGCTCAGAGACAGAAGCACTTCTGCTGCTGACAATCAAAACCTGTGAGGATAGAGCGGGAGGCAGGGGCGAGCCTTGCTGTCTCTGTCTATAGACACAGTCAGTGTGGCTTGGGATAGAGCGCGCAGGTAGGCCACAATAGGAAGCAGCCTCATATAGTGGCACGCTGAGAAGAGGAAAGGCCAGGATTGGGCTGTTCTGGGCAAAACCATTGCACAGGATGGGTAAATATAAACCTTTTTGTTATTGAAAAAATTTGCATTTACACTTACAATAAACTGTGTCATTATTTCTTTGTTTATGTCACTTATGCTGTAGCACATTGTAGAACAAGAATAACAAATATTACTAGAGTCCCCTTAAAATTGCATACTATGCCCTTTAAGAGACCCTTTAAAGTGGTTGTAAACAATCACCTTGTAAAACAACCCATTAAGTTTAAAATAGAAATGAAAGACAAAACATTTCTGTAGATATAAAAAAAACACTATAAATACTTTTTTTCCCCCTTTTTTTTAAGTGATCACATTGCCTCTGTTTCCAGCTGCATAAGAGCACTGAGGTTCCCATTGAATGACTGTGCAGTGGGGGGCATGTCTTGACAAGTCTGATCATTGGAAGCGAGCATACTGAGTTTCTAGCATAGCTATAGAACTGACTACGGTGTGCTCTACTTTTTAGCATAGTCAGTTTTTAATAAGAAAGCAAGGGAAAAATTACCCTTCAGAAAAGCCTCTCAAGCTTATGACATTTTTAATCTTTGTCAAAAGTGGCTTGCAACTTTCTCCTAATTGCTGGATATCTCTTTCACAATTAAAGCTCTGAAACAGTCTACTTCTCATTCACAGATTTTTGTCCAGGGGCCATTAAAGGGGATTGTGCATTGACCATCCTTTGCTTGTTTTAACCACTTGAGCAAAAAAGCCTTTGGACACCTAAATAATTTCCATTTGGTACTCTCTTTGACCTATTACACTTTGATTTCAACTCTATATGAAGCATCCTCTTCTGTATGTGGGACATCTCTTTAGAATAGAGAACTACTACTTTTTTTCATATACTAATTATACCTGCACATGAGCCAGTGCCATGCACTCCTGAGTCTTTGCCAATGCATGCACTCCTGAGACTTTGTCAATGCCTTTTGCTTCTAATGCCTCATACACACGTAGGGATTTCTGATAAGTAAAGGTCGGAAATCCCGAGGGGAAAGCAGAGAACCTGCTTGGTTCAGTCTTTCCCCTACACACGGCTGGTTTTCCAGAGAGGAAAACTGCAATGAAGCTTTGGCCGGGAATCCCGGCCGTGTGTATGCTCTATTGCAGTTTTTCCCATAGGAAAACTGACAAAAAACGCCAGGAAAAAGTCCTCCGAATTTCCCGGCGGGAAAAAAGAGAACTGGTTCTCTTTTTTTGTCTCGCGGTTTTTGGGCAGTTTTCCCATCAGAAAAACTGTGAGAAGCATACACACGGCCAGGATTCCTGGCCAAAAGCTCTCCTCGTGTATATGAGGCTAAAGACTTTCAAGCATTAAGCAATTCCCAGGCTTTTGTTAGTCCCATGCACTCCTAAGACTTTTGCCCAGGTGTTGTGTCCATTCAGGCCTGCCTGAAGTCTACTTATGCCAGAGTAAGTTCCAATGTTGCCTATACCCCAGCATATCCTAATACTTAGGACGTATTTTTTAGCCTAGGTCTTGAAAGGTTCTTAAGAGCTATTGGGTGTTCTGATATTTTCCTCATTGAACCTGAAAAAATCCCCCATTTTACAAATTTTCGGAGGGGCTCCTACGTTCCTCTGGGAATCTCAAAGGGATCTGGCTTTGGCCATTTGGGCTTTTTCTGTAGTTGGCATCACTCTACTACTAGCAACTGTGTTACATACCACTCAGCCCTTGTTTGGCTTTACTTTATAGCTTCTGTTTTTTTCTGGGCATTGTTCTGCATGTTCCAAGTCTCCTAGGTGTCACTCAGTGGACTTTGTTGTTTCAGGGTTTAGCTGTGGTGGCATGAGGGAGCATAATGGCTTGTTTCTCAGCTGCAGTTTTATTCCCGGACTTGCCTTCTGCTAGGTTTGGGTACTACAAGGTTCTCTGGTCCATCTGTCAAACTGTGCTTGAAGAATCCAGTGGCCATTTGTCAGAGGTGGGCTCATATCAGGATCTCCTCTAGTGCTCTTCATGATGTCTCCACCTGTGGCATTTTAAAGTTTTCCTTTTTTTCTTCTTAATTTCCATTCTAATGTTCAGGTCTCTCAGTTGGTGAAGGACAGTTCCCCAGGAGACCATGGGGTCACCTTTCAAGCGTATATTGATTGGTTTGCGCAAAAGTTATAGCGTCTACAAAAGGCGATGGTTGTATGGCATTTGTATTAATACAATTTTTTTACTATTTATAGTGGTGATCTGCGATTTTTATCATTATTTGCGATAATGCAGTGGGCGAAGTATGGTCTGAACACTGACAGGCTGACCCCCCACCCCTTTAACCTCTGCAGCAATTCTGGCAGCACTCATACGTCTATTTCCCAAAGGCAACCTCTGGATATGGCTCTGAGCATGTGCGCTCAACTTCTTTAGTCAACCATGGTGAGGCCTGTTCTGAGTGGAACCTGTCCTGTTAAACCATTGTATGATCTTGGCCACCGTGCTGCAGCTCCGTTTTAGGGTCTTGGCAATCTTCTTATAGCCTAGGCCAGGGGTAGGCAACCTCGGACCTCCAGCTGTGGTGAAACTACAAATCCCATCATGCCTCTGCCTCTAGGAGTCATGCCTGTGATTGTCAGGGTTTTGCAATGTCTCATGGGACTTGTAGTTTCAAAACAGCTGGAGAGCCGAGGTTGCCTACCCCTGGCCTAGGCCATCTTTATGTAGAGCAACAATTCATATTTTTTCGATCCTCAGAGAGTTCTTTGCCATGAGGTGCCATGTTGAACCTCTAGTGACCAATATGAGAGAATGAGAGTGATAGCAACAAATTTAACACACCTGCTCCACATTCACACCTAAGACCGTTTAACACTAACAAGTCACATGATGCCAGGGGTGGCTAATTGGGCCCAATTTGGACATTTTCAATTAGGGGTGTACTCACTTTTTTGCCAGCTGTTTAGACATTAATGGTTAATGGCTGTGTGTTAAGTTATTTTGAGGAGACACCAAATGTACACTGTTATACCAGCTGTACACTCACTACTTTGCATTGTAGCAAAGTGTAATTTACTCAGTGTTGTCAAATGAAAAGATTTAATAAAATATTTTCATATTTGTGAGGCGTGTACTCACTTTTGTGAGATACTGTATATATTGATTGGTTTGTGTGAAAGGTATAGCGTTTACAAACTATGGTATATATACTAGAATTTGTATTCTTATTTTTTTTTTATAGTGTAGCGCTACCCCCTTAGGAGCCACTGAGCTTTGAGTCCCCCTATAGTTTGCATAGCCAGGCAACACACTTTTTCCAACAAAATTAGGGCAGCTTCCTTCTCTAGAACAAGACAGATACTTTACTCCAGAACAACAACAGTCTTTGACAAAAGTAATCCCTTTTTAGGAGATCTGTGTCCCTTGTGTGGATTTCTAGCAAAGTCCCAACTTGTAGGAGCTCTTGGTCCCCTTAGTAAACAAAATACCAGCCCACCTGGCTACAGTATCTGATCCAGAGGCAAGGGATTGGTTAAGTAATAAACTGTCCCCTTAAGACTTACAAATAACTTGCATCTAGCAGACTCCTGTCTTATAGACCCTGGGGGTGAAGAGGTACTTGCACTCCTTGCCTTGCAGCTATGGAAAAAACAGATTTCATGCCTTCTGCTGGGCTGTTTTTTTTTCCCAGGCTATGCAGGCTGTCCTTCCCTAGTGAACTGTAGGGCAGTGAAGCTTCATCTTTCAGCTTTCCTCCTTCCTTCAACCTCCAGCCAGGAGGCAGAAACCCCTCTTTTCCTGGGCCCCTTTCAGGCTGCACAGCAGCACCTGAATCGTCCATCTTCCACCCAACTCCCCTGCTGGCCAGGTGCCTCAATATTTATGGGTTGGTTTGCCCACCCTCCCATAAATATTCAGGTCCCTGCCCCTATACCTTAACCACTAGATTCTAGAAGTTTCCATGAAGCCTCCAGAAACAGGGGAGGCGATAGAGGACTAGTCTACAGAGCCTTCCAGCCTCATCTAAATCTAAATCACCCCCATGTAGTTTTGCTCTCCATTCCAAAAACTGGTCCAGGCTCGCTAATTGGTTGCTGCACACCCTTACTGCTCACTGATTTGGTTAATAGAGATTACTGCACATTAATACTGCTTACCCATTGGTTGCTAGAAGTTACTGAACATTGTTACCTCTCACTAATTTGTTGCTGAAAGATTCAGCCTTTTATTCATTTTTATCCTTTTAGCATCCATTTATTTAAAACACATGCCAGCCGAGAAACAATAAGTGCCATACTTACACATCAAAAACACGTCAACAGACACAAAATATATATATTATTAATTACAGAAATTGCAGCCGTTCCCAAACTGGCAACCACCCACAGTCAGAACACAAAACACGTAGCGGGTGTGTGGATACAGAAACTGCAAAAAGCACCTTGCAACCTCCCTGTGGCTATATTTAAAAAAAGGTGCTGGCTCCTTTTTTCCCCTGAAAATGTAGGCACAGCTCCCCATACACATACATGGGCTGTCATCCCCGGCAGATGCGAGCCTCAAACCCACACAAGTGTGAGCCTAGCCTTGGGATTCAGAGCAGTGTACACATGTCAGTAGTAGGTAGGGCACTGTATAGAGAAAAGTAGGGCAGAGGACAGGAGATTACAGGATAGGGGGTCAGTAGGGAAGAGCACAGGAGATGACAGGACAGAGGATAGGGGGTCAGTAGGGAAGAGGACATGAGATGACATGGCAGAGGATAGGGGGTCAGTATGGAAGAGCACAGAAGATGACAGGACAGAGGATAGGGGGTCAGTAGAGAAGAGGACAGGAGATGACAGGGCAGAGGATAGGGGGTTAGTAGGAAAGAGGACAGGAAATGACAGGACAGAGGATAGGTGGTCAGTAGGGAAGAGGACAGGAGATGACAGGATAGAGGATAGGGGGTCAGTAGGGCAGAGGACAGGGGGCAAAAAGACAGGAGAGGGGTCAGCATGGCACAGTAAAAGGGGTCAGGAGAGTGCAGGGCACAGTGCAGGGAGTGAGGGCAAAGTACAGGGGAGTCAGCAGGTAAGAGTATGGTGATGGGCGGGCACAATATGGGCATCAGGAAGGCACAGTACAGGGGCTGGAAGGGCACACACCAGGGGCTGGGAGGGCATATAACAACAAAAACCTGGGGAATGCCCAGGGAATAACTAAGCCTACTTACCGACCAGCTAGCAGAACAACCAGTTAACCTGTCTAACAGTATGCGTTAAAAACAGGGGTTTTGTCCGCACGCATTTGCAAACGCCAAGGCACCCCATAATTCTGTGGTCCTAACACTAAACAGTGAGTGTCCTCACAATGGAGGCACATGCATTTTAATGGATAGATAGGGTCAGGTGGACTGAAGGGGAGCCACCCCCTCCTTAAAGGTACAGGAGCACACCAAACACCCAGCATATAGCACAACGGCTGCAAAGGTGTTGGTTCACTGCTGGACCAATATAAACACCACAGGTGAAGCAAAAAATGTCCACCGCCCCCATCTATGGCTGGCAATCGCAGTAAGTAGCAATGGAAGGCTAAAGCAGATAACAACAAAAACCTGGGGAGGGCATAGTACGGGCATCAGGAGGGTAACATACAGACGTTAGGAGGGTACCGTAGGGCATCAGGAGGGTACCATACAGGCGTCAGGAGGGTAGCGTACGGGCGTCAGGAGGGTAGCGTGTGGGCGTCAGGAGGGTAGTGTACAGGCATCAGGAGGGTCACATACGGGTGTCAGGAGGGTACAGTACGGGCATCAGGGGGGGACAGTACAGTGGTCAGGAGAGCACAGTACAGTGGTCAGGAGAGCACAGTACAGGGGTCAGGAGAGCACAGTACGGGCGTGAGGAGGGCACAGTACATAGGTAAGGAGGGCACAGTACAGGGGTGGGAGGGCACAGTACAGGGGTGAGGAGGGCACATTACGGGCATCAGGTAGGCACAGTACAGAGGTATGGAGGGCACAGTACAGGGGTGAGGTCACAGTATGGGCATCAGGTGGGCACAGTACAGAGGTCAGGAGGGCACACTACGGAGGTCAAGAGGGCACAGTACAGGGGTGGGGAGGGCACAGTATGTGGCTTGAAGGAAACACACAGGGTCAGGAGGGCACACACTAGCTAGGGGGCAGTAATAACCTGGAGGCAGCGACAACCTGTAAAAAATCCATTCATTTCTCCCAGCGCTGCATGAAAAAGATGCCATCTTCCCATTTGTCAGCAGACATGCAGGACTTCTATGCTAAGCTGCAGTAACTCAGCAGACTTAGCATAGAGGTGCCTGCAAATGAGTTTACCTCTGGACTCGGCTTATCTCCTCAGCGCGCTTTCCAGCAGGAGTTATCTCATAGGTCAGGCACATCCCCGCCCCACCCGCTCCTACATCCAACAGGAGGCTTCATCTTAGGCATGTCCTTTCGTTCAGGAGAGTGCCTGCAAAGCAACGGGGAGCGAGGAAGGGGGTGGTATGGGGGGTGGAGATTCCAGTCTGTGCGGACAGTGGACAGCAATTCCAAGTACAGTGTTCCGCGATGTAGTGCCCCGCCCGCGCAACGGTGGCTTTGATTTCTGGGAGCTTTCTGACAGTTCGAGAGTATGGGCAGTGTGGTCTCTAGTAGCAGCTACTTTGAGCCCCCAACAATGACTGGGCCTTGGGCAGCTGCCCCCTTTTGCCCTGCGGTAAAGAAGGCCCTGGACTCATGCAACTACGAGTCAAGTACATTTTCCTACACCTATTCTAACACTAGAGGGTGCTACAATATTAGTAATGGTGGTGATCAACAGCTTATAATGGTACTGTGGCATTGTGATGGACAATCTGACACTAACTGACACTCGATGTAATCAAGGGGTTAAATGTGTGTCTTTGCTACTATGTTACTAAAAATCTATTTGCTTCTTCTCCCTGCACACCCTGCATCCGGAAGAGGCCAGCGATGTACAGGTACACTGCTATGCCTGTAGGAGCCGCCCGTCCACAGTACAGTACCGGTAGGTGGTCCTAAAGAAGAGCAAAGTACTCAACTTTGTAAATAGTTGTTGTTACTTCTCTTGTTACTTTATTCCTATAAGGGCACTTGGAGTATTCCTTGCCATATAGGAAATGGTAAAAAATGTAAAGCCATATAGAAAATTCTACATTCCCCAGAACTACTTCAAAAGCACAGTGTTAATAAATGCCATTTACAAAATTGTTGATTTCATTGTGCTGCTTTGCCATGTCAAATCAAAGCTGAAGCTAAAATAGAAGGGATGATTTGCCTCCTAACAATTACCTTTAACAAAGAAAATTTATTTTTACGATAATAATGTTAAATGTTAATCCAGTTTGTATGCACAAGCTCAAACTCAAGAACATTTTAGCTGTGTGTTCACAGTTGTACAATACTAAAGAGGGCATTCTTACAAAATTAAATTTAAGACAGGCAAACAGTAATAATGTAATAAACTGTAATGCAGTTTATATAAATTATCAAGTCTGAACTACGTTAAAATTAATTTATGCAAAAATGAAAAAAGCCTGTTTAGATGCATTATGAGAATTGGTAAACATATTAGCTATTTTAGGTAGCAGTTCTTTTTTTAAAGTGTATTAGGAATAAAAAAAAACTGATCTAAAACACACACAAGCATACCAAAACATTTTCATCTAATTTTACAATTATCGTTATTACTAATTTATAGATCTCTCTATTTTTCCTGATATTTCCTTTTTAAATCTCTTTTATTTAACAGCATCAATAAAAAGTCCCTATTTTTATAAAAAACATATTATATAAAAAAAACAGATATCTGTAACAATTTAGTTGTTAATTAAATTAATGGACAGTAATATAACATGTCATTACCAGGACCTTGTCACAACCAAATACAATAAGTGGAAATCCAAATTTTTTTTTTTTGTCTTGAATAGATTGGGAAAGTCTTAAACTTTCCTTAAGGTATACCAAATTGGGTATTATTGTCTCACTTCCTTTAATAATTGGTGGATACTGCATCAGAAAGTGAGGAATACAATCTTTCCAATGGCATCACAGGCAGCAATAAAAATACTTTCGTATTACAATGGGGAAGGATTTTAATCTCTGTTGGGTTCTTATAGTTGTCCCCATTAAAGAGGATTCCTTCTTACTGACAGGGAAGTATATTTCTTCAATAGTGAGCCTGACAGAAGGTGGTTATGTTTATACTACTGAAAGGAAGGAAACCTTGGCCCGGATTCAAAGCACTTTCGCCGAAGTACAAATATGCGCCATCATATCTGTGCGCCGTACCCACAAACTTAGCTACGCCTAAAAACTGACTTCATCCCACTGACGTAACTTGCCTACGCCGACGTAGAGTGGACTCATATTTACGCTTGACGCATGTGGCTTTCCCATTGATTTTCTACTCATATATGCAAATGAGGGAGATAAGCCGATTCACGAACATACTTGCGCCCGGCACATGATTTAAGCGGTTTGCGTAAGTTTTATGTTTGGCGTAAAGTTATTCCCCATAGATGAGGCGCAAACCATGCAAAGATATGGACCAGGAAACACAAGCCTACGTATTTTACGTTGGACGTCTGTGAATATGGGCTGACGTGGGTCTGGCTGGGCGTAGGTTACGTTCACGGCGTACACAGTGATCCGGCGTATCTTAGGCAGTTGTTCCGATGTGGTTGTACGCATGTGCACGGAGATACGTCCATGTCCCGGCGCAACCGCAGTTCATTTTAAGTACTTGTCTGGCACCCGGCACATCATTTGCATGGGGTCACGCTTCATTAGCATTGATCACACCCACTTCCATCTACTTCCACTTATGCTGGCTTAAGCCTACGAATATACACTACGCCAGCACAGAGTTGGGAGCATTTGCTTTGTGAATTCCATGCTTGCCTCTCCACGATGCGCCGGCATAGCGTAAAAGAGATACGTTACGGCGGCATAAATATGCGCCAATGTCTGTGAATCCAGGCCACTTACTTTATTTCAACTGTGGATTATACCTATATTCTCCATTCTTTTTAGTGGAGCATATGAAGTCAAAAGAGTTTTTACTCAGATCTAATCAGTAAGTATTAACATGTTGGTAATAATTAAAATTATAGCTGTTCTTTTAATGCAGAGTTGTTCCTTTAGGATGAAACATGTGTAAAGAATTAGACGTATTGAAATATGTAATTAATTAATTAGACTACTCAACAATTATATTATCCCTGAACCAATTTGTTAGTTTAAAAAAAATGTACAACTGTAATGAGTGGTTTTTTTTGACAGCTGCGGTAGCATATACAATACAAGCAAGTAGGCTCTACACAGGCCTATGTGGTTGTGTTAAAAAACACAAAAAAGCTTAAAAAAACACAGTGCAGCAGCTGTCGCTGTGCAACGCTCAAGTGCGGATGGAGCCTAATGCCGCGCACACATGATCAGGCTTTTGCCCGGCCAAATCACATCAGAATTCCTTTAGAAACAAATAGAACATGTTCTATACCTAAACTCCGATAGAAAAACTCTGACGGGGCTGCACACGATCGGAATATCCGATGGAAAAAGTCTGACTGATTCCGATCGTATGTATAGACATAGGAGTATTTTCATTCATCCTGTAAAAGTACTCAACTTGCATTTCTCAAAAGTAGAAAATTTAACTTGACCCAGGCCAGAAAAGGAAATGAGATATCTTTCTGAGGTTTTACCAGCTCCAGTCACTTCAGTAGGGACCCATACTTACATTTCTGAGGAGATATGGCCAGACAAGATAAAATAGAAGTGTGCCATCTCCAATTCAACAAGTCTCCCCTGAGAAAACTGTTCATACACACCCACACGCCATCTATTTCCAGACTAAGCTTGACTTGGTTAATCTGCTTCAATTTACTTGCAGAAATTGTCTTTTTTATTAAGATAACAATTTATTCATCCTTTATTCTGGTCCCAGGAAAGGAAAATTAATAAAGACTAGGATCATTTCTCTTGGCTCCCTCTCCCGATTGACAGCTACAGCGCGGGGGGGGGGGAGGGATTATTCCCCGATGATGTCAGTCTGGAGGAGGGAAGGAAAGGAGGAGAGAGCCGAGACATCAGCCGGGGAGACGGGGAACAGCAAGAAGCGGTGCTCTGAAGTCAGGCAGGAATGGCCATATTTTTTACAAAGAACAGACACTGCAGCATAGGATGCTTTCTAACAGAGGGGGTGATGTGTATTTTACAGTTATTTCAACTACAGTAGGGGAAGGCCGGCACTGGTAAGAGTTGAAAAGCAGGGAGGGGAGGGGGGAGAGGGGACATAAGAGAGCTGAGGATGATGGAGGCACGTAAACTGACCACAGTGTCAGGGCTCAACAGCCATGCTAAATCCTGGTCAGTTTATGGACTGGCAGAATCAGCAAGGTATTTCAGGCGATACAGTTGGCCAAAAATCACAGCATAAGCACTCCACCGGAGGCTCCCGGCCGTATCACGCTCAAGCTATTTGACAACTCTTTTATAACCGAGGGCGGAGTCACCTGTGATGTTACGTGTTACCCCGCCCCCTCTGATGCAACAGGGGTTTCCTGTGATGCGTCAGAGGGGGCGTGGTCACGGATGGCCCCTCCCACAGTTATAAAAGAGCTGTCAGACACTTGTCATTCAGCCAGGAGCCTCCATTGGAGGCAGTATCATTCATAGCGGTGGGTGCGGGACCCGGATCGTAGAAGGATTGTGGCACTGGAGTTTTTTATTTTTATTAAAGGACTTGTCCCAAATTGGTGTGTGTGTTTTTTTAACATTTTGACACTTTTTTGTGTGAAATGGTAGGGGTACAATGTACCCCGTTACCAATTCACATGGGGGGGCCAGGATCTGGGGGTCCCCTTTGTTAAAAGGGGCTTCCAGATTCCGATAAGCCCCCCCACCCGCAGACCCCCACAACCACCGGGCAAGGGTTTTGGGGATGAAGCCCTTGTCCCCATTAACATGTAAACACAGGTACATCAGTGAAAATTGCTGCTCTGCCTGCTGTCATTCCCTATATGTTCCTGGTGCTCTCTTCCTCAACATACAGATAAATTTAATTTCAGCTCATCCTCAGAAAGCATAACAGCGAGTTGCTGTGCTCAAACAATTCTGGTGACTCCTACAGAGTTGTAAAGGTGGGGGAAGGAGAGGTGCATTTGCAGCTGCTGGGGAAAATGCACAACTGTGCACCTGGAAGAAAGAGAGGGATGAAGAAATCTTAGTGAACCACACCACGATCTCCTCTACATGCTCAGGCTGTATAGCATGACCACTACCAGTAAGAAAAGGCAGACATGCCCAAAAGTGTGGCCTGGACACCGCTTTGTCCTGTGGTCGCAGAACCTGCTCACAACTTACTAGCTGCATTTAAGGCCTCACACATATATCATTTACAACATCAGGAAGCGTGACGTTCCTGATGACGTAAATCTTACTAAACGTACGTCGAGGCGCATACCAGTCACGCATCCCCACGCCACTTCCGGGTCCGCTGACTTACGGCGGTGGAACGCACGCCAGCCAAATAGCGCTACCACAGCGACGGATGTCCGGCTTTTTCCTCTAGCTTACACGCTGACAAGCCTCAGTGCCGGGATCGGGGCACTGTATAAAGTAAGCAGCCACTTGGCTTGTTTTTAAACTGTTTTTAATAAACAATATCACGCTATGATGGTTCTCTCGTTCTGGCTTTTATGAATATTGGATAATCTCCTGGAGTAACCCTGATCGCTGGGGAAATATATTCTGACAAAGCGCTGCATGACTCCTTTTTTAAATAAAAGAGTCCATTCATGTCAGTAAGGAGCCATTTTATCTGATCACTTCGGGTGCAAATAATTATTTCCAGGTGGTGGTCTTAGGCCGTGTACACACGGCAGAGAACCTCGACGGGCAGAACACATCGACCCGCCCGTCGGAAATGGCAACCAGCCATTCTTCCAGGCGGGCCGTCGAGCAAATAGAGAGCGTGCTCTCTATTTCTGCTCGACGGGCTTCCCGACGGGAAGCTCGCCGAGAGTGTACACACGGCCGAGGTCCTCGCTGGAATGCAGCTTCCAGCGAGGTTCTCGCTGGTTTCCAGCGAGAACCTCGGTCGTGTGTACACGGCCTGACATCTACAACCTTTTATCACACAGCAATCGAATTTTATATTTGTTCGGTGCATCACATCCAGTATTTACTGTTGGGACTTGTTTTGCACAGTTTGCACTCTAATTGCATGGACATTTTCCTCAGTGCTTTTGAGTATCATACAGACATTTTTGTTGGAATTCATTCACTATTTTGGATATATTATTCACTAATAATGATTATTTATATGTACTGTTGTATTTATGATTTGTAGAAAAACACATCATATATTTATCTGCATATCTAGCGCCCCCTATCACCCCCATTCCAATATATCATTCAGACACTGAATTTTTTGGGAGGCTGCTCACAATTATATATATTTTACTTATATTTTGATTGCACATTTGGAAGTTAGCCCATTGTTTAGAGCTTGTTACCATTTGTTTTTCCGTGGCGCGAACTGCACACACATTTTTTGACATACCTTTTCTGTAGCATTAATCTAAAACATCTTCTGCCTTTAGAGCCATTTTACAGCTAGGCAGGAAGCTAGCATTTTAACCACTTCCATACTGGGCATGTAAACCCCCTTCCTGACCAGGTGAAATTTCAGCTTGCGGCACTGCGTCACTTCAACTGACAATTGCGCGGTCGTGCGATATGGCTCCCAAACAAAATTGGCGTCCTTTTTTCCCCACAAATAGAGCTTTCTTTTGGTGGTATTTGGTCACCTCTGCGGTTTTTATTTTTTGCGCTATAAACAAAAAACGACGACAATTTTGAAAAAAAATACAATATTTTTTACTTGTTGCTATAAAAAAATAGCCCAATTAAAAAAAAAATATTCAGTTTAGGGCGATACGTATTCTTCTACATATTTTTGGTAAAAAAAAAAAAAATCGCAGTAAGCGACTGGTTTGCGCAAAAGTTATAGCGCCTACAAAATAAGGGACAGAATTATTATTTTTTATTATTTTATTTTTTTACTAGTAATGGCGGCGATCTGCGATTTTTATTGCGACTGCGACATCATGGCGGACACATCGGACACTTTTGACACATTTTTGGCACCATTCACATTTATACTGCAATCAGTGCTATAAATATGCACTAATTACTGTATAAATGTGACTGGCAGGGAAGGAGTTAACACTAGGGGGTGAGTAAGGGGTTAATGTGTATCCTGCATTGTGTTCTAACTGTGGGGGGAGGGGGGGGTGACTGGGGGGGTGACCGATCTGTGTCCCTATGTATAAGGAACACAGATCGGTCTGCTCTCTCCAGTGACATGAAGCTGTCATTGTGAGAGCCGGCAATGAGAAATGATCTCATATGTTTACATATGAGATCATCTCTCATTGGCCCATCAGATCGCATCGCAAACGGCCACTCTGATTGGCCGTTCGTGGTGATCTGTGATTGGCTGTTTTCAAGGGACACGGCCAGTACACAAGTTCCCCGCTGCGCGCTCTGGAGCGCGCGCTGGGAACGAGGAAAGGGGCTGCCGTGAAAACACGGCAGCCCGGAGATTTAGAACCACCCTGCGGCCGCATATAGTCGTACGGCCGTAGGAAAGTGGTTAAGAAGGGGATCTGTACAGGACATGGTGACATTCAAGACACTCTGCCTCACGCACAAATGTACACAGGGTAACGCTTCTCAATACTTAAGCAAGAAAATAAAACCTTACATCCCCAAGCGCGTGCTCCGGTCAACCAACCAAAACCTTCTCCAAATCCCTAAATCCCGCTACAAATCTAAGGGAGAACGTAAATTTGCAGTCCAAGGACCCTGGCTCTGGAATGCTCTACCCACTACCATCTGCTTGGAAGAAAAACATCGGTCTTTTAGGAAAAAACAAAAGACCTACCTCTTCTGAAGGACTCAGGGTGCATTTTTTGCGTTACAAACAAAAAAAGAGCGACAATTTAAAAATATATATATTTTTTACTTGTTGCTATAATAAATATCCAATAAAAAAAAATATATATATTTTTTTTTTCTCAGTTAAGGCCGATACGTATTCTTTTACGTATTTTTGTAAAAAAAAAAAATCGCAATAAGCGACTGCTTTGCCCAAAAGTTATAGCGCCTACAAAATAGGGGACAGAATTATGATTTTTTTTTAATATATTTTTTAACTAGTAATGGCGGCAATCTGCGATTTTTATTGGAACTGCGACATTACGGCGGACACATCGGACACTTTTGACACATTTTTGGCGCCATTCACATTTATACAGCGACCAGTGCCATAAATATGCTCTAATTACTGTATAAATGTGACTGCCATTGAAGGGGTTAACACTAGGGGGTGAGGAAGGGGTTAAATGTGTATCCTGGGTGTGTTCTAACTGTGTGGGGGGAGGGGGGTGACTGGGGGAGGTGACCGATGCTGTGTCCCTATGTACAAGGGACACAGATCGGTCTCCTCTCTCCCTGACAGGACGTGGAGCTCTGTGTTTACACACAGAGCTCCTTGTCCCTGCTCTGTCACCGCCGATCGCATGTACTGTACCTGGCAGACACCGCGGCCGCCGGGTACACGCATTGAATCCTCAGCGATGTGACGGCACTGTTTTTCCCCGCTGCGCGCCACCCAGTGGTGCGCGCGGGGAATTACAAAAACATTGACGTCCAAAGACGTGACCCCGGCAGCTCAGGTCCGCGCTGTTGACGTCTTTTGTCAATAGCGCGGATCTGTACTGGTTAAAGTTCTTAGCACAAACTGGATTTTCATATCAATGATAGGATCACATAATGCTTTCTTTGACCACCGTTCTTTGTTTTACAACATTGTAGCTAAGAAGAGTATCTCATTGCCTTTGGAGATCAAGAAGGCATTTTTTATAAAATTCCCATATTGAGTGTTGAATATTGAAAGAGTATTTTAACCTAAAACACATTTCTTACTGACCTGTCACACTGCCTCATCACAATTTGGCTGCAGCAAGGGTGCAGTGTAGGTTACCTGCGGTTTCCCATAGACTTCTATCATGTCCTGCATTTTTCGTGCTTTTTCTTAAAATGCACAAACAATGTGAGACATAAAAGAAATCTATTGCAAAGTGCAGGTACCTGCAAGAAAACTGCGGGTAGTGTAAATGCACCCTGAGTCTGCTACAGGCCTCTCTGAAATTGAATCCCAATATCCTTCCACTTAGATTTGTCATTAGATATGTTCTGTTTTTAAAAACAGCAAAAACAAGGGTGGAACTAGGACTTCTCCCCCATAGGATCCCCAAGATAAAATCATCAGGTTATTGAACCCATTTAATAATCACCCCCCCCCCCTCCCAACAGGTAAGTGAGACATGTGGCAACTTACCTTTTCACTGTTTTTTAGAAATCATTGAATGTGGTAGAAAGATATACAATCTTGCAAATGCAATAAGAAGTGTTCTGAACATAAATCTATGTAACCTTTGTAACTTTTGAATGACTAGGTTGATTCAAATGTAAATGTGATACATGAGACAAACAGAAAAAAGAAACATTATACTGACTGAAGGCATTCCTTGCGTTTCTGGCTTATTTAAGGTAAGTCTGATACAAATTTCATTTTGATGCAAGCTTCAAAAAATAATTCTCCATAGAATTATTTTCCTAATTAACAAAGCCTTTTTAAAGTACAAATATTCAGCTAACTGCATTAAACATCTTTGTTACCATATTATTAATAGAGTGTCTAAAAAAAATAAAAAAAATAGCATATTGTAATCAGAATAATACAAAAAGCCATAAAAGCAAATGAAACTGAATATTCAGTGATGGATACAGGCTATTTGCCAAAAAGTGGAATGAGTCAAAATAGCTTTATTTTCAATCTATTTCTAATCCTCACACTATCAAGAGAGATTACGTTGGTGATTGCATATGCCATACATTTCTGGTCAAGCAATTTGCCTTTTTCCAGTATCCTAAGCCAAGTAAATTAGATCAGTCTTTTGGAGGAGAAAAAGTGTATATATCCTTATCCACAATGCCAATCAAGCCAATCTATAATCAAATACATGATTTATATCCAACCCTCCCAGCAATGTTATACTTAATATGAACTTTTGTAACGTCATAATTTAAAGGAGTTGTAAAGGAATTTTTATTTTTTTTTGCCTAAAATTAATGTCTGCAAGGTAGACAGACAGAATAGTGTAATGATTCTGTTAACCACTTAAGGACCCCTTCACGCTGATATACGTCGGCAGAATGGCACGGCTGGGTACATCCATGTACCTGTACGTGGCCCTTTATGCCCAGCCGTGGGGTCACGCGGGCGCGTGCACGCGACCAGGTCTGAAGCTCCGTGACCGGGACTCGCAGACCCAATCACTGCTGGAGTCCGGCAATCGGTCCCCGGAGCTGAAAAATGGGGAGAGCCGTGTGTAAACATGGCTTCCCCGTTCTTCACTGTGGTGCCCGCATTGATTGTGTGTTCCCTTACATAGGGAATCACAATCAATGATGTCACACCTACAGCCACACCCCCCTACAGTTAGTAACACAAATTAGGTCACACATAACCCCTTCAGCGCCCCCTTGTGGTTAACTCCCAAACTGCAATTGTAATTTTCACAATATCATTTTAAATGCATTTTTTGCTGTGAAAATGACAATGGTCCCAAAAATGTGTCAAAATTGTCGGAAGTGTCCGTCATAATGTCGCAACCGATAAACGCTTATTGCGATTTTTTTTACCAAAAATAGGTAGAAGAATACGTATCGGCCTAAACTGAGGAAAAAAAAAACGTTTATTTATATATTTTTGGAGGATATGTATTATAGCAAAATGTAAAAAATATTGCATTTTTTTCAAAATTGTCGCTCTATTTTTGTTTATAGCACAAAAAATAAAAACCGCAGAGGTGATCAAATACCACCAAAAGAAAGCTCTATTTGTGAGAAAAAAAGGAAGCCAATTTTGTTTGGGAGATACGTCGCACAACCGCGGAATTGTCTGTTAAATCGACGCAGTGCCGAATCGCAAAACCTGGCCGGGTCCTTTAGCTGCCTAAAGGTCCGGGTCTTAAGTGGTTAAAAAACGAGTAAATACCTATTAAAATCCTTCATCTATATCACCTCCGGCATCCTAGTTTATGTTCTCTCATTCACTTCCTGGTTTGCGTCGTTCATTCATGTAAGAACTACATTTCTCAGTATGCATTGCGGCACGCCCAGTAATTCACACCTCCTGGAAGTCTCTAACATGTAGAGAGCGTCCTGCCGCACAGATGTAGTTCCCAGGAGAGGGCGAGCACATCACTGACCACCGCAGTAAAGCCTCCCTTGACGGGTGTGAGTAACAATCAGACAATCAGACAAGCAGGAAGTAAACAGAACAGAGAAGAAATAGAGTAACTTCTGAGCAAAAACGAACAATGAGGAAGGGAAAAGAGGAATGTCTGCAGGTAAAGGATGCTTATTATGAAAAAAAAAAATCCTTTACGACCCCTTTAAGTAAAGTGTGTAAGCGATCTTTGCAAGCGAGACAAAATTGCACTTCCACATTAATTGTTATACCAGCCTATGTAATAAATTATACCAAAAAGTGCCTTTATTACAAACATAAAGTTTAACAGACTCAAGCATAACCAATCAAATATTCTTTCACCAATGTGTTCACAGATTCTGTAACCATGCAAACTAAACTTACTCCTACTGAGATTAAAAAAAGATATGTAATTTATTTCAAGGGAACAATTAGAGCTAGACATGTGCACAAAAATCATACAAAGATAATAAATGGATTGAGCAAATCATAACCTCTTTTATTACTTCATATCGCCTTACAGAACAAGCTCAATCAACAAAAAAAGTGAGATATAAGGTAATGATAAGGAAACAGTCAAAATCACATTGTTAAATATATTAAGGACTTCACAAACCTGAAGGAAAAATATAAACCAATAATGGCATCCTCTGCAGGTAAGAACATATAACGAACAGTTGATTCTTTAACAGTGAACAATTCACCAAACTGTGTAGATATTGAAATAAAGGATAAGGTGCTATAAATGTTCAGTGAAAGGCTGTGAAAAAAATAATAAATGTATGAAATAATAACATCCAACATAAATATCTGACACAGATTAAATAAATTGCAATTAAAGCAAACTAAAAGTCCATATGTCATAAATCCCAACACCAGATCGAAGTGCTCTGAGATAACTTCTATTTCTTCCACCACATACCTGTCATTCATTGATGTTGGAGAATGAATACCTACATGAAGGCTCTCCACTAGAAGGCATCTGCCTGTGATTCATCTGAACCTGACTGTTCAAACGGTCCATATATGTGTTTTGTAATGCTTTTTTGTTGTGTTTTTTCTTTTACAACTGGAATGTGTTTGATGTACCATGCTTTCATCTCATAACAGTGACTTAGATATGATATTTAGGTATATGTCAGTAGAATATACCTAATATGTACAATGTATGCAGAGCACATGGGCCCCAAGGGGAATGGGGCCCACTGCACACATTAATTTGATTCAAGAAGTTCCTCAGTGTGACATCATTCTTTGAACTGCAGCTGCACTGGTAATTTGTGGCTGCAATTCAAAGGACACCCCTATATCCTGGCACTACACTAAACCTCTATGATATTATTTCACATACCACTCTGCTGTTCTCTGTTCAAATACACTTTTTCATCCACGATGCCTAAATTACATGTAAAATATGTGAGCAGACACAAATCTGGCATACGTCTGCAGACACAAATCTGAGCAGAGGGAGCTGGTGGGGAACGTTGGCGACTATTGGCCCAATGTGGGCTTACTGCAGGAAAACCTCTTGTAGAAGGAAATGATTGGCGACAGTGCTTGGTTACTGTATGGGCACATGGGCCAGGGCAGGACAGTAGATAGTAGGGGTATGTGTGGAACTGGAAAGCTTTGTTGTTCTTCTGTGTATGGGGTGTATGTCTGGGTTCTGGTCGGTATGTGGTTCTGCAGAATGGATATCTTTGGAACTACAATGCTCAGAATAGCATAACAGGCATAACAGGCATAACAGGCAGATAACACATTGCCCAAACATCCCCAGCTTGCACCATCTGTGTGGCCGTGCACTGTGGGCGCACTGAACCAGCAGGTTTCTACCAGGTCCGTCACCACCTCACAGGCATGTGATCACATCCCAAGGCCCAAATTGGCCAGGTTTGTAGGTTTATATTGACCTGGGGAACAGAGCACAGCGTCCCGAGCCCTCCCACCCTGCAATCCCAGAAGCTTCCGGCTTCCTGGCCAATCAGAACCTGGAAAGAAGACCAGGGGGACACAGAAACTGCAGCGTCGGACAGTCCAGGAGAGCTCCGCCGTAGGGTACGTTCAGACCTGGAGGGGCCTGCCCGCACCCCCCCAAAAATCCTCCAGCACCATCCACCACTGGGTGCTACCTAATTCTTTAACTGGGTATCTTGCTATGTGCAATAGTTTTTCCATAGTTATGGGCAGCCTATACCTATACTGTAGATAGGCTGGTGTTGTGTATTGGGTGCAAATCAATAGCCAGAGCTAGCACTGATCACATGTAACCACTTACTCGAGTGTTCAGCATTCGTAAGCCCGGACATAGATGGTTTGCATATAGGGTCGCTAGCTCTGACCCTATACACACTGCTCTTTGCTAGCCGCCCAGTGAGTATGCACTCACAGCAAAGAGCTGCAGGGTGTAGAGTCTTGAGATGGGCAGTCCAACTTCTGATCTTGCACACAAGCCAACTGTATTCAGAAAATTCCCCAGGTATAGCCAAAATATATTTTTATTTATTTTGGATTGTGTCTCTGTTCCAAAGTGAATATTTGTCTTTAAAGACACAAAACATTGTGAGCTGCTATATGTTACTAGCAAAAGAGAGATGGTAAATCAGCAGGGAGAGCCCTCAACTACTCAATCTAATGACAGCAATGGGCCAGATTCAGAAAGACTTGCGCTGGAGTATATCGCTATGCGCCGCGTAAGTGTAAAGATGCGCCGTAGTATCTATGTGTTGTACCCACCAAACTAGATGCGCCAGAAAACGGGCTTTCTCCGACCTGCTTAACTTTCCTACGTCAGAGTATCGTGGCGCCAGAGTTTAGCGCCTATTGATTTCCCATTCAAATATGCAAATGAGGGAGATATGCCGATTCGCGAACGGATTAGCACCAGACGCTGGCTACGTGCGCCGCGCGTACGTCTGGCGCAAAGTTATTACTACAAATAGCTGCTTTAACTTTACTCCTGACGGCCACAGGTCAGCAGGAGAGCAGCTACAGCAGCAGCGTTACCGACGAAAATAGCAAGCTGACCAACCACACTTGCAGGACAACACCTCTGTGTGCCAACATGCCAGGGGCAACCGTGGTCCTAGCACTACTAATGGGTCCCCCGGTACGGAGGAGGCGGGCACGTGAGAGGATATACCGCACACGCATGAGACTCTTTGGCATGGGTGATGAGGAGGTGTATCGCCTCTTCCGATTCAGCCCAGATGCAATCCTGGAACTAACCACAACCCTGCAGGATGACATCACCAGCAAGACACACCGCACAAGCAGTGCAGCCACTGGTGAAGGTACTGTCAACACTTCATTTCCTTGCCAGTAGATCATTCCAGCGTACAAGTGGAGTTGTGGCTGGGATGTCACAGTCCACCATGAGCAGATGTGTGCACCAGGTTGTCCCTGCAATTCTCAGACGCATGTCCCACCACATCATCAGACCCACCACTGAGGACCTGCAGCAGAAGGCAATGACAGATTTCTACAGCATTGCAGGATTCCCACGCACTGTGGGGGCCATTGATTGCACACATGTGGCCCTACAGCCCCCCTGTGCCACAGAGCACATATACCGCAATCGGAAGCATTGGCATTCCATCAACGTACAGGTGATAGCCGATGCCCAACGCCTCATATGGCACGTCCGTGCCAAACACCCCGGGTCCAGCCATGACAGCTTCATATACCGTCAAAGCCCCATCCCAACGGAATTCGAACAGAACGTGTATGGGGACAGCTGGTTGGTTGGTGAGTGACATGGGAGTCAGGCATGACTGTCCGACCCCATGATGCTGACATCACGAGGGGCACATGCATGACTAACATCCTCCTGTCTTTTCCCTTCCAGGTGACTCTGCATATGCACTGGGACCCCATCTAATGACTCCTTTCCGGAACCCCCAAACCAGAGGAGAGAGAAGATACAATGCGGCACATATCCAAACTCGTGCAGTGGCGAAGCAAACATTTGGGCTCCTGAAGTCCCGTTTCCGATGCCTGGATAAGTCTGGGGGGGCCCTCTTGTATTCCCCTACCTTCATGTGTCAGATCATCGGTGCATGTTGCATTCTGCACAACTTTGCCATGAGAATGGTCCTGCAGATTGACATATGTGATGACCTGACCCACGACCCACACAGTCCCCACCTGCCAGAGACTACCCATTCAGCTGAAGAGCAGTCAGGAGGGTCCTCGCCATAGGCATCTTTGGACAATAAACAAATACATTGATCACAGGACAATGCACCCATGCACACCACTGAGGTCCCTAGATCACACACACACCACATCCACATCACATTGGATTAGCCCAAGTCCAACATGCAGGACTTGGGAGCAGCAACGCCGCGTCAAGGCCCCAATGGTGTCGCTGTCCATTCACACGTCATTCACGCAACCATGGGGATAACTTCTCCCCAACGGCCGAGGGTGACACCCCTTACTGGCAGGAGTGCCACCCTCACATTCACACACCATTCACACTGTCCCCTGCACTACTGACCGTGCGCAGTTTAAATAAAAATAAAAAGCTCATAACCTGAGCAAAATATAAATAAAATAAAAAGCTCTTAACCTGAGCAAAATATAAATAAAAATAAAAAGCTCATAACCTGAGCAGAAACAAAAACTGCAAAAATAAACAAAGAACCCAAAAAGCCATTATTTGGGCTGAAGGGAGCTCTTTCTGGTGGGCCCTCTCTGGCTCCTCAGTTGCCTGGAGGGAGTCTCAGGTGGGGGTGGGGGGGCATCTGGAGGTGGCTGATCCCCAGGTGGGTCACTCCTGGCAGGTGTGGTCTGCATGCCCTCCAAGGCCACGGCTATCCAGCTGAGGAAGGAATTAGTCTGGGCCTGCATCCTCAGCTGCCGGGTCACCTGGTATTGTTGGGCCCGCTGCCTCTGCCTCCCCTGGTCCTGGATGGCAGCTGTGTTTGCCTGGACGGCTGCAGTGAGGTGCCGAAGATCAGCCTGCACCTCCCCCAGGCAGCACAGTTGCAGCTGACATCCTGCACTGCCTCTGTCATCTGGGCCACGGAGCCCAGGCTGTCAGCTACACGGTCCAGGTGCCCAGCTATCTCCCTCATCTGCTGGGTCTGCCTGGCCTGGTCCCTCGCCATTTGGTCATGGACCACGTCAGACACCCCCCTGGTCTTCCGGGTCGCCTTCCTGGGGCCAGCAGATGGTATTCCCCGGGGGGATGGAGTCACCCTTGAGGGGCTTCCCATGATGGGGGAGGGGATTTGAGAGGGCCCTGCTGAAGGGGAGGACTTCTCCAAAAATAAGACAAACTCCTGCTCTGCGATGACAGGCTCCTCCTCAACCACCTCAGCAGGTGAGGTGTGGGCACTCCCCTCCACCTCTGTGTCTTCAGTGCCCAGGGGGTCGGGCTCAGGATGCAGTTGGGGGGATGGGTTGGAATGGCCGCCGGCAGGTGATGGCCCAGCTCCGTCATCTGTGAATGACACAAAGCAGACACATGTTGGTGGTCCCACACACTTGGCACATGAACCCCCCCCCCCCCACATGCAACACACCAAATATGTCCTGGAGCCTTCCTCCACAGAATCATAGCCCGGTACCCCCTCCAACTGCTCCCTCTCCAGGCAGCGGGCGACCACCTCCTCCTCCGTGGTCAGACTGACCGCACTTGGGTGTCCACCCCCCGTGCCCCCCTCATGCCTCCTGATGGTGGCCACCTTGCCCCGGACTTTGCGCCTCACATAATTTTTTTTTTTTGCAATGTCCGCAGCAGTCCGTGTCGAAAAGCCAAAACTGTTCACCCTGGCAGCAATGGACACATGTTCGAATCGAACATTGCCGGTTCGATCGTTCGTCGAAAAACGAACAAAACGGGTCATTCGCGCCAAATTCGAATGACGCGCAACGGCCCATAATTCACTGCGGCGTTGCGCGCTGATGATTGGCCAAGCATGCACCATGACCCCGCATGCTTGGCCAATCACAGCGCCCAAAAAACAAAGAGACCTAATTGGCCAAAGCCTGGGTGCTTCGGCCAATTAGGGCTCAGGGCTTTAGCACACGCCCCACATTATAAAAGGCCGTCTCCCGGGCGGCCTCGTGTAGTGTGTTCCGGCTTGCTTTACAGAGAAGTCAGACAGACAGTCAGTTAGAGAGAGAGAGATAGGTAGAGACACAGGGCCAGATTCACGTACATCGGCGCATTTTTTGACTGGCGTAGCGCACCTCCTTTACGTTAGACTGTCGCAATGTAGCGGCGCAATCACCGTATTCTCAATTGATTTGCGCAGAAAATAGCGCCTGTGCAACGTAATTTCAGAGGCATAAGGCGGAGTAATTCAAATTGGGAAGGACGTGGGCGTGTTACATTGAAATGAGCCGTGACCCCATGCAAATGAAGGGCCGGCCGGCTCGCGCATGCGCACATGAAGCAGACAATGGTCAGCACCTCTGTGCGCATGCTCACAACTCAGGGATGGCGCAATCAGTGAAATTTGAAGTGGACTCGGGCAACTTATTGAACTACGCAGACAGCATAAATAGACAGACACAAACGCACTTCCTTTGCAAAAGTACATCCCTTTGTATCCCTTCCTATACAGCAAGGTGCTTTTGTTCTGTTTTTTATTAGCGTTTGTTTGTTTGTTTGTTTGTTTGTTTGTGACGTGTCTTTGAGATATTTGGGGACTGTTTTGCAGAGTGATTTTTGTCTTTTATGTGTTTTCTTTGTTGTTATTTTGTTTAAATTATATTTTTGCTGGGCATTTTTTATTTTTGGTTCTGTTTGTGTATGATTTGGGAATGTGGGGGTGACACGTCTGGACACGCCAGGAGGGTTTGTTTTGAATCATCACCCACCAAGAACGCACCCTGTATTAGAGACCTTTTGTGACATTTAATTAGTCTTGATGGTATTCTATTATTTATTTGCCGATCAACAGATGGAATGAATCACAGGGGATACTTTCACTTGGAATTTTTAATTTAATATTTTTTTTTTCATCTATAGAAGATTGTGAACTTGCTTTGGTTCAGGTGAATTGGGGTATTCACATTTAGCGCTGTTAATGTTTCTCTAAAAAACATACTTTTCCGATCTTACTATACGTTTGCTGTGTTTTTGCCCATAAACGCAGTCCATCATAGTGCACGTTTGCTGGTTTTGCCCATAAACGCAGTCGATCTTACTGCACGTTTGCTGTTTTTGCCCATAAACGCAGTCGATCATACTGCACGTTTGCTGTGTTTTTGCCCATAAATGCAGTTGCTCTTACTGGACAGGTGCTGTTTATTTCTGATTTTGTCCTGTGCAGGCTATTAAAATGTCTGGAAGGACACAAAGAAAGGCAGAGCGTCACGAGGGCAAGCAGGCTCTGCATCTAGAGGCAACGCTGGTGGTGGACATCCTTTTCAGCACGTAGCCGCTCATCCTTATTTTCGGGAGCTGGCCATGTTGAGCCTCAACATGCAGAGAAAATAGTAGATTGGATGACCAAGCCGTCCTCATCCTCCTCATCCTCTCTCACACAGACTGATCTTAGTTTGTCTGGCAAAGCAGCTGCCAAGGCTTCCTCTTCCCTCTGTACCATGCCATCACACAATCCTTCCCTAGTCCCACAGTGTCCTCCTGAGGAGTCCCCCAAACTGTTTCAACACAGTGTTGGGTACATGCTGAATGAAGATGCGCAGCGTTTTGAAGGCTCCGATGATGGAACACAGATAGAGGAAGGCATTTATGTGAGTCCAGGGAGAGAGGGTGGCCGAGAGGGACAGCAATCTGGCAGTGATGTTCCCCCAGCTGGAGCATACTGCCAGGTTTTTGACAGTGATAAGGAGGGAGGGGATGATGAGTTCACTGACTCTACCTGGGTGCCTAATAGGAGAGAGGAGGAGGAGGAGGACGAGGCACAGGCACATCTCCAAAGAGGCAGGATGCCCTCCAGGGGTCAGCTTAACCACTTAAAGACCCCCGCACGCACATATACGGCCACAACATGGCTCGTACAGGCACAAGGGCGTAAATTTACGTCCCCGCCTGAGTGCGGTTCGGGGGTCCCATCGGGACCCCCTCCGCGGCGTGCGGGGGTCTCCCTACCTCTGGGAGCGATCCGGGATCTGCGGGCGGATGTCCGTGATATCCGCCCCCCCCCGCGATCGCTCCCAGCCAATGGGAGCGCGCTCCCAGCCTGTCACTTCCTCCTCCTGTGTTTACACAGGAAGGAGGAAATGATGTATTCTCTCATCGCAGCGCTGTTTCCCAGCGCTGCTGATGAGAGAAGACATCACAAGTAAGTGTGCACCAACACAACACTGACACACACTCACATAGGCATATTAACCCCTTGTGATCGCCCCCCCCCCACCCCCCTGTCACAGTGTTACTGAATGCAGTGATTTAATCACTGCATTTAGTGTCAGTGTGACAGGCACTGTAAAAAACAGTTAGTGTTAGGTTCAGGATAGCCCCCCCACCCCCCCTAATAAAGTTTTAACCCCCTGATCACCGCCCTAGTTAACCCTTTCACTCCCTATTGCCAGCGTCACTAAGCGATAATTTTTCTGATCGCTGTATTAGTGTCGCTGTTCCCGCTAGGTAGCTATTTTTTTTTATTGCGATTTTTTTTTTTTACTAAAGACATGTGGCTAAATAAATTTTGGCCTAAATGTTTGACTAAAATTTAGTTTATTTGATTTTTTTTTAACAAAAAATAAAAAATAGTGTTTTTTTTTCAAAAATGTCGCTCTATTTTTGTATATAGCGCAAAAAATAAAAATCGCAGAGGTGATCAAATACCACCAAAAGAAAGCTCTATTTGTGGGAAGAAAAGGACGCAAATTTTGTTTGGGAGCCACGTCGCACGACCGCGCAATTGTCTGTTAAAGCGACGCAGTGCCGAATCGCAAAAACACCTTGGGTCATTTACCAGCGTATTGGTCCGGGTCTTAAGTGGTTAAGGGCACACCAACTGCATTACAGCACACATCTATGGTGCTGCTGTGTCTGACCGGTACAGCAAAAGTTCCTTGGTGTGGGCCTTTTTTGAAACATGTCCCCAAGATCGTACCTTTGCTATTTGCAATATATGTTGCAAGCGTATCTCGCGTGGCCAAAACATCAACCGCCTGGGCACCACATGCTTGTCCAGACATATGTCGACCTGCCATGCAGTTTGTTGGCAAGCACACCAGAAAGACCCACACCAAAGACAAAAGCGTACCTCCCCTTGCCCTTCTGGGACCTCCAACCCCACTAGACCCCCAGTCCTCTCTGAAGCCTACAGTGAAGGTGTAGAAATAGGTGTGTCACAACCTAGTAGTAGTAGTACATGCGGGCAATCTACTGATAGTTCCAGGCAAATTTACCTCCCCCAGCTGCTGCAGCGCTGAAAGAAGTACAATCCTAGCCATCCACATGCCCAGCGGATGAATGCTAGCTTAGCGAAATTGCTAGCACTTCAACTGCTACCTTTTCATTTGGTAGATTCTGCCCCTTCCTTGAGTTTGTGGAATGTGCAGTACCTCAGTGGCAAGTACCAAAACGCCACTTTTTCTCACGGTAGGCGATTCCGGCTCTCTACCGGCATGTGGAAGGCAATGTCCATGCCTCGCTGGACAGGGCAGTCAGTGGTAAGGTGCATCTTACCGCTGACTCATGGTCCAGCAGGCATGGACAGGGATGTTACCTGTCTTTTACGGCGCATTGGGTGACTCTGCTGGCAGCTGGGAAGGACGCAGGGCAAGGTACAGTAGCTTCGGAGGTTGTTCCGCCACCACGCCTCCAAAACACTACTACTGTTTGTGACACACCTCTCTCCTCCACCCCCTCCTCTTCTTCCTCTGTGGCCTCTTCCTGTGGTGATGTTTTCTCAGAACCAGCCGTGCTTCGTAGGCGTACGAGGGGCTACGCAGGAATGCAGGCCAAGAGATGCCATGCGGCGCTAGAGCTGGTGTGCTTGGGAGACACTGGTGAAGAGGTTTTATCAGCTCTGCAGGGTCAGGCTCAGAGGTGGTTGACGCCACGCCAGCTGAAGCCTGGAATGGTGGTCAGCGATAATGGCACCAACATCCTCTCTTCCCTGCAAAAGGGAAAACTCACCCACGTGCCCTGTTTTGCACATGTCCTAAATTTGGTGGTGCAGAGGTTCTTGGGCAGGTACCCTGGCTTTCAGGATGTCCTGAAGCAGGCCAGGAAAGTCTGTGTGCATTTACGGAGGTCATATAATGCCACTGCTCGGCTGACAGACCTCCAAAGGGAATACAACCTGCCCAAGAACCGCCTAATTTGTAACATGCCCACCAGATGGAACTCTACGTTGGCCATGCTGCAGCGGCTGCACACGCAGCAGCGGGCCATCAATGAGTACCTGTGCCAATATGGCAGCAGAACTGGGTCAGGGGAGCTTGGTTTTTTTTCACCACGCCAGTGGGCCTTGATCAGGGATGCATCCACTGTCCTGTCACCATTTGAGGAGGCCACGAGGATGGTAAGCAGTGACAGTGCGTGCATCAGTGAGACTGTCCCTCTTATTCACATTTTGGAGCACACGCTACGTGGAATAATGGACAGGGCCCTTGAGGCAGAACAGAGGGAGGAAGAGGAGGACTTCCTTACCTCTCAAGGCCCCCTTTACCCAGACAGTGGACCTGCTTGCCCACCTAGCACACAGGAAGAGGAGGAGGAGGATGATTATTGTATCAGTAGCATGGAGGTGGAGCCTAGCACTCAGCATCAGCAGCAGTCTTCAAGGGATCATTTACAGTCCCAAGGAACACATGGACTTTTACGTGGCTGGGATGAGGTGCCTGTGGATCCTGTCATCCTCAGTGACCCAGAGGACTGTGCCCCAATGCCTCTGCAAACCTACGCTGCATGGCCTCCCTGATCCTGCAAAGCCTGCGTAAGGGTCCTCGTGTACGTGCTATCAAGGAGAGGGATCATTACTGGCTGGCATCTCTCCTTGATCCACGTTACAAGAGTAAGGTTGTGGACCTTATGTTGCCATCACAGAGGGAGCAGAAGATGAAACTTCTGCGGGAGGCCTTGCAGAAGGGTCTGTGCAATGCGTTCCCAGAACCGGGGGGATTACCAAAACCTGGCTCTGGACAACGTCTTGCTGAGGCTTCGGTGAGTCACAGAAGGAGCGGTGGAGAAGGTGGCCGTCTGACCGATGCGTTCAGACAGTTTTTTAGTCCGCAGCCCCAAGGTCTGACCGGTTCCAGCAACCATCGCCAGTGTCTGGTTTACATGGTCTGGGAATACCTAGGGGCAAGATCCGACTTAGACAACTTCCCCACCGAAAATCCTCTGGCTTACTGGGTCTTGAGGATGGATCACTGGCCAGAGCTTGCACAGTACGCAATTGAGCTACTGGCTTGCCCTGCATCCAGTGTTCTTTCAGAACGCACATTCAGTGCTGCTGGAGGCTTTGTGATGGATCACAGGGTGCGCCTCTCCACCGACTCTGTTGATCGACTGACCTTCATCAAAATGAATCAGGCTTGGATCAACACCAGCTACCAAGTACCTGATGCTGATGTTACTGAATAATATTTTCTTGTTGAAATGTGGGATCCCTTTTAGACTGCGTATGCTGATGCTTGAGTGACTGTCCTCCTATGCTGCTGATGGAATATCCTTCTTCTCCTCACTTTTCTTGCTGATAGTTAGTAAGAAATGTTGTGTTTCTGGGCTCTGCCACCAGTGCCTAAGGCACAATTTTTCTGCCCCTGTTTAACAGGGGCGCCAAATAACAATTTTTGATGCAATACTTTGCACGTGGCTCTTTGTTGTGCTCCAATTGGAGTTATTGTGAGGGGTTGCAGTGTTGTGTTGTGCCCAAGGCACAATTTTTCTGCCCCTGTTTAACAGGGGCGCCTAATAACAATTTTTGATGCAATACTTTGCACGTGGCTCTTTGTTGTGTTCCAATTGGAGTTATTGGGAGGGGTTGCAGTGTTGTGTTGTGCCCAAAGCACAATTTTGTTGTCCCTGTTTAACAGGGGCGCCTAATAACAATTTTTGATGCAATACTTTGCACGTGGCTCTTTGTTGTGCTCCAATTGGAGTTATTGGGAGGGGTTGCAGTGTTGTGTTGTGCCCAAGGCACAATTTTTCTGCCCCTGTTTAACAGGGGCGCCTAATAACAATTTTTGATGCAATACTTTGCACGTGGCTCTTTGTTGTGTTCCAATTGGAGTTATTGGGAGGGGTTGCAGTGTTGTGTTGTGCCCAAAGCACAATTTTTCTGCCCCTGTTTAACAGGGGCGCCTAATAACAATTTTTGATGCAATACTTTGCACGTGGCTCTTTGTTGTGGTCCAATTGGAGTTATTGGAATGGGTTGCAGTGTTGGGTTGTGCCCAAGGCACAATTTTTCTGCCCCTGTTTAACAGGGGCGCCTAATAACAATTTTTGATGCAATACTTTGCACGTGGCTCCTTGTTGCGCTCCAATTACAGTATGTTTGAGGGTTGCCCTTTTTTCTACAATTTTTCTTTCACAAAACAATAATGGCCCCCCACCACCGCTAAAATATTTGACATATTGTTGCCACACAGCACGTGCGCAAGCAGTATTAAATTACTTTTTTCTTATAGTACTCTCATGTTGTGCAGGGACATTTATAAACACGTGCCACTACTATAGACAGCCAGCAGGCGTGATATTTAAAGGAATTTTTCATTTTTTTTTTTCATTTTAAGCATCATTAAAATGGCTGCTCCGGAAAAAACTTTTTTTTCAATTGATAAATGTTCCCTGGGGCAAGACCCGGTTTCTGAAAGACGTTTTCCAACATTAAATTGAATATTGATCTTTAAAATGATCTTTTTTTAAATTCGAACGTTCGGGTCCCATAGACTTCAATGGGGTTCTAAATGTTCGCGCAAACTCGCGGTCTGTTCGAACATTCTGGTGCGAACCGAACCCGGGGGTGTTTGGCTTATCCCTACTCAGGACTTACTGATTTGCCTAATTTAGCTTTTCAAGTGAGTGCATATTTTTTTTTTTATCTACCTGTTTTTACACTTAAATGGTCCCATTATTCTTTTTACATAGGACCCATTGTATATATATTTTCCAGAGATTTTACTATCACTTTAATACTTGCATTGTCAGGCCCCGTACACACGAGCAAATACATCTGATCAAATCTGTCGGACAGACCGATTTGAACAGATCTGTCTGCTGGGATGTATTGGTTTGATCGTGTGCACACGATCAAACCAAAATCCCCGCCGGCAGACAACGCGCTGACATGGCGGTGACGTGGCGGTGACGTTGACGCCGCCACGTCACCGCACCAGGAAGTAAAACACTTCCCCGCATGCGTCGAATCCATTTGACGCATGTGCGAGCAGATATGTCTGCTGGTTAGCGTACTAACCAGCAGACATATCGGTTCGACGGGTTCCCAGCCGACAGATTTCAAAGCATGCTTTAAAATCTGTCGGCTGGCCAAATCCGTCTGTTTGCCCGTACACACGATCGAATCTGTCAGACCGTTTCCAGCAGATAGATTTGATCGTGTGTACGCAGCCTAAGAGTCTTAGATGAAAGCAGAGTTCATCAGGGAAGTTTTGCCAGGCAGTGTGTTGCCAGAAGTGGCTGCATCTATGGACACCAGTGAAACCAGAAAGCAGAAGTTAGAGGATGTCAGCGCTTCCTTGGCAAATTCTGCAAGCTTGCATTGGCTTTGCCCAGCAGCTTTTCTTTTATCCAAGTGCATATTGTTTTTAACTATCTGCCTTTAATAAATAATCTATAATTAGATGGTGACACCCCCTTGTACTATTATTCTTTTTACAGGGGGGGGGGCATTTTCTTTATTTATTTCAGGAAATGTTACTACCTCTTAAAAATCCAACAATGCGTTAAAAATCAAATGGTAAAGAGTTTGAACATTTTTCCTAATGAGTATGCTGAAAATCATAACCTTTAGTAACCGTATTTGCTAAATAATATCACAAGGATTCTCAAGGATGTGTATGTTTTTTCTTTTGGTAGGTTGTCAGTCTTCGTTTATAGTTATTGATGTGAATCTTCATCATTGGGTGACATAACTGGTGGTGGATTTACATCATGAGACATTTTTCTGTGGTTCTTTTTTTATTAAATGTCACAAACTGTTTGTGTTTTTATATACGTTTCCCTTTTTTAAATGACTAGTAGCACTATATAACTCTAACTATTTTAAATTGTAGGGACTACTTAGTATCTGGAAGCCCACTTATTGTTAAAGGGGGATTCCAAATTCTCATAAGCCCCCACCTGCAGACCCCCACAAACACTAGGCCAGGGCCCTTTTCCTCATCAACATGGGGACAGGGTGCTTTGCTAGGAGGGTACCCCCCAGAAGGTATCCCCCATGTTGAGAGCATTTAGCCTGGTATGGTTTAGGAAGGTGACCATGCACTTGTCTCTCTCATTCTTGGCCTGCTAGGTTGAATGCTCGTAAATGGGAATGTTGTGGATTTTTTGCATGGAGGTCCCCTTAAAATTCATACCAGACCTCAATTGCCTGGTAGGCACTATATGTGGAATCTAAAACATGGGGACCCCAATTCAGAAATATATTTGCTTACATCTCTGTTTATATTAAGATATAGATGACCTCTCTTTCTGTTAGTAACTTAGAAATGTATGACTTTTTTAATGTTGCAGCACATCATCAAGCCCTTGTTTGGAGACATCAACCTGAATTATAACGACTTTTGACAAATTACAGTATTTTAATATTTCAGCATTAACAGTATGCTGTTTTACTTTGTCAAATGCATTGTTTTGTTAAGATTCTTATAGAAAGTGGGAGTTCCCTTTTAACATTCCCCCGAAGATGATGCATTATTAGCAAGATATGGAGTGAATGTTGCTAGGTCAGTGACCATTTCTAGAACTGCTTCCATCTATTTTCTGTTTTCACATAGTGTGAGATTTCTAAAATTTTATCTGAATCTGGTTTTATGCCTTTCTATGTTTCCATAGTACTTTACTTCCCTAGCTTGGATTTTTTTTCATGCATTTCTGGGCCCATTGTAGTGTCCTGTGGTGATATTGAGTCAGCACTAGGAACCAGTGAGTTCTGGGGAAGACACTGGAAAATTATTGGACATGCGGTTACAGGCATATAGCCATCTGTCATTGACTTGTACAGGCTGCTGGCCACAACTTTATACAAACACCTGTCACTCCTCGGTGCAGAAATACACAAATTCTTTGTAAAATAAACTTCTTCTTATTGTTGAACGGCCTTGTAACGGAACGTCCCATACTCGGCTTGAGTGCTTCCGTCATATACCGCTTCCTATCAGTCTGGATATAGATATCAGATATTTCAGCTGCTCACAAGCACACAACGAGACAAGACTTGTTTGTCTGCTGAACATGGAGTGTTTAATAGAACCAAGAATACAACCTTATATACAGTTTAAAGAGGAGGTAACCAGAACATAAATTAACATGAGCTAATTAACTAATCATTTACCCAGGCTAGGCGACTCATAGATATGACCTTTCAGAGTAGACGTCACCTCTCCTGCTATACAATACACATTATCATAAGTGTAAACACAGGACATATTCACACAATAGCAGGGTTAATTAGCACAGAGAACAGACAGATGGCTGGAGGTGAGGACATTAGCATATAACAGTATGTGTCCCAACAGTATGAATGGGTCACTCTTACAATTAAGCCGTTGAGTTCAGAATCAATAAACAGCAAATAGTTCTTTACAGATATCCTGGAATATAATGTGGATAATAATCCCATCTCAGGTAGTCCAAGATATAATTTCTCAGTCATCCTATGCCCCTAGTGGACATAGGATGATTTTAGACATAGGAGGGTCCGGGGATATCCGAGGTGAGTCTGTCACAGGCCCTCTGCAAACATGCGCGTGAGCCCTTACACCCTTTACAAAGAAAGTAGTCTGGTTACTAAGATACAGCATAAACCTCAAAAAGTGCTATATTGTTATGTTCATATGTTTAAAATGATGTCACTTTAATTTTTCTAACATGAAAGTGGTGTTATTTCTATTGTTACAAAAACGATATAATAGCTACATTTTTAATAAGAAAATACTAAGGGATTCTCTGCAGACATCTAGCCAGAGCAAGAAGATTTTTAAAAACGTATGGGGTAAGCAGAAACATTTTCTATCCCAATATTTTAAATAACAACTAATAAGAAATATGCGAGAGAATTTAAAGTTCAGTTACTAAGATCTTGTTTGTTCATTTAAGTTAAAGAAGTGAATCAAAATTATTGAGCAGCAGGTATGAGCTAGACTGCCTTGGCTTTGGTGCCTTGTTAGGTGAACTTCAAAGCAGTTAATATACCAATCCCAAACCCCACTGAAATCAATTGGACACGATTCTGTCAAATTAAAAATGCCCATTTTTTGGGCTAATAGGCAAGGAAGGGGGTGTCAAAAAAGTAGCTTGGGGGAGTGGGTACTGCTTTATAAAAACACCTGTCACTCCACAGAAATACACTCCTTCTTTGTAAAATACACTCCAAATTAGTGAACGACCATCTTCCTCATTTTCGGTGCTAATAGGCATGGAAGGGGTGTCAAAAAAGTAGCTTGTGGGAGTGGGCATTACCCTGGTGTACCAACGCATAAAAAAAGCAATTAAAAACGATATTTAGCCAGGAACAATGCTTTTTTAAGTGCTTTAAGTGGAACATTAAAATGTCTTTAAATAGAATGCCTGGGGTGCCCTTATCATGCTTATCATGTACAGAAAGTGCTGCAGCAGCAGTGACATTTGCAAAAAAAAAAAAAAAAAATCTACCAGAAAATTCCATTTCATTGCCGACTCATATTTAATAAAAATAAGAACCTGGCAATTAAATGTAATTTGCTGGCAATTTAACAACTTGCTTACTGGGCTGCTCAGGCCAGCTTTCAATGCTGTCGCATTTTGAATGACAATTGAGTGGTCATGCAACGCTGATATTTTTATTTTTCACACAAACAGAGCTTTCTTTTGGTTGTATTCAATCACCACTGTTTCATTTTCTGTTTTTTTTTTGCTAAACAAACAAAAAAGACCAAACATTTAAAAAATATATATATATTTTTTTTATAGTTCGTTATACATTTTTACAAACAGGTCATTTTCTCCTTCACCGATGGGCACAGATAGGCTTCACTGATGGCCACTGATAGCCTGCACTCATAGGCAATGATGAGGTGGCACTGGTGGGCACTGATAGGTGGCACTGATGAGGCGGCACAGGTGGGAACTAATGAGGCTGCACATATGAGGCCGCGTACACACGATCAGTCCAAACTGATGAAAACAGACTGAAGTCCAGTTTCATCGGTCCAAACTGACCATGTGTATGGCCCATCAGTCTGTTGTCCTTCAGTCCAAAGTTTTAAAACTTGCTTTAAAATCGGACTGATGGATAAAAAACCCAACAAAATGCATAACTTTCCCTAGAAAATCCATATTACATTTTTTAGAGGTATCTCTATCAAAAAAAAAAGAGGCACGATGTCCCCCTAAAAATCAATACCAGACCCATAATCTGAGCATGCAGTCTGGCTGGCTAGGAAGAGGGTGTACTCTGATGTTAGTAGTTCCTAGGGACATTGTGGATGCAAGGGAACCCTTATGCCCTGTACACACAATGGAATTTCCAACGGAATTCCGCTTAAGCTGTCTTACACATACACGGTCACACCAAATTCTGACTGTCAAGAACATGGTGACGTACAACAGTACGATGAGCTGGGAAAATGAAGTTCACTGCTTCAGAGCATGTGTCAACTTGATTCTCAATGGGTTGATAATTTTAAATATTTGGGCATCCGGGTTCAGCAAAATCTCCCTGATTATGTTGAGTCTAACGTACAACCTATTTTTCTGCAGTTTCAGCAGTTTCACCAAAAATGTTCGGCCTGGAAGACCTTGTCCCTTACGCCGGTAGGTAGAGTCAACTTAGTTTGGATGACCTTCCTCCCCAAGTTTTTATATGTGTTTAGGCATACGCCGGTAGGTATTCCCAGGGCCTTCTTCAATAAGCTTGATTAGGCGGTCGGTTCATTTATTTGGCAGGCTTCGGTCCCGAGGGTGGGTAGGTCTATACTGCAGCTCCCCTTGTGAGAGGGAGTCCTGGCCCTACCTTACTTCCGGAAAAACTACTGTTCGATTACCCTTGAGGCAGCTATTCTGGGGTCTTATACTGAACTGAGCAATTTGGTGTATCGGGGTGTCAGGGCTAACCCCCTAACTACTACACCCATGAAGATCACGGTGGCAGTGTGGGGACAGGTTTCGAGGCTCCTGGTTCAGCCCGGAACCTTCTCCCCTCTCTACCCCACCTGAGAACTGTGGCGGACCCGCAGCTGTGGGCACATGAGGTCAAAACGCTCTGGAATATCATGCCAGAGGGACGGTTGCTTACTTTGGGACCATGAAGAGCAAATTTGGGCTACCTCCTTGGATGTTCTTTTGGTTCCTCCAGCTCCGGCATGCAGTCCGAGCGCAGTTCCTGTACCCTATTACTGTGGAGCCCCACTCGGTGGAGCAGCTCTTAGCCTCACGATTCATGGATAGGAAACTTTCGTCTATCTATTTTAGACTGACGTGTGTGACGGGCCCTGGGGCGTCGCAAGCATTTTTGGCCTGGCAACGAGATCTGTCGGCCCTCACGACAGAGGATTGGTCGGAGGGAATGCAACAATGCATCCCCCTCATGATCTCAGCGAGGGAACGCTTTATCCAGCTGAAATTTATTCACAGGGTCTACTATACACCACGGAGGCTGGCTGTGATTTACCACACCTCTGAAGATAAGTGTCCTAGATGTAGATCAGAAGTAGGAAATTTCATACATATGGTTTGGCTCTGCCCTCAGATTCAGGAGTTTTGGAAGTGGGTGGTAGATGATATGGCCTTGATTAGTGGCATGGCTGTTGCGTTGGACCCCTTGATATTGCTACTGGGTATCACTGATAATTTGCCTACCACGACTCACAAAAAACTGTTTATCTTCTATGCCAGGAAGGCAATTTTGCTCCAGTGGAAGGTTTCGGAGCCTCCTGGGCTGTCCCTATGGCGTAAGCTGATTAATGATACTCTACCCCTATATAAAGTTGATCCGGGGAATATCTGATTGCCTCACGGGGGATCAGGAAGGAATTTTTCCCCCTGCTGTAGAAAATTGGATCATGCTCTGCTGGTTTTTTTTGCCTTCCTCTGGTTCAACTGTGGGTATATAATTGGGTATATGGGATTGTATGATATTATTATTATTATTTTATTTTTTAGGGTTGAACTGGATGGTCTTGTGTCTTTTTTTAACCTGACTAACTATGTAACTATATCGAAGCAGTAGAAAAAAGTACATATAGCCATTTTTGTGTACAACAGAGTCTCAAATAGAAGTAAATGCTGACATGAGTGCTAACCCTTCCCCACTGTTTCCAAAAGTAAAAAAAAAGTGTTATCTATAAATACAGTTTAATACCTGAACAAAATACAGAAAAATGATCTATGGATGAAGTGCGCAGGCATATCAATCATCCACCTCTCCTCCATTCATAGATCCTGTTGAATTCATAGAAGCTGTAGTATGTCTTTTACAAATGAAGAAGTGGAAAGCATGGGCATAGTCAGACTCTCTTGATGAGCGCCTGTGACAGCCCCCTCAGATTTATTAACCCTTGCTGGAAGATTACAATGGCTGGGGTAAGGGGGCATGGACAGCACAAGGGACACATCCCGCTTACTGAAAGCTATGTCCCGTGTGCTGATTTTGTCTTTTTTATGGAATGGAACCACCAAAGTTGAAACATTGGAAAAATGTTGCCTGGTGTGACAATTTCAGATTTTTGCTTCAGCATACAGATTGCAAGGTCAGATATTTGCATGCACAGCATGAACCTTTTGGGATGTTGCACAACAAGATTGCAACATTATTGTGTGGCCTAAAAGTCTGCATGATGCTATTAAGATATCACAGAGAGAAAATCTCCTAGAAACGTGTTTGTTGAATATGTTATAATAAGAAGTCAGGCTTTCTACAGTGAGAAAATAGGTTCTAGCCATAGACATAGCATAAAAACTGAGCTATGTATATTATATTGTCTTAAACGATGATGAAAAAAGCATATTGTCTTTGCAATGTTTAATACACAGTCATGTATACTTATATACAACAGAAGAAATACACATTTAAATCACAAAAGTAACTTACCAGAAGGTTTGAGTCTCCATGGATCAACAGTTTCACAGCAGTCCTCTCTGTTGGTCTTTTCTGAATGTATAAAACCCAATTAGTTTTAGATGAATAGTCCTAATGGTTATGAATGCATCTTATTTCATACAGTCGTGAAGAAACATATGGCATGAGTCAGTAGAATAACGTGCAGTTTTTCAATATTTCTATATACTATATTCAGTGTGAATATATACAATATATCACATTACTAAACAGACAAGGCAGGTACAGTTCAAGGTTGTGTTTATCTGTATGCTTAAAGAATAAAGTAGTTAAAATAAAAAAAGGTAAACCTAATACATTACTGCCATCTAGTGATATCAATGAAAATACTGGAGAAAAAGGATTAGATGCATCTCCATAGATATTATGAATATGGGATGTAATATGTAAATATATGCAGTATAACTGTGAAATAACATTTTAATATTCACTGATCTGTAGCTATTAGTAATTCACACATTTTAAAAATGCAATCAAATAGCTACACACTGGGGTTTACTTATTATTACGCTATCCTCATTATTAAATTTAATGCTCAGGCCGCGTACACACGATCGAACATGTCCGCTGAAACTGGTCCAAGTGCAATTGGTTTCGCTCCGAATTCGTTTTTCATCAAAATTCAGCAAGTTTGTTCATTCAGAAGCATCCAAATGAACGAAAGACTATTTGACAATTTAAAAATTTGAAAGGACGAAAATCTGAAAATAATAATAATTAAATGTTTAACCATTATTATATGTTTATTATTATTAATTAATAATACATATTAATATTAATAAAAGCGATAATGATAGTTATAAACTATTCAATTATAGGTATTGGAATTTCCTTCCAAATTTGGCTAACTGTTAGTCAACGTAACGAATACGAACTTATCGGAAGTTACTAATGATCCAAAATAAAAAAAAATGCATCTAAACAAATGGAACATAACAAATTAGAATGCATTCAAAGTTATGAATTATCAAAATAACGAATGCCAATCATAATGAACGATCCAATAAATGATAAAAAAAACTAGCAAAGCAAGAAAAATATTTTTTTTCGGGAGTGCACATGTCTAATGCCCAATGTTATCAAAGAAAGAAAGAAAGAAGCTGTGACCCACTTGAAATGCTTTTACCGCACACGTCAATTAAAAAAGCCCACAGTTGTCACTGATGCTGGACAAGGAGGGGGTGAGTGATCTGCATCTCACTGTATTCTGTGATATGCCTACATTCAGTGACTATACACTAGGGATGAGCTCCACGTTCGATTCGAACGTATATTCGACTCGAACATTGTCTGTTCGTACGTTAGACGAATTTCAAACAAAACGGGTAGTTCGTGCCAAATTCGAGTGACGTGCAACGGCCCATAATTCACTGCGGCATTGCGCGCTGATGATTGGTCAAACATGCACTATGACCCTGCATGCTTTGCCAATCACAGCGCCCAAAAAAACGGTGAGCCATAATTGGCCAAAGCTAGGGTGGCTTTGGCCAATCATGGCTCAGGGCTTTAGCACACGCCCCACACTATATAAGGCCGCCTACTGGGCGGCCTCGTGTAGTGTGTTCCAGCGCTGAACAGAGATCAGTCAGAGAGACAGAGAGATAGTCTTTCTATATAGATAGATAGAGCAGGCAGGCTAGTCAGTTTAGCTTAATTTACAGTGTGTAGAGGATATATATACATCCCTAGGAGTTGTACATATAATTATACCCTCTAAAGCTTAGCTAGATCAGCTATTCCTAATTTACTGGCAGGCAGGTGATTGTGCTATTTAAAGACGTTATCACAGGTATAGACACCCAGCAGGTACAATATTTAAAGGAATTTTTATTTTTTTTATTCTTATTTAAGCATCAATAAAATCACTGCTCCTGCCATCAATTGTCACCACTGTGCCATGCCATCAAACACAGCCACTGTGCCATGGCATCAAACACAGCCACTGTGCCATCAAGTGTCACCACTGTGCCATGCCATCAAACGCAGCCACTGTGCCCTTCAATTGTCGCCACTGTGCCAATTGATGCCACTGTGCCCTTTAATTGTTGCCACTGTGCCCATTGTTGCCACTGTGCCCATTGTCGCCACTGTGCCCATTGTCGCGGCTGAGCCAGAGGGGGCGGCACCCTCTATAGACGCACCGCCACTGTCTATCTATCTCTATCTATCTATCTATCTATTTATCTTTATCTATCTTCCTTCCTTCTCTTCTTTCTTTCTATCTTTATCTATCTTTCTTTCTTTATCTATCTTCCTTTCTTCCCTTCTTTATCTATCTATCTATCTATCTATCTATCTATCTATCTTCCCTTCTTTCTTTATCTATATTTCTTTCTTTATCTATATTTCTTTATCTATCTTCCATCCATGCCTTCTAGCTTTCTATCTTTATCTATCTTTCTTGTTTATCTATCTATCTATCTATCTATCTATCTATCTATCTATCTATCTATCTATCTATCTTCCCTTCTTTCTTTATCTATATTTCTTTCTTTATCTATATTTCTTTCTTTATCTATCGTCCTTCCTTCCCTTCTTGCTTTCTATCTTTATCTATCTTTCTTGTTTATCTATATATCTTTATTGTTTATCTATCTATCTTTCTTGTCTATCTATCTTTCTTGTCTATCTATCTATCTATCTATCTATCTATCTATCTATCTATCTATCTATCTATCTATCTATCTATCTATCTTCCCTTATTGCTTTCTATCTATCTATCTATCTATCTATATATCTTCCTTCCCTTCTTTCTTTTTATCTTTATCTATCTTTCTTTCTCCCCCCCCCCCCGGGCTGCTCAGTCTAAAATGCCCAGGCCTATTTTTTGTCCCAGTCCGGGCCTGCCTGCAGCTGCCGCTGCTGTGTCTCTCACTCTCTCTCTCTCATCACCAGGGCCGGTAGGCTGCCTGTCCTGAGGCTGCTTTGAGCTGTAGCTGACTGCAGCGCTCCCTTCTCTCCTGCGTGTATGACATCGGGCATCTCTGGCTGTGTGTGAGAGCTGGATCTGTGTTTGGCTGTGCTGCCTGCTCGTGTGATAGTAGATGGAACACTGATTGAATCAGTGTTTTGTCTATCACACAAGCCCGTCTTGGGGGGGACCTTGCTAGAGCACACTGCCCTGTCGAACACAGACCTACAGCTCCTGTTTGTTCCATGGCACACGTCGGTAGAGGAGATACCTGCTGTGTGTGATCGAGGTAATGCCATGGTGAGTGCCATGCACAGTGTGGCTGCATTAATAGACAAAAGTGTGGCTGCATTAATAGACAAAAGTGGAGATGCATTTATATACAAAAGTGGGACTGGATTCATAGACAAAAGTGGGACTGGATTCATAGACAAAAGTAGGACTGGATTCATAGACAAAAGTGTGACTGGATTCAGACAAAAGTGGGACAGGATTCATAGACAAAAGTGGGACTGAATTTATATACAAAATTGGGACTGCATTTATATACAAAGGTGGGACTGCATTCATATACAAAAGTGGGGCTGAATTAATATACAAAGGTGGGCTGCATTGATATACAAAAGTGGTCCTGCATTAATAAACAAAAGTGGTCCTGCATTAATAAACAAAAGTGGGACTGCATTAATATACAAAAGTGGTCCTGCATTAATAAACAAAAGTGGGCCTGCATTAATATACAAAAGTGGGTCTGAATTTTTATACAAAGGTGTGGCTGCGTTTATATGCACAGTGAGGCTGCAATGATGGGCAATGATGAGGCTGCATTAATCTCTTGTACCATGTCTTCAGTCTCTGACCATCCCTTGTACCATGCCTGCAGTCTCTGACCATCCCTTGTACCATGCCTGCAGTCTCTGACCATCCCTTGTACCACGTCTACAGTCTCTGACTATCTCCTGTACCACGTCTACAGTCTCTGACTAGGGATGAGCTTCGCATTCGAAACGAACGTATGTTCGACTCGAACATCATCCGTTCGATCGTTCGTCGAATTTCGAACAAAAACGATCATTCGCGGCAAATTCGAGTGAAACGAAACGACCATTTTTAAAACTTTTTTTCCATTGATATCAAGGATTTTTTTTTTTTAAAACAGTCATTTTTTCAGGAGTCCTGCTCCTGAAAAGACGACCGTTTTTAAGACTTTTTTCCATTGATACATGTTCCCTGGTGCAAGACCCGGGTTCTGAAAGACGTTTTCCAACAATAACCTGCTCCTGAAAAAACTACCATTTTTAAGACTTTTTTTCATTGATACATGTTCCCTGGGGCAAGACCCGGGTTCTGAAAGACGTTTTCCAACAATAACCTGCTCCTGAAAAACTACCGTTTTTAAGACTTTTCTTACATTGATACATGTTCCCTGGGGCAAGACCCGGGTTCTGAAAGACGTTTTTCAACAATAACTTGAAAATTTGTCTTTAAAATGATCGTTTTTGAATTTGAACGTTCGAGTCCCATAGACTTTAATGGGGTTCTAAATGTTCATGCGAACGATAGGACTATTCGACGGTTCTGGTGTGAACCGAACGCGGGGGTGGTTGGCTCATCCCTATCTCTGACCATCCGTTGTACCACGTCTGCAGTCTCTGACCATCTCTTGTACCATGTCTGCAGTCTCTGACCATCTCGTGTACCATGTCTGCAGTCTCTGACCATCTCTTGTACCATGTCTGCAGTCTCTGACCATCTCTTGCACCATGTTTGCATTTTCTGACCATCTATTGTACCATGTCTGCATTCTCTGACCATCTCTTGTACTATATCTGCAGTCTCTGACCATCTCTTTTACCATGTCTGCATTCTCTGACCATCTCTTGTACCATGTCTGCATTCTCTGACCATCTCTTGTACTATGTCTGCAGTCTCTGACCATCTCTTGTACTATGTCTGCAGTCCCTGACAATCATTTAGAAACTATGGGATAGATTTATGGCATTTATATTTAAATATTTTTTACTAGTAATAGGGGCAATCATTGATTTTTTAGCGGTACTGCAACATTGCAGCGGACACATCGGACACCTAATTGAGTTCTGTAAGCAACACCTTATTTTCTGGCAGTGCCCCTCCCGAGACTAGACTCTGGATCCACCCTTGCTACCTTCTCTATGCCTTTCCCCACCAGACTCGGTTGTGACTCAAGGCAGCGTTCACCTCTCTGAATCTGTAAAATTAGCCAAAGGCTGGGTAAACCTGAAGGATCTTTATAGTGTAAAACCATATTCCTGTTTTTCTAAAACTCATGACTCAACCCAGAAATTACCTAGTTTTGGTGACTGATAATTTGAATGCAACGACAACGAGCAGTAATGAAGGGCTTAACCACTGTATTTATATGATGGTATGGCTGTGTCTGCCTGTAACGCCTCCTGAGGATGTCATTACAACAAACCATACTTTGGGACAGGGCTACAGGAAGTGATGTCATTAAATCGGGGACAGAAACCCACGCATATTGACCTACTCTAATTTTGGGAGTTCATGAAAATTTGGTGAGCTTTCCTCGGTGGTGGTGGAGCACTGTGGTGATGTGAACTAAAGATTATGTTTACAGGCACTTTATTTTCCCAAGGCACTTTATTCATAAAGGACACTCTTGTTCGTTAAGGACATTTTGGACATCTAATGTAGTTTTATTTTTTATTATAATTATAAATGATACAGAGTCTGAGATTCAAAGTACTGTTTCATTCTTTGCAGATGACACCAAACTATGCCGTAGAATAGCATCCTTTTAGGATATCTCCAACTTACAAGCCAAACTCAATGCCCTGCTTATTTGGGTAACTGTGCCAAATGAGGTTTATTATTGACAAATGTAAAGTTATGCACTGGGGGGCTAAACATATGCATGCATCATACATACTAGGAAGAACTGGAAGAATCAATGGTGGAGAAAGATCTTGGTGTTCTGGTAGATCATAGGCTTATTAACCACTTAAGACCCGGACCAATACGCTGGTAAATGACCCAAGGTGTTTTTGCGATTCGGCACTGCGTCGCTTTAACAGACAATTGCGCGGTCGTGCGACGTGGCTCCCAAACAAAATTTGCGTCCTTTTCTTCCCACAAATAGAGCTTTCTTTTGGTGGTATTTGATCACCTCTGCGATTTTTATTTTTTGCGCTATATACAAAAATAGAGCGACATTTTTGAAAAAAAAACACTATTTTTTACTTTTTGTTAAAAAAAAATCAAATAAACTAAATTTTAGTCAAACATTTAGGCCAAAATTTATTTAGCCACATGTCTTTAGTAAAAAAAAAAAATCGCAATAAAAAAAAATAGCTACCTAGCGGGAACAGCGACACTAATACAGCGATCAGAAAAATGATCGCTTAGTGACGCTGGCAATAGGGAGTGAAAGGGTTAACTAGGGCGGTGATCAGGGGGTTAAAACTTTATTAGGGGGGGTGGGGGGGCTATCCTGAACCTAACACTAACTGTTTTTTACAGTGCCTGTCACACTGACACTAAATGCAGTGATTAAATCACTGCATTCAGTAACACTGTGACAGGGGGGTGGGGGGGGGCGATCACAAGGGGTTAATATGCCTATGTGAGTGTGTGTCAGTGTTGTGTTGGTGCACACTTACTTGTGATGTCTTCTCTCATCAGCAGCGCTGGGAAACAGCTCTGCGATGAGAGAATACATCATTTCCTCCTTCCTGTGTAAACACAGGAGGAGGAAGTGACAGGCTGGGAGCGCGCTCCCATTGGCTGGGAGCAATCGCGGGGGGGGGCGGAAAACACGGACATCCGCCCGCAGATCCCGGATCGCTCCCAGAGGTAGGGAGACCCCCGCACGCCGCGGAGGGAGTCCCGATGGGACCCCCGAACCGCACTCAGGCGGGGACGTAAATTTACGCCCTTGTGCCTGTACGAGCCATGTTGTGGCCGTATATGTGCGTGCAGGGGTCTTTAAGTGGTTAATAGCCTGCAATACCAAGCTTGGGTTTCCAAAACAAGTCAAATCCTTTCCTGTATTACAAAGAGGTATGTACTGCAGAGAGAGAGAGAGAGAGAGAGAGAGAGAGAAAGAGAGAGAGAGAGAGAGAGAGAGAGAATCTTGCCCTTGTACAAATCATTAGTAAGACTTCATCTGGAATTTGCAGTTCAGTTTTGGGCACAAAAAGGGTATTGGGGAACTGGAGAAAGTGCAGAGAAAAGCAACCAAATCAAAAAGAGGCATGGAAGAGGATATCTATGGGGAAAGATCAGCTTAGCTGTATTTATTAAGGGGGGCATGATCAATACGTATAAATATATAATTGGTTAACATAGTGAACTTGGTGTAGCATTATTCACTTTAAGGTAATCATAAAGGACTAAGGGACACTCTTTACGTCTGGAGGAAAAGAGATTTAATCTTCAATTACAGAAAGGATTCTTCACAGTAAGAACTGTGAAATTGTGGAATAGTCTCTGGCCAGCTCAGTAGATTCTTTTTAACTACTTCTTACTCTCCTTTTGAGTGGACGTTCAGGCGCATTCCCCAATCGGCATGGGGGCTCTCTGATTGGCCCTTCCGATCACATGACGGCTGTGTCTAATCACAGCTGTCATGTGATGTAAATAGAGAGCCGGTTGCTAGGTGACACAGAAGTTTTTTCTTCCAAATTTACGAATTTTTTTGCTTATATCACAAAAAATTTAAACTAAGTCACGATTAAATACCTCCAAAAAGAAAGCTCTATTTGTGTGAACAAAATGATAAACATTTCATTTGGGTACAGCGTAGCATGACTGCACAATTGTCATTGAAAATGCGAGAGCGCTGAACGATGAAAATTGGTCTGGGAAAGGAAGAGGGTGAAAGTGCCCAGTATTGAAGTAGTTAAAAAGGCTCTATTGCTCTATTGTTTTTTTTTTTTTTTTGCATTCCTCTTGATCAGCTGTGGGTATAAGTTTGTTTATATGGAGGTTTTCAATTTGTGTGTGTGTGTTTGTTTGTTTTCTCTGTGGGTGAAGATGGACTTGTGTCTTTTTTTCAACCAGACTAAACATCTGCAACCTCTACTGATGGAGAGGGGATGTTTCTAATGTTTGCTGCAAGATAAACCATGCTCGGATTCTCCAAGTTTGTTGATTATCAAAGTGCATATGTGCCACAAAATGTTTTTTGCAGTTGAACTGCAACTGCCAGATTTCTAATGTTTGCTGACAGGGAAACCCTGCTGTGTGTCACCAAGTTGAAAGCCTACAGTATGGTATTCTGGTACTTCAACAAAGTATTCAACAAAGACTGTGAATACTTATGTACATGTGATTTTTTTTTTTTTTATAAATTTATAAATATTTTAAACTTCCTTTACGTTATCATTATGGGATATTGTTAGTAGAATTTTGTGAAAAATAATGAATTGAGTCTATTTTGGAATAAGGCTGTAACATAACAAAATTTGGAAAAAGCAAAGTACTGTGAATACTTTCCAGATGCAATATGCATGCAGCCCAGCCACTGTACAATATGTGTAGCTGTTGTATTCAACACTATACACTCTACTGTTCATTTCAAGATAAAACCTGCCTAGTCTCTCCCTCTTACATTGCAGCTTACAAATACTTACTTACTGTTCAGCCACTGTACAATATTCATGGCTATTATCTCTCAAATTAGACACGTGTGGTTTGTTTCATTCTGAATTGAAATTGGGACAAAATTGTTGTTATTCTGAAATTTTCATGTATCCACATTTCTGAATACAACTCTAATGGATTTCAACAAATCCAAAATAAACAGTAATGAAATAAACTATATTTCTTTGTGTCCTGCGGATGTTTGAAGCAACTGAATGAAACAAATGATTCACATTTATTCCATCAAAGCTGGTTATTAAGGAGCAGGGCAGCCTCCCGGGGTTCTTTTAGGTTCTCCCCAAAATCCATTCCTTTTCCGAGCATGCAGCTGGCAGGTCAGGAAAGACAGGAACCAGTGAGCACCCCCCCCCCCCGAACCATACCAGGCCACATGCCCTCAACATGGGGGGATGCTTTAAAGCAGGATGGCTGCCCCACCAAAACACAATGGCCCAGATTCACACACCTTGGTGCATCTTTATGCCGGCGTAGCATATCGAATATACTCTACGCCGACCCAGCGCAGAGAGGCGAGTACAGTTTACAAATCACTCGCCCCCAAATCTACGCTGGGTTCCCTCTGCGTAACTCGTCGTAAGTGGAAGTGGCATGCTAATGAGGCATGACCTCATATAAATGAAGGGCCAAGCGCCATCAAGTTACGAATAACGTACGGCGCATGCGCCGTCCCCCAGTGTGCATGCTCAGAATCACGTCAGGACGAATGTCTAAGATACGTCGAACACTGCCTACGATGTGAACGTAACCTACGCCCAGCCCTATTCATGTAGTACTACATAAACGACATACAATACGATGGCTGTTCCCTCGTCCATACCTTTGCATGACTTACACCTGCTTTATGTGGTGTAAGTTTATGCCGGTCATACGAGTTACGTAAACCGCGTATATTAATGCGCCGGGCGCAAGTATGTTCGTGAATCGGCGTATCTCACTCATTTTCATATTCGAAACGTAAAACAATGGGAGCGCCCCTTGCCGCCAGCGTAAATATGCGATCACGATACGACGGCGTAGGAAACTTACGTCGGTCGCAAGAAGCCGATTTTTAGGCGTATCTTGCTTTCAGAGTCAGGCGCATAGATACGACGGCGCATAAGTGCACTTATGCGGCGTATCTTGAGATACGTCGGCGTAAGTGCTACGTGAATCCGGGCCCTTGTCTTTATCGACAGGATGGCTTGTAGGAGTAGTTGGGTGGTGGTTGTGGGGGTCTGCGGCTGGGGGGCTTTTTGGAATCTGGAAGCCCCCTTTAACAAGGGTGTCCCCAGATTTCACTGCCTCATGTGAATGAGTATCCTTTATTTAAAAAAAAATATAAACAATGTCCCCTGAAGTAAGACCAATGTCAATCACGATAAATGCTGCCACACCTGACCCCCAAAAAAATATATAGCTCTGCACCTGTCGGTTGCCTCCCAGCATCTGACATCTCTGGTTCCCATTGATGTTAAATAAACAAAAGGGCGGGGCCACCTTGGACACATAACCCTGCCCCTTTGTTTATATACTGTCGAAACTAGGAAATAGGGCTGTCAGCTGGCGGATGCATAGCAATGCTAAATAGACAAAGGGACGGGGTCACTCACTGTCACCGGTAACTCTGCCCCTTTGTTTATTTAACATCGGTGGGAACTGGACATGTAGATGCCGGGATGGCAAAAAAAAATTAAAGATTCATCGTGATTGATGCTGGATTTATTTCAGGACATATTTTTTAGATTTTTTTTTAATAAGGGACTTGTCACAAACTGTGTTTGTGTTTTTATTTTTTTTTGACACTTTTTTGGGTGAATGAATAAGTGTAAAATCTACCTGATACTCTTTCATATAAGGGGGGCTGGCACCTGGGGGCCCCCTTGTTATATTTTTTAATGCTGGAACTGTTTATATTCTGTTGTTAGTAGGGAATCCTGCTGACAGAAGAAAAGTCGTAGTTGTTAAGGAAAAGGTTGCCAGGAGGTCATCCCGCTCCATAACAACCACCACAGAATTCAGATTGGATCGTTATTTTTTATTTGAATTTTAATCCATCCAAAAATGCAATTCACTTGTAAATGATTAAGCAAAACTAAACAAAACTAAACGAGTTCCAAAATGAGTCACCAAAACAAAATTAGTAACTAGAATTGGGCGACAATTCGAGACGAGCTAAAGTTTGGCCTGAATAACCGTTCACCCGTTTAGCAAACACACAAATTTGTAGGGCACTCGGCAGGCTGTTCACCCTCAGAATGCCCCATAATGCACAGTATCCTGCACAGTGAATTCTAGGGGACTGATTGGATCAAGCAATGCACCTGACCACTGGTTAGGTACAAGGTTTTGCCCAATCAGGGCATATAGCACAGTCAGAGCATTGATTGGACAAAGTCATGATGACTTTGCCCAATCATGGCTTAGTGCTCATAGTCCCACCTCACACTATATAAAGTTCCTTCCCACAGGGACCTTTTGCAGTGTGTTGTTGGAGTGGAGATAGTTAAAGCAGGGCTGTTTGCTACTAGCGAGTTAGTGTGTTATTGTGACTGTGAGTATAGTGTCAGTATAATCTGAGTAAAGTGTAGTGTCAGTGTAATGTGTCAGTGCAGTGTTAGTGTCGTTTGAGTATAGTGTGAGTATAGTGTAAGTGTAGTCAGGCCAGATTAAGTACATCATGGGCCTGGTGCTGAGGATTTTGATGGGGCTTTTTCTAAAAATAAAATAAATAAACATGCAAACAATTTTTTGTTATAACAAATTGAATTAAAGAGAGAGATGGAGGATGGGAGAGAGAGAGAGAGAAAGGGGATGAAAGTGGGTTGAGGGGCAAGGGGGGGAGCATGAGAGAGAGGGGGGGTGATAGAGAGAGAGGAAGCTCATGAGCATGTGTGGGAGTGACATCAATGCAGCCTGGCCAAGGAAAGTGACCAAAGGCAGAACCCGGAAGGAAGAGTGGGTGAAGATGGAAGCACCGGATTGATCACAGCGCATCACTGGAGGGCTCAGTCTGACAGATAAATGTACCCTAATGTGTTAATATGCCGTGCATACTTGTACATTATGGCATAACCTACCTAAGGGCCTATAAAAAGTAGTAATGTTAGCAAAGTTTACTACCACTTTAATATTAAAGAATTCCAAGTGCCTCTCATGGGGCCCCCTACTGACCCGGTGGCCCTTGCGCACTATGTACAGGTGAGGAGTGTGGAGGGTATGCCAGTAAAATGTATGTACAAGAGAGGAGTGTGGAGGATATGCCAGTGGGCAGTGTGTACAGCAGAGGAATGTGGAGGGGATGACAGTGGAGAGTATGTACAGGAGAGGAGTGTGGAGGGTATGATGGGGGCAGTATGTACAGGAGAGGAGTGTGGAAGGTATTATGGGGGCAGTATGTGCAGGAGACAAGTGTGGAGGGTATGACAGTGAGCAGTATGTACAGGATAGGAGTATGGAGGGTATGACAGTGGACACTATGTACAGGCAAGAAGTGTGTAACAGTGGGTAGTATGTACAGGAGAGGATTGTGGGGGGTATGACAGAGGCCAGTACAGGTGAGAAAGATTAAGGATCTTGGGAAGGAAAAATATAAAGATTTGAGGATGATTATTTAAGGACTATGTAGTGATGAAGCGGGCCATACATGGATTGAAATTTAGCCAATTAAGCAGAGCCCAGCCATAGTCGATCTATTTATGGACTAGCTGGTTGTACACAAGTCAATCTATTAATCAAATTGAGTACAACCAGCCTGTCAGGTTTTTTCCGAAACAATCAGTGGTGCCAGCTATAGTTAGCAACACTGATCATTGTATTCTGTGGGTAGGGAAGGCTCCCCACTGGCAGAACACAATTACACTGCGGAAGTGATTCCCTCATCCACAGGTGAGAGGAAGTATGGGTAGAGGCAGGGTAGAGAGGTCTGTCAGCAGGGGGGTGTGAGGGGGTCAAGGAGGGATATCAATTAGCGGATGGGGGGTAACTGGGAGTCATATCTTTTGGAGTAGGATCTGTCATATGCAGGTTGGGAAGTGGTCACCTGTGATATAAGTTGAAGGGAGGTGGCTAACATGAGAAGTGGCTGGGGAGTGAACTGGTTGGTGGTGAGTGTGAAATGGATCATGTGTTTCAAGTTTCTTTCACATTTGTGGTAATGCTTACTGCCTCTGAAAAGTGATATGTGGAGGATTGCTTTTCCAGGAAAAGTATAGCAACAGCTGACTGGCGTTCATGAGGTGCTGCTGCCGCCTACTTCTTTTTTTTTTTTTTTTACATTGCTGAATGGTATTTTTACATTGTTGGACTGTGCTGCTACTGCGAGCGAGTTTGGCTTGCAGTTGCAGAGTGGCCACATTGAAATCAATAGGTGAGTTGGTCAGGCGGCGCTGCAAAGATGCTGCAGCTAAAGAAATGACAAAAAAAAAAGTTGCGATTGTGACTTTTAAAGCATCACAGCTACGCCATTCATACAGCCCTGTACAAATGTATTTTTAAGATTTGGGTCAGGGATGTGCGGTGAGCTCAGTATCTGGTGAGGCACTGGCTAGTATCAGAGCCAGATACACACAGGTTACATACGCCGCGATCGTTAGAGCGAGAGCAATAATTCCAGCACTAGATCACCTCTGCAAGGGCCAGTTCACATCAGACGCAGTTCCGTCCAGTTCCATGTGCTTTTTGTCTGCACAAAATGCATGCACAGTGTTTTACATGTATTCCAGTTGGCTCTAGTTGTCTTGAGTCTAGTTAAAACCATGCAGTCAGTTTCCGGTCAGTTTCCGGTCAGTTTCTGCACCGGAAACTGACTGCATGGTATGAACTAGAGCCAACTAGAGCCATTATAATACATGGAAAACACTGTGCATGCATTTTTAGTGCAGAAAAAATGCACACTAAACTGTACGGAACTGAGTCTGGTGTGAAAAGCCAATTGTAAAGCGTGACAGGTATCTATTTACTCGGCGTAACATCATTTTTCATAGTATACAAAAAAAACTGCTAACTTTAGTTTTTTTTTTTTTATTATTCATAAAACAGTTTCTTTAAAAAAAAACACCTTTGAAAAATTGCTGCGCAAATACTGTGTAGCATAAAAAGTTGCAACAACCACCATTTTTTTTCCTAGGGTATCTTCTAAAACAATATATATAATATTTAAGGGTTCTGAGTAATTTTCAAGCAAAAAATTATAATTTTTACATGTAGGAGAGAAGTGTCAAAATTGGCCTTGTGGCAATGGGTTAATTACCATAAGTAATATGCAAATAATTATTATATATTGTTTTTAAGGTAATTTGCTATATTTCAAAAACTTAAGCAGGTGGCTTAACGGACAAATTACTGACAGGTGAATAAAAAATCTCTCGATAAAACATTTATGCTCATAGCTTTGTTAAGGCTTAGGTAGACAGGCATTTTAAAAAGCCATTCAAGGCCAGCTGCATCAGGCTGCTTACAATACTGCCAGAGCAACCAGCATACATGATACTTTTATTTAGTCAGTTTTGCAAAATGTACTAAAAATTCAGAACATCCTAACTTTTTTTTTTTTTTTTTTACCTGAGCCCTTTTAAAGTCGAAAGGTGGGTAAATCGTAATGCAGCTTTAAGGCCTCGTACACATGAGGGGATATGTCCGCTGAAAACGGTCCGATGGACCGTTTCAGCAGACATCTCCGATCGTGTGTATGGGCTAGCGGACAGATTTGTCCATCGGACAAATTTCAAATTTCAAATTTACAAACCTGTCCGTCAGATATGTCCGCTGCTTAGTACGGGAAACCAGCGGACATATCCTCCCACACAAGCGTTGTATCCTGTGAATGGATCCGACGCATGCGCGCGGAAGTGTTTACTTCCTGGTGCGTGACGTAGCGGTGACGTGGCGGCGTCAACGTCACCGCCGCGTCACTGACACGTCACCGCGCCGTCCGCCGGCGGGGAATTTCATCCGATGGTGTGTACACGCCATCGGATCAAACTCCAGATCGGACATATCCGATGGAAATGGTCCGCGGACCGTTTTCATCGGATATGTCCGATCGTGTGTACGAGGCCTAAGACTACATTGAAGATACACAAATCCTTTAAATGACAGGTTTGGAGGATGTTTTAAAGTTGTATGTGGTGTTACAAAACAATGCAGTTTTCACAAATGCCAGAAGACAACTAGGGCTCTGCTCCTAAAAGGTTGTATGTGTAAAAGGTTTTGTCAATTGCTGTTCTGTGATTTTGTTGGTTGGCCCTTTTGGGATAAAAAAAAAATCATGTGTCCTACCTCCAGTTTGTGCAGCCCTATCATCTTTATGTCTTGCACATCCACAGGTGGCACATCTGCCTCTCATTATAGTATCATTTGGGATTGCAAAGTAAATTATACGCCTTTGCTTTTTCTAATACTTAGAGAGTGAGGCCCCGTACACGCGACCAAGTTTCTTGGCAGAATCCAGCGAGAACCTCGATGGGAGACGTATTCTGCCGAGAAAACCGGTCGCGTGTACACTTTTCGCAGAGCATCCTGTCGGGAAGCTCGTCGAGCCAAAAAGAGAGCATGCTCTCTATTTCCGTGTTGTTCTATGGGGAAATTTGGCTCGATGAGCTTTTCGACAGCTGAACGGGAACCTAGACGGGCGGAACGATGAGTTTAGCCCGATGAGTAACTCGGTCGTGTGTACGCGGCATGACTGTTTGGTGCTCTTGGTACACATTGGTTACCACACTGCTCCAACAACAGTTCATCAACAAGTGTTTGCTACACATCTCAAGCTTAAAAAGACCCAGCAGGACAAAAACAAATAGAATAGTCCCCACCCAAAAAGAAGAGTCCTAGGAAAGTCTGTTATATATATTGATCTATGAACACAGGGGGGTACATAAGGATTTAACATTATATAGCACTGTATAGCACAGTAGAGCAATGCATAGCACTGTATAGCATAGCATCTCTCACTATACAGAATTTTCTGCTTTCCCTAACCAGCTCCGAAACACGCTGACAATATAACTATAAAAGGATTCCACCCTTTTATAGTGAGGGAGCTGGCTTATCTATTTTTTCAAATTATTAGCTCTTAGGGGGCCATTTGACCAGAGGCAAAGATTAGGCAGTGCTTTATGGGTTCAGGCGCCAATGTTCAGTGACAAATTTGGAGTTGCACATAACTGCAAAATCAAACCCAGGGTGGCACCAAACTAGATCCTCGTTTATACTTTAGGGTCTATCTAAAACTAGGGTTTCTTTTCCCTTATCCATATGTAAAGCATTTAGCCTTTACCTTCATAAAGATTATTTTACAAGATGTAAAGGTCGTAGTATGCTATATTTCAGTAGTGAGAAAGGAGGTTCTTAGTTAAAATGCATTCCAAGCTTGGTATTACAGCAGAATGATTATTCATTTAACTATTCTGCTTTAAACGCCTAAGAGAAGCAAACCCCTTGATATGGTCTATATTGAGTTCTAATTATATATATAAAACCAGTGATCAGCCCTTTGGATCTAAATAAATGTCAAATATCTAGCGATTTTCTAATGAAACATTCAATTATGATGCTACCTCTGGGCCATCATGATAAAAATTACAAAGATAGCTCTGCTTTGCATCTCATTGCAATAATCCTGACATTTAACTGCAATCAGAGGGTAATTTTTTTGTGATCAGTAAGTTCTTATTTTGTCAGACATCTATTACCATGTCATTTTAGGCTGCTCACACAAACATTACATTTTCATGTAATGCTAAGAGAAAATATGACAGGGTTGAAAAATGTTAAAGTTGAGGTCAAATTTGTAAACTGTATAAAATGTTCATATCTAATCCTGTAAATATAGAGTACTATGCAAAAGTGTTAGGCACTAGTTCACAAAAATATTTGTCTTTAATGCTTATTTTATGCCTTCTGCATTAGTGTGTCATTAGAGAAGATTGTATTTTAGGCCCCTTTCACACTGGGCATGGGAGGTGCGGTGGCGGTATAGCAGCACGATTTTTAGCGTCGCTATACCGTCGTATTTACCGCGATATTCGGCCACTAGCGGTGGGGTTTTAACCCCCGCTAGCAGCCGAAAAAGGGTTAATACTGCTTGCAATGCAATTATTTCAGGCGTTATTTATGTGCTATTTTTAGCACTAAAACGCCTGAAATATGCCTCAGTGTGAAGGGGGCTCATAATTTATTTTGTTTTGTAAAAAGCTAAACACAAGAGCGTGCTTCACTTTGTCAGACAGCTATTATTTAAGTGAATTCTTGATTCAACAGGGCTGGCAGTAATGAGGCTTGGGTGTGACAAGTGAAATTTAACTCAGTTTTCCAAAAAAAAGTGGTTAATTACAGTCTGTTCATGATTTAGCAAGGGAAGAGAACTACTTTTTCACATAGGGCCAGGCAGGTTTGGACAGCTTTTTCCCTTAACCACTTAAGGACCGCCTCCTGCACAAAACATTGCATTTTTTTCAAAATTGTCGCTCTATTTTTGTTTATAGCGCAAAAATTTAAAACCGCAGAGGTGATCACATACCATCAAAAGAAAGCTCTATTTGTGGAGAAAAAAGGACGCCAATTTTGATTGGAAGCCATGTCGCACGACCGCGCAATTGTCAGTTAAAATGACGCAGTGCCAATTTTCAAAAAGGGGCCTGGTCCTTTAGCTGCATTTTGGTCTGGGGCTTAAGTGGTTAAAGTGGTTGTAAACTCAAATGTGCAGTGTGGTTTATTTTAATTTTTCCAGTCATAAATACCTTTTTTCTTTGTGCTCATATGTGGTCACATACCCGGTAGGAAGAGCCTGATTTATGCAGAGGAATGCCTCTCTTACACCTCTGACTCAGGACCCTTGTTAGGGTAGACAGGTGGCGCAGGAGTGCAATTTAGCGTGAGTGTTGATAGCCTTGCTAGCTGCTAGGCTGCTGGTTAAGTAGTATCCCATATGGCAGCAGATTTTTTTTCCCAGGGTGGGAACAGGCTGGTACTTGGACATAGTTAGCAGAAGAGCAGGTCCCAGTGGCAGATGGACAGATGCTTGTAACTAGGTAGCTCCGATTGGACTGGAACATAACCAGAGCCAGACAAGCCGTGTCATACAAAGTGCGATCAGATCAGGTACAGGAGGGAGCTGCGGTGGCTCAACGCGATTGGCACTGCGCTGACAAGCCATTCACCTCTGCAGCTAAGGGTTCGGATCCCGGTCTTGGCTGCATGTGAATTGAGTTTGGTGGTCTCAGCCTGGCTCCTCGCATAGTGGGTGTGCTATGCGAGGTAAGCCTGCACTTAGTACGCCCACCCCCCTCCCACAAAACCACCACATTTACACGCACTCGAAATTGGGTTAACATGAACGCACTTTGGCCATGCGGTCTCTAAAAAAGAGAGGTGAAGGACTAACGGGGCTGGCTGAGCGGGCTAGATCCTCTCACTCCCTCATAGGGGATACCCTCTGCCCCGTTGGGCTTCAAAGCGGAGCAGGTAGGGCGGGTTGTGTGGGAGGACCCCCTCACACCCGCCATTACCACCCGGGGGCATGGAGAAAGATGGCAGATTGCCTCTGGGGGAGGTCTGCCTACTCCCAACTCCTGCAGTCCGGCTCCTCTCTCGAGTACACGCACAAATTACACTTAAAAAAAAAAAAAAAAGATCAGGTACAGGTGCGGAGACAGGAGAATGGTCAAAGAAGAATGCAAGGCTGTGATTTTGAAACTGATTGGCCAGACAGTGTGTGGGCGGCTCCCCAGTTTGCAGCCCTGGATCACTCCCACCCAGAGACACACATGAGGCTTATCGAAGGCTCCAGTTGTCGCTAACACACGGTGCTCGTGGATCCCTCAATAGAGACTTTCTGGCAGTCCTCCTGTGCTCATATGACACTGCATGTGAAAGTTCCTGCCCGCTCTAATCCTACGTACACACGACCGTTTTTCGGGTTCTAAAAAATTACTTTTTTTTTAATGTCATTAAAAACAATCGTGTGTGGGCTCCAGAGCATTTTTCACAATCTAAAAAATGGGCATTAAAAATTTTGAACATGCTCTACTTTTTCACAACGTTTTTAACGTTGTTGTTTTTAAAGGTTGTAAAAAATGGGGGCTTTAACAACGTGAAAAACCCGCACATGCTCAGAAGCAAGTTATGACACGGTAGCGCTCGTTCTGGTAAAACTACCGTTCGTAATGGAGTAAACACTACATCCCCTTATCCCAACCAAAGCGCATATCATGCGCTCTGGTCAACACAAGATCGACAGTAAGACACCGACTAGAAATCCATGATCTCATCCTACAATGCGATTTAGACTGCCTCTTTATTACAGAAAGCTGTCTTACAGCGGACTGTAACACCATTCTAGGTGAACTGGTGCCAGAAAATTATCGCATTTTAACAGAAAACAGAGTGGGGCAAAGAGGAGGAGGCCTGGCTGTGATCTACAACAGTGTTTTTCAACTCCAGTCCTCAAAGCACACCAACAGGCCATGTTTTCAGGCTTTCCATTATTTTGCACAGGTGATTTGATTAGTTTCACTGCCTTAGTAATCACCACAGCCATTTCATCTGAGGGAAATCCTGAAAACTTGACCTATTGGTCTGCCTTGAGGACTGGAGTTGAAAAACACTGATCTACAAGACCCACCTCGCGATCATTAAACCAGTCCTTCAAAACCCACTTCCATTCATGGAAACCCTCTCTTTACAACTCCAAACAAATCCCCAGGAGACCACTCATATTCTATTCTGCTATAGACCACCGGGTCCAAAATCGCAGCTTCCCTTATCTTTAACAGAGTTCATCTCCACTTACACCCTAAACAGCAAACATCTTTTGCTGCTAGGGGATTTCAACCTGTGGGCCAACTCCTCACAGGATCTCGTGGCCGACGCTTGCATTGACCACTTGGAAGGACTAGGTCTGCAGCAACTAGTATGTGGGCCCACACATGCTTCTGGTCACACGCTCAATTTTTTTTTTAGACAAGATCTGGAAGTTAAAATTCTCAAAAATGAGCCATTACCATGGACAGACCACCATGTAATCAAATTCATTATTATCAAAAATGCCCCCTTAACAAAAACATCAAAACCGGTGACAACGCACTGGATGAAATCTCAGAAGAAGCTCCATACGGAACTCTTCAAAACTACATTAGTGAACAAAATAAAAACAATCCAACTACATCAAACAGCCACAGAAACCCTGGATGCCATCAACACTGCTCTACTACAGTCAGCCGACTTAGTAGCGCCAAAACGCAAAACCTGCATCCGGAAAAACAACTCCAGCTGGTTTAACGACCAGCTGTCATTACTGAAGCAAGAGTGCAGAAGAGCGGAAGCCACCTGGAAAAGAAGCGCTTTAGAGGAAAACCACACCATCTACAAGGTAATAACAAAGAAATCTTCAAAGCCAAAAAAAATCACTTTTCCAATGCCATCGCCAATGCCCTAAACCGTCCCCGCAAACTCTTCAAGCTTGTCACCCAGACCATGAATCCAGTCTGTCTTGAAGCCCCCAATTCTGATACCCAAGAATTTTGCAATGAATTATCGGATTATTTCATTAATAAAATTGAAAGAATCCATGAAAGCATTCAGCAAAACAGTACCCCCCTCAACCCCCCCCCCCCCCCTCAACCATTCACCCAATACCCACATAAACTCACCGCAATCAACGAAGTTCACTCTCAAACTCATCCCCATCGAGGCAACTAAAAATATCATCGGTGGCCTGTGAAATAGCACAGCACCCAATGATTTTATTCCCACCAAACTGTTGAAGGAATGTGTCGATATCCTGGCACCATCTATCACGCAGCTTATAAACCAGTCTTTCAAGGAAGGCATAGTGTCCGCCCAGCTGAAACAAGGCATAATCAAACCCATTTTAAAGAAACCCACCCTCGACCCCAAACACCCAAAACACTGACGTCCCATAACAGGCCTAAACGTCTTCTCCAAGGTAATGGAGAAAGTAGTGGTACAACAGCTGCAACAGCATCTAGATACCCATCATTTGCTTGATCCATTGCAATTGGGTTTTCGTCCCAGACACGGGACAGAAACAGCACTACTTAAATTATGGGATGACGCTCTCAAGGCCGTAGACGAAGGAGAATCTTGTCTGTTGGACCTTAGCGCAGCTTTCGACACGGTAGACCCAAATATTACTGATTTGGCTAACAGAAGTAGCCAGAGTCGCAGAAGGTGATTTATCATTGTACTCCTCTTTTCTGGAAAACCGATCACAAATAGTGAAATTGGGACCTTTCACTTCTGAAAAATGCACGGTATTATGTGGAGTCCCCCAAGGACCCCCTTTGTCACAGGTTCTGTTCAATATCTATCTCCGCCCTCTTTTTAAAATCATCAGTAGCCAAAAACGACTTGATCATCATCTCGGTCTAGAGACATGCCTCTCTTTGATAGAAAACTGGATGACAAAGAGTTATCTTAAACTCAACAGCTCCAAAACAGAACTTCTTCTGTTTCACGCCAGTCGAAAGAATCAACTTGCAACAACTTGGACACCCCCGCCCATTCTGGGCCAAATCATCACCACTAGCGCCAAAATCAAAAGTCTCGGGGTCATCTTCTACACCTACATGACAATGGATGCACAAATAGGGTCAGTACTCAGCAGGTCACACCATCTGCTGTGCCTACTACGCAGACTTATTCCATTAATTCCCAAAGAAGACATAGCAGTCGTGGTGGGAACAATTGTGAACTCCAGACTTGACTATGCAAATGCCCTTTACCTCGGACTCCCAAAGTACCAAATCTCTCGCCTGCAAGTCGTTCAAAATACGGCCCCCAGGCTTGTGACTGGGATAAAACCATGGGAATCAATCTCACCTTCGCTGAGAACCCTTCATTGGTTGCCAGTAAAAGACAGGATTGCTTTTAAAGCACTCTGTCTGACGCATACCTGTAAGTGCATCCATGGGAAGGCCCCCCAATATCAATGGGAAAAACTAAAAGCTCACAACCCCAATCGCGTTCTGCGATCCACCAACCAAATTCTGCTCCAGCTACCCAAAGCCAGATACAAGTCCAAAGGAGAAAGAAGATTTGCGCTCCAAGGTCCCAGACTATGGAATGCTTTACCAACCAGCATTCGGTTGGAGGAGAACCACTTGGCCTTTAGGAGAAAGATCAAAACTCATCTCTTTTGATGTTAAAGGAGAAAGGAACAACGAGCGCCCAGAGGCAATTTAATTTGCATGTGCTGCGCTATATACGTTTTTCACTCACTCACATTCATCACGCAGTAACAGACTGAAAAGCGTGAATCGTCTTTTACTAACACAAAATCAGCTAAAGCAGCCCTTAAGGGTGGCACCATCCGCATGGAACTTCCCCTTTATAGTGCCGTCATCTGGGGATGAACCCTTAAAAATTAGTCTCTAAAAAAGTCTCTAAATGAAGGCTGCTTCAGGCACGGGCTGGGAAACCCGATCACTGTAAACAAAAGAAAAAACAAAAGGAGGAGAGAGAAGCACCAAGCCAATCCTTTAAACAGCTTAGGAATTTATTCAGTACTGTATATAAGTATAAAACAACACTAAAAACTTGCGTGAAAAATGTTGGAGCACATGCAGAGTGTTATGCCGCGTATGCACAACCGTTTTTAGGGTTCTAAATGTTTTTTTTCAACCCGATCATTAAAACGGCCTTGCCTACACACGATCGTGAAAAAAAATGCTCTAGCGGTGACATACAACACTGACATACAAGTTTTTAGTGTTGTTTTATACTTATATACAGTACTGAATAAATTCCTAAGCTGTTTAAAGGATTGGCTTGGTGCTTTTCTCTCCTCCTTTTGTTTTTTCTTTTGTTTACAGTGATCGGGTTTCCCAGCCCGTGCCTGAAGCAGCCTTCATTTAGAGACTTTTTTAGAGACTAATTTTTAAGGGTTCATCTCCAGAACTTTCAATCCACTCACCATTCACATGGTTGCACCTTCATGTATCAGCATGCAGATGCATGCCTTTTCATTTAAATTTTAAACTTTAATCTTTTTCATAGCATGGTTTAGCACTGAACATTATACCAATATTGTGTATGTGTTTCTTTCTAAAATCATTATTTAAAACCTTAATTTTTTATTTACCTGGGTTATCCTTGTGTAATAAATTTGTGTGTCAAATTTGTTTGATGAACTGAATCATTTAAGTGTGACAAATATGCTAAAACAATAAATCAGGAAGGTGGCAAATACTTCTTCATAACATTGTAAATACCTACAGTATGTCTTGGCCAATATGTGTGATAAATAAAAAATATATACAGTTGTGCTCATAAGTTTACACACCCTGGCAGAATTTATGATTTCTTGGCCATTTTTCAGAGAATATGAATGATAACACAAAAAAAATTCTTTCACTCATGGTAGTGTTTGGCTGAAGCCATGTATTATCAATCAACTATGTTTACTCTTTTTAAAAAAAAATGGCAACAGAAACTACCCAAATGACTCTAATCAAAAGTTTACATACCCCAGTTCTTAATACTGTGTATGTATTGTCCCGTTTAACATCCATGACAGCTGGAAGTCTTTTGTGGTATTTGTGGATGAGGCTCTTAATCTTCTCAGATGGCAAAGTGTAACAGGCACTGTCGCGCCGCCTGTTCTCTGTAATAGCAGGCACTTTCAGCGACGTAATGCGCTTCATGCTGGAACGCATACGGCGCTCGCGCAATGATGTCATCGCCCGACGCAGTGGTTGCCTGTTACTTGCCTATAAAGGCATTCAATTGAACTACAAACATTGCTCTATTATTGTCAGCCATAGCTCGGCCACACTACTAATATTGCTGCCATCGCTCCCCATGCTGCAACACTGCTCCAGCCTGCAACTACTACTTTAGTGCTGTTTACATCTACTGAAATAGAGAGCCATTGCTGGGGACAAACTTTGAGGCGTTCCTTGCGGACACCATTCACTACGGATTCCCTACTTTCTACTCTGAAGCCCTGCAAATGGATAAGTAGCTATTGTGATACTTGTAGTGCTATATGAAGATCTGCTGCATATGGTCCATCTGAAACAATTGCTGGTATTTATAATGCCTTGTGCCTATCAACATACTACTTGGGATATACTGTTGTGCTAAGGACTGTTTGCTAAGGAATATCTTAAAGGGACATCTACCCCCAAATTACCTGAGCTATATTTGCCTCTCATATGCAACTATTATTACCTGAGCTATATTACCTCTCATACGCAACTACTTGTTGTCACTACAACTACTATTTACCATGTGCTTGACATAAGTGCTAATCACTGATAGGCATTGTCCTAATTAGTTGAACATGTTCACTCTAACTTTTCTATGCTAAGGGTTGATGGTAATTCATACCAACTCCCTTAGAGGCCTAATACATCCCTATATGTTTAAGTGATATGATGTAGAGAACCCCAAACTCCTGTTTGCGTGGAGTGACACCTGGGTTCCCGTACTGATAATCACTTGCATATAGAGGTGTATTGGAATCTTTGAAGTATATACTATAATTTTAAACACTAAGCTCTGCTCGCATGTTGTAATGTGTCCATCCTTAGTAGCTCAGCGCCTTTCTTTATGTGAGAGAGAGATGATGTAGAGAACCCCCAAACTCCTGTTTGTGTAGAGTGACGCCTGGGGTCCAATACTAAATTCTCACATAAAAAAGCGCATGGAAACCCTTTCTAACCACAGTTGTGGTTCACTCTGTTCACCAGTGCTGTTACAGAATAATAGAACCTTAAAAATGAACGCAGCGGAGCTTGCAAACCATGTTGTCACCCTTACTCAAAAGGTAGACGCTCTCGCTCAAACTGTACAAAATCTGCAGTTGGAGAATCAAGCACTGGAAGATTTAGTTGCACAAAGTCCCATTGTGCCTCATCTTCCCCCTGAAACTAAGGTCAATCCACCTGCACCTTTTACTGGTGATCGAAAGACCTACAGAAAATTAATTAATGCATGTAAATTAATGTTTGAATTATGCCCTCGTACCTTCCCCAATGACAGGATTAAGGTACTTACCCTCATACCCTATTTACATGGTGAACCACGTGCTTGGGCAAATACTTACCTGGAAAAAGAGGATCCAATCCTAAATTCATGCCCACAATTTTTGGCAACTATGTCCTTGCTTTATGATGACTTCAACAAGCAACTCACTGTGGAAAATGCTATTTGGAATCTCAAACAAGGCAACAGACCAGTTGAAGATTTCATAGCGGAATTCCAGAGGTGGGCCATTGAAACTGAGTGGAATGATGTTACACTCCGTAAACATTTCTGTCTCGGTCTTTCAGAACCTCTCAAGGATGAGTTTGCGAGAGCTGATCTTCCCCAGGCTCTTGATGATACCATACAACGTGCTATCACAATAGACCATAGGTTAAGAGAGAGACAAGCTGAATGTTCATCGATTTCCGCGACACCTGTCCCTACACCTCAAGACTTAAGTCTGTCCCCTTTTGAGGAAGGAATGGACATTGGGGCCGTGCAACGCTCCAGCAATTGTTTAAAGCCTTCTGAATAATGTCTTAAGAGACTTTCTGGACATGTGCATAGTGGTGTGTCCATATGACATAAATAATTGCTCAGTTGAACTTTTGTAACATAGGAAATATGTTGGATGACTACTTGCAAGACTCAGAGCTCATTCCTCTACGCCAAGCTCCAGAAATTGTGTCTTTGAACAGACCATTATTTCTTTCCTTGACCCTTGTTTTTTTTTTCCGAGGCGCGATATAAACTTTTGGGGTTCGCAATTTTTTTTTCAGAAATTATATTAAAAAATGTACTGCTGAAAACCCCTTGCCTTGATGTGCCTTCACTTATTGAGATCCCCAGGAGGGTACCCCTTAAGAGGGGGGATACTGTAACAGGCGCCATCTGTTCTCTGTAATAGCAGGCGTTTTCAGTGCCGTAATGCATTCCATGCTGGAACGCATACGGCACTCACGCGATGACGTCTTCGCCCGGTGCCATGGTGCATTCCAGCCTGGAACACGGAAGTTCGCCTCACCGCCAGCTGCGCTGGATTCAGTGCTGATGCACTGCACCTGTTACTTGCCTATAACGGCATTCAATTGAACTACAAACATTGTTCTATTATTGTCAGCCGTAGCTCGGCCACGCTACTAATATTGCTGCTATCGCTCCCCATGCTGCAACACCGCTCCAGCCTGCAACTACTACTTTAGTGCTGTTTACATCTACTGCAACAGAGAGCCATTGCTGGGGAAAACCTTTGAGGCCTTCCTTGCGGACACCATTCACTACGGATTCCCTACGAAGTCCTGCAAATGGATAAGTAGCTATTGTGTTACTTGTAGTGCTATAGGAAGATCTGCTGCATATGTTCCATCTGAAACAATTGCTGTTTGCTATTTATAATGCCTTGTGCCTATCAACATACTACTTGGGATCTACTGTTGTGCTAAGGACTGTTTGCTAAGGAATATCTTAAAGTGACATCTACCCTCAAATTTCCTGAGCTATTTTTGCCTCTCATATGCAACTATTATTACCTGAGATATATTACCTCTCATACGCAACTACTAGTTGTCACTATAACTCCTATTTACTACGTTCTTGACATAAGTGCTAATCGTATTGCTTATAGGCCTTGTCCTAATTACTTGAACATGTTTGCTCTAACTTTTCTAAGGGTTGATGGTAATTCATACCAACTCCCTTAGAGGCCTAATACATCCCTATATGTTTAAGTGATATGATGTAGAGAACCCCCAAACTCCTGTTTGCGTGGAGTGACACCTGGGGTCCCATACTGATAAACTCTTGCATATAGAGGTGTATTGGAATCTTTGGAGTATATACTATAATTTTAAATACTAAGCTCTGCTCGCATATTGTAATGCGTCCACCCATATTAGCTCAACACCTTTCTTTATGTGAGAGAGAGATGATGTAGAGAACCCCCAAACTCCTGTTTGTGTGGAGTGACGCCTGGGGTCTAATACTGAATTCTCACATCGCATTGAAGTGCATTGAAACCCTTGCTAACCGCAGTTGTGGTTCACTCCGTTCACCATTGCTGTTACACAAAGCTGCCCATTCCTCTTAGCAAAAAGCCTCCAGTTCTGTTCACCAGTGCTGTTACACAAGCTGCCCATTCCTCTTAGCAAAAAGCCTCCAGTTCCTGTAAATTCTTGGGCTGCCTTGCATGAACTGCACATTTGAGATCTCCCCAGAGTGGCTCAATGATGTTGAGGTGAGGAGACTGAGGTGGCCACTCCAGAACCTTGACTTTATTCTGCTGGTTGACTTGACCTTGTGTTTTTGATCATTGTCATGTTGGAATGTCCAAGTATATCCCATGTGCAGCTTCCTGGCTGATGAATGCAAATGTTCCTCCAGTATTTTTTGATAACATACTGCATTCATCTTGCCAACACTTTTGACCACATTTCCTGTGCCTTTGTAGCTCACACATCCCAAAACATCAGCGACCCACCTCCGTACCTTTCATCATAGGTCTTGTTGACTCCTCTCCAAATGTAGTGTTTATGGTTGTGGCCAAAAAAGCAAAATTTCGGTCACATCACTCCAAATAACTTTGTCCCAGAAGGTTTGAGGGTTGTCTCTGTGCTGTTTGGCATATTGTAAATGGGATAATTTGCATAGTAATGGCTTTCTTCTGGCGACTTGAACCATGCAGCTCATCTTTCTTTAAGTGCCTCCTAATTGTGCATCTTGAAACAGCCACACCACATGTTTTCAGAGAGTCCTGTATTTCACTTCAAATTATTTGGTTTTTTTTTGCATCCCAAACTATTTTCCTAGCAGTTGTGGCTGAAATTTTAGTTGGTCTACCTGACCGTGTTTTGGTTTCAACAGAACCCTAATTTTCCCCTTCTTGATTAGAGTTTGAACACTGCTGATTGGCATTCTCAATTCCTTGCATATCTATTTATATCCATTTCCTGTTTTTTACAGTTCAACTATCTTTTCCCACAGATCTTTTGACAATTTTTTTGATTTCCCATGACTCAGAATCCAGAAACGTCAGTGCAACACTGGATAACGGATGCAAGGGTCTGTCAGGTGTCCAGAAATGCATTGACCTGATCACAGGTAAGAATGATTACTTTAATAGCAATTCAAACCCCTTTGTGGGAACTTATGTGCATGTTATCAGGCCAAAATCACCAGGTAAACTTTTGATCGGGGTCATTTGGGTAGTTTCTGTTGCTATTATTATTTAAAAAGATTAAACACATTTGATTAAAAAAAATGGCTTCAGCCAAACACTAACCATGAGTGAAACAAATGTTTTTGTGTTATCATTCAATCATTCGTATTCTCTGAAAAATGGCCAATAAATCATAAATTCTGGCAGGGTATGGAAACTTATGAGCGTAACTGAATATATAAGTAATAAATAAATACTGTAAGGTGGCTACAAACAAAAAAATTGTGCTCACACAACCCATACAAAGAACATTTAGACATAGCAATGCTGTGCCTACCACAATAACAGCTAATACCATCAATCACAATTCCTACACATATACAGACTACAACACCAATTTGTGAACCTATACTGTTAGGCCGTGTACACACGATCAAATTTATCTGCTGAAACCGGTCCGACAGACCGTTTCAGCAGACAAATCCCATCGTGTGTACGGGCGAGCAGACAGGTTTTTCCAGCAGACAAATTTTAAAGCACCCGTCCGTCCGACATGTCCGCTGGTTAGTACACTAACCAGCGGACATATGTGTCCGCACATGCGTCGAATGGATTCGACGCATTCGTGGAAGTATTTTACTTCCTGGTTCGGTGACGTGGCGGCGTCAACGTCACCGCCACATCACCGCGCTATCTGCCGGCAGGGATTTTGGTTTGATCGTGTGTACACAATCAAACCAACATATCCCAGCAGACAAATACGATCAAAACGATTTGATCAGATTTATTTAGTCTTGTGTACGCGGCCTTACAGTGACAGAATATATGTTCTACTTCAATAATATGAACAACATCTTATGCAGTAATAAAAGGTGAGCAATATAATTAATGTGTCAATTTACATACATCACCATGTTGTCTTGGACCAATGTATATCTGGGTTTAAATGTTCCAATATATTACTATCAGTATCTTAGTAATAATAAAAAAACAATGAAAAAAAAATATATTTTTTGCACCCAACACTTCTTTTATTACACCACATGATCAAATCACATGACCGTGATTACACACGTTGATCAGAGCCGGATGACTGATTACTGAAACCAGAATTGATGCGGAAGCCCCGAACAGCTGTCTGCATTGTATGCAAACATTTCTTGTGTCTGATGTAAGTGCAATTTTAAACTAGTAAAATTATCAAAAAACTTACTACACCATGGGAAACGCCTCTGGTGCATGAGTCGATTGCAGGGAGAAAGTTCAATCTTTTAAAGGGCCATACACCCATATATGTGTAAGTGTCACACATAACATAACAAAGTGGCAACAGGAGCTTACATGATGCCTTATGGTTTTAGGGGTTAGGTAAAGGTTAACTATCAGGGTTTATTGGAAATGAAATACCATCTGTAAAGTGCTAGTGGAAAATAAATGACATATAGAACATTAAAATTGAATTAAACACATATTAAAGCCCTTGAGAATCCTCTATGTGCAATATTCCACCTTCACTGCTCAGAATAAACAACTGCAAATGTGACCTCCACTAGGTGTGCTCTCTCCTCAGCTATTTGATCTCACATACTGTTTTGTCAAATTGTGCTTTTGTCCCTTTACTGGACCATGGATAATGCCTTAGCTTGCCAGTTGTAATCTTCCAAAATCTGGTACAGGCCTCCTCCTTTTACTCCACCCAGCACTATGCAAGCAAAAAACTAAATACAGTGCTTATACTTTTTAAAATGTTTGTTTTCTCCCAAAAACCATTACATCGCACTTACATTCTATGGGCCAGATTCAGGTAGAGTTAGGCTGGCTTCCTCCACTGGATATTCATATGCTTTCTGGGGTCTTCTTTTAGTTAAGAGACCACCGGCGTTCCGGTAAGCAGTTAGTACTTTCCGTATGGTGGAGGATCTACTATCAGCACTTCCTTGAATGTCACCACGTTTTATTGTCAACAACACAATTTTTTTCACTGGTGTTCCTTCAATTACATTAATATATTCATTACTGGTCCAAATAGGATCAGTTGGACATTAACCCTCTAGTTTATCACTTATGGACACTATTTTTGGTTTAGTAGTTTATGATGACTACCCATGGACACTAAGTGTGTTTTTTTGTTAATAATAAGTTTCAGCGCATCCTGTTTTCTTTTTTGCTATTTGTTTATCTGTATTTGTAACTACAGTCAGGTGCAGCTTTTTTGAGTTTCTAATTTCATTTTAGATCACCAGCACTTCGTTGCTTTGTTGTGTTTTTTGTTTCTTTGCTTGCCTTAGCGCAGTTGACCTTCTCTTTTTTCACTTACTTTCTTGTACTAATTCCAACTGCTGCTTTATTTTTCCATTTGCAAATATGGATGTCTTTGATTTCCGCTCTAAGAGAGTGGTTAACATTGAGGGAGTGTTTGACACAACCCCTATAGCTCCCGAATCTGATATCAGTGGTCTGTTTTTGCGTTTAAAAAACTTAGTAGTGGCAGAGCTACATACCCAATGGGACGTGGCGTTCCTTGAAACATATATTAAAGGTTCTATGGTCCCTAGGGGCCTCAGATGGGAAGTATCCCCGCAAGAAGGTGACTCAGATCTTCTGGGATGGTATAAATATTTTAATGACTCAGGTGTGGCTTTTTTGCGCTTCCTACTGGAAAGGAGGGCTAACAAACTAGCCAGACTTGATGATGAAATTAAATCAGTCAGGGAACTGTTGGTTCCCCATAAAAACAGTGATGACTATAATAATCATTCTTCCTCTCTGCTCAAACTCCTGGATAAGGAGGAAAAAGAACAAAAAACTAAAAAGAAAAAGAAATTTCTCCGCGATAGTGAAGACTATAACACTAATTTGGTCTTCCAATGGCAGAGGAAAATATCAGATAAAAGGGAGGGCGAGTCAGGGATGGACACCACCTCTCAATCTGAGGGTGTGAGTGGTTTCGCTCCAGTACCACAAATTGGGAACCACACTCACCCCCCCCGCCAGAAAACCTCCGGTGGTTTTAACGGGAACCCCAAAAAAAGCCGGGGTCCCCCTGGAGGGAACAACCTGAGGGCAGCTGCCTCCGGTGGCACCCCGAGGGGTAGCTTTCCCAATCGTCAGGGAGTTTACTACGACCACTACTCGGCCCCCCAGCTATGGGACAAGGGCCCAGATTATCGGTTCCCCCCACCCAACATGGGGTTTGGGAACCATAATTTTGGTTCACATCAAGAGGCCGGCCAGAGTAATTTTGGTTTTAATATCCCCACGCATAACCCTTTTGCTCCTTTGTCTGGATTTGATTCCAGGGGTTATGTGGCACCCACAGGGTTAAGTCATAATGCGGGTAATGCCAATCATAACCCATTTGTGTTTAACCGCAATTATCCAGACTCGAGTAATGTGCACGTGAGATACGACCACCCTCCGAATTTACCTTACAACACCTCTAACCAAAATTGGGATTTTCGAGGGGCCCCTTCCACCAAGGGAGTCACCTTAAAACGAAGAGAGGGACTAGAGGGGGGAGGAGGGCCCAGTCGTCCAAAACGAAAAAGAACTTAGGAGTGGGTATTTACAATCTTAGTGACCATTCACTATCCACGACTGAACTTAAATTGTTGGACAAGGGTTTAAAATATGCGCCCCCCAGAAACCTCAGTAAATTTCAAACATACATGGATGTACATAAATTTGCGAGGAGACTTAGTGTTAAAAGGCATTTTCTCACTAACCCCACGTCTGGGCATGGTGCGACCAGTGCCTTTAAGCATTCAACTTTGTCGAATGCTTCCCTTTTTAATCCACCAGGCTCTTTAGCCCCTAGTATTAGGGTTTTTAGGGATGTAATACTTGATGAGTTGGAGGGTCTTAAGGTAAAAAAACATAGGATGAATGGGGACCTTCAGAAGGGCCTTGAATCTCTGTGTGAAAACAAATCCTTGGTCATTCGACCAGCTGATAAAGGGGGGGGTATAGTGATTCTTAACCACTGTGACTACTTGAAGGAGATGCACAGGTTGGTGGATGATACTGATACCTACACCCCCCTCAACAGGGATCCCCTTAATACCTATAAGAAGGAACTAGAGACACTGGTAAAACAGGGTCTGAAGAGCGGGATTCTCACTAAAAAAGAGGCCGCTTTTCTAGTACCGAGCGCCCCACGGACGCCTGTTATTTACTATCTTCCGAAGGTGCACAAGAGCCTTACTTGCCCCCCGGGTCGTCCAATTGTGAGTGGGATAGACTCCATTACGTCCCGGGTGGGCAAGTATATAGACTCTTTTTTACAACCAATGGTACAAAAGATTCCGTCTTATATTAAAGACACCAAACAGGTGATTAATATCCTTGACGAGTTTACACCCAAACCAGGCATCTGGTTGGTCACAGCAGACGTGACATCTTTGTATACGATTATACCACATGAATTGGGCTTTGAGGCAGTACTCCTTCATTTGGAGAGACAATCGGGACTTATCAAAGCACAGATTGATTTTATTATGTTGCTGTTGAAATATGCAGCCACTCATAATTACTTTCTGTGCGATAACTTGTTTTATCGACAAGATAGAGGGGTAGCTATGGGGGCTAAATATGCCCCCAGTTTGGCTAACCTCTTCATGGCCAAATGGGAGGAGGATGTCATCGACACCTGTCGCCGTCCAGAGATTCTTCTCTGGGCAAGGTACATCGATGACGTCCTCCTCCTGTGGGACGGCTGTGAGGCTGACCTACGTGACTATATGTCAGGTCTTAATGAAAATACCAGGGGTATCAAGTTTAATTTTGAGACCAGCCAACATTCCATCCATTTCTTAGATCTTCAGATCACCGTTGAGCGAGGCAAGTTTGTAACATCAACTTACTTCAAGCCAACGGATCGGAATGCCTATATACCTCTTGACAGTTGCCATCTCCCAACCTGGCTGAAATCAGTACCTCTAGGACAATTTTTGCGTCTAAGACGTAACTGTTCTGATCTTTGTACTTTTGAAAGTCAGGCTTTGATATTATCAACAAGGTTCCAGGAGAAGGGATACGAGTCATATTCGTTACACCAGGCACTGGAGAAGGCCAGTAATATAGACCGCTCTGTACTGCTGGCTGACAAGGATAATGGAGCTGGGAATGATAAATTTGCCATACCATTCATAACCACCTTTTCTGCACAGCACTATAGCGTCAAAAAGTTGATACAAAAACATTGGCACATTCTTGCAACAGATCAGGTTTTGGCTCCCATTCTCCCAAAGAAACCTAATGTGATTTTTAAGGGTGTCTCCACGGTTGGGAATCGTATCGCCCCAAGTGTACATGACCCTCCTAAAGCATCTAGGACCTTTTTTGATAATCTTATAGGGTACTATAGGTGTAAGAGGTGCCAAGTTTGCACCCTAAATTCATGTAGAGGAAGGAAGATCAGTTCGTTCCAGTCCACAGCCACCCAGCAGTCATTTGAAATCGACCAGTTTATAACTTGCGCGTCTAAGGGGGTGGTCTACCTTATACAATGTCCTTGTGGCCTACAATATATAGGACGGACCAAAAGAGCGTTATCCGTGAGACTGAATGAACATATCTCAAAGATTAGAAGCGGTTTTGAGAAACACTCTGTCTCGAGACATTATGATCTCAAACATAACAGAGACCCCTCGAACACATTATTTATCGGGATTGATAAATATCGTCCCCACTGGAGAGGGAGCAATCTCGTTAGAGAGATTTCTAGACAAGAAATGTCTTGGATTTACCGAGTAAAAACTTTTGTGCCTTTTGGTTTAAATATAGATACAGACATTAATGCCTTTATTAATAATTCTTAATTTAGGGCCCTCTCGAGCATTTATTTTAGTGTTATAACCACCATCCAATGACAACTGGGTGTCCCCTCATATAGCAATTTGAATATTGCTCCTCTTTTGGGTTGGCATATACACATTGACCATGCTTTGGCCTGCGTCTGTATGCCATACATCAAGGGGGGGTTCTGAACTGTGGGTATATCTATTTGCGTATCTTTGTAATCTGTTTGAACTTTCTGTATTTTGACTGCTGTGGTCCTTCATTATGACACTCACATCATTGTAGCTACATTTCTAAGGGACCTCAGTGTACTATGTTTTTATTCATTTTTTATTCATTTTATATGCTACTGTCCTGTTATTTTTCAGCAGTTTCTATACATGTACCGTTAATCTCATGTGTTAATTTATCTGTTAGCCCTTTAAGAGTGGGATCACTCCTGGCCTGGCGATCCTTGCAATGAGATGCGGTTTTGCCTATTATTTATTTTTAATTCGATTGACTACACCAATGAGCGGGTGTGCACAGCGGATTGATAGCACTGTCTCTGTGTAGCGGTGCTGTTGATTCGCGCAGCCCCGTGACGCTATCTACTGAGTCACGTGACTCCTTGGTCCGCCCGTCTTGATTTCGCCCTGTGATCTGTTTAGGCGACGCCGTTTTGATTTCGCTGTCACGCACTCTCGGTGCATCTGCAGGCGTGCAATGTTATTGTTTTGCTGGGGGTGCACGCGGATGCGTGACCTGGCGGCTCCTGTCACGTTTGTGATATGGTGGCCCTGATCATGTGATCCGACGTCACCTTCACTCCGCGCGTCTACTGATGACGCGACGCTGTGTTATGATCACGTGACCTCCTACTACCCGCCCAGCGCCGTTTCTTATTGGGAGACGGCGCAGGGCAGGTTCACAGCGATTGGCCGGACACTTTCCCCATTCTGAGCCGGATGTGTATGTGTCCGGCTATGCTGTTAAAGTTTTATTTGTTCAACGCGACGCGCGCGCGTGATTTCCTTTTGCGAGCGCGCGTATCGTGACTGACGTCGCCACTGACGACATTTGATGTATGATGTTATGGTCATGTGACCTCCTACTACCCGCCCAGCGCCGTTGCTGATTGGGAGACGACGTAAGGCAGGTTCACAGCAATTGGCCGGGCACTTTCCCCACTCTGAGCTGGACGTGTATGTGTCCGGCTATGTTGTTAAAGTTTTATTTGTTTAACGCGACGCACGCCCGCGATTTCGTTTGCGAGCGCGCGCACCGCTACTGACGTCGCCACTGACGCCATTTTGATGTATTGTACCGAGACCTATAAAGGGGGATGACCCGGTGTGTTACCCGTGCCCCATGATTAAGCGATTTGTCGCGAAACCGGTCGGGCGGGATAGTGTTTCTCATCGGTTCATCCCCCGCTGTTTTACCTCTTCCCATACCTCGTTTGGACGGGTCAAGTATTTTGCATGGATCGCTTCCGGCCGGAGTCCCAGCATACCACTGACATGCCTGTTTGCTTTTATTTTATGTAGGTGTGTTTTTGGCTTCTTTTAAAATAAATTTTTAAGACGTTGTTACACTATTGTGGCCCTTTTTTGTTTTCCCTGGCCTTTGGTTCCGAGTGTCCATTCTGAAGGGGATCGATATCTCACCTGGTCTACCAGCTTCCTCCACTGGATATTCATATGCTTTCTGGGGTCTTCTTTTAGTTAAGAGACCACCGGCGTTCCGGTAAGCAGTTAGTACTTTCCGTATGGTGGAGGATCTACTATCAGCACTTCCTTGAATGTCACCACGTTTTATTGTCAACAACACAATTTTTTTCACTGGTGTTCCTTCAATTACATTAATATATTCATTACTGGTCCAAATAGGATCAGTTGGACATTAACCCTCTAGTTTATCACTTATGGACACTATTTTTGGTTTAGTAGTTTATGATGACTACCCATGGACACTAAGTGTGTTTTTTTGTTAATAATAAGTTTCAGCGCATCCTGTTTTCTTTTTTGCTATTTGTTTATCTGTATTTGTAACTACAGTCAGGTGCAGCTTTTTTGAGTTTCTAATTTCATTTTAGATCACCAGCACTTCGTTGCTTTGTTGTGTTTTTTGTTTCTTTGCTTGCCTTAGCGCAGTTGACCTTCTCTTTTTTCAATGGATCCGCCAGCCTAACTGTCACTTTAAGCCAGCGTTTTTGTTTTCTGTAACCAGAAAACAAGAAACGCCGGGTTGGAGTTCCGATGCGATCGGCGCAATTGAATTTCGCCATCGCATCGTTACTTCAACTTAAAAATGGCGCCGGGGGCGTTCCCGCTGATTAACGCTGAAAAAATATGTTAATCAGCGGGAGTCGGAAATTCACGATCTTTTTCGGGCGCGACGCAGTGACTTTACGACGTTTCCGGAAGCGATACGTGGCGTAAAGATAAAGCAGCCCCCTAGTGGAATATCCTATGTTAAGAAAAAAAAATATCGCGTCGTTTGCGTAAAACTTTCATGAATGGGGATGTGACGTCATTGACATTCACTCACAGAATTTGGAGCATGCGCACTGGGATGCATTGACACTCGACGCATGCGCAGTAAGTTCGCCGCGGGATCGCGCTTAGTTTTAATAATACACGCCCTGTACCCGCCCAATTTGAATTCCGCCGGCTCATTTGCGATGCGCTGCCGCAACTTTAGGAGCAAGTGCTTCATGAATAACAGCACTTGCTCCTAAAATTTCGGCAGAGTAACGTAAATGAGAAGCGTTACTCCAGAGCAAAGATGCTCTCATTTACCTGAATCTGGCCCTATGAGTGCTAGATCGCACCAAATATATCTAGCAATGTTTATTAAGTTCAGAGACCCTGTGCAATTATGTTTATAAGTTACCGCACCAGTGATCAAGCGGCGTGATGTCATCCAAGTCCCGCACTCTAAAAAATAAAAAAATTGTCTCTGCATCCAACAGTTCTTGTATTCTTGACTCCCACCATCATTCATCTATGCGCTCACCTTAAATGGTGTGCCTGCCAAGTACCAGGTCAAATAACACTTTCCCCTCCTTGGGGCTACTTTTTGGTTCCACTTGGTTAAAGGGGTTAAAGGGATTTTTTAATAACAAACATGTCATACTTACCTCCACTGTGCAGTTCGTTTTGCACAGAGTGGCTCCGATCCTCAACTTCTGGGGTCTCCTGGCAGCGCTAGTAGCCCCTCCCCACATCAAGTGTCCATGTGGAGAAGGCTCTCCTAAGGTGGACACCCATGCGGGCGTGCTCCCAAGTCCTGCATCTGTGCACATTCACACAGAATGCAGGACTCATCCCCCCCCCCCCCGTCGCCCACGGGAGCCAATGGCTGTGCTGCTCTTAATCTATCTAATCAAGAGCCGGGTTAACAGGCAGAGAGAAAGAGCGCGTCTCTGCTGAGAGAACGAACAGGCTCGGGTGAGTAAAACGGGGGGCCAGGTGGGCCAGTAAGTGTCAGAAGTTTTTTTACCTTAATGCATATTTTAGAAACAATTTAAAATTAAGGTGGTGGAAAGTTGTACGTACTGTACATACTTACATTGGCGTGAAAGTATCCTTTGCATCATGAATTTTGAGGTTTGGTTATGAATACATTTAGAATTTAGAATGAGGTTATAAGGTATAAGGCTGGGCTTAGGATTAGTTTCTGATTTTTAGGGTTTTGGCTTCATGCACACAGGACATTTGCTTTGCTTAAAAAACACCACTTCTACAGGTGTTTGACATTTTTTTCAGCCAGTAAAACCACCTCTATTTTAGCCTATATGTACACATAGACGTTAACAAGCATAGCAGAAGAGGAGAATTTATGGCTGGAAAACAAACCTATCAAAACCACATTCAGGAGAGGGGCTGAAGAACAGAAGAAACAGTGAATGCACCTTCATGTGTGTAAACATTTGAGCACTTGAGTGGTAATGCATTTTAATGGCCAGGAAAAAAAAAATATTCTGGCTAATTAAATCCATTAACAATCAAATGCTTGCTGCGTCTAAACGCACTTACAATATGCAGCTCTGGGTGCATTTTTGAAGCAACTTTTCTTCTGCCAGGAATTTTGATCTTCAGAGGAGCAAAGCAAATGTCCTGTGTGCATGAAGCCAAAACCCTAAAAATCAGAAACTAATCCTAAGCCCAGCCTTATACCTTATAACCTCATTCTAAATTCTAAATGTATTCATAACCAAACCCCAAAATTCATGATGCAAAGGATACTTTCACGCCAATGTAAGTATGTAAGGGAACGTACAACTTTCCACCACCTTAATTTTAAATTGTTTTTGTCCTTTAAAAATCGTGCATGGGGAGTTCCCTTGGTCGGCATGTAAAGTGGTGCATCTGTGTGATGTGTAGTAATGTAATTTAAACTTTCTCGTGGCTGTAATGTATTGCCAGCTCCCAGCAATATGAAAAATCAATGAAAAAAACCTTGTGGGCTTCTCCCCCCAGTCCATACCAGGCCCATCGGGTGGTATGAATTTTAGGCGGAACTCCATGCCAAAATGAAAAAAAAAATTGATGTGTGGTGTGTGGCCCCCCAAAATCCATACCAGACCCTTATCCGTTCATGCAGCCTGGAGGTCAGGATAGGAGGGGAAGAGTGAGCGCCCCCCTCCTGAACCATACCAGACCACATGCCTTCAAAATGGGTAGGGGTATGTTGTACCCCTACCCATTCACCAAAAAAAGTGTCAAAAAGTAAAAACCACAACAGACAGTTTTTGACAATTCCTTTCTTAAAAAAATATAACTACTAATAAATACTACACAGACTGCACTATATACTCTGCAGTGTATTATATATATACTACACTGACTGCACTATATACTCTGAACAGGGGAGGACTGACAACTCATGGGGCCTTTGGCAATAGAAAATCATAGGGCCCCCTGTGTCCCCGCCCACATGCAAGCTACACCTACACAAAGCCCCACCTACATAAATTACGGGGCATACAGTAAGGCATATCACATGGCACACAGCAGGGCACGGTACGCACAGCAGGGCACATCATGGGGCACAGGGCACATCAAGGGGTACACAGCAGGGCACAACACCGGACATGGGGCACACAGTAGGGCACATAACAGGGCACACAGGAGGGCATATGATTGGGCACAGGGTACATCACAGAAGTACACAGCAGGGCACTGAGCACCTCAACACAGTAGGGTACATCATGGGGGGGCAGGGTTTATTATGCTGTACACAGCAGGGCACATTATTGAGCATAGCACGGTGCATCATATGGGGGCACAGTGCACATCAGGGTGTACACTGCAGGGCATGGGGCACACTGTAGGCACATCATGTGGAATACAGCGGGGCACATCAGGAGGTACACAACAGGGCATGTGGCACATAACAGGACATGTGGCACACAGCAGAGAACAGGGCACACCGTAGGGCACATCCCAGGGCACATCATTGGGAACAGGGCACATTAGGCGGTACACAGCAAGGCACATTAAACTCTCTAGTTTGCCTATCACAGATGTTGTGTTTGTTCTTATCTTTAGTTTGTCAAATCTTAATTGTAGCCCTGTATACCGTACTACTGTTGACCTTCTTGATTTGACCACTGTCTTGTGACCCTTATGCCTGATCTGGTGCTTCATTTGTTTGTCTGGTGTTTACCTCTAGCCTACCTTAGGCACTCTGTCTGATATCTGTTGTTATTTTAAAAAAAAGGGGGTATGTAAACCCTAAGGCCTCGTACACACGATCGGACATATCCGATGAAAACGGTCCGCGGACCATTTCCATCGGATATGTCCGATCGGGAGTTTGATCCGATGGCGTGTACACGTCACCGCCACGTCACCGCACCAGGAAGTTAAACACTTCCGCGCATGCGCCGAATCCATTCGGCGGCGGCGCGGCGGCGGTGGGGGACGACATGTCTGCTGGTAAGTGTACTAGAGGACATATCCCCTCGTGTGTACGAGGCCTAACAATGTACTCCTGCTATTTAATCTCTTTTGATCTGTTTTATATATACTTTTGAAAGCATTTTGTTATGTCTGTTGGATCTAGCCCTCTATGCCATAGGTAAGAGGAGAAGAAGGGAGGTTTTGGTATTTATGTCCTGATGTTGTTGTCCTGACAAGAAGAGTATCATCATAGGACAGGAAGAATGTTACAAGCAGAATCAATAGGTGAAAATAAAAAGAGCCTAAAAAAAGAAAATGAATACAGCCACCACATCCGATGGACCGTTTCAGCAGACATCTCCGCTCGTGTGTATGGGCTAGCGGACAGATTTCTCCACCCGACAGATTTCAAAGCATGCTTTGAAATCTATCCGGTGGGAATCTGTCCGCCCGACATGTCTGCTGGTTAGTACACTTACCAGCAGACATGTCGTCCCCCACCGCCGCCGCGCCGCCGCCGAATGGATTCGGCGCATGCGCGGAAGTGTTTAACTTCCTGGTGCGGTGACGTGGCGGCGTCAACGTCACTGCCGCGTCACCGCCACGTCACCGCGCCGTCCGGCGGCGGGGAATTTGATCCGATGGTGTGTACACGCCATCGGATCAAACTCCCGATCGGACATATCCGATGGAAATAGTCCGCGGACCGTTTTCATCGGATATGTCCGATCGTGTGTACGAGGCCAAAGGACTAGTAAACTGCAATGTAGTACATTTTCTGTTCTGGGGTTTAGATACACTTTACCTTTAACCTATCTAGTCTGACATGACACATAAGACCTGGGTGCACCCAAGTATATTTAAAGGGTTTGTAAAGGAAAATGTATTTATTTTTTAAAATAACAAACATGTTATACTTACCTTCACTGTGCAGTTCGTTTTGCACAGAGTGCCCCGATCCACGTCTTCTGGGGTCCCTCTGCGGCTGTCTCGGTCCTCCCCGCAATTAGTCACCACAGTCATGCAAGAGCTTGCATGGTGGTCACTAATTGCAGGCGCGCTCCTGTGATACAGCCCTTGGTGCACCGCGTCACTGGATGTGATTGACAGCAGTGCCAGCCAATGGCTGCGCTGCTCTCAATCCATCTGCGCTAGCCAATCAGCGGCCAGGCTGAGCGCCGAAGAGAATATCGGGACCGCGCGGGACTTTCGAGGGGTCAGGTAAGTATAACGGGAGCTCAGGGGGGGGCAACATCAGATGTTGTTTCACCTTAATGCATAGATTGCTTTAAGGTGAAAAAACATTTTCCTTTACAACTCCTTTAAGGCCAGTCACTAAGCATTTATGATCAAATGTGTCTGTGGTCAGACCATCACATCACTAGCTGTCATGGGCGTCCGCTCCATAGGGCAAGGGGGGTCATTTGCCCCCCCTGAAATTGCCAGGGAGAGCCAGGAGCAAGGCCGAACTGGCCCTGGGGACGATTTAAGCGATGACTGCAGCGCTCCCCTCCCCTCTACTTGTCCCTTATTAAAGCGGAGCTCCACCCTAAAGTGAACTTCCACTGATCGGAACCCTCTCCCCCTCCGGTGTCACATTTGACACCTTTCAGGGGGGAGGGGGGTGCATATACCTGTCTAAAGACAGGTATTTGCACCCACTTCCGGCCACACAGTCTCGGGTAAAAAGTTTTTTTTTCACATCCCATCTGTCCCCCGTTGTGTGCTGGGAACACTCGGCTCCCAGCACACAGCGGGAGCCAATCGGTGGGCGCAGCGCGACTCGCGCATGCGCCGTAGGGAACCGGGCAGTGAAGCCGGAGCGCTTCACTTTCTGGTTCCCTCACCGTGGATGGAGGGGGGAGCAGCAGGGTGACGAGCGATCGCTCGTCCTCTGCTGCAGACGCCATTGGACTCCAGGACAGGTAAGTGTCCTAATAATAAAAGTCAGCAGCTGCAGTATTTGTAGCTGCTGGCTTTTAATATTTTTTTTTAGGGGGACATCCGCTTTTAGGCGGCGTACACACGAGGGGATATGTCCGCTGAAAACGGTCCGATGGACCGTTTCAGCAGACATCTCCGCTCGTGTGTATGGGCTAGCGGACAGATTTCTCCACCCGACAGATTTCAAAGCATGCTTTGAAATCTATCCGGTGGGAATCTGTCCGCCCGACATGTCTGCTGGTTAGTACACTTACCAGCAGACATGTCGGCTCCCACCACCGCCGCGCCGCTGCCGAATGGATTCGGCGCATGCGCGGAAGTGTTTTACTTCCTGGTGCGGTGACGTGGCGGTGACGCGGCGGCGTCAACGTCACCGCCGCGTCACCACTACGTCACCGCGCCGTCCGGCGGCAGGGAATTTGATCCGATGGTGTGTACACGCCATCGGATCAAACTCCCGATCGGACATATCCGATGGAAATGGTCCGCGGACCGTTTTCATCGGATATATCCGATCGTCTGTACGCCGCCTAAGAGTGCCTGTTGCACTTCTGGAATCAAATCCATTTGTCCCTCATTCCGAAAGGTTCCTCTTTTAGACCTGAAATAAATATACTGTCAATATAGTGTAGTGTTTCAGTCAAGGGAAAGAGGTGCTGTGTAATGTGAAGGGGTCCAGTGATGCCGAGTGCTGTGTTATGTAAAGGGGTCCAGTGATGCAGGGTGCTGTGTAATGTAAAGGGGTCCAGAGCTGTGGGGAGCTGTGTAATGTAAAGGGGTCCAGAGGTGCAGTTGTGGAGAGGGGGTACACAGTAGTGACAAAGAGATATTGAAAGATGCAGGGGACACAGTGGGGTGTTTTTACATTTTAATGTGGGGGGGGCGCTTTTAACCCCCACGTTAAAATTTAAAAACACCCCACTGTGTCCCCTGCATCATTCAATATCTCTCGCCGCTGCCGAAGCGCCCCCCTCTGAAAAAAATTCAGCGGATACCCATGCTAGCTGTCCCTGATGATTGCATTGTCTCATATCAACCTTACCCTCAATGACACAGATTTCAGTTCTAGAAAATCACAACAAAATAAGTCATGATAACAAAGTATCCTTCATATCAATATGTATGATGCAATTTCTTATACGTTAACTGACAAGTTCTAAAATGTTCTCTTTCTAAAATCTGAATTCTGAGCTGTAGAGGGCAGCATGGTTGTAGAAATGTAATGTGAACATTTAACTCTCACAATATAATTGATATCTGTGGATTTGTTCAATATTTAGAATGCCAACCTAATATTTTCTATAAAAATTACATTATGATAACTCTTTCCTATAATGTAACTAGGCATTTGTTAAATAAATGATTAAATGATAATTTCTTTATTATGAAATTCCAGACCTCGGACCACTGTCATTGTTTTTTCACTTTGGATATGCAATATTTAACCAAATATATTTTTTCACTGGTTAAAAAGAAGGTCATGTATTAAATGTACTTTTTGTCATTGCAAATAAAATCAAACTTACATGACTTTACATGACTGCCAATAATTTATGAACTGATACATTTTCCCAATTCAACAAATCAAAACATTGGATGTAGACATTTAAAATATCATACGCAAACGTATTTACTTAGAGGCCATATGTATTTTACCCTGGTTATATTTCTTATTTCATTTCCAGTGTTGATGAGGACTTTGCCCTGTGAAAGTTGTGCCCAAAAAGACAAACAGAGGCCAATTTACTGGTCAGCTGTCTTGCCTATAGGCTTCCTAAAGCTATTATTTTACAAATTTCTGATGTATCATGCTTTGTTCTGCAATATTTTCTTTGTAGAAGCAGCCACCATAGCAGTGGCAGGGCTTTGCTTGCTTATATCGGAGCTTCCATCCTGATAACTGTTGATCTGATGATTGGTGAGGTAATGATCAAGAAGCAGGAGGGGAAGAGGAAAGGTTCAATAAGCACAGACCCACACCACACAATGAAGCAGAAACAGATCCCTTTTCTGCAGGTTCTCAGATATAGCTTTATTTTTTAGCAAAGTGTGTCTTTGTCAGTAGCTCTCAATTGTAGTGAGACCAGCGCCCAATACATTCTTTCATCTAAAGTCCCAATCTCCTTTTGTTTCATATTGAATTCGGGATGGAGATATATTTTAGATGTAATCTCACTCAAAGTCTCAAAACGCTAATCGGTGTCCCCCCTCTCTTTTCACTTGTACCAGGGATGTAAACAGTGGTCTACAACTGACAGTGTTCCCCTGCCAGCTTTATATATAGGGTTTGTCTTGTGAAGTTGTGCACCATTGGATAACACAAAAAGGACATTTCACCTACAATTTTATTCCTCCACTGGGTTGCTGAGCACATTATTTAGTATTGATGTATTACTGTGAATCCTTTGGACTATTTCCTGTCTGTTACCTGGGACTGTGATGCGCTCATGGTGCCCTCCCTTTCCCCCCTGCTTCCGCCCGTTCATGGGTGGGGAATGCATGGGGAGTTTGGGCCGATGCTGTCAGCGCATCGGGCAATGTCCTTAGGGGCGTTGCACCGTTGCAGAGTACATGAGCCACCTCAGTGTGTGGCATCACTTCCGGGCGTGCTATCATGCCACCCGGCTGGGGCTCCGCCTCCCGCATTGTCGAGCTAGCGTGACGTTGGTGGCAACCTCACACACACGCAGGATGCTATATAGTCGTCTCCCCAGTCATCTAGCTTGTTGCCATCTGCATGTAGACGCCCTAGTACTTATTAGTCGCTGCCTCCCAAAACACACATAAGGTAACTACTGTCACCTATCATGTAGCCCTCATTGTATTACTCCTTTCATACTATGGATTATTCCTGATGGATTTACCCATCCATTACAGATACCTATACTGTACTATGAGGGAACATCTGATTCCATGACATTCATGGTGACCTGCTACCTGGGGATAATGCCTTTGCGTCCTGCTAGCTGTTTGACTCTCTGCCACCTCAGCTCCCGGGACGGACAGTTACTTGGCCCTTTTTTTCACACACATTATTATGTGGCACACCTTGGGCCAGATAAACGTACAGCCGCGTATCTTTGTGCGGGCGTAGCTTATCTCATTTACACTACGCCGCCGTATATTTAAGAGGCATGTGCCGTATTCACAAAGAAGTTGCGCCCAAAGTTACGGCGGCGTAGCGTAAATGGGCCGGTGTAACTGTGCCTAATTCAAAATAGGCAGGTAGGGGGCGTGATCAATGTAAATGAATCGTGACCCCACGTAATTGACGCTCTTTACGAACGGCGCATGCACCGTCCGTGGACGTATCCCAGTGCGCATGCTCAAAATTACGCCGCAAATACTCATTGGTTTCGACGTGAACGTAACTTACGCAAAGCCCTATTCGCGAACGTTTTACGCAAACGACGTAAATGACGGAAAATTTGACGCTGCCCCGATGTCCATACTTAACATTGCGTACGCCTCATATAGCAGGGGTAACTTTAAGCTGGACTTACGCTTACGCAAACGACGTAAAAAAATACGACCGGGCGCAAGTACGTTTGTGATTTGGCGTATCTAGCTCATTTGCATATTTGACGCGTAATTTGACGGAAGCGCCACCTAGCGGCCAGCGTAAATATGCAACTAAGATACGACGGCGTAAGAGACTTACGGCGGTCGTATCTAAGCAACATTCTGGCCTTTCTTGCTTTCTGAATACAGAAAAAAATACGCCCGCGCATCCTAGAAGTTACGCGGCATATCTCGAGATACGCTAAGGTAACTTCTTTGAGAATCTGGCTCCTTGTAGGTAACCAGAATTGACTTCTTGTTTTCTCTGGTGGAAGTGAGTTTAATACTCTGATCATTATTTACTCTGTTATTTCAGATATCCCATTACATCTGCCCCTGAGGAGTGTTTTCTATATGCATGAAATGCTGCGTCAGGCTTACAAAGATGTAGCTATATGCGCTAATGGGACTTTATTCTGATTAACCATTTTTATGACTTGTTTATAGTTTATATTTTATATTACATTTTTTGTTGTGTGCTGCCCAGCTCCTATGTGTCCACATTCATTGATTGATTTTGACAACTCATTGCTATGTGTTACTATATCAACATTTATATTATGGATGTAATCTTGGTCATGCTATGTGTTTTTGTACACGCTGCCCGTTTTTACTGTGTAGATATTTTATCTATTTAATACATGTATGCTATTTTCAATGGTTCATTTAATTTTTTATCCCACTGTTTCATCTAAAGTCCTAATCTCCTTTTGTTTCATGATAAATTATTTTAAAAACTTCCAAACAGTTAAAAAAAAAGCTTATACTCATTCAATAAAAATATAAAGCCTTGTACACACGATCGGTCAAACCGATGAGAACAGTCTGAAGGATAGTTGTCTTAGGTTAACCGATGAAGCTGATTGATGGTCTGATGTACCTACACACCATCAGTTAAAAAAACGATCGTATCAGAACGCGGTGACGTAAAACACAACGACGTGCTGAAAAAGATGAAGTTCAATGCTTCCAAGCATGTGTCGATGGTTAAATAACCTATGGGCCCCCCACACGATCAGTTTTGAGTGTATGCGGCTTAAGAATGCAAAATATATATTTAAATTATATTAAAGTGGGGGTAGTCAGTCAAAATATGAGTTGCTGTAATTAAAATAGACACAATGACAATGAAGAGCGCTCCCAAATCATTGGTGTCAGTGGGAATGTGAGCCTCAGGGGAGAATAGCCACTAAATCATTAGTGTAAGAGGGATGGTGGCTGCCAGGGGAGAATAGCACCTTAGTTTATTTGTGTTAGTGGGATATTAAACCCTAGTAAAAAATAGGTCTTAAAAATATTGGTGCCAATAGAATAGTGGACCCCTGGGGGAAATATCCCCTTAAATCATGGCTGTTAGTGGAACAGTGGGCCCCAGGGCAAAGTATCCATTATTCATTGGTGTCAGTGGAATAGTGGATCCCAGGGAAGAATGGCCCTGAATCATTGTTACATCACTTTCCGTAAAACATGAGTCATTGCCTTAGGCCCAGCAGCATAGTTAGCTTGGCAGTATAAGAGAATTCACAAATACCCTGATACACATCTGTTCACTACACATTTTTATTATAGGATTGAGTGTCTAACAATTTCGTTATAGCTATTCCTGATCCTCAGAAGGTCCAACACTGAGTTGCCAGTATCTGAGCATAGCAGTTGATGGCCTCACTGTCTTGTATGAGCCTGTCTAGGTGAAAACACAGTCCACAGGCAAGAGGCCTCAGCAAGCCCTGCATGTTTCCTGGAAATGGAGAATTAGGACAAAGCAGGGCTCCCTGCGAACCCACTCCCCTTTCACTTGCTGATGTTGTTGTCACTGCTTAGGCACAATTCACATTTCTCAATGCTTCCAATAAGATACCAAATATGTTTATAATGTCTACTTTCATAGCAAGTGCTAAGTCAATTATTTTGTGTGCATATAAAAAAAGAAATACTCAAAATAAATATACATTTAAATGAGGAGCAATGGTAAGGAAATGGTAAGCTATGATCACTTTGAGCATCCAGTCTTATACAAGTGAGATTTTGATTTCTTTTATTTCACCTGCATATCATTTAAAGGGAACAGAGGTTCATTTCTTTTCAACTTATTTGAGAGAGTCAAGTTCATTTATAGTCCACTGGTTACATTGTATTAAATCACACTTCATACTCTAGTAACTCATCCTTTGTCAGATATTAGAATGTTATTGATTAGAGATGGGCCGAACACCCCGATTTGGTTTGCACCAGAACTCTGGGACCCAAACTGTGAACCATATTAAAGTCTATGGTACTCGAACATGACAAATCAAAAGTCCCAATTTTGAAGGCTTATAAGCAAGTTATTTTCCATAGAAATGGTATAGGGTCTGGGTACTGCCCTGGGGGACATTTACCAATGCAAAAAAAAACACTTTAAAAAGAGATAATTTTAAGGGATCAGTGATTTTAATGATGCTTAAAGTGAAACAATAAAAATGAAAAATTCTAGGGCTGTGTAAATTAACTTTTAATTGATCGATTTATCTTCAATTTTTTTGATCGATCAAAATCTTTTTGATCGATTACAATTCTTTTGATTTGCACTCACCTCTCCGCCGGCTTCCGGGCCTTCAGGGAGTTCTGTCGGAGATCCGGTAACGTCACGGACACCGGCGGAGCTTGCCGTGTCCATCTGAAGGGCTCCTTTGCTGTGCCTTCATATCTGCATGCCGGCGGGACCTTACTATGTGCCACACGCAAGGGCTGTTACACTTCCCTCTATCAACCTGGGATTCTACAGCCATCTACTGGGAGTTATGATAGTTATGATAGTTCCCTTCATGGGACATCTACATGCCGACGGACTGATGTTAACATCTCCTCATCTGGATTCAGCAGTGGTATCGTTGTACACATTTTTATACCAGTATCATACTTAGCTACATGTTTTTATGACTGCTTTTGGTACCGTTTGGTATTACTGGCACCATTTTTACAGTTTATGTAGCTACGTCGATTTTATCTCCAGTGTAATATTTATTTGGTTACCTACTTGAAGACTATAAAACTTTTAATGCTATTCCCATCGAGCGCTGCCTTTGTGTGTTTTTTGTATCCTGCTATCCATTTTTCCAGTGGTTGGAAGCTGCACTAGGAATCAGCCTGCAAGGACATTAGCTAAAAGTAGTTGGATCTGTATGTGCGTTATAATTAATCAAAATTAGTTGATTAATTGATTTAAAAAAAAACGATTAATCAAACACAAAAATTGTGATCAGTAACAGCCCTAAAAAAATCCATTATATATTTTGCTGCGGGGGGCGGGATCTCTTTGTTCGCCTGTAAAGTGGCACATCTGTACCATGTATAGAACCTGCTGCAGCAAAACTAACATTTATAAAGAAAAAAATGTCATTTAAAGGGGAGTTCCAGGCTTTTTTTATGTTTATTAAAAGTCAGCAGCTACAAATATTGTAGCTGCTGGCTTTTAATAAACAGACACTCACCTGCTCCTCGGTCCAGCTCCGCTCCGCTCCTCTTCCCCCTCTCTGGCCAGGCGTCTTCATTTCTAGTGTGGGCAACCGGCTGTAACAGATTTCAGCTTAATGGCAGGGCACTCACTGCGCATTCGCAAAGGGCGATGCGCTCTGTGAGTGGTCAGACGATCGCCTGGGACCTGTCACGTGTCCCAGAAGATCGCTTACAGGGAGGGGCCGCCGTAGTCGACATTGAAATAACACATTTTTGCACCACAGTGAGCAAGCCTTATGTGAAGAAGCCAAATTATAGTAAACCAAATTATAGTACACTCCGGCCAAGATTAACAATTATTTTTAGATAGTCTGGTGTCTCTTTCACAGACTTTGGATATAAGTAACAGGTGTGGAAAAATAGAGCTTTGGGTGCAAGAATTGTCCTGTCTGTAAAATGTTTTAATGATATGCCTCGGTAAAACAGTTGCGTAAACATTGGTCTTTGGGTGTTGGTGGTGCACTCACACCATAATCCTATAGAGGTACTCTTGTTGAAAGCAAGAATTGGCCTTGCTGTACAAAATAGGTACTCGTTGATGGCCCTCTGCTGCATGTGCAGCTGCTGCAGCATTGCCAAAGTTGGGTTCCACCTGGTGGGCATGTAGAAAATCAGGTGGTTTACGCGCAGGTGGAATAACAGTTGAAATTCAGCCATTATCACACACCACCATTTCTGGCTCAAGCTGCCATGGCATGAACCACCTATGGCTTTCCCCTGCAGAGCTTAAAAAATCTCTGCTCAGTGTGGCTCTTGTCTCCTAGACAAAGCAGCCGAAGCACTCCATGGCATCTTTTAGCTTGACTCTTTGAATAGCCACTTGAACACTTAGGGGGAGTAGTGGTTCATAGGGCAATTTATCAAAGAAGGGCATGAAGGAGGAGGAGGAGGAGGGGGTTGAGCTGACAGATCTCCCATCATCACCACCAGCTGTATAGAGAAATGGCGGCTCCATCACTGAGCCCTGTCCTGCATCCTTCTTAGTTGCAAGCAAAGTTACCCAGTTTGGTGTGAACAAAATATATCATACTTGACCATGCTTTCTTGAGCTTACGTGTCAGCAGTAATGTGGACCTTGCTGCTAATTGCCTTACATAACAATGCAAAACATTGCCTTCTACGTGATGGTACAGAGCTGGAATGGCCTTACATCCCACCGAGCGCTGCATAGTCGGGTGTTTGCGAACAGGCGATGTTCAGTCTGAACTTTTGCTTGGCTCGAACCGTTCGCCCAACTGTTGGTAACAGAATTCTCAAAGCACCCAAAGGACCACCATGGGATTATGTGTCAACAAGATAACACACATTTAGAAGCCAAAAGACGATATATATATAAATAAATACAATTTAGTATTTTTTTTGTGTGTGTGTGTTTGTGAAAACACACTTTATCTATGACATCATTCACTCTTTCTTTAAAAAGTGTATTTATACATTTTCAGGCAGAACCGGGATAATTAAGGCTAAACATGTGGGAAGCTAACGCTACTTAGGTAAACCCTAATTTCAGCCAAAACTTTTTTATAGACATGCTAAAAGTTTAAATTTCTGTTGTATCATTCTCTTCATCTTCATTGGAAAGATTTCCCATGTACTTACTGTTCTGGTGACACAAGTACAAAAGATATGTGAGTGTGGTTATCATTGAAACACAGAAATTATAAAACAATCTCTACCAATGTTCTAATCTTTTTCCCACTCAATTCATGTCTCTGTCTCCATCAAAGAGATACAGTATTTCATTACTTTCTGTTCTTGTGACATTTTGACCTCAGAACAGGAAGTGAGCTAACATTTCCCCAACTGATATACAGACAGCAACACAGAGGTTTTAACTCCTCACTGCACTGTACAAAGAAAGATTTTGCCCGGACTTTTGGAAGCAAATAATTTTGCTTTGCTGATGAAAAAGTAGATTAAATGATGATGATGAAAGCTTTAGAACAGCACTAGAATAGATCTGTACCACACCTGTACCTAAGAAATATGTAGTAATGCAAATAAACATCAAATGCCAGAAGTCAGCACTAATGTGTCTAAATTTTGGCCCCTTTCACACTGGGGCGGGAGCGGCGCTATACCGTCGGAATTGCCACGGGATTCAGCCACTAGCGGTGTGGTATTTACCCCCGCTAGCGGCTGATAAAGGGTTAATACCGCCTGCAATGCGCCTCTGCAGAGGCGCATTGCGGGCGATATTACAGCAGTTTCCCATTGTTTTAAATGGGAAGGAGCGGTGAAGGAGCAGTATACATACTGTTCCTCTCACAGCTCCAAAGATGCTACTGGCAGGAGATTTTTTTCTCTCTCTGACAGGCCGGGCAAGGAGAGCATTCATCAGAGAAGCATCCACTAGGCCCATGGTAACTCTGGAGGAGCTGCAGAGATCCACAGCTCAGATGGGAGAATATGTTCACAGAACAACTATTAGTCATGCACTCCACAAATCTGGCCTTTAAGGAAGAGTGGCAAGAATAAAGCCAGCATTGAAAGAAAGCCATAAGAAGTCCTGTTTGCAGATTGCCAGAAGCCATGTGGGGGACACAGCAAACATGTTGAAGAAGGTGCTCTGGTCAGATGAAACCAAAATTGAACTTTTTGGCCTAAAAGCAAAATGCTATGCGTGGTGGAAAACTGACACTGCACATTACCCTAAACACACCATCCCCACCGTGAAACATGGTGGTGGCAGAATCCTGTTGTGGGGATGCTTTATTTCAGCAGAGACAGGGAAGCTGGTCAGAGTTGATTGGAATAGCAATTGCTGGAAGAGGACAAAATGGACTTTCTAGGCACCAATTATAAAAATATGAATAGACTTTATTGATACAATTCCCACAAGGGTTATTGGACCAACATCATAGTGAGTACAGTTAGGAGACGATACAAACACCCATTGATGCTCATCAGATCTGAGACTCGTTTCTGGGATATGCGCCTGTTGATTTCTCAACAATGATTCAGCCAGCACGGTCACCTCTTGCTCTTATTGTTTTTGGACGTACTCTCTAAAAATCTATGGGGCAGTTGTCTCTCGTTTATAGTTTTGGTTCTCATACCATACTCATATAACTAATCTATCTGAGCCAGTGCTTTATCCCTGTCTGGCTGATAACAAGACGCACGTCCATTTTCAACATCCACGAGTCTCTCTGAAAAATTCTGAGTATACCTTACAAATCATTATAATTTTGTTTTCATCAAAGTCTATCTACATTTTGAAATTTTATCCAATATCTTGTATGAAAAAATTCACTAGCTCCTGAAGAAGCGGCCCTCCCGCAAAACATGTAGAGCCTGCCTGTGATTCACCATATATGACAGATCATCACATCTCTTCTGAGATCTGATGCTCTTTTTTGGATTTTTATTGGATAATTATATTCTGTTGTTCACTACAGTTGTTCTTGTTCTAACTATAATTTTTTCTGTTTTAATGTTTTTATATGTACTCACTATGATGTTGGTCCAATAACCCTTGTGGGAATTGTATCAATAAAGTCTATTCATATTTTTATAATTGGTGCCTAGAAAGTAAATGTTTGCCCTCTTCCAGCAATTGCTATTTCCAATATATTTAGGACGTGGCACTCCATCCTGCGTGTGGTGTACTTTGTTCTGAATTTCAAAAGAGTTGATGGGAAGATGGATGGAGCCAAATAGAGTCTGCAATAGACTTGAGACTGGGGTGGAAGTGCACCTTCCAGCAGGACAATGACCCTAAACATACAGCTAGAGCAACAATGGAATGGTTTAGATCAGTGGTTCTCAACTCCTGTCCTCGGGACCCACTAACAGGCCAGGTTTGCAAGATAACTGAAATGCATCACAGGTGATATAATTTGCTGCTCAGTGATTGCAGTGTTCTAGGTCTAAATTTCCCCAAGGTAACACTTAAATCCTGGCCTGTTGGTGGGTCCTGAGGACAGGCGTTGAGAACCACTGGTTTAGATCAAAGTATAGTCTTGTGTTATGCCACGTACACACGATAATTTTTTGTGATGAAAAAAAACGACGTTTTCTGTGAAGTAAAAAACGACGTTTTTGAAACGTCACTTTTCAAAGACGATGTTGCATACACACCATCGTTTTTTTTCACAAAAAGCGAGGTTACGTTCACCACTCTTTTCCATTGAAGCTCGCTTCATAACCAGCTTCTGGGCATGCGCGGGTTGAAAAATGTCGTTTTAAACAACGTTTTTGCTACACACGGTGACTTTTTGTGAAACAAAAAACGACATTTTGAAAAACGACACAAAAAATTCAAGCATGTTGGAATTTTTTTTTGGTCGTTTTTTTTAAGACAAAAAACAACGTTTTGCCCACACACGATCAATTTAAATGGCGTTTTAAAAAACGTCGTTTTTTTCATCGCAAAAAACGACCGTGTGTACGCGGCATTAGAATGGCCCAGTCAAAGTCCAGACCTAAATCCAATTGAGAATCTGTGGCAAGACTTGAAAGTTGCTGTTCACAGATGTTCTCCATCCAATCTGACAGAGTTTGAGCTAATTTGCAAAAAAGAATGGGCAAACATGTCACTCTCTAGATGTGCAAAGCTCGTAGGAACATCCCTAAATGACTTGCAGCTGTATTTGCAGCGAAAGGTGGATCTACAAAGTATTAATACAAATGCACCTCACACTTTTTACATATTTATTTGGAAAAAATGTAAACCATTTATCATTTTCCTTCCACTTTAAAATTATGTGCCACTTTGTGTTGGTCTATCACATAAAATGCCAATAAAATAAATTTACGTTTTTGGTCGTAACATGGCAAAATGTGGAAAATTTCAAGGGGTATGAATACTTTTTCAGGGCACTGAAAACACTAGTATTTTTTGGATATCACCTTAAGGGCTTATGTTTCTGTTTGTCATTATTATTCATTTCATTGTTTGAGCACTAATATTGGCTATTGTTTTAAGAAAAAGTTATTTTTGGATAATCACTTATTCAGCGCAGCATTTTTTTACTTTATATGTTTTTGCACAATTAGTTCTGTTGTGACATTTCAAGCAGCTTATATTTCACTTTTGATTGTTATCACCTGCACAATAATTTGTTTTTATAAATAGGCTATTAGCTGCTGAATTGACTTGTGCAATAGAGTATAAGCAATGCATATTTATTTAATGCAAAAATCTATATAATTAAAATAATTTGTATCAATATAATGAAACCATTTTATTCAAAAGCGCAGGGACTGTTTAATGGGCTTTTTTTATTTATACTTATTTATCAATCTAATTATTCAAGTTTTTAAAGATGATTGCACAGCTAAAAAATAAAATAAAGTGATTGCACCCAATATTATGTATTTTTATGCATTTTTATGTTGTTTATGTTATCAGTCACTTATTAAATGGAATGGCTCACCAGATCATTTTCATTGGTCAAAAATCCCACAAAAATTACAGAACAACACAGAAATGTTTTTCACTATGGGCAGCTATTCACAACTCCATATTTAAAAAAATACAGGAAAAACAATAGTACTGTTTGCAATGCAACTAAATTGGAGCACTTTTCTGCATAGTGTGATAATCACTGCAATTGCGCACGTCTGGTTTTAGTCACATAATTATGTGATCAAAAATCATCCATGCAGCTAAAGCCTTTGAAATATGACACCCATCTTAACCATGAACTTTGAAATGTTTACAATTTATTATTTTCAATTAGTCAATTTCCTTTAATGTCCTTTATTAGGGTGTCAGTTTTTTTTATGTACATGGTTTATATCCATGTACATAAGAGTTTTCTTGAATGATGTAATATCATAAATAAATAAATAAAATGCAACACTTGTTGTCACCACAAGAGGTCATCATAAGATTCATAGCTGTTGCAATGTATAAATGAGACACTGTAGATAATACCTTGATAAAATTCAAAATACATTTGTGCTCATATGCCAGACACACTTACAATCACAGTTGTTTATTCATTTCTTCTACATATTGTGATACCTGTCTGAGGTTAGTTTTTATGAAAACTCCTCGGTAATGACTATGACATTCTAAGATGTACTGTATATTCCAAAAAATTAGCTACAGGTACGCAAAGACTACATGTTTTATTCAGACAGTGTCCACTGAATTTAGGACAAAACAAAATCCTTGTGCAAGCCTGAAAGAATTAATCCTTACACCACATATCAGCTTTCATAATGCCAAATATATTGTTTTACACAGAAGCTTCATACATTTCTCTGTTTGCCACCCACCCACCCTTTAAGCTGGCCGAGTTTATATAGGGATTCAGATAAGTCTATATTTCTATAGGCAGCTCTTTTAACAAAGAGGTCTGTTTAGATTTTCAACGTTCCCTTCCAAATGTGAGAATCAATATCTGCTATCTATTCATTAGAGAAGTAAATAAGTCCAAGCCAATTCCCTCCCCCTCAGTCTAAACACTGGTGCTAATAATCCAATTAAGCAGTAAATTAAACATAATACAAGGCAAAATGAGTTACAAAGATGGCAACACATCAAGCATTACTGTCCATGCAAGTGGAAAACCATTTGAAATCCTTAGTAACAAGCAGGTACAGGGAACTCTAAATTTGTGTTTTTTAACCACTTGAGCCCCGGACCATATTGCTGCCCAATGACCAGAGCACTTTTTGTGATTCGGCACTGCGTGGCTTTAACTGACAATTGCGCGGTCGTGCGACGTGGCTCCCAAACAAAATTGGCGTCCTTTTTTTCCCACAAATAGAGCTTTCTTTTGGTGGTATTTGATCATCTCTGCGTTTTTTCTTTTTTGCGCTATAAACAAAAATAGAGCGACAATTTTGAAAAAAAAAACAATATTTTTTACATTTTGCTATAATAAATATCCCCCAAAAATATATATAAAAAAACATATTTTTTCCTCAGTTTAGGCCGATACATATTCTTCTACATATTTTTCATAAAAAAAATTGCAATTACCGTTTATTGATTGGTTTGCGCAAAATTTATAGCTTTAACAAAATAGGGGGTAGTTTTACGGCATTTTTATTAATATTTTTTTTTTACTAGTAATGGCGGCGATCAGCGTTTTTTTTCAGTATTGCGACATTATGGCGGACTACTATAAAAATGCCATTGGCAGTGAAGGGGTTAACACTAGGGGGCGGGGAAGGTGTTAAGTATGTTCCTGGGTGTGTTCTAACTGTATGGGGGGGTGGCCTCCCTAGGGGAAATCACTGATCTTCCGTCCATACATTGTATGAACAGAAGATCGGCGTTTCTCTCCCTGACAGGACCGGGAGCTTTGTGTTCACACACATAGCTCCCGGTCCCTGCTCTGTAACGAGCAATCGCGCGTGCCCGGCGGCGATCGTGCCCGCCGGGCATGCGCACGGGACTCGGGGGCGAGCGGGGGCGCGTGCGCGCTCCCCCTAGTGGCCGCAAAAAGAACGGATGTATAGCTACGGGCTCTTGCCCAGGCGTGCCGACTTCCCGCAGTAAAATGACGGCGGGCGGTCGGCAACCAGTTAAATATGATCTTTACTTTGCATTTTACGCTTAACCCCTTCCTAATGGAGGGTAAAACAAATCCACAAACAAAAACAGGGTAAAACAAACCTAACAAAACAAAAAACACAGTTTTGCAACTTTGACATGTGTTAGTAAAACTGTACATATTGCAACTACTTTATGTATCCAGGCTAATTGTACCTTGTTTTTTTATTTTTTTATTTTTTATTTTGTTTTCCAGAAAATAGTATAGTAACAGATATCTCCTTTTTTTATTTATTTATTATTAATAATGTGATTTTTTATTTTATTATCTCAATGTGATTTTCCACTGAGTCCTCCTCTAAGGCTCCATGCACACAGGGCACTTTTACAACTGCTCATAAATTATTAAACTTGACAGACAAATGTTTGTTTTTCCGTGTTTACATGCCATGTTTAGAGGCACTTAAATGCCGCGTTTAGCAGCTCTTAGTGGCATTTGCATTTAGAAGCGTTTAAAAAAAATATATATATATATATTTTTTTTAAATGGCCAAAAACGAAAAAACGACTATAAATGAAACACAACTAAACACGGCTTCTCCTCGTTTAGCCGCGTAGAGTTGCATTTGGCATCTGAAACATGGAAATCTTCTGCGTCTGAACCCATTTTTTTGCTTTCAAAACAACGCTGTTAAATGCAACTGCCTAAAAATGGCAATAAACGAGACTGTGTGCATGGTCACATAGGATGACATTGAATGAGTTCAGGGGCAGTTGAAAAAAGCATCCAACTGCCTCTGAACGTACGTTTAGCAGCATTCCGTGTACATGGGGCCTAATTCACCAGCATTCAAAAGGCGAAGCAACAGCTCAGAAGAAACTGAAAGATGTCAATCAGCACTACGGCCGGTACCATACCTCCCAAGTTTCTGAGGTGGGAACAAGGCACACCTATTAGCAAGATTATGTAGGTATAGGACACACACCCTTACACGTCCTATTTAACCACTTGCTGACCAGCTACAGTACAAAAACTGGAGCAGGTCAGTTCTATGGCTCAAAATGGTGTACCTGTATGTAATGTCATGCAATAGATAGTGCTGGCGCGCACGCACCCGTGGCGCAAAGGACAAGCCGATGTGCATGCTCGGCGAACCCAATGTCTGCCGGCCACCCGTGATTGCTTCACAGAGAGGCAGAACAGGGATCTGCCTATGTAAACAAGGTGGATCCCAGTTCTGACAGGGGATTACACTGAGATCTGAGCCCATCCCCCCCATAACAAGAACACACTCAGGGAGCACACTTAATTCTTTGATCGCCCCCTGGTGTTAACCCCTTCCATGCCACTGTCATTTATACAGTAGCTTGGAAAAGTATTCACCCCCTTGGCTTTTTACCTATTTTGTTACATTAGAACCTTTAGTTCAATGTTTTTTTATCTGAATTACCGTATTTATTGGCGTATAACACGCATCGGCGTATAACACGCTCCCCAATTTTAGGAGGAAAGTTTAAGGAAAAAAACATTTTAAATAAAGAGCTTTGAACTTTGACCACAAGTGATATATAAACAAAATGCTTTAGTATTCTTTTCCTGGAGGAACAGCTTGAAGTATCTATGTTTTAAAGGTGAACATATAATAAATTCCATGTAATAAGGAGACCTTGTACATTTAAGATAAGCCCACACCCCGAACACTTTATATTGTCTTTCACAGCACCCCCTCACTGCTCCGGAAACACTAACCTTGGAAACACTGCCATCATTGCAGCCTAGCCAGTGTCAGATCACTGCTGTGTCTGAGGGAAGAGGAGGAACGAGTGCTGCTGAAATACAGAGCCGCGATCTTCTGTGTACTGGGCGCTCCCTCACTCACAGCCACGCCTCCTGGCCCTGCTCATATGATAGACAGTTGCCCAATGCGGGGCCAGGAGGCGTGGCTGTGAGTGACGGAGTGCCCGGTACACAGAAGATCGCCGTTCTGTAATTCAGCGGCACTCGTTTCTCCACTTCCCTCGGACACAGCAGGCATCTGACACTGGCGAAGCTGCAATGATGGCAGTGTTTCCAAGGTCAGTGTTTCCGGAGCAGTGAGGGGGTGCTGTGAAAGACAATATAAGGTGTTCGGGGTGTGGGCTTTACACAGTACCCAGGAGATTGCGGCTCTATAATTCAGCAGCACTCGCTACTTTTCCCTCGGAGACAGTGGCACTCGCTCCTCTTCCAGCAGGGATCGGCGTATAACGTGCACCCGTGATTTTCCCCCTATTTTCAGGGGGGAAAAGTGCATGTTATACACCGCTAAATAAGGTATATGTGATGGATCAGAACACAATAGTCTAAGTAAAAGTGAAGTAAAATTTGAAAAATATATACATAAAACTATTTTACAGAAATAAAAAAATGATAATTGGCACGTGCATATGTATTCACCCCCTTTGTTATGAAGTCCAAAAAAGCTCTGGTGCAACCAATTACCTTCAGAAGTCACATAATTAGTGAAATGATGTCCACCTGTGTGCAATCTAAGTGTCACATGATCTTTAATTACATATACACACCTTTTTTGAAAGGCCCCAGAGGTTGCAACACCTAAGCAAGAGGCACCACTAACCAAACACTGCCATGAAGACCAAGGAACTCACCAAACAAGTAAGGGAAATCTTTGATGATCCCTAGGAACACCATCCAATCTATCATAACCAAATGGAAAGCACATGGCAAAACAGCAAACCTGCCAAGAGACGGCCGCACACCAAAACTCATGGACCAGACAAGGAGGGCATTAATCAGAGAGGCAGCACAGAGACCTATGGTAATCCTGGAGTAGCTACAGAGTTCAACAGCAGAGACTGGAGTATCTGTACATACGACAACAATAAGCCATTTGCTCCATAGAGTTGGTCTTTATGGCAGAGTGGCCAGAAGAAAGCCATTACTTTCAGCAACAAAAATAAATGGCATGTTTTGAGTTTGCTCAAGGGCATCTGGGAGACTCCCAAAATGTATGGGGGAAGGTGCTCTGGTCTGATGAGACTAAAATTGTACTTTTTGGCATCTGGCGCAAACCCAACACATCACATCACCCAAAGAACACCATTTTTCAGCAGTCGGGACTGGGAAACTGGTCAGAGTTGAGGAAAAGATGGATGGTGCGAAATATAGGGATATTCTTGAGCAAAACCTGTACCACTCTGGGTGTGATTTAAGGCTAGGACGGAGGTTCACCTTCCAGCAAGACAATGACCCCCAAACACACTTCTAAAGCAACACTTAAGTGGTTTAAGGGGAAACATGTAAATGTGTTGGAATGGCCTAGTCAAAGCCCAGAACTCAACCCAATAGAAAATCTGTGGTCAGACTTAAAGATTGCTGTTCACAAGCTCAAACCATCCAACTTGATGGAGCTGAAGCAGTTTTGCAATGAAAAAAAATCCCAGTGATAAGATGTGGCAAGCTCATAGAGACTTCTCCAAAGCGACTTGGAGCTGTGATAGCCGCAAAAGGTGGCTATACAAAGTATTGTCTTTAGAGGGTGAATAGTTATGCACATTGACGTTTTCTGTTATTTTGCCAAGGCACTGTACATTGATCAGTGCATTTTTTTTCTTTTGCACTGATCACTAAAATAATTTCACTGGTCCCCAAAAAGGGTCACTTATGGTCAAATGTGTCCGCCACAATGTCGCAGTCCCACTAAAAATCACAAATTGCCACCATTACCAGTAAAAACAATAAAAAAATAAAACTCCATAAATCTATCCCCTATTTTGTAGATGCTATAACTTTTGCGCAAACAAATCAATATACAGTACGCTTATTGCGTTTTTTTTTTTTTACCAAAAATATGTAGAAGAATACATGTTGGCTTAAATTGATGAAAACATTGTTATTTATTTTTGAATATGTATTATAGCAGAAAATAAAATATATATATATATTTTTTTTAAAAGTCACTTTTTTTGTTAATAGCACAAAAAATTAAAACCGCATGCAGAGGTGATCAAATACTGCTAAAAGAAAGCTCTGGGAAAAAAGGACATCAATTTTGTTTGGGTACAACATCGCAAAAAAATGGCCTGGTCATTAAGGGGATGAATCCTTCCGGGACTGAAGTGGTTACACAAAGATTTTTTTTTTTTTTTACCATCACTATTCCTATATACTGGCTTTTAGAATTTGCAATTGCAGCAGTTTAAAAAATGGATGAAAGGTTTACTGGCAAACACTTTTTGAAAGTGATAAAACTATATAGAGCAGACCAAAACGAGGGACAAATGAGGAGGAAAGAGAGACGGAGGGACATTACTCCAAATCAGGGACAGTCCCTTGAAATCAGGGACAGTTGGGAGCTATGGCTGGTATTCCTATGTTACAGGAGCCACACTGCATAGAGATTCTCTCATCTCAGAAGGGGGAATCCCATTAAAAAAAAAAAAAAAGTGCCTCCAATAGTGCAGTATCCGAGGGGTTAAAAATGAAACCACCCCAGCTAGCATTGAACTTGAAATTTTAAAAACATTAAAAAGTACATAACAGTCTCACTTAGTAGTAGTAGTCTAACGCCAATAATTCTTTTACCAAAAATATGTAGTAGAATATATATCAGCCTGAACTGATGAATAAATAAATGTTTTTATATATTTTTTTTTGGATATGTATTACAGCAGAACGTAAAAAAAAAAAAAATAAGTTTTACCAACTTAAAAAAAAATGAGTAAGTTACAAGCTAAAGGGGTTGTAAAGGTTCGTCTTTTATTTTCTAAATATGTTCCTTTAAGCTAGTGCATTGTTGGTTCACCTTTTCCTTCAATTTCCCTTCTAAATGTTTTTTTCTTTGTTTGAATTTCTCACTTCCTGTTTCTCCTCAGTAAGCTTTCCACCATCATCATCAATTAATGTCCAGGTCATTAATTGAATGCCAAAGCTTCCGATTTCTGAACATGTGCTCTATCTCATGGGGGGGCTGTAGTGCCACATGGGTGCAATCTATGGCCCCGATGGTGCGTGGGAATCTGGCAATTTTATAAAAATCAGTCTCTATGTTCATTCACTGGACCTCCTGGGAGGGTTTTATAATTTGGTTGGCCATGCGTCTCAGGATTGCAGGGACAACCTGGTGCACACACGTGCTAATGGAGGATTGTGTCATCCCAGCCATACCTCCACATGTGCGCTGAAAAGAGCCAGTGGCCAGGAAATGCAGTGTTGCCAGGACTTTCACCAGTGGCTCCACTGCATGTGAGCGTTGTGTGGGGCTGGTGAGGTCATCCTGCAGGGTTTGGGTTATTTCTATGATGGCTTCCCAGTTGAATCGTAATTTGCGATACACCTCTGCTTCCCCCATGGCAAAGACATCTAGGCGTCTGCGGAAGACCCTCTCTTGTGCCCTCCTCCTCTGTTCCCTCCTCCTTCTTTGCGCCTCTAAAGTCTCACTAGTATAGTTATGAGCATGGATGCCCCTGGCATGTTGGCATACAGATTGTAGTCCGGCAAGTGTGTGTGCTCAGCTCTTCCTTAATGGTGTTGCTTTAGCAGACCTTTACACGGCTGGAGCAAAGTTAAGGCTGCTTTATAAAGTGTAACTTTACTCCTGGAAACAGGTGCGCACAGGGCGTAACCTACGACGCCCAAACTTAATTTTGTGGATCGACCTATCTCCCTCATTTGCATCTTTGCCTATCAAAACAGTGGTGTGTCTAGCATATTTTGCATGCGAAGAAGCGCCGGTGTAATTATTTTAGCTCCTTGAGGGCAGGGACTCATGTGAATGTACAATGTATATGGAAAGCGCTCTGTAAATTGACAGTGCTATATACACTGTAAGTGCTTGAAATAAATAAGTTAATGTATGTGTTCCTAACTTAAACTTTTCTAGAAACCGGAAAAATGTAGTTGTCTTTACTTGAACTTATGGGGCCAGATCCACAAAAACTGCCCCGCCGGCGCGGTGTGTCCCATTTACTCTAATTTGCTGTAAGTTACACTGGCGTATTCTTATCCACAAAGAAATGCCGCTGTAGCTTACAGCGGCGTAGCGTAAATGGCCCGGCGTACGCGGGTGTAATTCAAATTAACTAGTGGGGGGCGTGTTTTATTGTAATTATGAATGACCCGACGCAAACTACGCTTTTTTTTAACTGGTCTTGGATGTATCCCAGTGCGCATGCGTGAAATCACGTCGCAAAACATCAATGAAAACGACATGAACGTAACGTATGCAAATCCCTATTCACAAACGGTTTACGCAAACGATGTGAACGACGGAAAAATCGACGCTGGCCCGACGTTCATACTTAACATTACGTACGCCTCTATACAGCAGGGGTAACTTTATGCCAGACCGACGCTTACGCAAATGACGTAAAAACACTGCGCCGGCCGTACGTACGTTCGTGAATCAGCGTATCTAGCTCATCTGCATATTTTACGCGGACACACAACGGAAGCGTCCCTAGCGTCCAGCGTAAGTATGCAACTAAGGTACGATGGTGTAATAACGTTACGCCAGACGTATCTTAGCGTAATTCCGGCGTATCTTGTTTTGTGAATACAAAATAAAGATACGCCGGCGGGAATTTGAAATTACGTAATTCTTTGTGGATCTGGCCCATGGTCTATAAACTGGAAATTCAGTTGGCTTTACCTAAATCTATGGTCTATAAACTGGAAAATTGAGTTGGCTTTGCTTAAAACTATAGTTTCAGACAAGTTAAGGTATGTATTCCTAACTTAAAACACTATGGTCTATAAAATGAAAAAAAAAATTGAGTTGGCTTTACTTAAAATAACTAAGTTGAAAACATGAAAAGTCTAATAAGTCAGACAAAAATATGTTTAGATGACAGTACTTAAAAAGCTGATGCAAATAGTTGCCTCGATTTTTTTGAGTAGACACAGCACAATATTTTTCACCCCAGATGATGTCTCATAAGATGAAACGCATCGGATGGCACTGTTGATGCCACTGTCACTACCTTTTTATTATAATGGCTTTTTTACCTAAAGAAATAAGGAGGTCGCTTGTTTTGAATACATTGATCCCTTGGAGTTTGTGTCTGCAGAGATAATCTTCTTCTGGTCCATTATACTTTAAGCCTGATTGACTCACTAGGTGTATACCTACCTGAGTTCAAACCCGGTAAGCAATTAAGAATTAATGGTGGCGGATCTTTTATCAATTCTTTTGGCACTTTTATATTCCCGTTACATTTGTGTTCGTCACTTCACTTTTGGATTATTGTCACTATTTTTCAAATGAACAGTGGAGAGTAGGAATACTCCCAATGGTGTCATTCTTAACAGGACATTTGAATATTGCAAATTTTTACACATGGTTTATTTTACTATTTTTTCCATTAACATCACAGTTAATCGTTATTTATTAATATTTGGATGCCTTGTGATCAAGATTCATTTGATTAGCACAATTAACACATTTTATATTATATGTAGCATTAGTCACAGTGCTATCTGAGATTACATTTACAAAGTGAACATTCAATCGTATAAGTAAATCAACCGCACTGTGCAATACCAGCTCAGTAATATGCATGATGAGTACTAAAAAAAATTATGAAAATTTTAATTTATTAAAGATTATTTTTAAACTCACTATTTTAACCTGACTAAAAATTCAGCCTGAGCCATGGGATAAGGCATAAGATGAGTTGAGATGAGTAAGGCAATTCATAGATTAGTCTTTTTTTTTGTTTAACCACTTCAGCCCCGGACCATATTGCTGTCCAAAGACCAGAGCACTTTTTGCGATTCGGCACTGCGTCGCTTTAACTGACAATTGCGCGGTCATGCGACGTGGCTCCCAAACAAAAGTGGCGTCCTTTTTTTCCCACAAATAGAGCTTTCTTTTGGTGGTATTTGATCATCTCTGCGGTTTTTATTTTTTGCGCTATAAACAAAAACAGAGAGACTATTTTGAAAAAAATGCAATATTTTTTACTTTTTTCTGTAATAAATATCCCCCAAAAATATATAAAAAAAATTTTTTTTTCCTCAGTTTAGGCCGATACGTATTCTTCTACATATTTTTCGTAAAAAAAATCGCAATTAGCGTTTATTGATTGGTTTGCGCAAAAGTTATAGCGTTTACAAAATAGGGGGTAGTTTTATGGTATTTTTATTATTATTATTTTTTTTACTAGTAATGGCGGCGATCAGCGTTTTTTTTCAGTACTGCGACCTTATGGCGGACACTTCGGACACTTTTGACACATTTTTGGGACCATTGGCATTTTTTTTAGCGATCAATGCTATAAAAATGCATTGGATTACTATAAAAATGCCATTGGCAGTGAAGGGGTTAACACTAGGGGGCGGGGAAGGGGTTAAGTGTGTTCCTATTCGTGTTCTAACTGTATGGGGGGGTGGACTTACTAGGGGGAATCACTGATCTTCCGTTCATACATTGTATGAACAGAAAATCAGCGTTTCCCCCGCTGACAGGAACGAGCGCTGTGTGTTTACACACACAGCTCCCGTTCCCCGCTCTGTAGCGAGCGATCGCGTGTGCCCGGCGGCGATCGTGCCCGCCGGGCACACGCACGGGACTCGGGGGCGAGCGGGGGGCGCGCGCGGGGGGCGGCGGGCACGCGCCCCCTAGTGGCCGTCAAAGGTGGCGACGTAGAGCTACGGGCTCTCGCGCACCCGTGCCGACCTGCCGCCGTATTACTGCGGCGGCTGGTCGGCAAGCGGTTAACAGGGGGTTCAATGAGAAAAACTGACTCTATACCCTAATCCACACACTCAATGTGAAAGGGGGGAATCCTCCCCACTAAGCTGCTCTATTATTCACCAGTCCATCCTTGGCTGCATCCTCTGACTGCGAGCTTGGACCTGGTATGGTGTTGTCATATCCACACCCCGGTCTATGCGTTTCGACAACAGACATCCTCAAGGGGCTATGAGTGCCCTTCTTCCTCTCCAACTAACCCATTTTGGATGGCTGATCAATCGCTGTTGATGTTGATGATCACTTGGAACGGTTCTGAGGAAAATATCCCCTGTGCCCCTGTGAGAGGCACATTTGTATTGATGTGTGCATCTGCTGGTTTTACTATTACCAGCCATGTGTTAACCCCTTTGGTTCCATAGTGAGTATAACAAGCATGCTTTACTGCATATGCAGACTGGTTTTACTGTTGTGGGCTTAGTAACACTTTCAACTGAAAGTGATGTTATAGGCTTTATTTAAAAAAATAAAATAACTTACATGCCATACTTACCTGATCTGTGCACTGGTTTTGTGCACAGCAGCCCCAGAGAAATCAACTTGCAATGGGGGCACCCAAGATGGCTCTTTACCGAGCCGCAGCTCTGTGAGTCCATTCACACACAAAGCTGATGTTAGGCCCCAGCTCCTCTCTCTGCTCATTCGCTCACTGCCTTTTATTGATATCAGTAGGAGCCAATGGCTCTCACTGCTGTCTCAGCCAATGTGGAGGGAAAGTCCCAAGGGAGCAGAGGCTCTAGTGCACCTCGCTGGATCAAGATGGGGCTTAGGTAAGTATTAGGGTGGGGGGCTGGGGAGACTGCTGCAGAATGCATGAAGGTAAAAAAAAACTTGACCCTTTAGAACCACTTTCTAATGTCTGTGCAGTATACCCACATATGTCATATTATCAATATTTTTAAGCATATGCATTAATAATTAGTCAATATTAAGTATCATATTTATTATTTCTAGAGGCTATAAACACCTAAAAATCATACATTTGTTTCTCTATCAGCCCACCCCCAACAATTTTTACCTTTTGTATCACTTGACTGTCCCTTTTAGATTGTAAGCTCTAATGAGCAGGGCCCTTTGATTCCTACTGTATTGAATTGTATTGTTACTGTACTGTCCACTCTCTTGTTGTAAAGCGATTTACAAACTGTTGGCGCAATATAATTCTTAAAAAATACTGTATATACTCGAGTATAAGCCGAGTTTTTCAGCACATTTTTTGTGCTGAAAATGCCCCCCTCAGCTTATACTCGAGTCACCTTTTTGCACCTGATCTACTGGACTTTGGGGACCTGGTACTAGCCCCACTCTTCCTCTACAACTGTGCAAAGTTTGTTGTCCGGGGGACCTACAGCCCAGGAGCACCAATTTTTCAAAGCCGGGCATCCCTTCCGTAGAATCCCATGTTAATCGGTAATTTCTCTGGTGACTCTGGGGACCCGGTACCAGACGTTCATAGGTCCCCTAGACCTGGATCTTAGCACACATGTAGCCCCATTTTTCCTCTACAAGTGTGCAAAGTTTGTTGTCTGGGGGACCTACGACCGGGGAGCACCGATTTTTCAAACTGGGCACCCCTTCCATAGACTCCCATGTTAAACATCAGTCTAGTCATAGGCACAGTGAGGCATGCACATGGACACAGTGAGGCAAAGTGAGGCACAGTGAGGCATACTCGAGTCAATACGTTTTCCCATTTTTTTGGGGGTAAAATTAGGTGCCTCAGCTTATGTTTGGGTCGGCTTATACTTGAGTATATACGGTAATAATAATGATTAGTATGCAAGAATATCCATAAGTACATCATTCTGTAAAGAAGACCATAAGTGTTCACAGTCAGTAAAAGGGCAGTGTCATTAACCACTTAACGCCCGCCGCACGCCTATATACGTCCACAGAATGGCACGTACAGGCAGATGGGCGTATATATACATCCCTGCCTTCTAGCGGGTTGGGGGTCCGATCGGGACCCCCTCCGCTGCCTGCGGTGGCGGCTTACCTTGGGGAGCGATCCGTGCTGAGGGGGCGGCTGCTCGATTCTGTCCGCCCCCTCGTGATCACTCCCAGCCAATCCCGTGAGCCTCCGCCGTGTCACTTCCTCTGCCTGTAAAATGTAAACACTGGCAGAGGAAGTGATGCAGCTCTCCTCTCGGTGGTATTTTCAAACCCTTGAGAGGAGAGAAGACTCACAGTAAGTCGAACCAACACTACACTGACACCAGTACACATAGGCACATTTAACCCCTTGCGATCACCCACTCCCCTGTCACACTGTCACTGAATGCAGTGATCATATATTTACTAATCACTGCATTTAGTGTCAGTGTGACAGTTAGTGTGACAGGCAGTTAGTGTTAGGTCCAGGGAAGCCCCGTACCCCCCTAATAAAGTTTTAACCCCTTGATCACCGCCCTAGTTAACCCTTTCACCCCCTATTACCAGCGTCACTAAGCGATCATTTTTCTGATCGCTGTATTAGTGTCGCTGTTGCCGCTAGGTAGCTAATTTTTTTATTGCGATTTTTTTTTTTACAAAAGACATGTGGCTAAATACATTTTGGCCTAAATGTTTGACTAAAATTTTGTTTATTCAATTTTTCTTATAACAAAAGGTAAAAAATATAGTTTTTTTTTTTCAAAAATGTCGCTCTATTTTTGTTTATAGCGCAAAAAATAAAAATCACAGAGGCAATCAAATACCATCAAAAGAAAGCTCTATTTGTGGGAAGAAAAGGATGTAAATTTTGGTTTTGGAGCCACGTTGCACGACCGCGCAATTGTCTGTTAAAGCAACGCAGTGCCGAATTGTAAAAACGCCTCTGGGCATTTAGCAGCATATTGGTCCAAGGCTTAAGTGGTTAATCAGTACTTGTGCTCAGGTGTCCACCACCCCTCTTGGATGAGAACTCACCAAAATATGTGCGGCCACTTAATTTTTTAGGAAAGTCCAAAAGCACTTTATTCAGATGTACCTCTTTTTGTCTGCTCCTTTCTCTCTTGCATCAAACTGTATTCAGATTTTTTCTGACCCTCTGGGTGGAGGGGTGGGATTCTTGAAAAGTTTGATGCAAGAAAGAAAGGAGCAGAGAGCAGTCCTGACATAAACTGACACACCTGAATAAAGCACTGTTATGCCGCGTACACACGGTCGTTTTTTGCGATGAAAAAAAACGACGTTTTTTGTGAAGTAAAAAACTACGTTTTTGAAACGTCACTTTCAAAGACGATGTTGCATACACACCATCGTTTTTTTCACAAAAAACGAGGTTACGTTCACCACACTTTTCCATTGAAGCTCACTTCATAACTAGCTTCTGGGCATGCGCGGGTTGAAAAACGTTGTTTTAAACGACGTTTTTGCTACACACGGTGACTTTTTGTGAAACAAAAAACGACGTTTTGAAAAACGACACAAAAAATTCAAGCATGTTGGAATTTTTTTGGGTCGTTTTTTTGAAGACAAAAAACGACGTTTTGCCCACACACGATCAATTTAAATGACGTTTTAAAAAACGACGTTTTTTTTCATCGCAAAAAACGACCGTGTGTACGCGGCATTAGACCTTAAAAAGTGAAGAGGTCACACATGATTTGGTGAGTTCTCATCCAAGTTTGAATTTGTATGATTTAAATTAAATGTGCATTTTGTATGATTTGTTTTTACATTTTCTGAACTTTAAAAGTGTTGGTACTATCTATCAATCACATTAGAACTACTAGAGCAGCCTTTTGCAACCTTTTCAAAATAAGGAACCCTTGAAATAACTTTCCAGTCTCAGGGAACCCCACCAATAATTACTATATCTACAACTCATGAAACATTAGTGTGATGGTCAGTAAGAAGTATGCTCCTTAGGCCGCGTACACACGATCGAACATGCCCGCTGAAACTGGTTCGCAGACCAGTTTCAGAGGACATATTCGATCGTGTGTACGGCCTAGCGGGCAGGTTTCCAGCAGACAAGAGTTTTAAAACATGCTTTAAAACTTGTCCGCTGGAAACCTGTCCGTCGGACATGTCCGCTGGTTAGTACGCCTAACCAGTGGACCGAAATCCCCCGCATGCGTCGAATGGATTCAACGCATGCGTGGAAGCATTTTACTTCCTGGTATGCGGACGTTGCGGCGTCAACGTCACCGCCACGTCACCGCGCTGTCTGTCCGAGGGGATTTTGGTTTGATCCTGTGTACACACCATCAGACCAAAAGATCCCCGGCGACATGTCCGATGAAAACGGTCCGCGGACCGGTTTCATCGGACATGTCTCCTAGTGTGTACGCGGCCTCACACGTGTGGTCATTTGGAAGAAGTACCCCCTTACAGATAGCTAAAAAGATTATTGGGGCCAGTGGTAACTTATATCAGTGGCCCATTGCTCAAAGAACCCCTAGCAACCTAGCAACCTCTTGAAGAACCCTAGGATTCCATGGAGCTGTGATTGAGAAACCCTGTACTAGAGAGTACTAGCATAACAGCAGCTCCTTGAGAGACGTATATAGTATTTCATCTCTCTCCTGTTTTGTTATGTTCTTTTGTTATTGTATACATCATCTTCAAATAACTGACTCTTTTTTTTTTAACAGGCTTTGAAAAGGTGAAAACCTTATTTTATTTTTTTATATTTAAAATTTGCCTGACTTCAATACGTTTGCTTCAATAAGTGAAAACCTAAACATGTTACCTGTAAGGAAAGCTATACACTGTAAGATTGCAGAAATTACAATTATCTTGGGCTGGTTTTAGACCTTACAGCCTCTACACATAAACTTGTCCTCTGTATTGTAGAGGTCCTTTTCTCTAACATTATATGTGACCTTTGAAATCAAGTTTAATTGTGTTTTAAAATCATAGCAGGATTGAACCTAAACCTTTCTCCGGAAATTGTTCATCTAGATAATAAGACTGTAAGCTATTAAAAAAATAGCTTAATTAACAACCTCATAACAGCTGCTGAACTAATTGTACTGTGACACTGGAAACAATTTACCACATCATCTATGAGAAAAGATTGCTGATTTTATTTTAAAAAGATATCCTGAATATATATTTTGATCTACTTCTCATAGTAATGTTTTTTTAAGATTTAGGAGGATTCAATTAAAAACACTTACTGGTGTGACAAGCTGAGGGGGTGGAGACTACCATTTTTCTTCAAATAAAAATTCAGCAGTGCGCTACAAAATGACTGGAGAACTGCAGACATGCAAGATTAGGTTGTCATATGAGCCTCTTCACACCATGCGGCAGTAATGGATCGTACTGTATCATGCACAGGCTAGTGTGTCATAGTGCCATTCAATGAGAAAGTAGTCAACTGCAGTGCATCACAAAACATGATTTACATTGTGGGTCATCATGCTGCCAATTGCAGCAGGACCTATTATCATGCATTGAGATGTATAACAGCCCATTCATTTTGAATGGGCTACCTAAAAGCAACATGCTTTAAAGCATATGTGAACCCTTAGGCTGGGTTCACACAATCGCGAATTAGATGGGGGTTTGTCCGCCTCCAATTCGCATGTCAGGAGATTGTGATCATCTCTCTATGAAGCAGGTTCACACATCTCCAGAGCGGCTCCGATACGAATTTCACAGGAATCCTGTGCGTTTTCTGGTCCCTTTCAGGTCCAAATACAGCCAAAAATTCAGACTTATACCGGACCTGAAATGGTGAACAGGGACCCCTGCTTTGAGCCGCTCTGTGCTGTAGTGTGAACCCAGTCTTAAAGTGTAAAATAACTCATTCAAAAAATAAATGAAAGACAAAACATTTTTTATATATATGTGTGTATATATATATATAAAAATAAAAATGTTTTGCCTTTCATTTCTTTTTTTAACTGAATAAGTTATTTTACACTTTAAGACTGGGTTCACACTGCAGCACAGAGCGGCTATATATACAGTGGAACCTCGAAATACAAGCATAATCCAGAAGAATGGTTGTAATCCAAGGTACTCGCATATCAAAGCGAGTTTTCTCATTGAAGTCAATGGAAACAAAAAAAATGTGTTCCGCATTGACTTCAATGGCATGCAATATCACATGTGAACAGAGGTGCGGGGTGCCGGAAAACCTTGGAAACAGCCGTAAAGGCCCGAGGACTGCTCGGCTGACCTTGGCAAACCTCGGAACGGCTCGGGAACTGAGTATTTTTGTGTCTTTCTAAGCTTCTTCTAGGATCTGCGCTGTTCGGCTCTGCTTGGCCCCCACCTCAAGCCAAAAGCGGTACTGCACACCACTTTGGCCTGGATCCTGCTCATTTTGCGCGACAAAACTCACAAACCAAGTTAGGATTTTTTTAAATACAGTGCTCGTATTGCGAAATGCTCGTTAACCGCGTTACTCGCAATCCGAGGTTCCACTGTATATATTTATAAAATAAATGTATGTAAGTGATCACATAATCTCTGATTGGCATTGTTCAAAAAATGAATTGAATAGGTCTTCAGCACACAACTTAATTGTAAGAAATGTCCTTTTGTATTGCATATGTTCATCACACAGAGTGATGTTTCAGAGACAAGCTGATCTCCTCATCAAGGTATATATGAAAACAAGGATGGGTGATTCTGTTGTGTTACTCAAGCTGGCCTGGCCACAGATGGATCAAAAATCCTCCAGTTCAGCAAGTTTTAGCAGAATTTTAATCCATCAATGGACGTTCATGCTCGAGAGAAGTCGAACTAATGATTGGCTTCTCTCAAAAGGGAATGTTGGAAATGTTTCATTCAATCAGCACATGCAGACAGTCTACTGCAATGTTGGTCAGTGTTTTCTGGCAGTGGAGGTGTCCTTGCTGTCAGAATACTATAGCACAGCTGGGAGGTTTCCTCTATCCACCTGCTGCCTGGTCAAAAAAAATCCAGTCCGGTCCACAGACAATAATAACTCTTAAACTGGGGTTCAACCATTCACCACAGTCTAATATTTCATTTGAAAGCAGAACTCTGGGTCAAACTAAAAGATAAACAGTCAAGCAAAATGAAAAATAGAAAAAATCTATTTTTTTTGCAGTGTTCATCTATAGTCCAGAGTTGTCCATCCCCCGCAATAGTTCCTCTGCACCATCAGGCCTCGTACACACGAGCAGACAGATCTGTCTGCTGGGATTTTGGTTTGCTCGCGTGTAGACACGAGCAAACCAAAATCCCCGCCAGCAGACGGCGCGCTGACGTGTCGGTGACGTGGCGGTGACGTTGACGCCGCCACGTCACCGCACCAGGAAGTAAAACACTTCCGCGCATGCGCCGAATCCATTCGGCGGCGGTGCGGCGGCGGTGCGGGACGGCATGTCTGCTGGTAAGTGTACTAACCAGCAGACATGTCGGGCGGACGGATTCCCACCCGATAGATTTCAAAGCATGCTTTGAAATCTGTCGGGTGGCCAAATCCGTCGGCTCGGCCGTACACACGATGAAATCTGTCTGCTGAAACGGTCCAGCAGACCGTTTCCAGCGGACAGATTTGATCGTGTGTACGAGGCCTTAGATGTTGCCAGTCTTCTGGACTGAATGAGGACTAGTGTCAATCACCCCACTTCCACTAAACACTTGAAGTGAAGTTTACACTGTATTTACTATTTTCACTAAATTCACCCTGTGAATATCTCATCATTTGCGCAAGCATAATTAATAATATGAGTAATGTTTGTAATACGCTATGTGTGTGTAATAGTTTGTGGCCTTTCGTGGGGCAAATGTAATACCCCTAATGTTCAATCTTAAGACAAAAATAGCCATAAGAACATTGGATCACGAGAGCTAACATTTACTAATAGAGAAAATAGTCAAACACTATACGCTAAGAACATTTGACCAGCAAAAGAAAAAATATATGAAATATACTCAGCACTGTGTACAGTCTATAGAAATTCCTGTGCAAACAGCCAAACAATATAAAAAGTGTATATACTGCGCTTATCCTAGAATATGTAAAAAATGGGCAGCCAACACAACAACAGGATAATTGTAACAAAGAATAAAAGTAAAAGTGCAGTGCCAATAAGGAACTCGCAGTTCTGGAATTATGTGCAAAAGGAAAAATCAAAAATCACACCTTTAATGTTATATAAATTACCCCTTAAATGTAAAAACACATTGCAATGTGATACTATAAATGCCCAAAAGGGAACTCACAGGGATAAGTGGGTTCCAAAAGGAAATCAAATCAAAAATTGATACTCCTACAGTGATATGGGTTCAAACCATAGACAATAAATACACGCCAATGTGATTCTAAGTGTCCATAAACAATAACGAAAGTGATGAAACGATCCCTGTACGGTCAACGTGGAAGATTCCCCTTAAAGATGCAATTCTCATAAACCCAAGGAAGAGGATAAAATACCCTTACCGGATGGAGTAGACCCACAAACACACCATACGGCGGTGGGTCACAAGTGCTTAATAGGTCGATTGCCCAATCTGGTCGTTGTCGCGGTCAGATTTCCTGCTTGCGCTAGGCGTTGATCTTTACGGTGAAAAACTTGATAGGACTGGTCCTAGATGACTGCCTTCAATCCGAATTCCAATGGGAAAAATTCAGCTGTGACTAGACAGATGGACTCCAAAAGGAGAACGAAAGGAAAAAATGGGGAGAGCAGTTAACTCCTCTTTTGTGTTTTTTAAACACAATTTTTTGGGAAAAAAATACTTTTATGAATAAAAAAAAAACCCTCTAAAGTTAGTTGTATTGTAAAAGATGATGTTATGCCAAGTAAATAGATACCTAACATGTCACGCTTTAACCACTTAAGCCCCAGACCATATTGCTGGTCAATGACCGGGCCACTTTTTGCGATTCGGCCCTGCGTCGCTTTAACTGACAATTGTGCGGTCATGCGACGTGGCTCCCAAATAAAATTGGCGTCCTTTTTTCCCACACATAGAGCTTTCTTTTGGTGGTATTTGATAACCTCTGCAGTTTTTAGTTTTTGTGCTATAAACAAAAATAGAGCGACAATTTTGAAAAAAATGAATATTTTTTTACTTTTTGCTATAATAAATATCCCCCAAAAATATATTTAAAGAAAAAAATGTTTTCCTCAGTTTAGGCCGATACATATTCTTCTACATATTTTTCGTAAAAAAAATCGCAATAAGCCTTTATTGATTGGTTTGCGCAAAAGTTATAACGTTTACAAAATAGGGGATAGTTTTATGGCATTTTTATTAATATTTTTTACTAGTAATGGCAGCGATCAGCGATTTTTATTGGTACTGGGACATTATGGCGGACACTTCAGACACTTTTGACACATTTTTGGGACCATTGTCATTTTTATAGCGATCAGTGCTATAAAAATGCATTGATTACTATAAAAATGCCACTGGCAAGGAAGGGGTTAACACTAGGGGGCGAGGAAGGTCATAATTATGTTTCCTAGGTGTGTTCTAACTGAAGGGGGGGGACTGACTTGGGGAAATGACTGATCGCTGTTCATACAATGTATGAACAGACGATCAGGCATTTCACCCCCTGACCGGACCCCTGAACTTACACACACAGCTCCAGTTTCTCGCTCTGTAACCAGCGATCGCTGGGCACGCGCGTCAGTAGTGAAAATAATGATAGTGGGATGATGTAGGTGCAGGCATCATCCCACTATAACTACTGAAACCAGAGGATGTCCATGTAAGTACCATGGGTGGCAAGGGGTTAAATGACTTGTTAAAAAGTGTGTGTTTATTGGAGATATCTATTTTTCATTCTCCATTTACATTGCCATATTGAAATATTACAGTGGAACAATTTCTCATTGACAATGGATTTAAAATTGTGCCTAAGCTTCCGAGAAATCCATTATCAAGAAATGATATCTCTCAATCTAAATATATAACTGTAAAGCTTATGTTTAATATATATAAACCTAAATAAGGTATATCTGGCCCATACCATATGTCAATAATTAATAACTATATTCCAACAAATAATTATTTTATTTATCTTTACCCTAAATATTGTTATCCACATCCTAAAATGAATATAACATTTCCTTCATACACGCACAGTATCTCACAATAGTGAGTACACCCCCTACATTTTTGTAAATATTTTATTATATCTTTCCATGTAACAACACTGAAGAAATTACACGTTGTTACAATATAAAGTAGTGAGTGTACAAAAAGCACAGTCACTTTCAGTGCTCATAGGTCTTCCAAGGTGAGGAGTAACAGATGTCAGATAAAATAGTGGTGTGAAAGGTATACTGTATATGGTATCCCAGAACTAGTTGGATGCTGCCTTCCCCAGATGGGGTAATCCGAATAGAACTACAAGAAAAACAGAAATGGAAGGCATGCACACCTAGTGCATTACCAGAGATAATTTAATAATAAGACATTTTTGTATAAAAGTGGGTACTCACAAAATGCAACTGACAAAAGGCCATAAACATAGTGCATAGACACACATTCCCTTCTGGGACGACAGCCATGCAGACCAAGATTATTATGAATAGCTGTTGTCAAATGTTCCATTACCAACACGTATAATAGAGGGGAAAAGGGACATCCTTGATGTGTTCCGTTCTGAATCGTTACAGAATCTGAAAGAGTTCCATTTATCCATACTCTAGCATTCGGATTGTGATAAAGTACCAAGATTTTCTGAAAAAGTCGAGGGCCTATACCCCATTGTTTCAGGGTTTCTTCAAAAAAGATATCTCCAAAAAATAAGTTTATTGTATAAAATATTAAATTCTTCTTATGTAAAACAGGGGGGGTGCAATCAGCTCAAAAATATAAAGATCAGAAAAAAATAAAAATAATAAGTGTAAAAATGAAAAATACTCAAAGAGTGGATTTCATATGGATGCAAGCTGAACACCAAAAGAACAATCACAAAATTCCTGAAGTAAATATATCAAACAGAGCAGTGCAGCGCAAACCTAAATAGCATAATATTAATATTAAAACGAATATGCTCATACCAGTGAAGACATAATTGAATTAATAACAGTGAAAAAATAAAATAAAATAAAATAAAAAGAAAGTCCACATTTGCAAAGTGCAAACAAATCCTGTGATCAAAACAGTCAGAGTATCTCCACCATGTGACTTGGAAAACCAATATTTCAAATATTTCAAACGTGATCCCTTCACCAGTAAAGATGGGTACTCTCACCTCACACCAAGACCCTTGTTTTACCAAAGGTCTAAAACGCTTAGAACAAATGGCAGGAAATCCAGATGGCTCAAAGATGTGCAATTGTCAGCTGAAGGACCCGGAGATATGCAAGTATCCTCAGTGGCACCAACGAATCAATATGCAAAGAAAAAAGGCCAGATCTAAGAGCTTCCATATAAACAAGGTCTCTTTAATGAGTAAAAAATGTGCAGGGTACTCACATTCAAGTAGAAAATACAGGCATAAAACACCATATCAGGCAGCTCAAATGAAGATGTGGGACATCAAGGAGTGACATGGGATGGTTCCTGACCCCGGACGCGTATCGTAATACTACTTCCTTCCGCCCTGCTGAGGAAGTAGTATTACGATACGCGTCCGGGGTCAGGAACCATCCCATGTCACTCCTTGATGTCCCACATCTTCATTTGAGCTGCCTGATATGGTGTTTTATGCCTGTATTTTCTACTTGAATGTGAGTACCCTGCACATTTTTTACTCATTAAAGAGACCTGGTTTATATGGAAGCTCTTAGATCTGGCCTTTTTTCTTTGCATATTGATTCGTTGGTGCCACTGAGGATACTTGCATATCTCCGGGTCCTTCAGCTGACAATTGCACATCTTTGAGCCATCTGGATTTCCTGCCATTTGTTCTAAGCGTTTTAGACCTTTGGTAAAACAAGGGTCTTGGTGTGAGGTGAGAGTACCCATCTTTACTGGTGAAGGGATCACGTTTGAAATATTTGAAATATTGGTTTTCCAAGTCACATGGTGGAGATACTCTGACTGTTTTGATCACAGGATTTGTTTGCACTTTGCAAATGTGGACTTTCTTTTTATTTTATTTTATTTTATTTTTTCACTGTTATTAATTCAATTATGTCTTCACTGGTATGAGCATATTCGTTTTAATATTAATATTATGCTATTTAGGTTTGCGCTGCACTGCTCTGTTTGATATATTAAATTCTTCTTGTCAAAATTCTTCTATGTATGTTGTTTAAAATGAAAAGATTTATAAAATAAAGATTATAATTTTTTTTTTTAAGTGTGTGTTTATTTACTACTGACTTTGTTGGTGAAAGACTAGGCATGCTATGTAAAATGTTGTGCGGCAGAGTCCCTTGCCCTTATCAACATGGGAACAAGGTGCTATTCCAGGGGGTACCCCCTGGCTAGGTACCTCCCCTCCCATGTTGGGAACATGTGGCCTGGCATTGTTTACCTAGGCTGCGTGCTTGGGTAAGGGTCTAGTGTGGAATTTGAGGGGACCTCATTCCTATTTTTTTTTGTTTTGTTTGTGGGATACCTCTTAAAATCCATACCAGACCTAAGAGGCTTGATATACATTTTAGATGGGACTGCGCACCATTTTTTTACACAACCCCCACTGTTTGTTTCCAGTATAAAGGGCTATAAAGATGCCGGTAGAAAATACCTGCTTGACAGCTGAACATGCCAGACAGGGATGAGCCACTGGTTTTTAGAACGCTGGTGGGTGCAGGCTACCATCCCACCAGGAGGCAGCCTTTACTTTTAAAAGTTGCGATAATACCAATTCTTATTATTTCACTTTACAATGCAGCTGGAAGTGTACTAGGCTGAACACCCATTTGTTCACAGTGCTGAGGTCTCTGTTATATTATTTTGCCTGTCGGTTGAATATTCTTAGCTTAAAGTGCTAGGTTATTTTCTCTATTGATGCATTTTAAGTCCGATAGTCAAATGTTTTTATGAATATCTTTCTCTTTGCATAGAATGTTAGGCCGTGTACACACGATCAAACATATCTGCTGAAACTGGTCCGCAGACCAGTTTCAGCGGACATATCCAATCGTCTGTATGGGCTAGCAGACAGGTTTCCAGCAGACAAAAGTTTTAAAGCATGCTTTAAAACTTGTCTGCTGGAAAGCAGTCTGTCAGATATGTCCTCTGGTTAGTACGCCTAACCAGCGGACTGAAATCTCCCGCATGCGTCGAATAGATTCGACGCATGCGTGGAAGTATTTTACTTCCTGGTTTGGTGACGTGGCGGCGTCAACGTCACCGCCACGTCACCGCGCTGTCTGTCCCCGGGATCAGACAAAAATCTCCCAGGAGACATGTTCGATGAAAACGGTCCGTCGGACCGTTTTCATCGGATATATCTCCTCGTGTGTACGCGGCCTTAGGGTTGTTACATTCACCCGACAAAAAGACTACAAAGAAACTAAAACACACATATTAAAAACAGTATGGGTATTATTTCTTACATTTGTTCACATGATGAGAGATTTGCTAAGCAAATGTATTATAAATATTCCACTTAAGCCTTGTACACACGATCGGATATCTAATGGAATCTATTCCGATGGATTTTTTCGTCGGATATCCGATGAAGCTGACTTTTATCAGTCTTGCCTACACACCATCAGTCAAAAATCCAACCGTGCCAAAACGCGGTGACCTAAAACACTACGACATGCTGAAAAAAATCAAGTTCTATGCTTCCGAGCATGCGTCGACTTGATTCTGAGCATGCATGGATTTTTGACCGATGGACTTCCACACAGACGATCATTTTTTGAAAAAAACAACCGTTTTTAAAACTTTTTTCCATTGATACATGTTCCATGGGGCAAGACCCAGGTTCTCAAAGACATTTTACGACAATAACTTGCATATTAGGCTTTAAAATGAGCACTTTTGAATTCGAACGTTCGTGTTCCATAGACGTCAATGGGGTTCTAAATGTTCGCGGGAACGTTCGGTCCGTTCGAAGGTTCTGATGCGAACCGATGGGGGGGGGGGGGGTGTTTGGCTCATCCCTAGTTATTGTCATTGTTGTTATAATTATTTTGACTATCGGCAGTAATAATGTTGCTGCCATTATTTTATATATGGATCTGGAAATAATCAACTTGTAGTTACCGTAGTTAAGCATACACTTGCAAATGATGGTGGTGATTTACTAAAACTGAAACACCCAGAGTATGGTGCAGCTGTGCGTGGCAGCTTCCAACTTTAGCCTGTCAATTAAGATTTTACAATAAAACCTGGAAGCTGACTGGTTTCTATGTAGAGCTGCACTAGCTTTTCCACTCTCCAGTTTTAGTAAATCTCCCATGTGCTTAATACAAAAATGTCATTATTGTTAGGGAAAAGTTTGTTTGAGAGATGGCATTTTCTCTTATGCACATTATGAAGTAACATTTTAAGTTTCATAAGCCTTGGTATTCAAAAGTTTAAAATCCTCATAAACTTGTGGTAACAAGGAGGTCTGTTTAAGCACTCTTCAATCCTCACTCTACTGCCAAGACTGAAACTGCTGTAAATAAATTGCATTACTGGCTGAGCTTTTCTGATTTTATGAGTTAGAGGTTACACAAGTTATATAGTATTCAATTATATAAAACTAGACTTTTTTTCCACATCTCCTAGATTTTTGTACATGTACAGAAGAAAGATTGTTTCATGCATTACTTTGCAATTGTACATTGAATATTCTGTATTATTGTGTAATACAAATAGTAAAGTGCATGGGGAAACCATTTGCTTGCTAAGGAATTTGTGTTACTTTAGCTGATTGATTGTTTTGAACATAAAGATTGCAAAGGTAGCTTTGAAAATATGTTCTGAAAAGTCCTTAAATGCTAATTTTGTATGCACCTGCTATTACAAGTACTCCAAATCCAACCATATAAATTGTCATTAAATTGCTAGATTTGTCAGATGATGGACATGAGCATCTACTTTTTGCTGGCTTACTTTGCTTATGGGTGAACAGAAGTTCAGTTTATAAATTCTTGTTAGTCCCCCACATTTCTACAGTGCAGTTACAAATATCAGGGACAGTTTGAAATACGGTAGGCTTCCACTCTATTTTGAAAGTACTGCTTCTTTTTTAGATTTTGTTTTCTTTACATAGTAGTTCAATGTATTTTTCTGTTAAAATGCTAGCAATATATTTTCATCTTGTCATGTTTTGACTGTAATGTGGCCTGAAATTCTACAGAGTTTATATATCAGTCATTTAATTAAAGAATATGACCTTTATAGCTTACTTTAGCAAGCCAGTTACTCTGAGAATAATTGCTACTGCCAATTAACAATTAGCTGTGTTTTTTTGGCTTGTTTTTTGTTTTTGTTTTTTTTCATTAAAAACCTAGTTCAATCTATCACTTAATTTTATTTTATTTTTGTTTGTTTTTTATCTTATGAATTTCCAAAATGATCTGGCTAAAACACTACATGTTGTGAAGACTTTAAATATGAGTTATTGATGGAATAAGCTTTTAAAACATACATCCAGTTGCAGTTAAAGCGGAGGTTTCACAACTTCTTTAGACTTCTAACATGTACAGTCCACAATTTTTTTTTTTTATGCTGTACATACATTATAATCTATCTTTTCATTCCGGCTTCTGGGTACTTCTCCCCGCGGGAGTTTCCAAGCTGAGGAGGCATGTCACCTGGGAGGTCGTGCAGATGATTGACGTCTTTTCAGCAAAAGTTCCCCCGGCAGATAAGGCCCCACCCCCCGTATTGCATAGGCGCGTCCGTCCAAGTCACAGCGTTTCCGAAAGAAGCCGAACATGCCGATCTGCCTGTGCCGTAAAGAGCGGACTAGCAGACTCAATTCTGTTAGAAAAGGTGCTCTCCTCAGTGCATACTCATGGCTCTTATGAATGCATGTTCATGTTCTCAGAGGGTAGCCCATTATCCACTAGTAAATTATGGTCACAGTGGCTCGAGTGGTAACAACTTGATTTCTGCTGTGCTCCATAAGTGCTCTACTATGAAGGCTGTATAGTGTTCCATATGTCATGTCATGAAGTTCTTCTCATCGAGCAATCTCCCTGTTCCTTAATACCTGTTTCTGTTATTGCATTATACATATACTGTAATGTGCATTCATGGCTAGCAAATTCTTTGTAATTCACTTTGTATTTTTCTGTATTGTTTGAAATTCAATAAAAGAAATTGAAAGAAGAAAAAACAGCAAATAACGCATAATAGTAAACAAATAAAACAAAGCCAGGCTTATGTGTTTTCCTTTGTTAACACTTGGTCAGCTTGTTTTTTTTTCATGTTTTCAGTGCACCATTTTTCCTTTCTTTTAAATAACTGTATTTTTTCTGCCCACCCACCGGTCAGACAAGGTGTAATGTGGTAGCTCATTGTGTAGGAAAGGCACTTTGTAGACTCCTTCAGAAGAGTAAGATTTCATGTCTCAGTGTGGTCATCATAACAGCAAGCATATGCTTGTCAGTATGTTGGGCAGGATAGCCAGAATTACTACAATATAACATTTTGGCTATTATATTTCCTGATCTGAAAATGAAATGTACCAATTGAATTCATTAAAATTTAAAAATTACATGAAGTCTATCCTTTCAATGTTTTTTTTTGAGTGTGAAAGAAAAATACAATCAACTCAAAATATAACACAATTGCCATGTACACATGATCGGACATACCGACAACAAAACCGTGGATACATTTCAAACAGATGTTGGCTCAAACTTGTCTTGCATACACACGGTCGCACAAATGTTGTCGGAAATTCCGAACGTCAAGAACACGGTCAAGTACAGTCACGTACAGCACGTACAACGGCACAATAAAACAGAAGTTCCATAGCAAGTGTGCCACCCTTTGGGCTCATTTTGCTAATCTCGTCATACTATAAGAACATGTTCATCATAGAGGTGTTTTTAATATATGTACTTGCATTGAGTGCAGAATAAACATTACAATGCCACCTTCATTAGGGGCAGACACTGACGTAAGAGATTCTATATACTCTGTAAAGTGCATGTGTTGGTGTTATATAAATATCGTGAATAAATGAATACAAGAAAAAATGGAATGGAATTTTATTATTGAAAGCAAAAATTTGAATGAATTAACCAAAGTAAACTGTAAACTGTGCAGGATTTGATAAAGTTTTAGTTAGGGTTGTCCCGATGCCTCTTTTTTAGGACCGAGTACAAGTACCGATACTTTTTTTCAAGTAGTCGCCGATACCGAATACCGAAACTTTTTTTTACATGTGTCCCCAAATGCAGCCATGTCCCCCACATATGCAGCCATGTCCCCCCAGCCATGTCCCCCACATATTCAGCCATGTCCCTCCAGCCATGTCCCTCTAGCCATGTCCCTCACATATGCAGCCATGTCCCTTCAGCCATGTCCCTCACATATGCAGCCATGTCCCTCTAGCCATGTCCCTCACATATGCAGCCATGTCCCTTCAGCCATGTCCCTCACATATGCAGCCATGTCCCTTTAGCCATGTCCCTCACATATGCAGCCATGTCCTTTCAGCCATGTCCCTGACATATGCAGCCATGTCCCTCCAGCCATGTCCCTCACATATGCAGCCATGTCCCTTCAGCCATGTCCCTCACATATGCAGTCATGTCCCTTTAGCCATGTCCCTCACATATGCAGCCATGTCCCTTCAGCCATGTCCCTCACATATGCAGCCATGTCCCTCTAGCCATGTCACTCACATATGCAGCCATGTCCCTTCAGCCATGTCCCTCACATATGCAGCCATGTCCCTTCAGCCATGTCCCTCTAGCCATGTCCCTCACATATGCAGCAATGTCCGTTCAGCCATGTCCCTCACATAAAGCAATGTCCGTTCAGCCATGTCCCTCTAGCCATGTCCCTCACATATACAGCAATGTCCCATGTCCCTCTAGCCATGTTCCTCACATATGCAGCAATGTCCCATGTCCCTCTAGCCATGTCCCTCACATATGCAGCAATGTCCGTTCAGCCATGTCCCTCTAGCCATGTCCCTCACATATGCAGCAATGTCCCATGTCCCTCTAGCCATGTCCCTCACATATGCAGCAATGTCCCACGTCCCTCTAGCCATGTCCCTCACATATGCAGCAATGTCCGTTCAGTCATGTCCCTCTAGCCATGTCCCTCACATATGCAGCCATGTCCCTCTAGCCATGTCCCTCACATATGCAGCAATGTCCGTTCAGCCATGTCCCTCTAGCCATGTTCCTCACATACAGTATGCAGCCATGTCCCATGTCTCTTCAGCCATTTCCCCCATACCATTTACCCCATACCGGCAGCGGCGGGGGGAAGTATTCTATTTAGGCATCGGAAGTATTTGCGCGAGTACAAGTACTCGCGCAAATACTCGGCATCGGTCCCGATACTGATACTAGTATCGCTATCGGGACAACCCTAGTTTTAGTATTATATTAATATTTTTTTTTTGATTTCTAAAAGTACCGACATAGCATTATACTGTACATTAACGCAGGACGAGACTCAAGAAAGCATATCCTTCAAAGAGTGATAGTCAAGTCAGTTTTAAATGATATATAACTTAAAGTAGGAATCCTGCAGCTGTTTAAATAAGGACCTAGGCAGGATTAAAACACAGGTTGCTGGAGGCAATAGTCCAACTTTCACCAGTTAAAAAAAAAAAGTAAACTCAAACCTGGATGTGTGCAAAGATCAGAATAGATAAGGAATAATTTTGTAATCAGGGCTCTTGATTTGCACCCGTGTTGGTGGCAATTGGAGATTCTTAATTGTGCCAAAAAATCTTTTGTAATATATTAATAAAATATGTGCTTTTCTGCAATATATCTAGTATGATCCAATAACTGTTGCCATAGGAAACTCCAGCACTACTCTAGGTTTCTTTCCCTATCACCCTCTACATCCCAGCACTAAACTGAGCCTTCCTATCCTCTATTGTATGCAGTAATATCTCACTGAAACCAGCACCCCACTCCTGCATGTCTGTGAACTCAAATCCCTTCCACCTTTATCAACCCACTCCAGTGCTTCATTGGGTCATGCACATAAAGTTCACTTACCTTGCAATATAGTCAGAAATACTTCAAGCTGCAGTCCTCTTTTGCGTCACCATTGGAAAAGGGCTTTGCTTTAGTCATTTTAACTTGTGCATCCCATCCACTTGCTACAGCTCCTGTCTATGTGAGGCTGTCCACTGTAATGCACAGCCACTCAGTGAGTCTTGACCATTTTTGAAGTGATGGTGCTTGGGGCCTTCCTACAAGGCCCCTCCCAAAATTACTGTAAGGAAGCTTCAGTGTGTTCCAGTATGAGAAGACAAGCGCAGGTGCATACTGTACGTGTGTTTCAGCGCATATTAGGTCAGTACCAGATTTATATTTGTATGGCTGTATTAAGAATGCTCTTAGGATCATGCATATGTTCAGCACTGTTATTGGCACATAGCAGCATATATAAGCTGGAATGTAACATGGACAGATTGCTGGGTGGTCTTCGGCTTGTCCTTCAGATTTGCCTGCAGATTAACCTGCTGGGCCTTCCGATGTATGATATGGCTTGCCTTTACCTGTCTCTTGATTCTTGTCTGCCTGTTGTAACCTCGGCCTGTGTTTTGGACTTGGCTTCCTGTCTTCTGATTTTGTAATATATTGCCTGCCTGTTAACTCACCTTGGCCCTAAGTTCCTGTACCTTGCTGCGTGACAGTTTCTGGCCTGGAACTGTATCCGCATGCTACTGTATCCTGATGCTATTGCATTGTTACATGTGTGAAATTGGGATTTAAATCTGAAACTGAATGTATTGGTTGCATTTTCACATTAAACTCTGCTAGACAGCCAAACCCTATGATTTAAAGAGGTGTGTCACCTTTTTAGTTTCTCACACACATTTCACTTCAAGCACCTATTACTACAATTCACATTTCCCCACGCATTATCCCCTCTACATTACCTCATTTCATCACCTCTACCAATTCATCACAGGAAACTTTCCGTGCTACAATCACACATATCTATACTACCATAATGGTATTAATAATATTATTCTTATTAGATGTACATACTAAAAATAAACAAACCTAGAAATCATGCATCGAGGGTTCAACAGGCTCTGTTTGATACATTGTCATTACCCATTTAATTGCTGCAGGTGCCGTCATTTTTCCCTCATCCCCTCAGTGGGTGCCTATGATATGGTTTCTTGTAAGGCCACTGGGCCGTTTGTTCCTCTCCGGGTAAGGCAGGGATGATTATAAGAATCACTGGATCATCCATCTAACTGTTTTTATTAACTCTTCCAGGTTGTGATGTCATTCATCCAACTTTCAGGCGGTAAATATAACATTGTTATGTTTGTAAATATCAATGCATAATGTCCAATGACTTCAGTAAAACGGAGATATTTTATATATATTTATTCAGGAGCCATTCATCCCCCTGAAGAGACCCTAAGGTCGAAACACATCGGGGTCTACATGCAGTTCGATTATATAATGAAATGCTGTATAAATCACATGGCTGTGTCAGGGATCGGATGGGAGACTGATTTGATGAGGTCGGCCTCTCTTATATCTCCTGTCCTGGCTCCGCTCAAGGTGAGACAGAGGAAGCCGAAGGACAAGAGGGACACAAGTGCCTGGAGCAGGAGGTCCCGGGAGAACAGCTTGGCAGGGTTTAGCGGCCTGGAGTAGACTGTGGTGAGCTGAGCAGGGACAAGTAACAGCCAGGCAGGTAACCGAGAGTTAACAGCAACCAGGAACATAGACAGGAGCAAGGTCTCAGGGATAGCCAGATTCGTCAGCAGGCGGGCAGTGAGGTACCAAATCATAGACAGAGCCAGAGTCAGGAACGGAGCCGGGTCAGAGATGGGCATTAGTACAGGGACAGAACACAGAGCAAAGGTCAAGAGCAAGCCGGGTCTAAATACTGGGAGGACACACAGGATCAGAGCAGGATTCAGTAACAGAGCTGAAGATCAGTCAGCAAAGCACAAGAGCCCAGACTACCTTTAAATAGGCTGTCTGGCGCCAAAAGGAATTAGGCTCGTACGTGTGCGCGCGTGCTCGCGCCTGTGCTCATGCGTGCCCGCAATTGTGCCACGTATGTGTGCAAAACGTCTTGCGGGAGTTCCCTGACAGGCTGCCTTGCTGTATTATGCAATATTTACTGTATCTCTACTACCAGGATTGATATTTTAGTGATAATGTGCATCCCAATATATTTCAATAAAATATTTTTACACAACTCTTTTACTTGGATCCATATAATTTGCTGCATTAAAACCTCTTAGGGGAACTTCCCATTAGTACCATGATTTAAAGTATAGGTCAGCCTAATAAGACATCTTGCTATGAAAAATATGGTGGCTATTTTCTTGGCTGTCAAGCTATCTACCGTTATTACTTTGAATTATAGACAAGTATGTAGGACTTCTTGACTTTTTTCCATATATACTTATTCTAGGATGAAAAGAAGCTATTTGATGTATTGTTAAGTTCATTTGTGTTCTTCAGCTAAAGATTGTAACTGACAGCCAGTAAGAGCATAAGAGACCATTTAAATTATCCAGCATTACCTGCCCAGTATTCAACGAATTAAGATATTCTTCATTTACTGCTGGATATGGGTCTAATTATACATGTCTTAGATCCATCTGATGCCATTTCTAGTTGTCACATCATTCCTAAGGGTCTATAAAATGAAAAAGAATGTGTCACCCTCAAAACACGGTTTCACTCTTTAAAGTAATTAATCCCATGAAGGGTCCTATTTGAGAACTGACATTTTTGAAATAAAGAATAACACTTTTTGGACAAATGTATGCAGTCTCTTTATAAAATTATCCAGTTATGTATCTACATTTTAAAACAAGTAATAGAAACTTCTAGACATTGACAAGAATGTGTTTGATAAGAAAAGCTGCTATTTGCCATGTAAGTCCATATATTTTTCTTAACTGATAGCAACAAGTGAGAAAATTTCAATTAATTTAGGGCAATGACCTTTTTATATTATACCAAATGAAAGTATATTAAGCTTATTAAGCACCATTTATCATCATTGAACCTTATGCCGCGTACACACGATCAGTTCGTCTGATGAAAACGGTCTGATGGACCATTTTCATCAGACAACCCGATCTCGCGTGGGCCCCATCGGAAATGATCCTGACATGAATATCTTGATACTTGATATCTTAATTAGGGATGAGCCCGATGTTCGAGTCGAACATAAGTTCGACTCGAACATCGGGTGTTCGCCTGTACGTCGAATAGCGAAGAATCTGGGGTGTTCGCGGCAAATTCGAAAGCCACGGAACACCCTTTAAAAGCCTATGGGAGATATAAAAAGTGCTAATTTTAAAGGCTTATATGCATGGTATTCATAAAAAGTGTTTGAGGACCTGGGTCTTGCCCCAGGGGACATGTATCAATGCAAAAAAGTTTTAAAAACTAACGTTTTTTCGGGAGCAGTGATTTTAATAATGCTTAAAGTGAAACAATAAAAGTGAAATATTCCTTTAAATTTCGTACCAGGGGGTGTCTATAGTATGCCTGTAAAGTAGCGCATATTTAGAAAGTTTCCCTGCAGGAAATGACATTTCTAAATGTCGTTAAAAACTGTTTGCGGCTATAATGAATTGTCGGGTCCTGGCAATACAGATAAAATTAATTGGAAAAAAACAGCATGGGTCCCCCCCAGTCCATTACTAGGCCCTTACCAAAGCAGATCTCCGGCTCTTGTGCAAGGAACATCAGTCCCGAAGAGGAAGGAACACAGGCACCTCATCTGTGCCCACTAGTATCACCGGCCAGTGCCACCTGCCAATGCCACTTGCCAGTGCCACATGCCAGTGCCCACCAGTGCAAAAAAGTGCCACCTAGTAATGCCCACGAGTGCCACCTATCAATGCCCACCAGTGGTGCCAATGGGTGCCTAATCATTGCCACCTAACAGTGCTGCCTATCAGTGTCACCTACCAGCGCCGATCAGTGCCCATCATTGACACCCATCAGTGCCATTCACTGCCACCCATCAGTGCCCATCAGTGCCCATAACTGTCATCTATCAGTGCCCATCACTGCCAGCTATTAGTGCCACCTATCAGTGCCCACCAGTGCCACCTATCAATGCCCTTCAGTGCCACCCATCAGTGCCACCGCTCAGTGTCACCTCTCAGTGCCCACCAGTGCCACCTTTCAGTGTCCATCAGTGCCGTCTATCAGTGCCCATCTATGCAGCCCATCAGTGCCCATCTGTGCCTATTAATGCAGCCTCATCAGCATACATCAATGAAGGACAAAAATTACCTGTTTGCAAAATGTTATAACAAAATATAAAACAGTTTTGTAACAAAAAATAAAAACCGCAGAGGTGATCAAATACCACCAAAAGAAAGCTCTATTTGTGGGGAAAAAATAATAAAAATGTAATTTGGGAATATTTTTCCTGAATTTCTTCCCCTTTTTGTTTTATATTGGGAAATAAGACGTTATATACATGGCCCTTACTAATAATATTTCTGAAAGACCAGCTAAATTGAAATTGTATTCCCTAAATGTTAAGGGTCTCAATATCAAGGAAAAGAGATCTAAACTATTTATGGTATTGAGAAAATCGAAAGCTGATATTATTTTTCTGCAGGAGACTCACTTCAAAACTGACCACATGCCTATTTTTAAAGACAAATGGTTTCCATTATCTTTTTATGCTACCAATCCTGAATCCAAGACCAAGGGGGTTTCCATATTAATTTCCAAGAATTGTCCCCTTCAGATCCAAGACTCTCTGTTGGATAGTGAGGGTAGATTTGTCTTTCTCAAAGGTTCTTTATATAACAAACCTATTACTTTGGCCAACTTATATGCTCCTAATAAAATGCAAGTGCCATTCCTTACAGACACATTGCAAATACTTGATTCCTTTAAGTTTGGGATGCTCATTGTGGGGGGTGATTTCAATTTGGCTTTGAACCCTTTACTTGACACATCCTCGGGCTCCTCTAATATTTCCTATAGGTCCTTACATTCAATAAAGAAGGTGTTGAAAGACATGTCCCTTCATGATGCGTGGCGCACATTAAACCCCACTTCCAAAGATTATACGTTTTATTCTTCTCCGCGCGATAGATATTCGAGAATTGATTACTTCTTTCTATCCCAGAACGATCTTGAGGATCTTACTTTTTTTTTTCTTTCAATAGATTTTTATTAAGTTTTGCAGGTTCAAAGTACATGTTAAACATTGTACGTCGTGCATCGACGTCATAAAACTTACATACATAGTAGGGAACAAGGTGTAAACAGACAGATTAGCGGCAGGGTATGTAGTTTGTACAAAACCGGTGATTTGGTCTCCTCTGCCTCCAGGCCACCCCATATGGGTTCATTCTGTGGCTCAGGAGGGGGACGAAACCAGAGTTGAGGCCCCACAAGGGGGAAAACCCTGCATGGGTCATAACAGGAATAAACATAACAAGTAGACCGAATTAGCGAACAGATGGGTATATAAGCAAGCTCTTGTATACTGCGACTTTTAAGCGATCACATTGATCGGTCAAGAAGGGTCTAGTTAACGTGTTTTAACATGGGAGTGTCATTACATGGTCATCGCAGTTCTAGAACAGTGTACCCAGGGACTCCAGACTAGACGTAGTTTTGTACATTGGGCAACGGTGGTTGCCATCATAATTTCGTAACTGGAGTGTAGGTCCACAAGGTCGATAATCTGGTCAATGGTCAGGGATTTCTCTGATCTCCAGAGTCTTGTTAAGCAGAGTCTAGCGGCCAGTAGTATGTGGGTGGTAACGTATCTAAGGGGGGGGGTGTCTTCAATAGTGAGGTTGAGCACTGCAAGCTCTGGCGTGGGGAGCACTGAATGTCTGATGGCTGTGGATATTAGTTTAAATGTGTTATCCCAATATGTTCTGATATAGGGGCAGGTCCAGAATATGTGGAAGATGTCACCTTTAGAGGATTTGCATCTCCAACAAAGCTTGGAGGTTTGGGTATTAAATGATGCTAGTCTAGCTGGCGTCAGGTACCAGTGCAGTGTAATTTTTTGGGTAAGCTCCCATAGTGCGGAGCACTTCGTGGACTTATAGATATATTGCAAGGCATGCTTCCATTGGTCATTGGAGTAGCAACGCTGCAGATCAACTTCCCACAATAGGTGAGAGTGTGATTTGGAGAATGGAGTTTTGTGATGGAGCAAAGTGTAGAAGTGAGAGATGCCTTTAACGCTGGGACTTGGTTCTGTTAAGAGTTTCCAGGTCTTTGGTGGGATAGTGTACATGGGTGAGGGTATTGATTGTAGACCGTGACGAATCCTCATGTAAGTAAAGAATTCTATGGAGGATAAAGCAAATTCCTTCTGGAGTTGGGAGAAAGGTTTGGGGCTATTATCGTGGAATAATTGATGGAGGAAGCAAATATTCCTATGGGACCAGCGGGTCAGGGGCAGCCCTGGCGAGAGGTAGTGTAGCGATTCAAGGGGGATTTGGTCTAAAGGGACAGATGACTTGTAGGCGGAGTGATTAATCAGTTTGACCCAGTCCTTAGCGGTGGCCCTCATGGTGGGTGAAAGGGAGGACGGAATTGGTGCCCCTAACGGTATACTCAGGATCCAGTGTTTGAGGGGGGGTGGGTTAGTGAGAGGTGTTCTATTTGTCCCCATGGAGTGGTAGGGTGGTCACGGAACCAGTCGGGCAATTGAGTGAGGATAGCGGCTATTGAATAGTCTTCAAAATCTATGGAGCCCACACCCCCTGCCAGTTTGTGCTTAATAAGTTTGGAATGTGCACATCGAGGTATTTTTCCTTTCCAGAGATGTTGGTTCAGGATAGTTTGTAGGGACCTGAAGAGGGAGGTGGGGACCGGTATGGGGAGCGTCCTAAAATAATATAGTATCTGCGGGAGGCAAAGCATTTTAAATGCTGCCAGTCTCCCCGACCAAGAAATCTCGTGTTTCGTTATGAGCTGAGAATCCGAACGAATCTTTTGTAGGAGGGGTTGGTAGTTGGCGGAGAAAAGATGTCTGAGGGAGCGCGTCAGCTTAATCCCTAGGTATGATAACTCTCTGTCTGCCCATTGGAACATGTGTTGGAGTTGCAAAAGGTTTTTAGTAGTAGCGTCGAGGTTGATGTCGAGTATGAACGACTTGGTCGTGTTCACCTTATAGTAAGATACATTGCTAAACCAGGTGAGCAGTTTTTGTACTTCTACCAGGGAAGAAGCCGGGTCTGTGAGAAGTAGGATGACGTCGTCCGCAAATAGACTAATTTTATGCGAGGTGTGTCCAATTCGTATGCCTGATATGGTGGGGCTGGCTCTAACGTGTGCAGCAAGAGGCTCCATAAGCAGGTTAAAGATTAAAGGGGATAGGGGGCAGCCCTGGCGTGTACCGTTTGTGATGGGGAATGGGCGGGAAGTCATACTTGCTGAGAATACTTGAGCCGTAAGGGCCGAGTAGAGTGCCATAATGGCGTTAAAGATGAATCCGTGGAAGCCAAAATGGCGGAGCACCGACCTAAGATAGGACCAGTGGACCCTGTCGAACGCCTTCTCTGCGTCCAAAGAAAGGAGCAGAGAAGGCGTTCCGGTTGTTTCTGCATGGTGAATCAGGTTTATCAATCTCCCGACGGTAAAGCCGGTCTGGTCTCCATGTATGAGAGAGGGCATTATGTCTTTCAGTCTACCTGCTATGGTTTTAGCGTATATTTTTAGATCCAAATTAAGGAGAGATTTCGGACGGAAATTTTGGGGTACTGTCGGCTCCTTCCCTGGTGTCGGTATCGTCACAACAAGAGCATTTAAAGATTCAGGTGCAAAATGAGAGGAGGAGGCAGCGTCGTTGAACAGGTCGGTCATGTAAGGGATTAAGTGTTCCGCAAATTGTTTGTAGTATTCTCCTGGCAAACCGTCTGGTCCAGGGGCTTTACCCGAGGGGAGTGATCTAATAGTCAGCAAAATTTCCTGGGCAGTCAGCGGTGCATTTAGGGACGAGAGTTGGTCAGTCATTAGAGTGGGCAGGCGAACGTGTCGGAGGAAACCATTGATGTCGTCTTGTGAAGGCTGTGGGGTTTGAGGGTCCTGAGCCAAGTTATAGTGGTCTTTATAGTAGTCGCTAAATGCATTAGCTATGTCTTGGGGATTCGTCAGGGGAGCATTGGTGTGTGGGTGAAAAAGTTTTGAGATATTAGTCTTAGTGCGTCTGTGCTTAATGCGTTGTGCGAGTCGTTTACCAGCCTTGTTGGACGTGGAGTAAGCTGTAGCCTTCACTTTCCTCTGAAGAAATTCATAGGAGTGAAGGAGAAGCATTCTAAGTTCTCGTCTAAGGGACATCAGTTGGTCTAGGATTGATGGGCGGGGGTTAGTTTTGTGTTGGGATTCCAAGGAGGTTATTTGAGATGTTATCTCATCGAGGCGCCGCGTCCTCCTCTTCTTATGAATAGAGCCTAACTTCATCAACACTCCCCCCATGTAGGCCTTGTGAGCTCTCCACACAACCCCATGGTCGGACACCGAGCCCACATTAAGTGCAAAGTAGTTTTTGATATGATCAGCAATCTCTAGGTAGTAGTCTTCATGTTGTAGTATATAATTATTTGCCCTCCATAAGAAAGTGTTATGTGGGCGCTTGGTGTTTTCAATGGTGATCGAGATTGGGGCATGGTCCGACCATGTGGCAGTGTGGATCGCCGAGGCAGAGATTTGTTGCAAGAGACATTTGTCCGTTAGGAATAGATCAATACGTGAATACGAATTGTGTCTATGGGAGAAGAAGGTGAAGTCTTTTTCAGTTCCGTGGTGGCACCTCCAGACATCAAATAAATTGTGGGAGGAAAGAATCTTTTTCAGCAGGGAGTCTCGTTGTTTAGCTGCTGACGTGGAATCCATGAGGAAGTCGGGGGCGAGGTTAAAGTCCCCTCCAAGGAGAACATAACCCTTTTGGATGGGTTTGGCCATGCGTAACACTTTGTGGAGGAATTTCTTCTGGTGGGAGTTCGGGGCATACAGGTTGATCAGGGTGTATTCTGCTTTGTCGATGGTGCAGACTAAAATGATGTAGCGGCCTTCAGGGTCTGTGTGCACATCAAGGGGCTGGAAGTCGGTAGAGGTATTAATTGCAATCATCACACCCCTGGATTTGGTGGTGTGGACGGCATGGTACACATGAGGAAACTTACGGTTGTTACATAGATGAGTATCTGGTTGAATCTGGTGAGTCTCCTGGATGAAGACAATGTCACTGTGAAGAGCCGCAATGGATTTCCAAAGTGATTGTCGTTTAGCTGGGTGATTAAGTCCGTTCACATTCAATGAAAGGATGTTGAGTGGCATCTTGAGCGTGAGGTGCAGTAAGGTAAGATACAAAAAGACTTACAGTTTGGAGAGCCAGAGTCCACGTTCGTCGAGACCAGTTATTTGGGCAGATGAGGAGATCAGCGAAGGACCAGGATGTGTCCACAGGAGTGGAGCTGGAACTGCGGATAGAACAATATGTTACAGCACTAGGAACAGATATGATTACAGTGTGCAGTAGGAGAAGGAACCACTGCAGTTTAGCAAGACCAAAATGAGCGAGAGGCCTCTCTTCTCTTTTTTTTTTTCCTTTTAGATGGAATGGATCCTCGGGGAGGGGGGAAAGAGCTTGCGTGAGAGACTGAGCGGTACACTAGGTGGAGTACTCGCTTTAGAAGGTAGTAAAGCCAAGGAGGTGGAGTTGAGCGCAACTGCGACCTCCAAAAGGGGGTAAGAACAGTCCAAAACAACAGGAGCTAAGAAGAACAAGCAATTTCTCGGTCAAAACCCACGGGAGGATTGTCGAAGCAGGAGGCCCATTGACGAGCAGAGGATCACGACATCTCCTCAACTTCTGGGAGCATGTTCCCATTCCGGCAGGATTCGTTCTGATCGCTGCGAGGCGGGAGTGGGATGGAGGGGTCGGGCAGGATACCGCATGTGTGTAGAAGGTGGAGACCCTTGTTAAGATCCGTAACCACATGAGATTTGCCGTTATGAGTGACGAGCAGTGAGGCTGGGTAACGCCATTTGTATTGAATGGAGTGGTTCTGAAGGCCTTTGGTGACAGGACTCATCTGCCTCCGCAATTGGAGAGTATACTTTGAGAGATCAGGAAAGAGTTGGACACCAGTGTAAGGGGCAGGCAGGGGTGTTTTAGCTTTGAGTCCAAACATGAGCTTTTCCTTAATGTGGAAAAAATGGACGCGCATCAGGACATCTCTGGGCACAGAGGCGGCGAGGTGAGAGGGCTTTGCAATCCTATGTATTCTGTCTATAATTATGTCGCGGGGTGGTGCTTCCGGCAGTACAATGCGTATGAGTTCCTTGGCGTATTTAGGGAGGTCTGCAGGCATAATGGATTCAGGGATACCTCTAATTTTGACGTTATTTCTGCAAGACCTGTCCTCTAAATCCGCTAACTTAGCACGCATCCACGTCTGTTCCTCCCTGATATCATCATATATATCAATGACACCATTTACAGTGGAAGCACAGTCATTCATATTTCTTTCAATGTGGGTCACTCTATCATCCAGAGATTGTATATCTGAGGTGATCCTTGTGAAGAGGGAAGAGAGATCAGTCATTAGGGAGGACTGCAGGGACAGGAGCATTTCCTTTAGAGTTGAGTCTAGTACAGGCTGGCCTGAGGTAGGAAATTAGGCCATGGATGAGTGTAAGGCCTGGTTGGAGAGGAAAGCCGGGCCTCAATTAGTGATGGGGCCGGCCGAGTCGGTGGCGCATCTAGCCGCATTCTGGCCTTGGCGGGGCTGCTAGTGAGGGGGTCCCTGTCTGGGGACTGGACAGAGGTTACAGGGGGAGTATGGTTGCCCGATCCATCCGGCAATGTGGACGGGAGATCCGTAAGGGAGCCTTGCGGCGCGGCCTGGCCGGCGCCATCTTTAGCTGCACTGACCTTCTCCACCGGCTTGAAGGAGAACTCGGTGAGTCTCTGAGGCTTGTATTCGGTCAGCCTCTTCCTCGAGGAGCTTGCCATGATCCTGGGTGCTTCCAGAGCTAGGATGGCCGCGAAGGATGTCTTAGAGAGGGCCGTTGTGGCGTCATATAGCGTAGTTTATCTCCCGGGGCTGACGAGCAGAGGGATTACGCTGCCATCTTCAGCTCCGGCCGGCCACGCCCCCCTTGAGGATCTTATTGACGCTTCAATTGAACCAATGTTTTTTTCTGACCATCATCCTATCACTTTTTCTATAATTTTTCATTCACGGCCAGTAAATAATAGAATCTGGAGACTTGACAATTCTCTGCTTAGCGATCCTGACAATGTTAACACACTAAATTCCAAGATTGATCTTTATTTTATTAAAAATGACACTGAAGGCTTAGATCCTGCATCTCTCTGGTCTGCACACAAATGTGTGATTAGGGGAAAACTAATTTCTATTGCTGTCAAGAGGAATAGGGTTATACAGGCTCGTATCAAATCCCAAACAGAACAAATCCAGCTACTAGAAAACAAACACAAACAATCGCTGGCATTGGACACTCTGTCTGAATTACTGGAAACTGGGGAGGCTCTCTTAAGATTACTAGATGAAAAAATAAAACGCAACTTCGCTCTATCTCAAAAGCTGTTCTACGAATTTGGCAATAAATCTGGCAAACTTCTTGCCAGAACTCTTAATTCTAATAAACGTTTTAACAATAATAATATATACTCTATCTCCGATCCAAATGGAAAAAAATTGTTTTCCTCTTCCGAAATTGCCGACCGATTTAAACAGTTTTACGCTGGATTATATAATTTACCTGTTGATGATAAACCCGCTAGCTTAGATGATAGGAAAAAGAAAATATATGAATTCTTACATTCCTATAGTCCAAATCCTTATTGCTTTGGACAGACCTATTGATAGAGAGCAAGCAATCACTGCTCTTAAACAACTTAAGACAGGAAAATGCCCAGGCCCAGATGGCCTATCTGTATCATATTATAAAACCTTCTCAGATTCTATTATGCCTCATTTTTTAAAAACATTTAATAATATCCCCTCTTCATCCCCTTTTATCAAGGATATTTTGGAGGCGCATATCACCATGATTGCCAAACCTAACAAAGATGCATCCCTAGTTTCTAACTACAGACCCATTTCGCTTTTAAACGTCGATATTAAACTGTATGCTAAAATTATTGCTAATCGCCTACTCCCCTTACTACCAAAAATTATCTCTCTAGACCAGGTGGGCTTCGTCCCAGGCAGAGAGGCGAGGGATAATACCATTAAGGCAATTAATATACAACATTGGCTCTCCAGATCTAGTAAGTCAGGTTTCTTTCTTTCCCTTGACGCAGAGAAGGCTTTCGACAGAGTAGCATGGGACAATATGAGTGCAGCCTTGAGAGCGCTAGGGTTTGGAGAACGTTTACTCAATCTTATTCTCATGCTTTACTCTTCTCCCACAGCAAAAATTAAAGTGAATGGTTGTCTGTCGGAGGGCTTCTCTGTGTCCAACGGAACACGTCAGGGTTGCCCTTTATCCCCAATTATCTTTGTCCTTCTCTTAGAACCCATGCTCAATAGACTTAGGAGTAATCATGACATAGTTGGCATTGAGATTGGGAGAAAGAATTATAAACTTGCAGCATTTGCGGATGACATTCTTCTCTTTCTCTCAAATCCCATAGTGACTATCCCCAACTTGTTAAATGACTTCTCCCTCTTCAATTCGCTTTCAAATCTTAAAATTAGTTTTGATAAGTCCACGGCCATGAACATCTCTTTACCTAATGCTACTATCTCCTTATGTAAATCAAACTTTCCTTTTCACTGGGGAGAGGACTCACTGACGTATCTAGGGATCAAGTTGACTCCAAATATTAAAGATCTTTATGGTACAAATTTTCTACCATTGCTCAAGACTATTAAAAATGACTTGCTGTCTTGGGATAAGGTTTTTTTTTTCCTGGTTCGGAAGGGCAGATATCATTAAAATGAATGTTCTCCCCAGAATTCTCTATTTACTACAGACTATACCCATTAAGATTCCAGCTACTTTTTTCAGAGACTTTAAACGTATGTGTACAAAATTTATTTGGAATCTGAAACGACCTTGTGTTAAATGGGACAAACTCGTTATTCCCAAACTTAAAGGGGGTATAGGACTACCTGATATACAAAAGTATTACTGGGCTTGCCACATGACTCGTATCTTGGATTGGCACTTACATACACATACTAAGGCTTGGGTCGAATTAGAAGGTACATCCTCATCTCCTGTTCTTCCCCTGATCCATTTACCTTGGATTATAGCACGAAAAATCCCACCCATCACTTGCTCTCACCCTCTAGTGGGTTCCACCCTAAAAAATGTTAGGACTCTTTGTAAAAGTATACATTTCTCTTCCGTATATGGTCCTCTGACTCCTATAAATTTTAACCCGGAGATTTCTTTAGGACAATCGGTTATTAACATTTTTGATTCCGCATGCGTCGGTTCAAATAGAGCGGAAACCTTTTTCGACAAGGGTGTCTTTCTTACCCTCGATTCTTTTAGGCTTTCTCACCCTAACATAGTTATACATACTTCTGGATATGAACGGGTTAAACAATTTTTGTGTCGCGCTGGAGCGAGTTCAGTATGGTCCAGAAGCAAAAATCCTTTTGAGACCTTGTGTCTCCAAGATTCTCCTAAAAAACATTTGATTTCCATAATGTACGCGTCTTTTTTCACATCATATGACGTCAAAGACGACGTAACAAATCTCAAATGGGAAAGTGATCTGGACATCTCCCTCTCTGATGATGAATGGGAACATGTTTTTCAGCATATCCATAAGGGTTCCCTGAATGTATTGACCCAGGAAAACAATTACAAATTGTACTCTAGATGGTATAGGACTCCTGCCATCATTCATAAATATAATGTAAACATTTCACCATTATGTTGGCGCTGCAACCGTGATCGGGGCACACTCCTACACATTTGGTGGGAGTGTGATCTGATCAAACCCTTCTGGAAGGAAGTCCACCGACTGATTTCTCACATTACATCATATACCCCTGACTTCACGGCTGCCCAATATTTGCTACACCACTCCTCGCTTCCTTAATACATTTATAAAAAATCATTGATGTTTCACCTGATCAATGCCGCCAAACTATGTATACCTATTAGATGGACACAGTCTTCACCTCCTAGCATTTCGGATTGGTTTACTAAAATTGGGTACATGGCCGATATGGAAGAGCTTATTTCTCAATCCAAAGACTCACCTAAGGCCTTTTATGATAAATGGGCATGTTGGATATGTTTCAAAAGCTCCGCTGAATTTCATTCATTAAGGATAGCTTCTTTATAAAGTTGTTTTATGTCACCTTCTCCACACTCTCCGTTTTTTACAATCTCAATAGAAGGTTATTACCTAATGAAATGCATGCATTTTTCTTCTCATATGGAAATTCCCCTCTTTTCTCCCCCTTTTTTTTCTCTCCCCCCCCCCCCTCCATTATACCCCTTTTTCACCCCCATCCCTCATACTCTCCTTACATTTGTCCTCTATAGACTTTATGAATATCTGCTTATTGCTTGAATTTGCCTTTTGAAGTCTGTTTTATATGATGTGCATATTCAAATATTTGTACATGTATTGTATTCTGTATTTATTTATGAAAATTCTCAATAAAATATTTGAAACCAAAAATGTAATTTGGTTACAGTGTTGTATGACCGCGCAATTGTCATTCAAAGAATGACAGCACTGAAAGCTGAAAATTGGTCTGGGCAATAGGGGGGTTTTAGTGCCCAGTAAGCAAGTGGTTAAAAGAGTAGCTTCCCACCCAACAGAATTTTTTACATTTGTTTTCATTGTCACATGTCCCACAGGGTAGTTTCAATCTTCATATGTCCATTGTTTGATTTGAAGTATTCCCATGTTGTTTTTTTATAACATAAAAACACAACAAGCTGTCAGTAAGATGCCATTTACTGTCCGCCAATTTAAATGGTATTTTTTTTTTTGTAAATGTCACTTTTTTATATGCCCAGCCCCCCATTGTCTCACAATCCCTTATTTATTACCCTTGAAAATGGAGAAAACTGATTTTCAAGAATTGCCTCCCATGGATTCCAATGCAGTTCACATTAAAGTTAGCAATTTTTGTGCTACCCAAACCAGACAAGGATTTTCTTGAAAATGATTCACCAATATCACTCAAAAACAGCCTAAATTGTCCTTTACCTTGCTTTATGGATCTGTGGCCTTCACTGTTAGACTTTATTATTCAAACTTTATACATATTTGGATGTCGTAATCATTTCAGACAATGAGGAAATACTCTTTCTAATATTCCCAGGGGTTAGTATATCCCAGTATATTGTCATATGTTATTGTCACTGCATAGGGGTACCAGGCAGAAATACTTTTTGCCCCCAATGTCATTAGCAATAGAGCACAACACCATCTGTCTGGAGTTTGCATGTTCTCCCTGTGCCTGTGTGAGTATCCACCAGGGTACTCCGGTTTCCTCCCACACTCTAAAGACATGCTGGTAGGTTAATCAGATCCTGTCCAAATTGGCCCTAGTATATGCATGAATGTGTGTTAGGGACCTTAGGTTCTAAGCTCCTTGATGGTAGGAACTGATGTGAAAGTACAATGTATATGTAAAGCACTGTGTAAATTGACGGCGCTATATAAGTACCTGAAATAAATAAATGAATAAAAAATAGAGGATCTTAATTAGGACACTTATAATATTGGCTCTAGCATACAAAAAGTTAAATTATAAACTAATAAAAAACTGATCAAATATGTTTCCTGGGAGATATTGGTACAGTTAAACATAATACATTAGTTCTATATACATTTGAGTCTACAATTTAATTGGTAAAAATCAGTCATGATATACAGTATTTGCAATATAACCCAAAACTCCCTTTCCTGACCTGCCAGGCTGCATGCCCGGATAAGGGTCTGGTATGGATTTCGGAGGGGACTTTACTTTTCGGCACAGGGTTCCCCTTCAATTCCATACATTATTTTTTATTATTCAGCTGTCAGCAGAGAAACCCATTGACAGCTGATGACTCATCAGTAGGGGTGGGTGAATGGTTCGGCCCGAGCATAAGTTCGGGCCGGACTTTTGCTGTTCGGTCGTTCGGTAAACAGCCAAACTTTTAGGACATTCCACTGTTTGTTCAGCCCCCCTGAACCGACCACTATGCATTGCGGTACTGAACAGTGCATTGCAAGCCCTGATTGGCTGAAGCAGTGAAAACTTCAGCCAATCAGGGCACAGAGCACTGTCAGAGTCATGATTGGACACTGTCATCATGACTTCATCCAATCATGGCTCATTCCAGCCCCACAGTCTAAGAGTATTTTAGCAATTGCAGCCATTATCAGTGTGATTTGGGCATGGATAGAGATAGAACAAGGTCTGTTCAATGCTATTAATTAGTTAGTGTGCTATACTCTGCTATTTTGCTTCAATTGTCAGTGTAGAATCTTAGGTTAGTGTCAGTCTAGGGATAGTGTTAGTGTAGTGAGGAGGAACATCATTCAGCTTTGCATAGTGTGCAGCTAGAGTAAGGACAGCTCAGATAGTTTCACTGTAGTGTAGTGAGACTGTGTCATTTATACATACATTAGTGTAGAGTAGGGACAGCTCAGATAGTTTCACTGTAGTGTAGTGAGACTGTGTCAGTAATCTTGACATTAGTGTATAGCTAGAGTATGGACAGTTCAGATAGAGTCAGTGTAGTGATGGTTCAACACCATCTATTTGATTGCGTTACTGCCAGTTCAATGCCATTTATGTCTGTGTGCGTTACTGCCAGTTTAACACCATATAGTTTTGCTTGCATTACTGTCAGTTTAACGCCATATAGTTTTGCGTGTGTTACTGCCAGTTAAACACCATATCGTTTTGCGTGTATTACTGCCAGTTTAACGCCAAATAGTTCTGTGCATCACTGTACATTTGGCACATTATATTACAGTAAATTATATTGTATCTGTGGAGTGTGTCTGTGTAGTGTGAGTTCTTAAATTAAAGGGCACTAAACACTTCTTTACATTGATTTAAGTGCATCAACATACAGATTTTCAACCTCCCAATAATGTCTGGAAGGACTACAAGGAGAGGCAGACGTTCCCCTGGCACTGTAAGGGGGCCAGCAACAAATGTGCCCACAGGCAAAGGTGGACTTGGTGGTCAAAGTCCAATTTTTCAGTACCTGTCTGACAGGTGCATATCATTGCAATTTTTTACATATATAGGGTTACCGTGGCAAAGCGCCATGACACCCAAAGACCAATTTTAGTCAAAGTGCCACCAGAATGTATCCAAAAAAATCTCTAATCTTGTTCTCAGTTCACTACATTGTGGCCTCACCATACACACTGGCTCCCCAATTGTTGCTGAGCAAAATAAAGGCAGCTTGCGAGAAAACATTTTTTTTTCTATTTTTCTATTTTTCTATTCTATTATTGCTGCAGCAGATTCTAGACATGGTACAGATCTTCCACTTTACAGTTAGACTAAGGGGATCCCCTAGGCACTATATTGGAATTGTACATTTTTAGGTTTTCACTTTCAAAGTTTATGGGATGTGAATCGTGATAGTAAGTTCTAAACATTTTTAACTACTGTAAAAAGTCATGGGGAGCTGAACACTGCAATGAGGGACCAATGCAAAAAACTTTTTGAAAAAATATTGTGTACCTGGAAGAGGTTTTTTGTACAGCATGTGGTTTTAAGGATGCATCGAAATACTCAAATTCTTTAAATACCTTGCTAGGGGGACACCTTAAAGCTGTATGTGGGGTTAGTGAATTGTGCAATTTTCAAAAGACAGTTTCAGCAACAGCATAAACTGGCATTACATATTAGACTGTGAAAAATGTAAAGGCCCAGATTCAGAGAGAATTGGATTCTCGTAGCGTATCAGAAATACACTACGCCGCCGTTTTTTACCTGGCTCTACGTGGAATCCAGGTAGATTTTGTCCAGTAAACGACGGCGGCGTAGTGTATTTCTGCTGTCGCAATCCATCTAGACGAGTAGGGGGCGTGAAGGATTTAAAATAGGCGCGTTCCCGCGGCGATCGAACTGCGCATGCTCCGTTCGCAAATTTCCCGCCGTGCATTGCGCGAAATCACGTTGTTACGTCATTCGTTGTTTGAGTAGCGTCGTTTACGGACATTTCTATTCCCGAACGAGTTACGCAAAAAAAAAAATATATATATTTAAATTCGACGCGGGAACGACGGCCATACTTAACATGGGCTACGCACCGTTAGACCAGCAAAAAGCTGGTCTAACAGTACGTAAAAAAAACAGACGTAAGCGATTGCGAAGACCGCTCGTATCTTCGTGGATCGCCGTAAAAACACATTTGCATATCCCGACGCATGAAAACGACGTGAACTCCTCCCAGCGGCCGCAAAAATATCGCAGCGTAGATCCGAAGGCTTACGAAGACGTAAGCCTCTCGGATCGAAGCCCGAAGCCGCCGTATCATGGTTTGAGGATTCAAACTAGTGATACGGCGCGCAAAATTTGAAATTACTCCTGTCTAACACCAGTTAGACAGGCGTAATTGCTTTATGAATCTGGGCCATTGTCTTTTTCACAATTACCTTTGCTTACATACAGTAGCAGGGTCCTCATCTGATTTATTGTAGTTTGAAAAAAAATAGTTTGCAGGTAATTTTAGCAGTGACACGTATTTTTTTCAAATGGTACTAGGACTACATTAAATGGCAGATAGAAATTGGCCAGTAGTTCGCTAAACCTATTTCTGCTCTCACTGATGAAAAAATGTCCTGCTGCTGACTAATTATTATAAAACTCTGATTAAGAATTATGCGACCACAGATGATACATTGGTATAAAGCAGCAGGACATTTTTAATCAGGGAGAATTGGCCAAAATATACTAGAGACTAATGCCCCGTACACACAATCGTTTTTTGGCATTAACTACGTTTTTAAAAGCGTCATTATAAAATGATCGTGTGTGGGCTTCACATTGTTTTTCATCTTCTGAAGAAAAAAAAAGCATGCTGCAAAATTTAGTTTTTTGGGTTGTAAAAAATGATCGTGTGTGGGATAAAACGACTTTAAAAACAACGTTTTAAACCCGCACATGCTCAGAAGCAACTTATGAGATGGGACCTTGAATAGAACTTCCCCTTTAGAGTGCCGTCGTATGTGTTGTACGTCACCTCGCTTTGCTCATCATTTTTTGAAAACGATGGTGTGTGGGCAACATCATTTTTAATGATGAAGTTGGAAAAACTTTGTTTTTTCTACATGCTGAAAAACGTTGTTTTTTTCCATGCCGAAAAGTAATCGTGTGTACGCGGCAAAAGGGTACAGGCAGGTGTCTTACTACAAGATTTAAGAGAATGCGGATGATGCAAAAGTAAAAAAGTGTCCAGCAACAATACAATATTAATAAGCTAGGCTAGGTCCAATTCACCAGACACAAAGAGCACATGCAAGAGTAATGCCGCGTACACACGATCACTTTTTGGGATGAAAAAACCCGACGTTTTCAATCATGAAAAAAAACGAAGTTTTTCAAACTTCATTTTCCAAAACGACGTTGCGTACACACCATCGTTTTTCTACAAAGCTCTAGCAAAGCGTGGTGACGTACACCACGTTCGACGGCACTCTTTTCCATTGAAGCTCCGTCTCATAACTTGCTTCTGAGCATGCGCGGGTTTAAAAACGTTGTTTTCAACATCGTTTTGCCCACACACCATCACTTTTTATGACACAAAAAACGACGTTTTGAAAAACGACACAAAAAATTCAAGCATGTTGGAATTTTTTTTGGGTCGTTTTTTTGAAGACAAAAAACAATGTTTTTTTTCATCGCAAAAAGTGATCGTGTGTACGCGGCATAAGAATTAGGATACTGTGGTGGACATGGCAATGTAAAATTAACTAGCAACAGGACATTGTTGATTAGATATAATAGGTCAAAAAGTACTAGAAACAAGGGGCCAGATTCACGTACATTGGCGCATATTTTGACCGGCGTAGCACACCTCCTTTACGTTAGACCGGCGCAATGTAGAGGCGCAATCACTGTATCCTCATAGTATTTGCGCAGAAATTTGCGCCGGTGTAACGTAAATTCAGAGGCGTAAGGCGGAGTAATTCAAATTGGGAAGGACGTGGGCGTGTTTCATTGAAATGAGCCGTGACCCCATGCAAGCAGACCATGGTCAGCACCTCTGTGCGCATGCTCACAACTCGGGAATGGCACAATCAGTGAAATTGGAAGTGGACCCGGGCAACTTAGTGAACTACGCAGACAGCTTAAATAGACAGACACAAACGCCCTTCCTTTGCAAAAGTACATCCCTTTGTATCCCTTCCTATACAGCAAGGTGCTTTTGTTCTGTTGTGTGTTCGCGTTTGTTGCGTTGTGACTTGTCTTTGTGATATTTGTTGACTGTTTGATCTAGTGTTTTGTAGAATATACTGTATTTGTGTGTACGCAGCCTCACTATGCAATTTGTCAGCCTTCCCTATCCTTTCACAAAAGAAGCTTCTAATAGAAAGACACCACGCCTGTTCAATTCCCCTATTTTATAGCAAGGGGGCTAGCTTATTCAAAAGCCGCCCTCTTATTAGTCTCAGCCTAAATCTCAAATATGCAATATTTACCTTGAATCAATGGCAGCAGTGAACTTGAACTTCATCCCTAGTAATTAACCATTAGCGATCTTTAGATACATTGTTGAGGAAAAAGCAGCAATACTATGAGTATGGTGTTGACTTATGGCAATTTGGCCATTCAATCCCAATAAGCTGTGTAGCGGACTACCAAAATTGGACGTTATGTACATAGACATATATTCATCAATATGGCTGACATTGTTTTGAATAGCTTGTAATGCCTGCAATTAGGTGCTATGACAGTGTGTGCACAAAACTGATCTATTTATGCCTGGCAAACATCACCCCGCCCACCCCCTGAGGAAGTCACATAGCTGTAAAAAAAACGCGTAGGGTGGATCCAGGTGAACACAATTTGTGGTGGGAGAGGCTCTGTATTTTTGGACCTGGTAGCCCCCGCCGTAGTGACACGGCTTTCTACTGTAGGTACATAGATGACATTTGTTTATTGTTTCTCATCCACATGTAGACTTACAAGAGTGGTTAAACTATATAAATGACAATCAACTCAATTTAAATTTTACGGGAGTTCTAGACAAGAAATCCATAGAATTTCTTGATGTCACACTGACGGGTGAAAACAGTGCAGTTGTTTCCAACCTTTACAGGAAACCCAGCGCTACGGGCTGATTCTAGCCACCTGGGACACACCATAAACAGCATCCCAGTTGGTCAATTTTTAAGATTGAGGAGGCTTTGCAGCAAAGAATCAGACTTTGATCAGGAAGCCATACACATGTCCAATAGGTTCAAAGAAAGAGGCTATCCAAGAGCCATAATAAATAGGGGCATATCTATAGCCAAGAGAGTACAAAGAAAAGAGCTGCTCTTAGATAAACCTCCTGGTCACGACAAACAGGGCCGTACAAAAAAGCATGAAGACCAAAACTATACTACCACTTTTTCCACTCCATACAGTAGTGAGTTTCATAAAATAAAAAAGATTGTCACCAAATATCTTCCAATTTTGTCTAATGACCCCAACTATTGTGAAATTTTAAAAGGGGGTGTCCGCACTGTATCCAGAAAGGCTCCATCCCTCAGCAGTTTGCTATCCCCCAGCCTTTTCAGCAGTAGACCTACTCCCACCAATTGGTTATCCTTCAATGGAACATTTAAATGTGGTGGTATCAGTTGCACATACTGCCCTTTCATTCAAAAAGGGGACACCGTCATCTCCACCTCCACAGGGAAATCGCATAAGCTACACTCCTTCATCAATTGCAACACACGATATGTAGTATATGTGATTACATGTAAACTTTGTTCAATACAATATGTTGGTAGGACAACTAGAAGACTTAAAGATCGCCTTTATGATCATTTATACGACATCGATAAGGACCATGCTACCAATGTCGCACGGCATTGGAACATTGTTCATGACAAAAATACTTCTAGTTTAGTCATCCAAGGACTAGAAAGAATTACAAAACCAGCCAGAGGTGGAGATAAATTTAACATACTGTTCAGGCAAGAAGTCCAATGGATTTTCATTCTTAATTCCAGACGCCTTTCGGGGCTCAACTTTGAGTGGGATGTGTCACACTTTTATTAGCTGGGTCCGTTTGGCCTATATTACTTCACACCGCATTATACACAAAGGCCCAGATTCACAGAGCGATTACGCCTGCGCAACTGGTGTTGCGCGTGCGTAAGTCTAAATGTGCGCGTGCGTTTAGATGCGCGCGATTCAGAAAACGATTTACGCCAGAAATCTACTTTTTTTGGTCCGGCGTAATTTCGTTAGACAGACGCATCCGTCCGCGCAAAAATGCGCTAGACACACCATTGATTTGCTAGTCAAATATGCTAATGAGGGAGTTGCGGGGATCCACAAAAAAACGCAGTTGCTGCGCAGGCTACGCGATGTGCGCAACAGCAAAATGTCCTGTCTAAAGTTAGAGCACATAAAAGCTGGTCTAAATTTTGAAAAAACGTCTACATCTCACAGAAAGCAACACCGTTACTGAGGAGCAGACCACACACACGTGTTGCACTACAATTTGACTGCCAACATGCCAGGGGCATCGTCGCTCATAGCTGCACTAGTGAATTTAGATGACCAAAGAAGGAGGAGGGCACGGAGGATGGCACGGGAGAGGGTATACCGCACACGCATAGACCTCTTTGGCATGAGTGATTCTGAGGTGTATCGCATCTTCAGATTCCCCCCTCATGCCATCCTGGAATTAACCACAACCCTGCAGGAGGACATCACCAGCCCAACACAACGCTCACATCCAGTGCAGCCACTGGTCAAGGTACTGGCAACACTCCATTTCCTTGCCAGTGGCTCTTTTCAGCGTACAAGTGGAGTGGTGGCTGGGATGTCACAATCCTCCATGAGCAGATGTGTGCACCAGGTTGTCCCAGCAATCCTCACACGCTTGGCCAACCTAATCATCAAACCCACCACTGAGGACCTGCGGCTGAAGGCAATGACAGATTTCTACAGAATTGCCAGATTCCCACGCACCATCGGGGCCATTGATTGCACACATGTGGCACTCCAGCCCCCCCATGACACAGAGCACATGTACCGCAATCGGAAGAATTGGCACTCCATCAACGTACAGGTGATAGTTGATGCCCAAGGACTCATATGGCACGTCCGTGCCAAACACCCCGGATCCACCCATGACAGCTACATATACAATCAATGCCACATCCGAATGGAATTCTTTCAGAACGTGTATGGGAACACCTGGCTGGTTGGTGAGTGACATGGGAGTCAGGCATGACTATCCCCTCCCGTGATGCACACCTCACAAGTGGCACATGCATGACTAACATTCTCCTGTCTTTTCCCTTCCAGGTGACTCTGCATATGCACTGGGACCCCATCTCATGACTCCTATCCGGAACCCCCAAACCCCAGGGGAGGAAAGATACAATCAAGCACACATCAAAACCCGAGCAGTGGTGGAGCGCACCTTTGGCCTCCTGAAGTCACGTTTCCGATGCCTGGATAAGTCTGGGGGTACACTGTTGTATTCCCCAAACTTCGTGTGCCATACCATCGGTGCATGTTGCATGCTGCACAATCTCGCAGTGAGGAAGGGCCTGCAGGTTGAGCTACGTGATGACCTGACCCCCCAACCAGACAATCAACCCCTAACCGAGGATACCCCGTCTTCTGAGGGAAGAGCAGTCAGGAGACAGCTCATATTGGGCATCTTTGCACGTTAAACACACACATTAATCATGGCACAATGAGAATGCATGCATGCACACCACTGTGGTTCCTAGCACACACACCCCACATCCTCATCAAATTGGATTGGCACCAGTCCGCCATGCACGACTGGTGAGCAGTAACGCCACGTCAAGGCTCCAATTATGTCACTGTACATTCATACACCATTCACACGGACCTGGGAATCACTTCTCCCTGGTCCTGGGGAACCCTTCTCCACCAAAATTGAGGATGACACCCCTTTTCCAGCAGGAATGTCACCCCCACATTCAAACAGCATGCACAACCCAAAATTTAAAAAAAATGTCAGCAAAAAAAAAAAAAAAATGCCAAAAATGTCAGCAAAAAAAAAAAGCCAAAAATGTCAGCCAAAAAAACAAAAAAAAAGCCAAAAATGTCAGCACAAAAAATAAAAAATAAAAAATAAAGCAAGAAAACAAACGCTCAGAAATATATCAATCAAACAAACAGTCTCTCAAACACTTATCAAAAAACACTTTCACAAATATACCAACAAGAACTTGATCACACAGAACACTAATCTGACAACTACAAGACACACTGCAACGAACAACAGGAACAAAAGCACTTGGTTAAATGGGAAGGGACACAAAGGGATGTACTTTTGCAATGCAAGTGCGTTTGTGTCTGTCTATTTATGCTGTCTGCGTAGTTCACAACGTTGCCCTAGTCCATTTCCAATTTCACTGATTGCGCCGCTCCCGAGTTGTGAGCATGCGCACAGCGGAGCTGACATGGTCTCCTTCACGCGCGCATGCGCGAGCCGGCCGGCCCTTCATTTGCATGGGGTCACGGCTCATTTCAATGTAACACGCCCACGTCCCTCCCAATTTGTATTACTCCTCCTTACGCCTCAGGAAAAAACCTTACGCTTGCGCAATTTCCTGCGCAAAAGCTACGTGAATCGGGGGATTACGCGGCTAGATGGCGCAAGTCTAACGTAATGGCGTTGCGCTACGCCAGACCGATAATGCGCCGATGTACGTGAATCTGGGCCAAAGTATATACCTCTCTGTTCTGTCTCAGATATTCCCATTGTGCATAATCTTTCCCTTTGGCCAAACTTTTTTGATTACTCCATCCAAAAATGAGCAGGCGTTTTCTCTTTATCTAGCACCTGTAGATGTGCTTTTTAACCACTTGCCGACCAGCCGCCGTCGTTCTACGGCGGCAGGTCGGCTCTCCTGGGCGAGAGCCCGTCATACTACGGTGGCACTTCGATTGCCACTAGGGGGCGCATGCCCCCACGCCCCCCGCTCGCCCCTGAGTCCCGCGTGCGTGCCCGGCGGGTACGATCGCCGCCGGGCACCCGCGATTGCTCGTTACAGAGCGGGGAACGAGAGCTATGTGTGTAAACACAAATAGCTCTCGTTCCTGTCAGCGTGGGAAACGCGTGGGAAACGCTGATTTTCTGTTCATACAATGTATGAACAGAAGATCAGTGATTTCCCCTAGTGAGTCCATCCCCCCATACAGTTAGAACACACCCAGGAACACACTTAACCCCTTCCCTGCCCCCTAGTGTTAACCCCTTCACTGCCAATGGCATTTTCATAGTAATACAATGCATTTTTATAGCATTGATCGCTAAAAAAATGCCAATGGTCCCAAAAATGTGTCAAAAGTGTCCGAAGTGTCCGCCATAAGGTCGCAGTACTGAAAAAAACGCTGATCGCCGCCATTACTAGTAAAAAAAAATATTAATAAAAATGCCATAAAACTATCCCCTATTTTGCAAACGTTATAACTTTTGCGCAAACCAATCAATAAATCTTGCTTGTTTTTAGACATACTAAAGGCTGCAGTCTTCAGAATTCTCACATTCTTTATCTATTGCCTATTTTATTCTGTCACACAATCTTATTAACATTTGTTTTGTTCTATTTGTTCCTTTTTCACACTGGTTATGATATATATGTGTCTCACACATGGGGTTTTTCCTTTTTCTTTTTTCCCTTTCTCTTGTTTGGTTTATTATCAAGAGATTGAGAAACAAGATATTTTTCATTCACAAAACTTTTTCAATCCCACATACAGGAGCACCACATGTGTGATACATCAAGGATATTAGTGTTCCTTTGACTAATGATCACCTGGAAACGATTGGTGAAACGCCCCATTTCACCTCATTCCCTCCTCCATTTAAACACATTTTGGTCATTTGTTCACTAGCTACGAGTAAGCATCACATGATGTGAAACATGTCAGCCCTTTTCTCCTTGTCCACTCACCGTTTTTGACTGCATGCATTTTGGCTGTTTTTTTATCTTTTTCTATTGAAATTTTATTGTTTGCTTAAATAAAGACGAGTGCGGCGATCCAGGATTTTTTCCTTCATCCCATGCTAATTGTGCACAGCCAGCACCCTCTTGGTTTGTTTGGGACGGAAGCAACAGGGATTATTTGTTTTATGGAGCGGTACACTTCTCTTTACGATGAAGTTCAGGTGCCACAATTTTTCCTGAACCTTATCTTATAGGAAGTGTCAAGTGATTTTTTTTTTGTTTTGTTTTTTAATAACTTTTTACAGCATATTGTTTAATACTGTACTGTGAGGTGGTTATTTGCCCTAATTTGAGGTCATTGAGTGCAAGAAGTGGACACCCAACCAATTAAAGGAGCAGTTCCCTGGACTTGTGGAAAAAGTATTGGGGAGGAGAGAGTAAGACCTAGACGACTGGCAACTACTAGAAGTGTGGTCAAGTGCTTCTGACCTATGTGACATGGGTCACAATACGAAGGTGAGGGCACTGATTGCATGGTAGTAGTGGAGCACATGTGTAACACTGTAACAGTGGCCACTGTTATTAAAGTCTACCTAGAGACTGTACACTTTTTCCGGACAGACACTATGGGCCAGATTCACAGAGCCCTTACTCCGGTCTATCTCCTATTAGACCGGAGTACTTTCAAATTACCCGCGTCGTATCATTAGTTTGAATCCTCAAACCATGATACGATGGCTTCGGGCTTCGATCCGACAGGCTTACATCTTCGTACGCCTTCGGATCTACGCTGCAATCTTTTTGCGGCCGCTGGGTGGAGTTCGGGGCGTTTTCCGCGTCGGGGTATGCAAATGAGCTTTTTCCGGCGATCCACGAAGTTACGATCGTCCTTCTCAATCTCTTACGGCATCTGTAGTTATCTTTTTGCTGCGTAAAGTTATACCAGTTATTAGCTGGTCTATAGTTAGACGGCCCATGTTAAGTATGGCCGTCGTTCCTGCGTAGAATTTCAATTTTTTTTTTTTTTTTTGCGTAAGTCGTCCGGGAATAGGAATGTACGCAAACAACGCTACTGAAAAAAAAATGACGTAACGACGTTATTTCGCGCAATGCACGGCGGGAAATTTCAGAACGAAGCATGCGCAGTTCGATCGCCGCGGGGACGCGCCTAATTTAAATGCTTCACGCCCCCTAATCACGTATTTCGATTCCGCCGCGAGAAATACACTACGCCGCTGTACCTTACGGGCCAAAATCTACCTGAATTCGTCTTAGAGCCAGGTAAAATACGGCGGCGTAGTGTATCTCTGATACTCTGCGCCAGGGCAATTGTACCTGAATCTGGCCCTATGTTCTCATGGACTTGGACCAATGTCATTACTACATTTGATTTTCACTATATGAGAGATGTTATTTGACACTGTTACACATGTATGGTGTTATGATGGTCAGAGTTTACGTTCGTTTTAAGCAGCCAGCTCTGTTGTTGATAGCAACAGTATGTTTATAGCATACTACTAGACCCCTTGTTTGAAAAGGGAACATAGATTATTGTATCCGCAGAACAGGCTTTTTATTCCTTATGTTTATACTAACACTGAGGCCGCGTACACACGATCAGTCCAAACCGATGAAAACGGACTGAAGTTCAGTTTCATCGGTCCAAACCGACCGCGTGTAGGCCCCATCAGTCTGTTGTCCTTCAGTCCAAAAATTTAGAACTTGCTTTAAAATCGGACCGATGGACGCCTACCGATCGGTCAAAACTGATGATTAGCACGCAAAAGCATTGGTTCAAAACCCGCGCATGCTCAGAATCAAGTCGACGCATGCTTGGAAGCATTGAACTTAATTTTTTTCTGCACGTCGTTGTGTTTTACGTCACTGCGTTCTGACACGATCGGTTTATGAACTGATGGTGTGTACGCACATCAGACCATCAGACCATCAGTCTGTGAACCGATGAAACTGAACTTTAGTCCGTTTTCATCAGTTTGGACTGATCGTGTGTACAGGGCCTGACGCTACAATTTCATACTACATCAATTGAGCAATTGCAGAAAAAAACTATAACTACTGTACCCTTTGTAAAAAATACAAACTGTTGTATATCAGCATAATATAACGGCATTGGCAAAAACATGGAAGGTAATAAGTGTAATTCATTTATTGGTTATATATTAAGATATTAAAAAATATTCTTATTTTTAAACATTATTCTGCTTTAATTGTATTGGGGTGTTTCTTTTACAGACTCAACAAGTGTTGTTACAGCTGTAAGCGCATTAGAACTTTGGGGGAAAATCACAAATCATTGGTTTCTGAGGCAAAAAAAATGACTTTGCCTAATCTATCTGACTTTATAGCCATGGAACATCTATGAACATCACCCCTTGTGTGAACTTTCACTAGCTATCGGTCATAAGGTAAATCAAATTGCAGTGTCTCTTCTATATTTAGTGACAGAGATAAATTTTATCCCAGAGATCAAAGATAATCAAACTACACCTGGTTATTATTTGTAAAGACTTTACTAAGATTTTAATGATTAATTTATCTGCCACATAATGTTGTAATAGATCATGGAAAACATCAAGGGAAGAATGCGGCACTGCATTTCTAAAGTCCCTTTTCTGGGTCTCTGAATGATAATAGGCATGGGAAGCTTCATTCATCTTGTTCAATGATTGTTTCTTCAGGAATCCCCTATACGTTTCCTTTCACGAGGGAGGTCAGGCTGAATCTACTGGGACCTCCCGAGCACTTAGTTATACAACACTAAACTGTAGGGATATGGTTAAATTATCATTCACTTCATCATATCTATAAATCAAGAGATGTTGCAAAAAAGAAATATGTTAGTTCTACTTAATATCAGAAAATTAAACTGTGATTTTAAATCAGTCTGTGCAATTGCTAAAGATGAACAAAATCATTAAAGTGGGACTTTAATCAGAAAATTAAGCCCTGCTAGATCATTTCAGGATGGCCTATTTTGCAAGTATAGCTATCTAAAACATAAAAAAAGTGCCTATACGGTATAAAATCCAGTAATACGCTATCTCACCTTGCTCTGCACATGCTCAGTTGCTCCCTATTTTTTGGCACTGTACCAAATATGTAGAGGCTGATCTGCAGACAGTCTAAAGATTTACCGCTGCTCAGGGGCTCTTGGCTTCTGTAAAATGGCAGTATCCAACAAAAAGGAACAATAACAATGCTGGAGGAAATTTAGAGCACACAAATAATTATTAATGCGGAATGTATATTCCTTGCTAAAGAACATCATTTTTTTTTTCAAGTTGGTATTGGTAAAGTTATGCTTTAACCACTTAACCCCCGGGCAATTTTGCTGGTTCGGCACTGCGTCGCTTTAACTGACAATTGCTCGGTCGTGCGATGTGGCTCCCAAACAAAATTGGCGTCCTTTTTTTCCCACAAGTAGAGCTTTCTTTTGGTGGTATTTGATCATCTCTGCGTTTTTTTTTTGCGCTATAAACAAAAATAGAGCGACTATTTTGAAAAAAATGCAAAATGTTTTACATTTTGCTATAATAAATATCCCCAAAAAATATATAAAAAAACTTTTTTTTTCCTCAGTTTAGGCCGATACGTATTCTTCTACATATTTTTTGTTAAAAAAATCGCAATTAGCGTTTATTGATTGGTTTGCACAAAATTTATAGCGTTTACAAAAAATTATTAATATTTTTTTTTTTATTAGTAATGGCGGCGATCAGCATTTTTGTTCAGTACCGAGACATTATGGCGGACACATCGGACAATTTTGACAAATTTTTGGGACCATTGGCATTTTTATAGCGATCAATGCTATAAAAATGCATTGGATTACTATAAAAATGCCATTGGCAGTGAAGGGGTTAACACTAGGGGGCAGGGAAGGGGTTAAGTGTGTTCCTGGGTGTGTTCTAACTGTATGGGGGGGTTGACTCACTAGGTGAAATCACTGATCTTCCGTTCATACATTGTATGAACAGAAGATCAGCGTTTCCCCCGCTGACAGGAACGAGAGCTATGTGCACGCGCCCACTAGCGGCCGCTAAAGAGAGGACGTAGAGCTATGTGCTCTCGCCCAGCAGTGCCACTGTCCCGCCGTATAACTGCGGTGGGCGGTCGGCAAGTAGTTAAACATCCCCGCATTTCTCTAGCTTATACGATCTCCAAAATAAAGCAGCATGAATGCATACAGTTAAAATAATAATACCATAAACATAATCAACATATTACCATAGCTAATAATGCGTATTACTGAAGGCTAAACTAGTTTTAGATTGGAAAGGGATTATAACAGATGTGAGGTTTTTATTGTTATATTTGTCCCCGCTATTCAGCCTCTCTTTTTCTCCTGGTGACCATTATCACTGTGTGAGAAATAAAAACTCAAAGTGTTGCATTGAGCTTTTATAAGCTATATAATACCTGCACATCTATGACTACTTTATCCTCGGTGCACTTGGATGGATAGCAATCTACTTGGTATTTTCAGAGACTTTTTGTTGCTTATTGACTCTCAGTATTTTAAATTGTTCGCTTATGTATTTCGTATGTTATATTCTTTCATATCTCATTTCAGATGTATGAAACTAGCAATTCTTTATTGTCAAAACTCTCTCTCAAACTCGTCCTGAAGAAGCCGTTAGGCGAAACGCGTAGGAGAGACGAAAGTAAATATTGCTTGTGTATATTCTGTATAATTTGTTTATTTCTTTCTTTTTCAATGGATTTTTATGATATGTATTTTTTGTAATTAAATTTAGAATTTTTTCTTAATTCCTATGTCCCTGTGATTGCCTCAAAAAGTCCGCCTTGTCACTACCCTGTGTAGTATGGTCACAAGTTTGGCTTGATTGGTTACCAAAACAGAAATAGGGGGGAGATTTTACAATGGGGACACTAGTTCAGGTAAGTACCAGTATTTCCTTCACGTTAAATGGATTTCCTCCCACTTTCGGTTGTAGTTATGGGACAGGAAGTGAAATTTCCCCAAGGGAACACAGAGGGCAAAAAAAAAGGACAGTGGTAATAACCCTTACCTAATCTATCCAAAATAAAAATAAAAAGTTTTGCCTTCAGATCTTGTTTTAGACATAAATACGAAAAATCAACTAATCTACAATAAAAGTAATCATCTTCTACTCTATAGATGTAATAGAGACCTCTCTTGTATATCTGAAAGGATTGGCATACTCCAATAAGAGAACATAAAACTAAAATAAGCCCTACCTTTTTCTATAATGACAAGCCATATCACTACAGTAGATTTGATATAAGCTACTACACCCCAAATTGTAGATGGATAAAAAATTAAAAAGCTTTACAGCTCATCATTTTGTGTCAATTGTATCCAATGGCCCTAGAATAATTTTTTTCACTCTGGTGTCCTGGGGGTGTGTATGTGTGCACATTTTTTTTTCTTTAATAGATTTGAATATATTTGTTATTGTAACTTATTTTTATCAATCTCACAAGAGGTCTGACAAGTGATATTATTGCTAAGGTGACTTTTTCTGCAGACATTAGGGGTCTATTGGCTTAATGTCTTCCCTTATCTCAGCCCAAGCATATTGGGGACAGAAAGGTTTAGGATTTGAAAACTCTGACCATGGAAGTGTTTGTTATGCTACTGGGCTCAGCCAGCTACAACCCAAACTCATTTTTTGTTCATGGGCCCCCTGGAGAGAAATGTGAGCAGGGGATAAATGTTGAAGGGTGGGTTTAGAAGGGAGAGGGCACACTTCTGGGGTCTGTCATCCCTTCTATATTAAACAGCACAGCCCAATACATTAAACAGCACAGCCCACAGCACTAACATGTAAAGCAAATTGTAAACCAAATTTTAAAGCAATTCTAAAGCAAATTTTAAAGCAAACTCCCAACTGTAAGCTTGTTTTACCCATAAAGTGCCCAAAGAATATGTCTACATCCTTCAAAATCAAAGGGTTAAAGGTGAAAACCCATTTAAACCACATGTCTGGTTAAAATCTAGTGGGGTTGGAAAACTTAAGCCGGCCATGGATGGCTCGAATCTCAGCTGATTCAGCAGGGATCGGCTGAGATGTAAACCATCTATTAGCAGTCTGAATGTACCCAAGTTGATCCATCGATTGACTTGGGTACAACCAACATGCTGGATTTTTACATTTAATTATTGCCAGCAGTTATAGCAGCTAGCAATAGTCACTGTGTTCTGCCGGCTGTGACATCTCCCCAAGCCCCCACGGGGAGAACGCAATAGCTCCAAAGAAGGGATTCCCCCATCAACACTGACTGTTTTGATAGGGGAATCAAGTGATTTGGTTGCAGGAAAGAAAATGGCATCATCTATGGCGGGCTTAAGGTAAGTGTTAGGGCGTGTACACATGATCAAATCTGTCTGCTGGAAACGGTCTGCCAGACCGTTTCAGCAGACAGATTCGATCGTGTGTACGGGCAAACAGACGGATTTGGCCAGCCGACAGATTTGAAAGCATGCTTTCAAATCTGTTGGCTGGGAACCCGTCCGCCCGACATGTCTGCTGGTAAGTACGCTAACCAGCAGACATATCTGCTCGCACATGCATCGAATGGTTTCGACGCATGCGCGGAAGTGTTTTACTTCCTGGTGCGGTGACGTGGCGGCGTCAAACCAATACGTCCCAGCAGACAGATCTGTTCAAATCGGTCTGTCCGACCGAATTGAACAGATAGATTTACTCGTGTGTACGGGGCCTTACTGTTCAGTAGAGGTATTGTCATTATTTTGATCTAAATCCAATTACTATAATCTCATACCGTATAAGGTTCAACATATTGATTACATAGTTAGGTAGCTAGTCAAATTAAAAAAGAATGCAAGTACATCTAGCTAAACCAATAGAAAACAATCTGTAACAATTAATTTACTGATATTATAGGTCTTAAGCAGAGTTCAAAACTTCTATCAAAATTACCTATTTTTTATTATATTGAAAGGACGGCAATCGATATTTGTCTTTGAAACTAGTACAGTCCTCTTTTATATTTGCTTATTCTTATCGATTGTTACTTTTATTAAAAACTGGATTGCTAAAACATTTTCCCCCCCAAAAAAAGACAGTAATATGTAAGGAGAAAGTGAGGTATGCACGCTGTCACTTTTTTGACTGGGTCTTGTGACTCCATTTTTTTTTACTCTTGAACGGGTATGGCTGCCTGAGCTCATTGATTACAGATCACTGTTAATAAGGAGCATTTGTAAAGCAGCCATGGTGATACAGTCTCTACAAGCCAGTTCATGATGGCCCTTCAGTCTCCACAATTAAGTCGTCCAGCAGGCATGCCCCCTGTTGCAGCTGCTCTGTCAATCTCATTTTGTAGTACAAATGAGCTTAGGCCCAGTGTTTGACATGGGGTTTTAACACCAAAGAAGGCAATTCTGCTACCTCAAATGAGCCTAATTGGTTGTGCGCTCAGGCGTTCACTCAAGCTGTTTCAGTCCATCAGAGAAAGATTCTAACCAATTGGACATCTCTGGTATAAAAAGCACCAGAATTCTCATTGAGCTATAAAGAAGAGCAATATTTATAATAACAACTTACCCATAAAAAAAAAAAATCAAAGCCGGCTGTCAGCTTTAAACTGTCATAATAAATAATCAAAATGGAAAAAATAATATGTTTTATTCAAAATGGGATCAATACTAGCTTATGAATATAACACATCTAATTAAACACATAATAAATTTTCAGATCTTGTTCAGCTGATTACGAAACTGTAAATGTATCAGGTTGAACAAAATATATACACAAAGTAAAATTAACTCAAATATTTTTATTATCTGTATGACTAATAATAACAATATTTCAATAGTTTTTCACAAGTAATGCCTTACAAAATATAAATACAAACAGAAACATTATGCATTACTGTAAAATACAATAACATGTTGATAGGTTTAGTTGTTTTTCTTTTATAATTGTTAAACTTGAAATTATTTTCAGTGTTACACGCAGAGTGATTATTGTACCTAGTGGTGCCATATACTATTACTGTGTTTCATATACAGAATTGTAGATTCCAAATCTTGCAGCTGTGTAGTCAGCATCTGCAGAACAGATAAGTCATGTAGAGAATCTATTGTATTTAATCAGCCTGAGCAAGTTGGTAAATGTGCAGTGAGATAGAGAAAACGCACTGTGCATTTACTGTGAAGCACTGAATAGCAGAAAGCAGATACTGCATATGTAATGAACAAATGCTGCTTCCTCATGTCAACAGACATTCACAAACTATGTACAGTAATGCACATTTTTAAACAATTAAACTATTTAATATTTAAACAATGATAATCAGTCACATGCTTGTCCAATTTTTTTTATATAAATTAACTATTGCAGATTCTCTTATCAATTCTACAATTTATGGCTACCTATTGGGGTTTCTCGCTTCAGAAATATTGGAAAACACATTCAGCCTATAATGCCCACCAATACAGATCTAACACCATACTCCAGCAGGTACTTGAAATTAGCTTTACTTTGGTGGGTGGAAAAACTGTAACTGGTCCAAAATTGATACTACTAAGGAGTGTAAGAAATTTCCAGTTTCTTATTAAAAGCAGAAAATTATTTTGACAGTATCATTTTAAAATTATGCAATGAGAAACTCATATGACATGAGATGCATATGAAAGATTACTAAATATTTTTAACCTCCTAAGTTGTAAAACATAGCTAGCAAAAGAAAAAAAAATCAATAAAAGGAACTATTGTTTTCTTAAATTTACAAATGTTTTAAAAATTGATGTATACAGCACATGTTTTATATCTTATGTGCAAATTAAATTTTAATACATGATAAATGATTCCTAGAGCACTATGGGTCACCTTCCACCCTGATTGTCAGCTTGTTTGACTTGAATTTCTGACTGAGCCATATGACAAGGAAATATAATGGGGGTCATTTACTATAGTGCCAATATATGATCCTGCAGTCCCAGAAAATAACGCCCAATTAAGGCCAATTAGGACTTTAACTCTCAGAAACTGGGCGTACATGCAAATGGAAAGTTGTGCTATTGCCGACAAAGCCAATGGGGCTCGAACCTAAGATAAAGACTCTCTTTTAAGGAGCGCTTGCAGAAGCCTCCTGTACATTTGTCTCTGAGCTTTTCAGTCCCACCCTTGCCTCCCTGATATCCCATTCCTCCTGGTACCAAATCGGTCAGTGGAGGTGAACCCATGCACTTGGGCTTCACACGTCTCTGTGGATGAGAGAACCTTTAGGAGGAGGGAGAAATTCTGCATTTATTGTGGCCAGGCAGGTCACTTTTTGAAGTCTTGTCCTACTCGTCCTGGGAATGCCTGAACCTTGTCCTGTAGCGGACAGACCTTAGGTGGCGTTGTTTCATCTCCAGTTATCTAGAAGGATAAGTCCCATGGTCCCAGTTATCCGTTCTTGTTCTGGGTCGCGCTTTTCAGATACAGGCTTTAATCGACTCTGGGGCTGCAGGACTGTTCATTGATGCTGCCTTTGTATCTAAGAACTCGATTTCACAGAAGCTGTGTGCCACTCCACTTGCCATTGAGGCTCTTGAGGGGAGACTTCTACAGTCCTCCTATGTGACTCATGAGACTGTTCTATTGTCCATGGCCATAGGGGCTCTTTACCATAAGATAAAACAATGCCATGTCATTTCCTCACCTAAGTTTCCAGAGATTATTGATTATCCTTGGTTACAGAGGCACAACCCCTCTTTTGATTGGTTTTGTGCTGAGGTTCTTTCCTGTTTGCCACAATGCAGCAAGAAATGTTTTCAGAAGGTCCTGTGCACCTCTTCACTCTCCTCCCTGCCTGAGGAGTACCGCGATTTTAGCAATGTCTTTGACAAAGGTCAAGCCGGTAGTTTGCCTGCATCAACTGTTGTACGATTGCACAATTGACCTTCAACCTGGTGCCATACCCCCTCATGGCCAGATTTACCTTTTGTCAGTCTTGGAGGATAAGGACACGAGGAGTATGTTGCAGATGCACTTTCTTGAGGATTCAACCCAAATCCTCGTCTCCTACTGGTGCTGTTTTTTTCTATGTAAAGAAGAGTGGTGAACTGAGACCTTGTATTGATTATAGGGGTCTCAATAATCTCACGGTTAAGAATGCTGATCCAATTCCATTGATTACAAAGGTATTTGACCTCCTCAAGGGAGCAACAGTTTTCACAAAGCTTGATTTGAGAGGGGCATACAATCTCATGAGCATTAAGGAGGGGGGACGATTGGGAAACAGCGTTTAATACCAGAACAGGCCATTATGAGTACCTCGTAATGCCATTTGGCCTTTACAATGCTCCGGTAGTTTTCCAGGAAATTATCAAGGATGTCTGTCAAGATTTGTTGTAGCTATGTGTGGTGCTTCATCTCGACAATATTCTCATATTTTTCTAGTCCCTGGCTACTTAAGCTTTTCAATGCAGATCCTCTCTGCCTTTGCCTTGTCGATACATCCAGAGACTCTCTCCTATGTACCTGTTAACGTTTTTTTTTTTTTTATAATGTATTCTTTATTCATTTCTTTTTAAGTACAAAGAGCTCAGTAGCGAAATAATTATTATCATTGTCGTAGAGACCATAACAGAGAGATACACAGAAAAAAAATCACATCAGGAAAAAAATTAGAAGAATAAAGGGAAAAAATGGCAAAGTAAAACACGTTTATCCCATATGGTCTCCCTAGCTCCACTAAATGGCAATACTCATTATCCCTTTCCCTCTCTTCTATCCTTCTATCTCTTCCTATTGATAATCATAATAAATCCTAATGTATTTAATTTTCATAGATTGTTTCACTAGGGCATTTCTTTCATTTCAGGTAACTACACTTATTAGAAAAAATAAATACAATATTGCAACTAAGTTCCTAGTATACAGATTCCATATTCAGTGCTCTATTTTTAATGATTCTCCAGTCCCATTGTATATTTTCTGTTCTAAGGAGGGAAACCTGTTTTTTCCAGCAAGGGCCTCCACAACCTCTCAAATTCCTTGAGGTTTCCTCTTTTTATAGAAACTACTCTTTCTTTACAGATGCTTTTATTTACTACGCCAATCCAATCCCTCACTGCTGGGGGTGTCGTTGACTGCCATCTCATTGCTATAATTTTTCTGGCTTGGAACAAACATCTTGAAATTTAAACTGTGGTACTCTCCTTCAGTTCCTTCCTCTATCCCAGTATACATAGTCCCGCCTCCATCTCCAAGGTTATCCCAAATATCTGACCCACGGTGTTAAGCACTCCCTCCCAGTATCGAAACAGCTTTGGACATCTCCATACCATATGTATGAGATCTCCAGTCTCTTGACATCTAGGGCATCTGATCTTCTACCATACTTAAACAATCGTTTGGTAGTGTATTATGCTCTGTATATCAACATCAGATGGGATACCTTCTGGGGGGGCAAGACCGATAACAATGGTCCCATCTCAAGGATTCTCCTCCACTGCCCCTTCGATAATTCCCCTATATTCTCTTCCCATCTCTCTCTATCCTTACGGATGTTCGATCCCATGTTAACTCTTTTACGTATATGTCCATATAATTCAAATAAAAGTCCCTTAGTTGTGCCAGCCTGAAATATGTTTTGAAGAGAGGAGTTTTATTCCACTCTAATGCCGCGTACACACGAGAGTTTTTCGGGTTCTAAAAAACGTTTTTTTTTATTCCATTAAAAATGATCATGTGTGGACTCCAGAGCATTTTTCAAGATCTAAAAAATGGCCATTAAAAATTTCGAACATGCTCTATTTTTTCAAAATGTTTTTTAACGTTGCCACTTTTAAGGTTGTAAAAAATGGTCGTTTGTGGGCTTTAACGGCGTGAAAAAAAACATGCATTCTCAGAAGCAAGTTATGAGACGGGAGCGCTTGTTCTGGTAAAACTAGCGTTCGTAATGGAGTAAGAACATTCATCACGCAGTAACAGACTGAAAAGCGTGAATCGTCTTTTACTAACACTAAATCAGCAAAAGCAGCCCAAAGGGTGGCGCCATCCGCATGGAACTTCCCCTTTATAGTGCCGTCGTACGTGTTGTACGTAACCGCGCTTTGCTAGAGCATTTATTTTTCACGATCGTGTGTAGGCAAGGCTGTTTTAATGATCGGGTTGAAAAAATGTTGTTTTTTCTAGACCCTTAAAAACGTCATTTTTTAGAACCTGAATAACGGTTGTGTGTACGTGGCATTAGGCTTGTGTCCTAAATTGGGCTTCAAGGGCATGCCCCACCTGCAAGTAAGTATAAAATGAGTGTTGTGTTATGTTAAATTCCCGTCTAAGTCCAAGAATTTTTTAAGGTTGTTACCATCATACAACTGTCTTGTGTTTCCCATTTCTGACCTTTCCTATCAGGAGGATTTCCTGCAGATTCCTATTGTGCCTAAGAGGGGTATGTTTAGTTTTTTTGTTGGATTCCTAATGCATCAATGATTGTATTGTGTAATGCTCCCGTTAGCATTATTCTCCCATTAGGGGTGCCACCTCCCAGGATGTCACATTCCATTAAGTGTTGCAGCTGTGCCAATAGATAATAACTCTTGGGGTGGGGTACTGTCAGGCCTCCTTCCCCTGTCGGCAGCTGCATTGTTCGAAGCCAGATCATGGCTTGTCCCCCTTTGCATATTAACCCCCTAAAAAGGGTTTCAATTGTGTTGAACCATTTCTTGCATATCCAGACTAGAGAATTATGCAATAGGTACAATAGTTGTGGTAAAAGACTTGCTTGGCTGATGCCTTTTCTGGTTCCTGATCCTGCTTACTGTTCCACTACGCTGATTCTCTAGTTTCCCGATTTCCCGGCTTGTCCTGAAGTACACTGATCCCTGGCTCCCTGATGTCCTGGCTTGTCTGACTATCCGTTCCAGTTATCGAACTCTGGCTATGTTTTGACTAGTTTTACTCTGTCTACCTTTTTCTATTATCATTATTTAACCAGTGTGATTTTTACTGCACTTCTGTCTCAGGCTGATTCATTGTTTCTGACAATAGATCAATACATTCATCGCCCCTCCTCCTAGAAAACCTGCTTTGGGACACTATCTTTGATATCTTTTATTCACTGTGCCAAAAAGAAGGGACTGATGGGAAATGATATTGATGCCTCTGAAGCAGCTGAGAAAAACTAGTGAAAATTATCAGCAATTTGGGCCCAGTTACTGAGCCAGTTTACTGAGAAATGTGTGAACTATAAAGGCTTTACAATATAAAGGAGGACAGTACAGTTACAATTCAATAAAATAGGTTTAGGAGCGCTCTGCTCAGTTTGAGACATTCAATTAGGAAACTGTAAGCTTTATTTTGTTTATATACAGTGTATTACTAACACTGCCCATGAATTGATCCTGTGGTCTTAATGTTGCTGTAGTAAACACTCACATTAAACTGAAATGCATCGTGGCTAAAGTTCTATACTGGTTCTCTTTGGGTAACATACAGGGATTTGATATTATAAACTTTCCAGTTTGGATTCTACAGTATAAAGTGGCTACTACTGTACCGTATAGATCACTGGGAAGTTCACATGTTGAAATATGCTGTTTATTGTTATAGAATGGAAAAAACCTTACAGGGGAACCAAACCCATTGAGTTAATGATTACATTCCCAGCATGCCAGGAATGCTAACTGCCATTTGTGCTTGTGACTCAACCAAACCGTCAAATCACAAAATGGCTGGTGTCATTACTGATCACATGTAGATCAAACAGAAGCTAGGATGGCAGCTTCCTTGGCTGAAAAGGATAGAACTAGTCAGTTCTGTTTAAGGATCCACATGAAGATGGTACTCCAAAATTAACTTGTGAGCACTTTTGACTAATATGCCATATGGACCAAGAGGAAGTTTACACAATGGAATGTGTCCTATTAAGCTTTGTTGGATATGAATGAATTCTGGGATCTGTAAGAAAGTGGTTTCAACAAATATACATCCTGTGTGCACTGCTTAGAGAGGATCTAAACCTACCAATTTAAAGCAGTAGTAAACTAATTTTGTGAACTTGTACCTACAGGTAAGCCTATGATAAGGCTTACCTGTAGGTACAGTAACTATCTCCTAAACTTGCAGGGCCAGATTCTCAGTGGCGATACAACGGAGTATCTCAGATACCCCGTCGTATCGCCGTTTTTTTTTACTCGTATCTATGCAAGTGATTCCTAGAATCACTTTGGCATAGATACGCCTGAAGATCCGACAAGTGTAATACCATTACACTTGCGGATCATAGTTGTAATGACAACTCCGGCCACTAGGTGGCCTTTACGTTGTTTTCTCATTTGCCTATGCAGATGAGGCTACTACGCCGATTCCCGATCGCTTTTACGCCGCCCCGTCGCCGCGTACGTCGTTTACGAACTCGTAAGGTTACCCTTGCTTCTATGAGGAGTAACCTTACGAAGTACCATCGGATGCCGTCAGGTGCCGTCGGATGTTAAGTATGGCGTCGGGTCAGCGTCAGCTTTTTCCGTCGCTTGCGTCGTTTTACTAACTCGTTTGTGAATAGGGCATTGCGTAGTGATGATCACGTCGTTTTGACGTTGGTTTCAACGGCGCTTTCCGACATGAGCTGGAGCATGCGCACTGGGCTTTTTCCCCGGCCGGCGCATGGGCAGTTCGTTCGACGCGGGGGCGCGCTTCATTTAAATAGAAGCCGCCCCCTTTGAATTACGCGGGCTTACGCTGGGCCATTTTCGCTACGCCAACGCAAACTACGGAGCAAATGCTTAGAGAATATGGCACTTGCTCTAGTACGATGCGGCGGCGTAGTGTAAATGGCTTACGCTACGTGGCCGGATTTCTTAGAGAATCTGGCCCGCAGTGTTTAACAGATATTTACACTGGATACAGCTGGTGACATCATTGGCGCATGCTGGACCTTCAGACCTCTGTGCCGTAGCTGAGGACTCATGCACACACGTGCAGGAGTGACATCATCACAGTTCATACAACCTGGAGCCCGCAAACCCAGAAGCAAGACAGGTGAAAGATAGGAACCCTGTCAGCAGTGACAGCGCACCACTGGAGGGCTTCTCTCTGAGTTTGGCATTTTATAATGTGATAGGATGCGATGCATACTAGCACTTCATGCCATTGCCTTGCTGGGGATTTATTTTTTCTTAAATGCCATGGTTTACTACTATTTTAATGGATTAAAAAAACTGTTAAATTCCCAGCATGTCGGGAAGGCAACAACAGTCAAACCATGAAATTGCATTATAACTGATGCACATCATCATGGAAGTTGCAGATAAAATGGCAGCCTTCTTGGCTGAAAAGGATAGGAGGGTTTAGTTCCACTTTAAGTCATCTGTCACCTCCATCACAGGAGATGCAGTCTGTTTATGAATATCCTTCAATAAAGTGATCATTTTTATTTGAAACCTATAATACCACTCACAGCTTGAAGTGATCTACAGGGAAACCAACAATAATTTATCTATAGGAGTCAATAGACATTGCAGTTTACAACTTTGAATTTAATTTACATTGCATTTAACCAGGAGACCGAAAAAAAAGACTATGCTATATTTTATGTCACTAAGTAAAGAATCTGTGATACAGTACAACTTTTTGAAGCTTAAAGGTAGCCATAGATGGTTCATTATTGATTTCAAGCATTGAAGTCCACACATGGATAGAAATTTAGCCAGTCCTTGCCAAACTGGTGGAATTTCAATCTGTCTACAGCCAGCTTTAGTGTGAGCGTCCATAATGTTTGGACACATTTTTTATGGTAGGTTTAACATCTTTACGCGCTTTAGTACCTACAGTACATAGGGTGGGAAAATTAGCTACTTTAGGGGTTCTGAGATGCTGTCTACATTGTGGGTTGTTTCAAAATGTGTATTGGTGACTACACGGCACTATGGCAGTTTTTTGCAGACCTGATTAAAAGAAATACTGTTATGGGTGTCCTCCTGAAGTGGATATTTTGGTACTGGGCAATATTTTTAACATGCCATAGTAATTGCGGATAACATTGTCTGAATTAGGCAGAATTTCTAATAGGTGGAGCTCTGAAGGTCTTTATTGCTCTATCCATTTTATGATTGTTGAATTTGCTGTATACATTTGGTCTGTAGAAGTCCAAAATCAGGTTGTCTTGTTATTTGCAAATTTCAGTCCCTGGGATTCCTGCCATTTTTTGGAGAAGCCATTTTGGTAATTTTCCAGTATATACTGTACAACACAGCTTAAACCTGCACTGGCAGGAAAATACAGTACAGGCATCAACTCCTGGACCTTCGTGCTGTCAGACATACTGGATTCCAGTATTTGTATCCAACTAGTCCCAACATTTACATCTATGGGGTGTGAATCAAAATGATGTACTTTTATCACAACAGACTTTATTATTTATGGAAAACAATTGTTTATATTATGAAAAAAGTGAATTACATGTGCATTTCCTGGAGCGAAACTCCGCTGTATTTTGCAGGTTTATTGAAGCTTTAAGAAGTAGCAGATCATTTACTTGAAAAATATGTGTCAACCAGAAACAACATTTTTGATTTTCTTGATTATTTGTATTCAATATTATATGATTTCAAACAGAACTGTAAACTAGTTTTTACCCACTTGCCACACACATGACGTCATAGTACGTTGTGGATTTTGAGTGGAGATATCTAGATGATGCAGCAACAGGCATCATTCAGATATCTTTTTTTTTTTTATCCAGTGATTCCCTACCATGTAAAAACAATCCTTTTAGCTTATTAGCTGCTGGATTGCTTTTACAGGTAGTGGGAAGAGACATTCTCCCTTTTCGCCATCCATTGGTACCTCTCTGTGCACTCCCATGCGATCAGGAAGCCATAGATCTGTTCCGGTGGTGATGCCTGGTTTCCACAGAGCTGGCTGAGGATTGGATGGTCCCTGGCCATCTCTATGATCTTGGGAGGCCGGAAGCAAACTCATGACATCACTTCTGCTCTTGCAGATGTAAACACTGCCATTTTTCCCCTTAGAATGCAAAGATCAATGTATTTTTTTTATCTCATGCTTTCCAGGGCAGAGGAGATATCTGGGGTCATAAATCTTCCATACAAAGGGCCTGCCATGCCTTATTTTTATTACAGGGGATGTTTACATTTCTTGTGATTGTTAAAAGTGATAAAAAAAATGGGAACAGTGTAAAAAAAAAATGAAATAAATAAAAATAACAAAATGTTCAAAGTGCCCCCATCCCCTTGTGCTTGCACGCAGAAGCAAACGCATACGTAGGTCTCGCCCGCATATGTAAATGGTGTTTACACATGTGAGGTATTGCCATGAACATCAGAGTGAAAACAATAATTCTAGTACTAGACCTCCTCTGTAACTCTAAACTGATAACCTGTAAAAAATTTCAAAGTGTCGTGGATTGGCGAGATTCCACAAGCATGCGCAATTTTAAAGCCTGACATATTCGGTATCTATTTACTCTGAGTAACATAATCTTTAATATTTTACAATTTTTTTATATACATGTATATATATATATTGTTCTTTTTGCAAAATAATGAATTAAAGTGTATTTCCCCTGTGTGACATAACACATTGCAGCAATTTCCATTTATTCTCTAGGGTCTGTGCTAAAAATAAAATGCAATGTTTGGGGGTTCTGATTAATTTTCGAGCAAAAAAATAAAGATTTTTACATGTAGGAGAGAAATGTCGAAATTGGCCTGGGTGGGAATTGGTAAGCTAGTGTGAACAGGTATGAAATGTAACAACTGTTACCATTACCAGTGATGTTTGAAACACGAGCTAGTACATAAAACTTCAGTAGCCTTTTAATAGATGCTTACATTCCTTAACATTAGAGAACAATGTCATTAAAATTCCAGAAGTGTTAGGAAAAATCCACTGTGAAAATTTTCCCATCTCAATACCTAAATCCGAAGTGTTAAAGTATTCTTATACAAAAATAACCCAAGAACACGTGAAGTACTGATATATATTGCTGTCTATGTACTTTCAAAATAAGGAAACAAAATCAAGGATTGATGGATGCAGGATATGTTTGATGACAATTCTGATGGTATCATTAATTACTGATAATTATAATGTTTATGGTGATAACCATAGTTCCACAGTTTAACCACTTGCCTTCTGGAAGGTGATTTCGCTGAAGAAGTCCTGTCCTAGGGACGCAACGTTCGGAGGGAAGGACGTGACGGCACCCGCAGCCACTGCAACACAAGCAACACATGTTTTATCGCTGTTTACCCTGGCACTGGATCAGTGCCTTGAAAATGTGAGTTTTATACATTTGTTTTATTAAACCTTGTGCGCATACAGAGTACACTATGTTATCTCCTTTTTTTATATGAATGAAACATCATCTGGTCGGAGTGTATCTGTTTTGGCTTCATGCTTGTCAGCTGGCAACTTCATCCCCTGGATTTATCTCTTATGGGAAAGCGCTATTGACCCTGATCTCATTATAGGGTCTGATCTGGGAGGTGAGAGGCCATTTTTACTACTGGTGGAGGTGTTTTTCTTCTATCCACGATTCATCACCTGCATGTGTGTGAATTTTACCACTATTGGATTATCACAAGGAGGATCTTTGGATGGACTTTTATATAGCGCTGCACTATTCTTTGTTTAAATTAATGGGAAGCAGCAGTCCATAAAGATCAGATAGGTGCTTAGACAGGGCACCGCACGACAAGAGGTCCCCCACCGGGTCAAACCGGAGCTCTAGAGGGGCCGGGAACTGAGCCCTAGCCGTGTGCCGAAGCTGAGCGTACCGGAAGAACATCCAGCCAGGTAGCTGATAAATCTGAGTTAATTGCGGAAATGACAGCAAGGTACCCGAAGGCATGATATCCTTTAAGATCGTAATACCAAACCTCGGCAAACCTGGGGGTCAGGTATGGTCCGAAAATGGGGTAGATTAGGATTCCCCTACAAAGGTTGCGCCGGAGCCCAACACCCCTCCCGAGCGAACCTACGCCGAGCCGCCACCCACACCTTAAGGGTCACCCTAGTTGGGTCCGGTAGGCCCACATAGGCCCGTGGACCCCAATAAGCCAGGTTCTGCAGGTCCTGTAGAGAGCCCAGCCAGGCCGCCTCCACACAGGTTGCAGCATTAGAGCAAGCAAACTCCTGCGCACGGGTGTATTTGTCCAATACTTTTTCAAGAATCTTCATGGAGAATCACATAAATGTCAAAAAGAAGTAATAACAGAGGCCTTGCTGCCCTTCGTGGATGGGGGAAGTCCTGGCAGAAAACTTTTTTTTTCTCTCCCTCTCCCCGTCCCTCCAAGTCGTCCCTCTCTCTCTTTTTTACTTTGGTTCCTTGTGTATTCTGGGTTTTGTCTGGTTCTTTGTTTCCATGTATCTATGTATAGGTCTGTGTGGCAGGTAATACTGGAGAGATCATTTGAGAACTTTACTGAGATTTTCACGGGGGATCTACAATACACCTCCCCTAGTGTGTCAAATTAATTTCCTGTTTTTTGTGTAACACTGATGGACTGCTCATTTCCCATTGAAAGTTTCTGGGGCAGCCCCTGGGAGGGTCCCTGCGGTCTGCAGAGGGTGTGTCCTTGTATAGTTCTATTTAAGTGGTGTGTGTGGAAGGGTGCTGACTGCTGAGCTCTGATGAAGAGGCCCCAGACGCCTCGAAACGCGTCAGCAAGCAGCAACATAGTTCCAAAGCCCCCCCATTGTAGAGTGCGGTCCGAGGGGATTATACCTTGTTGTTTGTTGACAAAACTGTCTGATATGTCCTTTGTGAGTAGTTTTTAATATTTTTACTGTTTAATAAATTGTCTAGCGGTAATACACTAGGCTGGTGCACCTTTCTTTTTTCTTTTGTTTGCAGCATTAGAGCGCCTGGCCTCAAACCATCAGTACACTGTGACCAACATAGCCGCCCAGCAATAAATCTTAAAATTCAGAAGCGCCAGACCCCCAAGCCGTGTCGGGAGATGTAGTGTAGACTTGGTCAATCTAGGGACGGACCCATTCCAGATGAAGGAGAGAATGCACCTGTCCACCTCCTGAAAGAAGGCCGCCGGAATCCAGGCCGGGCAGTTCCGAAACATGTTAGTGAATTTAGGTAGGACAATCATCTTCAATATGTTGATTCGACCTATTAAGTTCAACGGAAGGCCAGACCAAGACTGACAGCGTTCCCTGAGGAGCTGGAGCAAGGGGAGTATGTTAAGTGCATAGTATTGGGAGGGGGACCTAGCTACCCTGACCCCAAGGTACTTAAATTCAGTGACCCATTGTAGTGGAGTAGAGCAACCGTTTGCGGGTCTAGGGGGAAAAGAACCGATTTTGACTAGTTAATACAGATACTGGACAGAGAGCCAAACCTATTAAACAACTCTAGGGCAGCAGACAGGGACGGGCCTGTGTCCTTCAAATATAGTAGGGTATCGTCGGCATAGAGGGATATCCTCTCCTCCAGTCCACCAACCCGCATGCCGCGAACCACCAGAGACTCCTGGACCAGAATCTCCAGGGTTTCCAATGCCAAAACAAACAGGCCAGGGGACAGAGGGCACCCCTGACGTGTGCCCCTGTAAAGGGGGAAGGATTCGGAAACCCTGTCATTGGTACGAACCCTGGCCCTCGGCGCCCGATACAACAACCGAATCCACCGGAGGAAACCAGGGCCAAAAGCAAAGCGATGCAGTACCCCCCAAAGGTACTCCCATTCCACCGAGTCAAATGCATTCTCGGCATCGAGAGAGGCAATGACTCGGGTTCCCACATTCTCATGCCGGATCGCAAGGTTCAAAAAGAGCCGCCTATAATTAATGTCCGTACCTTTGCCCGTCATGAATCCAATTTGATCTACATAAATCAACGTGGATATCACTGTGGATAAGCGGGTAGCCTGAATTTTTGCCAAGATTTTGCCATCCACGTTGAGCAGCGAGATGGGCCTATATGACGCACAATCCTGGAGATCTTTACCAGGCTTGGGTATTAGAACTATGACAGCCTCCTCCATAGACTCGGGCAGGGCTCTGGCCTCCGTAAGTCCAGAGAAAAGAGCCTTGAGCCTAGGGGTAAGGATGTCAGCATGCTGTGAATAAAATTCAGTGGGAAGGCCGTCTGCGCCTGGGGTCTTACCACTCTGCAGACCCCCAATCGCAGCCTGGACCTCCTCCAGAGTAATATCCCCATCTAATTGCGCCCTATGTTCTTCAGACAAGGAGGGAAAGGGAACGGCATCCAAGTATTCCTGCAACTCCGAGGCCAAACAACAACCCCTGGAAGAATAGACCCCCTGAAAAAACTCAAGGAATCTGGTGTTGATGTCCTCAGGGGAAAACACCAGTAACCCCCCGAGTATCCCGGACACCAGAAATGTGCGTGGAGGGCCCCCGGGACCTCGCCAGCCATGCCAACAGCCTGCCATTTTTATTACCATGTTCGAAAATCCTTTGCCGAGGGTACAGCATGGACTTCTTAGTTTGTTCCACATTGTGTAGGGAGAGATCACGCAAAGCCCCCTGCCAGGCCCGGTGTGCAGCCTCGTCAGGCGATAGAACAAACCTCCTCTCACATTGACTAGCCTCCTCCTCCAATGCCCCCAGAGTTCTAGAGGCCTCCCTCTGCAGCGCAGCGTTACGAGAGATATATTACCCCCTCATACATGACTTAAAAGCGTCCCACTGACCAGCAGCACTAGCAGAATCGCCATTCAACATCCAATAATTACAAATAGCCTCAACCATAGGTTCCTGCAACCTCTCATCTAGGGCCCAGAACCTAGACAGACGCCAAAACCCCAGACCCGGGAGCCCACCCAGGGAAATGGAAAGTTGGAGAGGGGCGTGATCAGAAATACCACGGGGTAGGTGCTCAACCTACCTTATCCACCGCAACGCCCCAGAAGAGGCAAACGCCAAATCTATGCGGGACAGAGCACAGTGAGAGGAGGAGTGACAGGTGTACTCCCTGTCCGTAGGATGAAAGTGGCGCCACACGTCCGTGAGGGCAAATGTGTTGGCCCATTGTGGCAGACCCGAGGAGGGGCGGGCGGTAGCGTGTAGTCTATCCAGGTCCTGGGAGGACACCATATTAAAATCCCCAAAAATAAAAACTGCCTGAGTATTAAAGCCCAACACAATCTTCATAATGTCATACAGTATTTGTACATTTGCAGGAGGGGGGAGGTAGAGACCCACCAAAACCAATTCTGTAGCGTGAAGCAAGGCATGCATAATTATAAACCTGCCACCAGGGTCTGTGCGAACAGCCAACACCTGGAGCGGGAGGGACCTGTGGACCAATAAGCTCACCCCCCTAGCATATGCAGAATAGGTAGCGTGATAATGGGCCCCCACCCATGCCTTCCGGAGACCTAGAATCCGGTTACCCACCAGCTGCATCTCCTGAAGAACACATGTATGGGGACTGTATCTCTGCAGGTATTTAAAAACTAACGACTGTTTTGTAGCGGAGTTCAGGCCCCTGACATTCCATGAAATTACCGAGACATTCGCCATGGATCACACGTGGTAGAATTTGAGCAAGGACCACAGATCATCCCCCCACCCAGTCCAGATCCCCAGAGCACATATCCAAAGTAAACACATTTCCCCTTAGACAGGTAAGCAAATCCTGATGATTAGCACAAACAGCACAGTATACAGGTGAGGTGGCATAATGACAATTGCTGTAGAACAACTCCTGATGGAAGAAAACAACATAACATTCCCCCAAAATCTGCAATGGCAGAAAACTTCCCCTCCCATCCGCACCCCCAACAAAACATGGTGATGCATCATATCCCCGAACCCCAATATGAACAACAGTTGAAAGAGAGCGAGCTCGTAGAGTGAAAAGTATCTCCCAGCAGATCCACAGAGATGCTGGCAAGTAAACGTATACACAGTCTCCTGAATGTTCTCAGGGGCACAAACTTAGTTACAGTTCCGTATAGAGCAGAGGAACAACTACTCAATGTGGAGTTGTAAAACAGAGAAGTAAAGTTGTGGGCGGTCGACACCCTGCAGAAACAAGGACCAGCCGGATCCCATAGTCCCTAGACCACCAGAATACAGCCCCTGTAGCCAGAACTCCAGCCCAGAGGAGACAGCCTGTCCACCACCCTAACACAGCAATGCATCCCCCAACACCCGCCCCACAGCTTCAAGCCCCCGGGAGAGAGTCTGTGACCCCCGGGGGGACCCACGACCAGCGATAGCTCGACAGTGAGAATAGGGGGTCCCGCAGGAATATAGGCAGGCAAGACCGTTCGTGCACAGAGGGGGGAGATGCACTCCAAAGGTTCACATGACAAGGAGAAGTCACCCGCCATGCCTCTCCACCACCCACCCCCCCCCCAGGCAGTCAGGATATCCAAAATTTGAGACGAGAGATCCAGGAGACCCAGCAATCCAGTGGGGGGGAAGCACCACAAGTACCTCAGCCAGCCGTGGTCCCCCAGCAGGACATGGGAACAGCGTTAAAGTATCCACACCGCAGACCCCAGCACATTGGGCGGGAAGGAGGGTCATGGGACAACAAACAGGATAGCAGGGAATGCTGCAGGTGAGTAGGGCTGCTGATCACACTCAGGGACCTCACGGTCAACGATCGCCCAGTCACAACAGAAGTGGTAGATGGAAAAGAAAAAAAAAGGAAAAAAAAAAGATCCAGGTGTAGAAAAACCTCCAGCCATCAGCGTATAGGGCGGGCAACGACTCCATCCATGCAGCGGCATCACGGGGGATGGTGAATAATCTGACTGTCTCTCCATCTTGGACCCTCAGCTTGGCGGGAAACAGGATACTATGCTTGATATTCCTTGCTCTCAACCCCACTTTGACCTGATCGAATGACCTGCAGGCTTTCTGGGTCTCCATAGAATAGTCGGGAAAAAAGAGCAGGGTGGCATTTTGAAATCTTAGCTCTCCCGCCTTACGGGCTGCTCAGAGAGCCTCGTCCCGATCCCTGAAGTTGAGCAGTCTGAAAATAAAAGTACGTGGACGGGTACCAGGTGAGAACTGGGCAGACGGCAACAACTCCTTTAGCAGATCCTCCACAAAGACCGTAGGGTTTTTCCCCTCCACGCACTCTGGCAGACCGACAATCCGAAGGTTGTTCCTTCTGTTCCGATTCTCGGTGTCGTCCACCTTGTACTCCAGGGCCCGAACCCTCGCCTGGAGTGTGCGAATGGATGCAGAATGCTCCTGCACCGTGTCCTCCACCTGACCAGTCCGCCGCTCCACCTCCGACATCCGCAAACAGAGTTTTTCTAGGTCCCGGCGAACAAGACCGACATCCAGTTGCACAGCCTCAATCTTGCCCATCAAGGTGGCCTGGCAGGCAGCTATTGCCGCCATCACCTCCTGGAAGCCAAGCTGCATGTCAGCTGGCCGTTCCTCCATCTGCGACGCCATGTTGCGGGCACCTGTAGCGGGGGACGCCACGAGTGGATCCGCTCTGGGTGGTACAACGTCCACAATCGGCGGAAAATGCAGCCTCTTCCACCTGTGCCTGGTCTTAGCAGGCATCCAGAGACCAATAAACAAGCAGGAGCAAGGATAAATAACAATCAGCCAGCAGAGCTCTGAATCCTGCGTCCTTCTAGATCGTCATCTTGGCCACGCCCCAAGTAGAGATTTATTTAGTGGTATTTGACCACCCCTGGGTTTTTAAATTTTTATTATATAAATAAAAAAGACCAAAAATGTGGGCAAAAAAATATATATTTTGTACTTTCTGTTATAAAATATGCCCAATAAAATTTAATTTCTATTTAAATTTAGTCCAAAATGTCTTCTGCTACATGTCTTTGGTAAATAAAATCCCAATAAGTTTATATTAATTGGATTGTGTGAAAGTTATAGGGTCTACAATCTATGGTATACAGTATATATTTAAAAATATATGTGACATCTCTTTTCTTGAAGCCCCAAAATACCAGGACAGTATAAATACTCCCAAACGTACCCCTTTTTGGAAAGTAGACTGCTCAATGCATTTACTAAGAGGCATTGTGAGTTTTTTAAGTTATAATCTTTTGTCACAATTTATTGGAAAATGAAGAAATGTATTTTATTTATTTTTTAGATACTGCCAGCAGTGAAGTACAGCATCATCATATGACTGGTGTGGTGCTGCTAATAAGGATACTGGCTGGTGACAATATATAAAAAATAATTAAATACATAAATAATGTTTAATTCAATTTTTTGTAAATATTTTTTATTTTTAACTTTTTTTTTTTTTTTACATCCTGTCATCAGAGTAGCTCAGTTACCGGTAACGGTAACACAGTGGTTACAGAATGGGCATGCTGCGCACTCCTAACCCAGAAGAGGAGGAACCACATATATATATATATAAATGAGCCTGCAGCTGTTGCCCTGCCACAGCAAGATGTTAATAGGCTAACCCCTTCATGCCCATAATCTGTTTATTAATATTCTTCAGGACAATGCTCCGTGTTATTGTATGTTACTAAATGTCCTCTTCTTTTAGAGCAAGCAGCTGACTCTTTGCAAGGCTACATGCGCTCAATCACTCAAGGCTCCATTGATGACTGGGAACCAGTTAGAGTGTTGCCTGTTGCCTGTTCCAGTGACCACTATGTCAGCTCTGACATAGTGATCACATACCAGCTAGAGGGTTCATTGACAATAAGAAAAACCTTCAGCATGTAGAGGAACACCTTCAGACTGTAGTGTTCATTTGCTATACCACCTGTTGATAGTGTTGTTATAATTACACTAATAAAAACAACAATTATAATAATAATAATATTCTCTATTTTTATTCCCACTGGCATGAGTGGTAGTGCTGGCGGGAAGTTGGGATCAGTGGCAGTGCTGGGGGGAGTTCTGATCAGCCAACTTAGGTTCTCCTGATCAAAGTCATCTGCTGATCTGAGAACTGTAGTAGGAACTTTTAAATGACAACTATATTTGCAGGTAGTGTTACTCCCATTTTGTGGTGTCTCGCAGCAGTGACACCTATGCTGAAATCAGGAAATAGGGTCTCCTTCAGCCCCTCCTACTTCACATTTTTCACCAGTCAGCTGACCTCTAGCCATGCCGTGAACTGAATGGGCAACTGCGAAGAGGCTGAGTGGGTGGCCACGGGCTTCAGGGACAGCTCTGCTGGGCAGACATGAAAGACTGGGAGAGCGGTGCAGGCTTCAGGAACAGGCCATTATTCGGTGACGCCTGGCAAATCGTAATTCGACCCCCGAGAGGGGTCCCGACCCCCAGGTTGAGAACCACTGGCCTAAGGTTTAAGGTTTTAGTAAATCAACCTCACATGTTTAAAAATGTAATGATTTTATCACTTTCTAATCAGACTATTCCAAATTCAACATAAATTAAATATATGAAAATATCAAACTAATAAAAAAAATGTGTTTGGAAAGAGAAAAGGCATAGCTATTACTGGAAGAACACTATCAAAGAAAAACTGTTAAGAAATGTTAATAAGATCAAGTAAGACAATGTATTTGTCTTCTGGCTTGTTCAAAATGCAGTTTTGTCCCAGATATCTAATAACGGGAACCAGATTTTACTAACTATTTAAAGCTGCTGTGCAGGTAACACATGAAAGCTCATTTAAAAAAATTTGTTGCAATGTTAACAGATGTGCTTTCCATTGCTTTAATTTCATAATATGTACTTTAAAAAGCTGACAAGGTGGTCTCTTGTCCATCAAAATAAGGCTTTGGCACCTAAAAAGTGGAGTGTTGGATTTACGTTCATTGGAGCATGGTCCGACCACAGTTTAATGCCAATCCTGCTAGTGGGATCAGAGTCTAAGGCCGCGTACACACGACTAAATAAATCCTATCAAATCGGTCTGACAGACCGATTTGATCGGATTTGTCTGCTGGGATATATTGGATTGTACACACGATCAAACCAAAATCCCCGCCGGCAGACAGCGCGGTGACGTGGCGGTGACGTTGACGCCGCCACGTGACCGCACCGGGAAGTAAAAAACTTCCACGCATGCGTCAGATCCATTCGACGCATGCGCGGGCAGATATGTCCGCTGGTTAGTGTACTAACCAGCAGACATGTCGGACGGACGGGTTCCCAGCAGACAGATTTTAAAGCATGCTTTAAAATTTGTCTGCTGGAAAAACCTGTCTGTCCGCCCGTACACATGATCGAATTTGTCTGCTGAAATGGTCCATTGTGTGTACACGGCCTGAGGCCTCGTACACACGAGGGGATATGTCCACTGAAAACGGTCCGATGGACCGTTTCAGCAGACATCTCCGCTCGTGTGTATGGGCTAGCGGACAGATTTCTCCACCCGACAGATTTCAAAGCATGCTTTGAAATCCATCCGGTGGAATCTGTCCGCCCGACATGTCTGCTGGTTAGTACACTTACCAGCAGACATGTCGTCCCCCACCGCCGCCGCGCCGCCGCCGAATGGATTTGGCGCATGCGCGGAAGTGTTTAACTTCCTGGTGCGGTGACGTGACGGTGACGTGGCGGCGTCAACGTCACCGCCGCGTCACCGCGCCGTCCGGCGGCGGGGAATTTGATCCGATGGTGTGTACACGCCATCGGATCAAACTCCCGATCGGACATATCCGATGGAAATGGTCCGCGGACCGTTTTCATCGGATATGTCCGATCGTGTGTACGAGGCCTTAGAGTGTTTGTGAGAGTAAAATGTAGTCTATCCTACTATAGGATTTGTGTGCCGGTGAGTAGTATGTGTAGTCTCTCTCATTAGTATGTAATAATCTCCATGCATCAACCAGGAAGAGGTCTGCTAGGGTGGAGCGAATTTTGGATAGAGTAGAGTGAGTGATGTGCGACTTTCCAGTGGAGGAATCCAGTCTCAGGATGAGGGGAACATTGAAGTCAGCTCCCATAATTAGATTGTGAGTCCCAAAGGCTTTCTGGCAGGATGTCACAGACTAGATGAAGTGAAGCTGCTCCTGATTTGGGAAATAAACATTAGCAATTATAAAAGCCGTTTGTTGGTATTGCAATTTCATAAACAAATAATGTGCTGCCTTCACAGTATATATTATATGCATGGCACTCGGCAGTGTCTGTTCCTTTAAGACCCTCCATGTTCTTGAAGCCTAGAGGCGGGTTTTCCCTGTACTCCTATAGAGCATGCACATATCCTTTCTTTTCAGCTCCAGCTACAGAAGTGAGCACATCCTCAGGACTTCTTAGAAGCTATTACAGGTTGCAAAGCTGATGAACACCAAAGCCTGTAAGTAAAGGGGTTTGTTAGTTCAGCTTATATAGAGGGATGCTAGGCACAGCTAGTATAATGTGTGTTTCAGTCTGTAGCAAGCAAGCACATGTTAGGCCCAATCCTTTGTATTAGCTATGTAGAATGTATGTTGCTTGAATAGCCATGCTTACATTTGTCTTTTTATGTTTGTTTTACAGTTTTACCAAATCAAATCATATCACACATTTTCACATGCTATTGTACACATTCCTGTGAATGATATCTCAGTAAAGACTGCATCAGTTCATTAACAAGCGCATCTTTCATTGGGATTCGGTTATACTTGATGTTAAGCTGTGTCTCTAAACAGCATCACACACACAGCTGGGACATTACAGTAAAAAGGCTTTAAAACGTTGTCAGAAGCAACTAAACAGCTTTGAATCGTCCTCAACAATAAAAGGACAAATCCTTTCAGCCACATGCAAATGAAAGTGAAACTAATTTCTCTCACTCACTATAACACTGATATTGCCTGTGTCATTATCCACGCTGCCAGCTAAAACAAGATGGAGAACACAGAGACTAACTCTCTGACTGTTAACCCTCAATGCTACTATAAGGAGGAAGACACACACTGCTTGCCAAGAACCAAGTCTAGATGCGCAACACTGTCTAGAGCGTCCAGTCAAACAAATCTTACTTCAGCTAGCGCCAATTCAGCAAGATTTAAACGTACTAGTTCTAGACATTCAAGCATCACAAGTCTGTCATCGGTTAGCGACAAAGCGACTAAGGCAAGAGCAAAAGCAGAGGCAGCTTGTGCCATGGCTTCTTATGCAGAGCAGGAAGCTGAATTGATGAGAGAATTAGCAAGACGTGAATCTGAAACACTCACAAGAAAAGCAGAAGTGGAAGCATCTTTACACTTACTCAAACAGCAGAAAAACGCTGCAGCAGCCTTAGCCGAAGCAGAAGTTTTCGGAAGAGCTGCTGAAGCTCAATTCAATGGCATAGAAAACCAGATGTCATCCCACAGCGCAATCCAACGCACCCGTGAGTACGTACAGTCACAAGCAACCATGTACACTGACCAGCAGCCCAATGATGCACCTAGGTCTTCATCGATTCCACCAGCAATAGACAACTTCAATATTACGCAACATTGCAAGACTGGATCAGAACCTCAGTGTAGGAAGTCAAATGGTCGCATGCGCAGAGACCAATCTGCCAACCCTCCAAGAGGACAAACGGATGCTTGCATACTCTCTCCTCAAGCAAATACAAGTCCGGACTATAACAGAAAGACTTACAACAGACGAGAACCACCAACTAAACAAAGTGTATTCTGTCAAGCGCCTTATCAGCCTTACCAACCTCATCCATACCCTGAGTGTACACCCAAGAAGTATTCGCCAGATGCAACAAGTGCTATAGAAGTGGTAAATCATCTGATGACCCGTGAGATAGTGAGCGCTGGTCTCATGAAATTCGATGACCGTCCGGAAAACTACTGGGCCTGGAAGTCATCTTTCCTGAGCGGTACCCAAGACTTAACGCTGACAGATAAAGGAAGGCTTGACCAGCTCGTCAAATGGCTAGGACCAGAGTCCACTGAACAAGCCCAAAGAATCAGATCAGTACATGTTCATGACCCAACTGCAGGACTTGCAATGGTGTGGCGGAGGTTAGAACAATGCTATGGATCACCTGAAGTGATTGAAGATGCTCTTCTGAAAAGGATAGAAAACTATCCAAGAATAACAAACAAGGATTACCAAAAGCTGAGAGGTTTGGGAGACCTACTCTTAGAAATAGAAGTCGCTAAGTCTAGTGGATATCTGCCAGGTCTCTCATATCTGGATACAGCACGTGGAGTTGAGCCCATAATCGAGAAACTTCCTTACAACTTGCAAGAAAGATGGGTAGCTCAAGCTTCAAGATACAAGAAAGATCATCGAGTTGCATTTCCACCGTTCGCCTTCTTCGCTGAATTCATAGAAGACCAAGCTGAAATACGCAATGACCCAAGCTTTGCTTTCCTGAACAAGAGAACAGCGAGCTTCCCAAAGGTAGAGCAGAAACCTCCAGGGCTTTACAAAGAACGCAGACCAACAGTTTCTGTAAGGAAGACAGAAGTTCCACCTGAATCTGCAGCCAATCAGGAAGACAACACAAGTAAGAAAGTTGAAGAGCCAGACAAAATATGTCCTATCCACAACAAGCCTCATCCAATAAGAAAATGTCGCAATTTCAGAAGTAAGACATTAGAAGAGCGCAAAGCTTATCTTAAAGACAATCGCATTTGTTTCAGATGCTGCGCTTCAATTCAGCATATTGCAAAAGACTGTACAAAAACAATACGATGCACAGAGTGTAACAGTGACAAACACTTGTCAACACTGCACCCGGGACCACCACCATGGAAACAAGAAGCTCTGGTAACTCAAGAAGATCATGGTGGGGAGCAAGGCGAAAGTTCAACGCCAGCAGTAACCTCAAAGTGCACTGAGATCTGTACAGAACAGGGCCGCTCAAGATCATGCTCCAAGATATGCTTAGTCAAGGTGTATCCAGCAGGTTTCAGAGAAAAGGCAATCAAGATGTACACAGTCTTGGATGAACAGAGTAACAGATCGCTGGCAAAAACAGAATTCTTTGACCTCTTCGGTGACAAAGGAACTCCAACCCCATACACCTTGAAGACTTGCTCTGGAGTTGTAGAGACAATAGGAAGAAGAGCAAACAACTACATCATCGAGTCATTAGATGGAAAGACAAAGGTGACTCTTCCTACCCTCATAGAATGTGATGAGATACCAGACGACAGGTCAGAGATTCCCACACCTGAAGTTGCTCGTCATCACCCTCATCTGGTGCAAATAGCAGACCAGATACCAGCACTAGATCCAGATGCTGCAATCACCCTTCTACTCGGGAGAGATATCCTCAGAGTGCACAAAGTCAGAGAACAGTACAATGGGCCACACAATGCACCATTTGCACAACGCCTTGATCTCGGATGGGTCATCGTTGGAGAAGTATGTCTAGACGGACTGCACAAGCCAGCAAAAGTAAATGTCTACAGAACACACCTGTTGCAGAATGGTCGTACCTCGTGTCTTTGCCCATGTACCAACAGTTTACACATTAAAGAGAAATTAGATAATCCAACACATCATCGGAGTATCCAGAGGTGCATGGAAGACTTAGCCTCAACTGGAAATACAGATGAACTGGGTTGTAAGGTGTTTGAAAGAACAAGAGACGACGACAAGCCAGCACCCTCGGTAGAAGATACCTTCTTCCTCGAGATCATGGACAGAGAAGTCTACAGAGACAAGTCAGGCAGCTGGGTAGCCCCTCTACCCTTCCGGTCACCACGCCATCGCCTTCCTAACAACAGGGTACAAGCAGAGAAACGCTTCAGTTTGTTGCAGCGCACTCTACAAAGAAAGCCAAATATGAAGAAACACTTCCAAGCCTTTATGCAAAAGATTTTTGACAACGAGCAGGCAGAAGAGGCGCCACCACTACAAGAAAACCAAGAACACTGGTACTTACCAATATTTGGGGTGTATCATCCTCAGAAACCAGGTCAGATACGTGTAGTATTTGACTCTAGTGCGAAGCACGAAGGCATCTCACTAAATGATGTCCTTCTCAGCGGACCTGACCTGAATAATACACTCCTTGGAGTACTCATCAGGTTCAGAAAAGAACTCGTAGCAGTAACAGCAGACGTACAACAGATGTTCTACTGTTTCTTCGTTCGAGAAGATCACAGAGACTACTTAAGGTTCCTGTGGTATGCAGACAATTGGGCTGATTTACCAAGCCTGTGCGCCAAGACTCATGGTGCACAAGCAGGAGTAAACCTGTTTTTGACATTTACCAAAGAAACACGCTGCCAGTGCAGCGTGTTTCCTCATTTACTAAAGTGCCTAATGCGCCCAGAAGAGGGCGCACAGCACGCCAGTACAGAGCTGGCGTGCGGCATTTAGTAATGTAAACATCGGGGATTCGGGCGGGAGTTTATGAGGGGAGGGAGGGGGGTGATGCAGGGGAAGTGTAGTGACATGTGTTTAAACTTGTGTGGCGGGCCGATTTGAAAGGGAAAGTGACTTTTGGGACCCGATCCCCGTGCCCTTGCAAAGTACGCTAGAACCTCGGAAGGTTCACTTGCATACTGGGCATGCGCAGAGGGAACAATCGGAGCTTACCGCGCGCCTCTTCAGTACGCTGGGAAATCCTTGGTAAATACCAGGCGGCGTAGCAGTGTTTGCACTGCCTGGAGCGGCGCACGGCAAGCTCCGAGCTGTTCTCGGGCTGCGCTGACACTGAAGGGGAACTCCGCGCCAAATTTCAAATGTGAAACCGGCGCGGCTTCCCCCCCAGGGGTACAATAGGCTCTCCGGCTTGGTCCGGAACGTGAGGGGTTAACCCACGCCAAAATCGGCGTGGGGTTCCCCCCCAGATCCGTACCAAGCCCTCATCCCAGGCATGCAGTCTGGCCGGACAGGAATGGGGGTGGGGACGAGCGAGCGGCCCCCCCCCTCCTGAGCCGTACCAGACCACATGCCCTCGACATGGGGGAGTGTGTGCTTTGGGGGAGGGGGGCGCTGCCCCCCCACCCCAAAGCACTCTTGTCCCCATGTCGATCGGGACAAGAGCCTCTTCCCGACAACCCTAGCCATTGGTTGTCGGGGTATGCGGGCGGGAGCCAATCAGAATCTGGGAGCCCCGTTTAATAAGGTGGCCCCCAGATTTCGGGCCCCCACCCTATGTGAATGAGTATGGGGTACATCGTACCCCTACCCATTCACCTGGTGAACGTTTTCACTTTTGAGGGTCTTCCGCCGCCCCCTTCAAATTCTTCTGCCTGGACGGGGGTCGTACATCCCATCCAGGACTTGGACGTGGCGGGCTTCTCGTCGCTGTCTTCTGCCGCTGCCCCCTTCACCACGAAGCTCCGTGCTTGTTTGATGAGGGCAGCGGGCTTCCGTCGTCTTCTCCGGGGCGAGGGTCGTACATCCCACCCCGGATTTCGTCGCCGGGTTCTGCCTGGCTCCTACTAGGGGCCAGGGCTTCTTTTGCCGTCTTCCGCCGGAGGGCGCCACTCTCCGGGCTTCTCGACGTTGTCTTCCGCCGCGGGGGCCAGGCCTTCTTCTTTGCCGCCCCCCTCGATTTTTTCGGCCTGGACGGGGGTCGTACATCCCATCCAGGACTTGGACGTGGCGGGCTTCTCGTCGCCGTCTTCTGCCGCTGCCCCCTTCACCACGAAGCTCCGTGCTTGTTTGATGAGGGCAGCGGGCTTCCGTCGTCTTCTCCGGGGCGAGGGTCGTACATCCCACCCCGGATTTCGTCGCCGTCTTCTGCCGCTGCCCCCTTCACCACGAAGCTCCGTGCTTGTTTGATGAGGGCAGCGGGCTTCCGTCGCAGTCTTCCGCCGCGGGGTGACACTCGCGGGCTTCTTCTTCCATTCGATGTTGACACGGCGAGGTCCGGCGCTGAAATGCCTTCTGAGCGGCGGGCAAGGACTTATATTGGCATTGGGCGTGGGCGTGGTTATGCCAACATGTGACCTTAACCCATGTGACAGTGATGTCACGTCACATCACTGTCACATGGGTTAAGGTCACATGTTGGCATAACCACGCCCACGCCCAATGCCAATATAAGTCCTTGCCCGCCGCTCAGAAGGCATTTCAGCGCCGGACCTCGCCGTGTCAACATCGAATGGAAGAAGAAGCCCGCGAGTGTCACCCCGCGGCGGAAGACTGCGACGGAAGCCCGCTGCCCTCATCAAACAAGCACGGAGCTTCGTGGTGAAGGGGGCAGCGGCAGAAGACGGCGACGAAATCCGGGGTGGGATGTACGACCCTCGCCCCGGAGAAGACGACGGAAGCCCGCTGCCCTCATCAAACAAGCACGGAGCTTCGTGGTGAAGGGGGCAGCGGCAGAAGACGGCGACGAGAAGCCCGCCACGTCCAAGTCCTGGATGGGATGTACGACCCCCGTCCAGGCCGAAAAAATCGAGGGGGGCGGCAAAGAAGAAGGCCTGGCCCCCGCGGCGGAAGACAACGTCGAGAAGCCCGGAGAGTGGCGCCCTCCGGCGGAAGACGGCGAAAGAAGCCCTGGGAGGAGCCAGGCAGAAGCGGAGGAGCCCGAGGTGGGGCGACACCCCCGTTGTTCTCCGCTGTTTTCGGCCGGCCCCCCCGGATGTAAAAGAGCTTCATTTTGGGGTGGGGGCACAGTCGAGCATGGCGGAGAGCATGGGTGGGTGTTTCCCCCCCCCGGCAGAAGACGGCTAGAAGACCGAGGAGTGGCGACGCCCCCGTTGTTCTCCGCCATTTCCGCCGGCCCCCCCCGGATGTAAAAGAGCTTGATTTGGGGTAGGGGGCCTGGCCGAACATGGCGGAGAGCATCGGTGGGTGTCTCTCTCCCCGGCGGAAGGCGGCGGCGAAGACCGGGGGGGGGGTAGGTGTACCCCCCCGGCGGAAGGCGAAGACCGAGGAGGGGTAATTTTTTATTTATAAAACTACGACCAAAAGGTTAACAAATATATAAAATAAACAAAATAACGAAATAAACCAAATAACACAAAAACAAACAACAAAACACAAACCATCAAATCACCGACCTCCACCCACCAAGAAATAACTATAAAGAAAAAAAAAAAATAGCACCAGAACAGGTATTTACAACAGGCTCACTGGTACAAGAGAAAGTCTTTATAGTCCATCAGGAAAAGCTTGCCCAGATCATTGCCAAAAAAAAAAAAAAAAACCACTTAAAACGGCTCACTGGTACAGTAGGGAGATATTAAAGTCCATAGAAACCACTACTGTCCAGATCATCGCCAACCCACAACACACCCCACCATCACAACAACAAATACCTACAACCCACGTATGAGCAAGAACATGATAGTCAGACATGTCTGTAGCCTTATTTCAAAAAAATACCATAAACAAAATCTAAGGGGGTGAAAAAGGATAGATGCCCCTACCCATGGAGAGGGGCAGAGCCGTGACCTAAGGGGGCTGGAAGAGGAACCCCCTCCATAAATGGGCACACCTCTCAGGCCCGACCCTGCTCCTTTCCAGATCCCGCACCTTCACCAACTCCCGAAAGATACCGCCCACCACCTCATGCACAGGCAGGATTTTGTCCCTAGTGGACACCAAACACCGAGCGTGCCAAGTGTAATAAAGCACAACTAGGCTGACTAAATAAAGTGACGATAACTCAAATCCCCTGCGGACCCCGAAATCACCATACACTCGCTCAGCATAGGTCAGGGCCGGAAGGCGGGGGTAGCCAATGGCACCCCCTACCTTCGTAAGAACCTCCATGTTGAAGGGACATTGGACCAGAAAATGGTCCATGGTCTCCAATGTCCCACCACATTCCTGACGGGGGCAGTCCCTGTCCCCCAGGTTCCTGTATTTGAGATTCGCACGGACATAGAGTCGTCCATGGAACGACCTCCATGCGAGATCCCAAAACTTACTTGGAATTCTAGAAGAATTCAAGAGGGCTAGCCCCTCCGTGAGGACCCTCTCAGGGCAGTCCCTCAAAGACAGGGGCTTCAAAATGTCCGAGGCCATGACCCTCAAGTACAGCTCCCGCCGACCCAAAGAGCCCACCTCCAGGGCAGTTATCCGCCACTGCCTCAGTACCTTTAATGCCAGGGGGACATAGGAAGGGAGATACCCATGCGATCTCCTCAGATCGCCGGGCCTCCCCCCCTCCCCCCACTGCCTCAAGAACAGCAAGAGCCAGTCCTTGCATGAACACTCCCACCAGGAAGGCTCGTCCACAAATATGGACTGCAAATTGTATTTAACAAAGATGGTGACAAAGAACACCACCGGGTTGACCATGTCCAACCCACCTTGCCGTCGCTGGCGGTATGTGACCTCCCTCTTGATCAGGTTCAGTCTGCTTCCCCACAACAGCAGGAAGAACAGACCATAGACCCGAGCATAGAGAGATGCTGGCAAAAGACACACATAGCTTACAAAGAGAAACTCAGGCAATAAGTACGTCTTGACCAAGCTTACCCTTTCCCTCAGGGAAAGTTTCCAACCTTTCCAGGCCTTCACCTTCCGAGTGGCACTCACCAGCCTGCGCTCCCAGTTTAGCTTGGGATAATCACCCGGGCCGAAATGAATGCCAAGAACTCGAATCTCTGGTACGGGCGTGGGGAACACGTCCGGAAGGGGGAACTGCTCCCCCTCCTTCCCCAACCAGAAAACTTCACTCTTGTCCCAATTGACCAGCGAGCCTGACGCCTCAGAGTAGCACCCGATCTGGGACTCCACATAATGGGCCTCCTCACGACCAGATACCACCACCGAGACGTCGTCCGCATAGGCCACAACCCTCACCGCCGAAACCGGACCCCCGACAGGTCCCACCGGAACCCCCCCAGACGCCCGCAGTCTAGCCTCCTTACGAAGGGGTCGACCGCAAAGATGTACAGGAGGGGGCTCAGCGGGCACCCCTGCCGGACGCCAGAGTCCACGGCAAAGGCCCGGCCCACCCAACCGTTGACAAGAGGGAAGCTCTCAGCTCCCCTATACAATACCTGCAGCCAATCAACGAATTGATCAGGCAGACCGTATCTCCTCAGAAGCAGCCAAAGGTACTCGTGGTTCACCCGATCAAACGCCTTAGCCTGATCCAATGCAAGCAGATACCGCTCGCTGCCATCAGCCCTGCACCTTTCCACAGCCTCCCGGACGCTCAGGACGGCACTAAAAGTGCCCCGGCCAGGAATTGTGCAGTGCTGAGAGGGAGACAGCATCCTGCCCGCCAAAGCAGACAGACGTGTAAACAAGATCTTTGCCAGTATCTTCCTATCTGTGGTAAGAAGGGCGATCGGACTCCAATTCTCCACCACAGACGGATCTTTCCCCTTTGACAGTAGGATCAGAGCTGACCTTCTCATTGAGGGAGGCAGCAGGCCATAGGCCAAACATTCACTAAACACGTCCCTCAGATGAGGAGCCAAGAGGCTCTTAAAGGTTTTGTAGAACTCGGCCGTGAGCCCATCGGGCCCAGGTGACTTTTTAGAAGCTAAAGAGCTAATAGCCTGCTCAACTTCAGCTACCGAGATCTCTTCTGTCAGAGAGTCAGGAAGGTCAGACCCCACTTCCAGCGGGGTCTCATCAAGGAATTCCCTGACTTTCTCCATGTCTAGAGGCCGCTTCTTCAGGAGGTCCGAAAAGTGGTCTCTGACGACACCCAGGATCCCCGATCTGGACCGGACCAGAGATCCTGAGGCATCCTTCAGGCCATGTACGACCTTCGACTTTGCCACCTCACCACAGCTCCTGTAGGGATCAGGAGAGATAAACTTCCCATAATCCCTCTCAAAAACCAGGGAGGCGAGACGGTCGTACTGACACTCCTTCATCTGCGCCTTCAGACCGGATATCTGTTCCTGAGAGCCCCCAGAGGACACCAGGCGGTCAAGCTGCCTGCGTAGTCTCTGGTAAGCCTGGTACTTGGAAGCTGCCCTGTACCCAGAGATTTCCCGGAAAAAGTCGCCAGACCTCTTTTTAACTACTTCCCACCACTCAAGGCGGGAGCAGTTGCCCTCAAGGAGCGAGGTCTGGCCCAGGAAGAAAACCTCATAGGCTTCCCTAACCTCAGGATCCTCCAGTAGCGACCCATTCAGGCGCCACAAACCCCTCCCTTTCTGAGGAGTGTCAGCGACATTCAGGGCCACAGATACCATACAGTGATAGGAGAACTCTACCGACTGCAGCTCAGGAGCCGAGCAGACAGAGTCCTCCTTTAAAAAAAACCTATCTAATCTACTCTTACTACTACCTCGGGAAAATGTGAAACCAGTGAGGTTGGGGAGGTGACGAACGTGCACATCCACCAACCTGGCCTCCCTCACTACGTTATTCAAAAAAATACTATCATATCCCAGAGGGTTGGCGGCACCTGCCCGGTCTTTGGGCCTAGTGATCATATTGAAATCGCCACCAAAAATCACCTGCTGGGACGTAAAAAGATAAGGCTTAACCGCCGTAAGGAGGCTCCTCCTCTCCCTCCTAGTTTGAGGCCCATAAAAATTTATGAGCCGGAGGAATTGCCCCCTCACGACAGCGTCCACCACCAGACATCTACCGATCTCCACTTCAATCACTCGCCGGCAAGCCACCGGACCAGTCTTAAAAAGGACCGCAACCCCACTGCAGGGCTCGGCCGCAAGAGACCAGAGGGAGGGCCCACATCTCCACTCCCTCTTTGCTAGATGCATCTCTGCCACAGATGCCAGCCAGGTCTCCTGCAAAAACAAAATGTCAGCTTCAACACGGCTGAGAAAATCGAAGGCCATAAAACGAGCTCCCGCAGAACGAATACTTGCGACATTAATGGTCGCAAGCCGTATTGGAGAGGGTACCGCCATCAGAATGATTGAAAGTGGTCATGTTCTCCTTCATACTACAAACACAAAAACATATTTACATATCTACACTTCCTCCTCCTCTGAGCCCGAGGAGGAGGAGAAGATACCAAACGGGTTCCCCAGGGACACCCCACTTCGTGCCCCTGGGGGAACCCCACCCTTCACTGGGGACTTCCCGCCCCCAGATCTGGCAGCCTTCCCCTTCTTCTTTTTGCGTCTCACCTGCTCCCACTCCTGCCACCTCTCCGAGATGACTACACCACCCCCCTCCTCGGACCCGCTGCTCGAGATTTCCCTCTTGGATGAGGCCCGAGCAGCTTCCATCTCCATGGCCACAGGGCCAGAGGAGACTCTGGGTCCAGAAGGGGGGGGAATGGAAGAGGCAGGAGGGGGGCCAGAGACAGGGGAGAGGACAGGGGGGGGACCAGACTTCGCTGGACGGGAAGAAGAAGGGGAAGGGGGGGGACGGGACTTGGGAGGGGGGGGACGAGGGGGGGGGGTACGAGGAGGGGAAGATGAGGGAGGAGGGCATGGGGAAACAGATGGAGGGCCAGGTGGATGGGTGGGGCAATGGTGAGGAGGGGGAGAGGGAAGGGGGATGGGGATCGGCCCTGCAACATTAGGAGAGGAAGGCCCTGGCCCCGGACCCTCAGGCCCGGGACCCCCAGGCCTCCCCGACTCCTCCCCACCGGCTCCGCCCTCCGGAGGATCGGGAGCCTCCTGGCCAACCGAGCCCGTGTCCCCCGGGGGGGGAGCCCCACGCCCACGCCTGCTCCGCCTTCTTTGAGGCAATGGGCCTGTTGGTCCCTCCGGAGTAGTACTAGGGGCTCCAGGATCCCCACCCCCCCGGCCATCACTCGCCGGGGGGGCTTCGGCCGCTCCCGGCCCGGGAGGTCCCCCCCCTGAGGAAGAACCCCGATATGCTTTGGGACACCTGCTAAATGGGTGCCCCATCTCACCACACAAGTTGCAGCATATCTTCCCACATGACTCGGACTGGTGGCCAAACTCGTGGCACCGGCCACATCTGACCACCGTGCAGTCCGAGCTCATGTGGGTCGGGCTGCCGCACTTGAAGCAACGACGGGGCTGTCCCGGGTAGAACGCCAGGATCCGGTCTCTGCCTAGAAAGGCGCTGCCAGGGAGGTGGGCAACACTGTTGCCCTCCCTCTTGAGCCGGATCCTGGTCAACCAAGCCCCGGTCCAGACCCCGCGCTCATCAAGGTTCTTCCTCAGGGGGGTCTGCAACTGCCCGTACCTCCCGAGCCAGGTGGCAATGTCCTCCGGAGGGAGCGACTCATTCCTCACCAGGATGGTGATGTTCTTAACCTCCTCCTGCCTGGAGATGGGAATGAGCCTGTACCTCTTCCAAGGGTCAACGCCCCTCACCAACCCAAAGCCGGTGATAAAGCGTTCCATACACACGGGAGTGACAAAACTTATATCAAACTCCCGTGTGTTGGTGGGATGGATGACAGCAAAAAGGTCATCCACCCCAAAACCCAAGGAGAGTACCAGGCCCACCACCTCACCTCGAGCGGGGCAGGGGTCCGGACCCTCGTACCGAAGCTGGACAACATTCCTACGCCTCCTCTCTGGACCACCTGTACCCCTCGTCCACGCCGACCCCTGCGTCCTCTCCTGGTCAGCAGGGGGGGCGCGGAAATTCTGGGCGCCAAACCGGCTGTACAGGTGGTCCAGAGGGGCACGAGAGCCCAACACCTGGGCGAAAGAGCGACCCCCCTTTAGGGCAGACAATAAGTTGGCCTCCGGAGACCCCCGAAAGATGTTCTCCGGAAGTGGGCACACCCCCTCAGCACCCCCAGAAGTGGGGGGGGACGGGGGCCCCATCCCTGCCGTGGTGTTGCACCCACCCCGCTGATATACCCTGACCACCCTGACCCACCACCTTTGGCCTGACTACAGGCTCCCCCCCCCCGGGACCACAGCAGAGGGGGTACCACCCCCACCAAACTCCCCACCCAGACCCCTCCGCGACCACACCAGCCCCTTGGGACTCCACCTGTACTGGGGGGGAGCCCCCTGGGACCCCTCCAACTGCCGGATATAATCATATGCTATACAGCTATACAGTCCACTGGGAGGGGTCCCACCTGACTTTCCCCCCCACCCGCCTGTGCTGCAGGGAGCCCCTCGGGGCCTGTGGCAGTGTCCATGGGGACCTGGTGGGGGGGGCAGCTTACCGTCCAATTTACCGTCCTCACCGTCTCTGTCCATCTCCTGCCGGGGTGCCTGGAGGTGCTGCTGCAGCGTCCGGGGCTGGGCACCCCTGCACCCCGGCCTCTCATCCCCCAGGTCCCCTGAGCCCCCACCGACCACCGCAAACTCGCGGGGGGGCACTTCCGGTCGCGGGACGGGCACTTCCGGTTTCGGTCCGGTCACTTCCGGTTCCGGTCTGGTCACTTCCGGTTCCGGCTGGGGCACTTCCCGGTTCTTGGGCGGTCACTTCGGGTCCCGGTCTACTCCACCCCCAACAGCCGGCGCCATCTTGGCCACACTGCACACAAGCTGTTTACCTCCAGATGACCGCAGCACAATGCCTCCACCATGTGTCTGCCTCTCTCCCGATGACATAGCAGCCGCAGGAGCAGTCCCTGGCCTTACCATGGCCAGATCCTCCCGCTCCACTGCAAGCTGAGGGGTCATGAAGCCGACACATGGCGGGCTTCTTCAGCTGTGGCAGTGCGACCATCCTGGGGGAGCCTGGGTATGCTGACCTGAAGATGGCGGGGGGGTACCGCCGGCGGCACCTGGGCCCGGCGACCTCCTGGATCACTGGACTCCCCGGACTTCGCCAACCCCCCAGTCCCTCCACTTCACGGACCGAGGGATCGGCTCCCGGGAACCCTCCCCAGGTTTTATGGCCATACTGGGCCCTGCACCACCGGCACTCGCCCCCCCCCCACTGCACCCAGGCTCCCCTGACTCTCCTGGCTGTTTGGGGGTTGGGACCCCTTCTAGACCCGCCCCTCCTCCTCGCTGCCTGGCTCCCTTCCGTTGGCCCTGCTGGAGGGTCTCCGGAGCTCCTAGGAAGTTCATCTCTCCAGCCCCACGTTGGCAAAAGCCCCCCAGGTATTCCCATATTTCTTTTACTTCTAGTCCTAGGGTGGTGATGGCCCCCTTGAATTCAGATCTCTTATTACTGGAGCACCTGTCCCTCTTTTCCCTCAGGCCTGCGAGAGTAGTCATCTTTTCCACGCAGGCCTGAGATATCCTCACCAGCAGGGATTTGATTTTATCCGCCTCCTCCTGGTTCTTGCTTTCATTCTCACCTGGCTGAGGGGCTGTCCAGTCTGAGAGACCCTCCTGGGTCTCCAGGAAGAGACGGTCCTCCCTGCTGATGGTGGTGGTGGTCTGGCTGGAGGGCAGGTGCTGTTGACTCTCCGGAGGCCGGAAGCCGGTCCACCTCGGGGGCTGAGGGAGGCCATCCCACCCCTCTTCCGGGGCTGGGGGCTGGAGGCTGGTCCTGGTAGGCTGGAACACAGGAGCTCTGGAAGACAGGTCTTCTCTCCTCTCCAGCAGGAAGCAGAATGAGCTCTGTGGGAGGAGCCGGAACTACTGCCAGTGGAGGAGAGCTGCACTGAGACCGAGGAGGGGTTTCGCCCCCGTTGTTCTCCGCCATTTCCGCCGGCCCCCCCCGGATGTAAAAGAGCTTGATTTGGGGTAGGGGGCCTGGCCGAACATGGCCGAGAGCATCGGTGGGTGTCCCCCCCGGCGGAAGGCGGCGGCGAAGACCGGTGCGGGGCTGGAGCCCCCCGGCAGAAAACGTCTGGAAGACCGAGGGGCTCCGCCCCCGTTGTTCTCTGCTTTTTTTTTCGGCCGGCCCCCCCGAATGTGAAAGAGCTTATTTTGGGGTGGGGGCCTGGCTGGACATGGCGGAGATCATCGGTGGGGTGTCCCCCCCGCAGAAGACGGCGAAGCCCGGGGCCCAATGGGCTGGTGGGGGGGGTCCCGGCAGAAGACCCCCGGAGCTGACTAATAAATTATTTTTTTTTCTTGTGTGTTTTTTTTTTTGTGTTTACACTTTTCCACCCGGTGAATGGGTAGGGGTACGATGTACCCCATACTCATTCACATAGGGTGGGTGGCCAGAATCTGGGGGCCCCCTTAATATAGGGGGCTCTCAGATTCTGATAAGCCCCCCCGCCCGCATACCCCGACAACCAACGGCCAGGGTTGTCGGGAAGAGGCTCTTGTCCCGATCGACATGGGGACAAGAGTGCTTTGGGGTGGGGGGGCAGTGCCCCCTCCCCCACAGCACACACTCCCCCATGTCGAGGGCATGTGGTCTGGTACGGCTCAGGAGGGGGGGGGGGCGCTCTCGTCCCCACCCCCCATTCCTGTCCGGCCAGACTGCGTGCCTGGGAGAAGGGTTTGGTCTGGATCTGAGGGGGAACCCCACGCCGTTTTTGGCGTGGGTTTACCCCTTATGTTCCAGATCAAATCTAAGAGCCTGTTGTGCACCTGAAGGGGGACCCCCACGCCGTTTTTTTTTGTAATTTGGGGTGGAGTTCCCCTTTATCCCGGTCCTGTCAGGGGGGGGGGGAATGCCTGCTCGTCTGTCCCTACAATGTATGAACAGCGATCTGTCATTTCCCCTACACAGTCCCACCCCCTTTACAGTTAGAACACACCCAGGTAACATATTCAACCCCTTCCGCGCCCCTAGTGTTAACCCCTTCCCTGCCAGTGTCATTTTTATAGTAAGCAATGCATTTTATATACCATTGCTCGCTACAAAAATGCCAAATCTCACAAAAATGTGTCCGCCACAATGTCGCATTAGACAGAAAAAACAATGATAGCCACCATTACTAGTAAAACAAAAAATTATTCCAAAAAACCCATAAGACCAACCCCTACTTAGAACTTTTGCCCAAACCAATCAAACGCTTATTGTGATTTTTTGCAACCAAAAAGATGTCCAAGAATACTTATCGGCCTAAACTGAGGGCAAACATTTTTTGAATATATTTTGGGGAGATTTATTATAGCAAACAGTAAAAAAGATGTTTTTTTAGTTACCAAATTGTCGCTATATTTTTGGGTCAAGCAAAAATAAGAAAAAACGCAGAGGTGATCAAATACCACCAACAAAAAAAAAATAAAATTTTTTAGGGGGGGGGGGGGAGGATGAGGACGCCCATTTTTTGGGGGCCACGTCGCACAACCACGCAATTGTCAGTCAAAATGACGCAGTGTTGAAATGCAAAAAATGGCCCCTCAGTGACCAGTAATATGCTCTGGGGCTCAAGTGGTTACAAATTAAGAATACACTAAAGTTAGCCCAATTTATGGCCATAATGTGAAAGATGATGTTACACCGAGTAAATAGATACCCAACATGTTACACTTTAATATTGCACACACTCATGAAATGGCGCCAAACTTCAGTACTTGAAAATACCCATAGGCAACGCTTTTTATGTGTTTCAGGTTACCAGTTTAGATTTACAGAGGAGGTCTAGTGCTAAAAGTATTGCTCTCGCTCGCTCTAACGTACGCTATGATACCTCACATGTGGGGTTTGAACGGGGTTCAATATGTGGGCGGGGCTTACACATTTAAGGCCCGCCCCCATATATGGAAACATTCTTCAAACCACACATGTGAGGTATCATAGCGTGCGTAACAGCAAGAGGAATATTTATAGCACTAGACCTCATCTGTAAATCTAAACTGGTAACCGGAAACAATAAAAAATGCTGCTTGTTCGCTTCTGACTGCGAGCTACTAGGGACAGGGGCTTTTAAATTATTACTATTTAGGTTTGTTACGTAAAATTTCTATAAGACCTCCCCGTTCAGCTTGTAAAGCATCACTTCATGGGACCAAAAAAAAATTTAACACCTCTAATGCTTTCATCCGCCATTGCAGATTTGATTCTGGTACTGCATTTCGAGTGAACTGGGCATGCTCGAACAGTTAGAAAAAGAAGTTGGAAGTTTCATCCTGAAAATGACTTGCATCTTTCTGAGCATGCTCAGAAAGCTCTTTTTTTGGCTTAGTAATTTAAGGACATCCTTAACAGGTGTAAGCAGTTCCAAGTGCACACAAACTAGAGGCTGACATTTCTTCATGTGTTTCCAATTGGTTCATTAGCACACATGTTATAAAAAGCGTGGATACTGCACGTGTCAGCTGCCCCTCAGAGGGGCAGATTTGCTGGCTGGAAGGAATGGCGGAGTGAAACAGAGATGTTTTGGAGCAAGTTTTGTATTTTTTGATGTTTTCTCTCTGCTACATAATTTTGCTAAATGTTTCTCAAGATGTTAATGACTAATGTTTTAATCCTGTGGGTCTATCCTGTTATTTCAAAAGCATGATTTATTTTCCAATGACTGTGAAATAAACGTTGGTCTTTTTGTTTTTAGTGTGTTTTTTATATATTTTTGTGTGTGTTTTATTTGTAATTTTTTTTTTGCTTTCCTTGTTTTGTGGACCAATAAAAATTACTTTCAAATTTTGAAGTTTGTTTTGTGATATTTTTTCTGCTATGGATTTACCGCTGCAGCTGACTAGTTTGGGCCTAAACCATCAAGTGTGATTTGTCTCTAAGCTCTTTCCTGGTGTGTATGCATGAAATGTTTAGTCACCAGAAAAGGAAGGACAAAGCGGTAAGTATTGTTTCCTAGAACTGATGTCCAGACTGACTTTTTAAAGCACATGTGCAAGATGTAGGAAAAGCTGCAAACAGGGCCTGTTGAGGGGGTGGGGGGGGTGGTGTATGGTGGACAGGCTTGAAGTGCTGATTTACAGCGCTGTGCTTGAAACTAGCACAAGACAATCCTATTCTAATTGTGGGTTGTTTGAGGAAGCCAATTGAGTGTTAGAACCCCTGCTAGTGTTTTAGGCTGGGCTTTGTGTCCCTTTTCCTAAAATTGGCTTCACTTCCTGTCACACAGCTGAACAGGAAGTGAGGTTAAAACCCTACCAATGGTCTTTTCTTTGGGACACAGGTCAATCTAACTAGTGTCACCATTAAGCAAATTGCACTGCAGTGTACACCCCAAATGATTAGTTATTTGGGGTTAGTAAAGGCAAAGCGCTCTGCAGTAGAAGCGTAGGCAATGAAAATCAGAAGGGAAGCACTGATGGTTTTTACTTCCAATTCCGCCAAGTTTTGAGTTTTTCTTCCTTGCTTGTCCACTTGTAGTGCAAAAGTGGATTTGCCTTTAGTAAATGGACCCCAAAGTCCAAGATTCCTACTAATTTGGGGGTGTACACAGCAAAATGCCATTTCCAAAATGGGGAAACTATTATATTTGATCTGTGTGTCCCCAACAAAACATTACTCAGGTGTTTCCCCTCACTTCCTGTTTGCTGGTGTGGCAGGAAGTGAATGAATTAAGTAGAAAGTGACAACATTTTGTGAGGAGGTGTCTTTTACCCTATCAGGGGTGCAGGCATCCCCAAACAAACATGAAAATAGTTGATTTAACATTGGGTGGTGTGTGTGTGGGGGTCCCTAACACACATTCATACATATTAGCAACGCTGGATCCTGGCCTATTGGCATGGTTTATATTTTCTTAAGCCTCTCAAAAAATTGATCTGAAATTTGGGGTTAAACTGGAACAATAATCATCACTTTTTTTTTTGATTTCTTTCATTTTGGATAGAGTTTGGGGGGGGGGGGGGGGGTTAGAAGCTCTGTCATTTATTTTGTATTATCCCTGTCCGTTTGGGAGATTGGCCTTCACTTCCTGCCCCATAGCCAAACAGGAAGTGATCGAAAAAACTAGGCAAATTAAGGGTCTCCCCCCCCAGAGTCCCCCCACAACAGAACTTGTGTGTGTTTCCCCTGAAAATTTCCTGGTGGGTCATAAAAACAGGGTGTGGCCTTGACAGGAAGGGTGGGTCATTTTTCTATTAGGGGGGGTGCCAAATTTGGTCAGGCCTAGAAGCACAAAACTATATCCTACTGCATATTAGGGCTTATTTAGACAGGATCCAATTTACAGCATGTTTTTTAGATTGTGGGAGGGAAACCCGCACAAGGAGAACATGCAAACTCCAGGAGAACATGGCAAACAGGGTGTCACGGGCGGGTGGCGGGATTCGAACCAGCAACCCTTTTCTGCTAGGTGAACATGCTACACACTATTACGCTACTGTGCTGACGAACATGATGCAGCTGAAAGCATGAGATGTTTTTTTTTTAAACAATTACCATGTTTCCTCCAGCCTGGAGGACAGATGTGGGTCTAATTGACCCCGCCTTTCTCTATAAAGAGGACCTGTCACACACACTATTCCTATTACAAGGGATGTTTACATTCCTTGTAATAGGAAGAAAAGTGAAAAATAATATACAAACAAAGGGGACAACAAGTGCAAAAATAAAATTAAAATATTAAGTAAAAAAAAAAAATAACAAAGGAATTTAAAATGCTCCTGTCCCTAGTAGCTCGCACTCAGAAGCGAACACGCATGCAAGTCCCCACCCACATATGTAAACATCCTTCAAACCCCACAATGTGAGTATCATAGCGTGCGTTAGAGCGAGAGCAATAATTTTAGCACTAGACCTCCTCTGTAACTCAAAGTGGTAACCTGAGAAAAAAAGTCAAGCGTTGCCTATGGAGATTTTTAATAACGAAGTTTTAGCGCCATTCCATGAGTGTGCGCAATATGAAATGAGCGTGACAAGTTAGGTATCTATTTACTCGGGTAACATCTTCTTACCCTTATCCCTAAAAATTGGGCCTAGCTTTACTGCTTTCTTATTTTGTCATTCATGAAACAGGTTTTTTTTTGAAAAGCCAAAAAAAAAAAAAAAGTTTGAAATTTTTTGGCACAAATACTGTTGGAATGTGTCCGAAAAAAATGGCCGCCACTTTATTCCTAGGGTGTTTGTTAATAAAATATATATAATGTTTGGGGTCCTGAGTAAGTTTCAAGGAAAAAATATAATTGTTACATGAAGGAGAGAAGTGCCAGAATAGGCGCGGTATGGAAGTTGGTTAAAAGGCAACAATAAAAGTGAAAAAATTCCTTGAAATTTCGTACCATGATGGGGAGGGGGGAGGCAATAGGGGGCCATCCGAAGGAATTATGGGGCCCCTTACACAGCTTCAGGCATGGGCCCCCTGGAGCAGAGAATAGGGGGGGGGGTGCCGCCTGATATTAAGAAGGGGGGGGGCTGCCGCAATTTGATAAGCGGGGGGTTCCTTTACCAAAAAATACATATAGAAAAATATATATTAAAAAGGGTGGTAGCCATCCGGGGGCCCTGGGGACCACTGGGCCCTTTAATAAAAAGAAACTTCTGGGCTCTTTAATGAAAAATAAATTACAATATCTACATATATAAAATAATAAAAAAGGGGGTTGCCTTGGGAGCTCTGGGCCCTTTAACTAAAAAATAACTACCAAAAATCTAAAAAAAAAATAACATTGGGGGTGGGAGCTGTGGTGGCTCAACGTGAATGGAACTGCGCTGACAAGCCAGTTCACCTCTGCAGCCAAGGGTTCGGATCCCGGTCTCGGCTACATGTGAATTGAGTTTGGCTCCCCAGTGGGGTGTGCTATGCAAGGTAACGCCTGTGCTATAGTATGCCCACCCCCCCCCCCAAAAAAAAAAAACACCACACTTGCACACACTTTGGCCATGAGGTCTCCTAAAAATAAAGGGAGGCGAAGGACCTACAGGGCTGGCATGGTGGGCTATACACCACTCCTTCATAGGGGGAGTCCCATCTGTCCCACCAGCCATCGGGGACAGGCCCCCCTCACACGACCCACCATTGCCACCGGGGGCAATGGAGAAGGATGGCGATTGCAAGTCCAGGCTCCTCTCTCTCTCGACTTCACGCACAAAAATACACTTTAAAAAAGAAAATTAAAGTAAAAAGTAACAAACTGGGGAAAATTTTTAAAACATTTTTAGAAGCAAAAAGGTTGTCATCTGGGCCCTCTGGGAGCTTTCAAAATTATATTATATATATATATATGTTTAAAAAAAAATAACCAAAAAATATATATAAATTTTTTTTTTTTGTTTTTTTTTTGTAAAGAGTGGGGGGTTGTCATCTGGAGCCCTGGGGATCTCCGGGCCACTGGGGACCTCCAGACCCCTAAAACAAAACATTGGCCCTTTAATAACAAAAAAATTTGGGGGGTTGCCACCCGGGGCCCTGGGGACCTCCAGACTGCTAAAAAATATTAAATTCCAAAAAATTGGCCCTTTAATAAAAATCCTACAAAAACCAACTAACAAATATATATACAAAAAAAAAAGAGGGGGGTTACCATCTGGGGCGCTGGGGGGCCTCCAGGCATCTGGGCACCTCCGGACCCCCGGGCCCCTTACAGGTGTACAGGGCCGCCATCATGAATTTTGGGGCCCCTTACACAGCTTCAGGCATGGGCCCCCTGGAGCAGAGAGAAACGGGGGGGGGGGGGGTGCTGCCGCATGAAATTGAGAAGGCGGGGGGGGGGGGGTGTTGCCACAAATTGAGGAGCGGGGGGCCCTTTACAAAAATTTTGACAGAAATAAGAAATAAAGAAAAATATATATAAAAAGGGGGGTAGCCATCCGGGGCCCTGGGGACCTCTGTGCTCTTTATAAAATAAAAATAAAAAGAGAGAAAATACATATATATATATTTTTTAAATATAACATTTATCGAAAAAAAGTAAAAAAACAAGGGGGTAGCCTTCCAGGGCCCTGGGGACCTCTGGGCCCTTTCCTTAAAAAAATTAATAAAAAAAATATATTAAAAAAAATTTATATATATTTTTTAAATATATATCTTTTATTTAAAAAAAGGCTTGCCATCGGGGGCCTTAGTGGCCTCCGGGCCCCTGGGGACCTTCGGAGCCCTTAAAAAAAAAATAAAAAATAAAAATATATTTTTTTTGTTTTAGGGTGGTTCCCATCCGGGCCCCTGGGGCCCCTGGGGACCCCGGGCGGTGTAATTGCCTGTACCCCCTAAATGGCGGCCCTGCAGGTGTACTGCCTGTACCCCCCTGATGGCGGCCCTGGGTGTAATGTCAGCATGTGAAAAAATGACATTCTGAAGGAAAAAAGCCATTTAAAACTGACTCGCGGCAATAATGAATTGTCAGCTCCTGGAAATTGCAGGAGAATTCATTCATTAAAAACACCAAAAAAAAAGCGTGGGGGTCCCCCCAAATTCAATAACCAGACCCTTTAGGTCTGGTATGGATATTAAGGGGAACCCCGCCATCAATTTTAATAAAAAAATGACGTGGGGTTCCCCCAAATATCCATAACCAGACCCTTCAGGTCTGGTGTGGAATTTAAGGGGAACTCCACTCCAAATTAAAAAAAAAAATGGCGTGGAGTCCCCCCTAAAATCCACACCAGACCCCTTATCCGAGCACGTTGACCTGGCCGGCCGCAGAAAAAGAGGGGGGACAGAGCGCGGCCCCCCCCTCTCCTGAACCGCACCAGGCCAATGCCCTCAACATTGGGAGGGTGTTTTTGGGGTGCCCCCCAAAACACCTTGTCCCCATGTTGATGAGGACAAGGGTCTCTTCCCCACAACCCTTGCCCGGTGGTTGTGGGGGTCTGCGGGCAGGAGGCTTATCGAAATCTGGAAGACCCCTTTAACAAAGGGCCCCCCAGATCCCCCCCGGCCCCCCCCCTGTGTGAAATGGTAATGGGGTACCTTGTACCTCTACCATTTCACGAGTAAAAAAAAATGTAAAGGGTTTAAAAAAGACAGAGCCGGTTTTTGACAAGTCCTTTATTATCTTCTTTCTTCTTTTCTTCGGGTTTCTTCTTCCTCCTCCTTCTTCTTCCTCTGCTTCTGTCTTGGGTCTTCTATTCCCGCATCTTGCCCGGCGTGTTCTTCCTCTTCTGTTCCTCCCGCTGTCCTTCTCGTCCGCATCTTCTTCTCCTTCTTGTTCTTCTTTCGCCGGAGCGGCCGCTTCCAATTGAAATCCCCGCTGTCTGCCGGACACGCCCCCCCCTCTGACGCCTCGGGCATGCTCTTAGGAGTTGTGCTGCAAGTGCGTCCAGAGGGGGGCGTGGTCACATGTGAGAGGGGGGGCAATTCAATTTGAAGCTTGTGCGCGGCTTCTTCTTTGCCGGAGTCGCCGCTTCCAATTGAATTGCCCGCTTTCTGGAACATGTGACCACGCCCCCCTCTGACGCACTGGCACCACACGGGGACTTTCCTAAGAGCTCGCCCGTGGCGTCAGAGGGGGGGCGTGGTCCGGCAGACAGCGGGGATTTCAATTGGAAGCGGCCGCTCCGGCGAAGAAGAAGAAGGAGAAGATGCGGACGAGAAGGACAGCGGGAAGAAGATGGAAGAACACGCCGGGCAAGATGCGGGAATAGAAGACCCAAGACAGAAGCAGAGGAAGAAGAAGGAGGAGGAAGAAGAAACCCGAAGGAAAGAAGAAAGAAGATAATAAAGGACTTGTCAAAAACCGGCTCTTGTCTTTTTTACACTGACACTTTTTTTTCTCGTGAAATGGTAGAGGTACAAGGTACCCCATTACCATTTCACACAGGGGGGGGGTGGGATCTGGGGGGCCCCTTTGTTAAAGGGGTCTTCCAGATTTCGATAAGCCTCCTGCCCGCAGACCCCCACAACCACCGGGCAAGGGTTGTGGGGAAGAGACCCTTGTCCTCATCAACATGGGGACAAGGTGTTTTGGGGGGCACCCCAAAACACCCTCCCAATGTTGAGGGCATGTGGCCTGGTGCGGTTCAGGAGAGGGGGGGGGCCGCGCTCTGTCCCCCCCTCTTTTCTGCGGCCGGCCAGGTCAACGTGCTCGGATAAGGGGTCTGGTGTGGATTTTAGGGGGGACTCCACGCCATTTTTTTTTTATTTGGGGTGGAGTTCCCCTTAAATTCCACACCAGACCTGAAGGGTCTGGTTATGGATATTTGGGGGGAACCCCACGTCATTTTTTTTTCAAATTGAGGCGGGGTTCCCCTTAATATCCATACCAGACCTAAAGGGTCTGGTTATTGAATTTGGGGGGACCCCCACGCTTTATTTTTTCCCTTTTTTTAATGAATGAATTCTCCTGCAATTGCCGGGAGCCGACAATTCATTATAGCCGCGAGTCAGTTTTAAATGGCTTTTTTTTTTTTTTTTTTTTTTTTTTCAGAATGTCATTTTGTGCAAAGACATATTTCTAACCACGGAAAAAGTGTGTTTTTTTCATTCTGCTGACATTCCCCCCCCCCCCCCATGGTACGATTTTAAAATAATTATTCAAATGACGTGGGGGTCCCCCCAAATTCAATAACCAGACCCTTCAGGTCTGATATGGATATTAAGGGGAACCCCGCCATCAATTTTTAAAAAAAATGACGTGGGGTTCCCCCCAAATATCCATAACCAGACCCTTTAGGTCTGGTGTGGAATTTAAGGGGAACTCCACTCCTAATTAAAAAAAAAATGGCGTGGAGTCCCCCCTAAAATCCACACCAGACCCCTTATCCGAGCACGTTGACCTGGCCGGCCGCAGAAAAGAGGGGGGGACAGAGCGCGGCCCCCCCTCTCCTGAACCGCACCAGGCCACATGCCCTCAACATTGGGAGGGTGTTTTGGGGTGCCCCCCAAAACACCTTGTCCCCATGTTGATGAGGACAAGGGTCTCTTCCCCACAACCCTTGCCCGGTGGTTGTGGGGGTCTGCGGGCAGGAGGCTTATCGAAATCTGGAAGACCCCTTTAACAAAGGGGCCCCCCAGATCCCGACCCCCCCCCTGTGTGAAATGGTAATGGGGTACCTTGTACCTCTACCATTTCACGAGTAAAAAAAAGTGTCAGTGTAAAAAAAGACAAGAGCCGGATTTTGACAAGTCCTTTATTATCTTCTTTCTTCTTTCCTTCGGGTTTCTTCTTCCTCCTCCTTCTTCTTCCTCTGCTTCTGTCTTGGGTCTTCTATTCCCGCATCTTGCCCGGCGTGTTCTTCCATCTTCTTCCGCTGTCCTTCTCGTCCGCATCTTCTCCTTCTTCTTCTTCGCCGGAGCGGCCGCTTCCAATTGAAATCCCCGCTGTCTGCCGGACCACGCCCCCCCTCTGACGCCACGGGCGAGCTCTTAGGAAAGTCCCGTGTGTGGTGCCTGTGCGTCAGAGGGGGGCGTGGTCACATGTTCCAGAAAGCGGGCAATTCAATTGGAAGCGGCGACTCTGGCAAAGAAAAAGCCGCGCACGAGCTTCAAATTGAATTGCCCGCCCTCTCACATGTGACCACGCCCCCCTCGGACGCACTTGCAGCAGCACACTCCTAAGAGCTTGCCCGAGGCGTCAGAGGGGGGGGGCGTGGTCCGGCAGACAGCGGGGATTTCAATTGGAAGCGGCCGCTCCGGCGAAGAAGAACAAGAAGGAGAAGAAGATGCGGACGAGAAGGACAGCGGGAGGAACAGAAGATGGAAGAACACGCCGGGCAAGATGCGGGAATAGAAGACCCAAGACAGAAGCAGAGGAAGAAGAAGGAGGAGGAAGAAGAAACCCGAAGGAAAGAAGAAAGAAGATAATAAAGGACTTGTCAAAAACGGCTCTTGTCTTTTTTAACCCTTTACATTTTTTTTACTCGTGAAATGGTAGAGGTACAAGGTACCCCATTACCATTTCACACAGGGGGGGGCCGGGATCTGGGGGGCCCCTTTGTAAAAGGGGTCTTCCAGATTTCGATAAGCCTCCTGCCCGCAGACCCCCACAACCACCGGGCAAGGGTTGTGGGGAAGAGACCCTTGTCCTCATCAACATGGGGACAAGGTGTTTTGGGGACAAGACAGTTTCCCTGAGTGCATGAGGTGGGGCAGGCCTGGTGCGGTTCAGGAGAGGGGGGGGGCCGCGCTCTGTCCCCCCCTCTTTTCTGCGGCCGGCCAGGTCAACGTGCTCGGATAAGGGGTCTGGTGTGGATTTTAGGGGGGACTCCACGCCATTTTTTTTTTAATTTGGAGTGGAGTTCCTCTTAAATTCCACACCAGACCCGAAGGGTCTGGTTATGGATATTTGGGGGGAACCCACGTCATTTTTTTTTTTAAATTGACGGCCGGGGTTCCCCTTAATATCCATACCAGACCTAAAGGGTCTGGTTATTGAATTTGGGGGGACCCCCACGCTTTTTTTTTCCTTTTTTTAATGAATGAATTCTCCTGCAATTGCCGAGAGCCGACAATTCATTATAGCCGCGAGTCAGTTTTAAATGGCTTTTTTCCTTTGAAAAATGACATTTTGTGCAGAGACAGTTCTAACCACGGGAAACATGCGCTTTTTCACATGCTGACATTAGAGCCCCCATGGTACGAAATTTAAAGGAAAATTACACTTTTATTATTGCACTTTTAGCATTATTAAAATCACTGCTCCCGAAAAAACGGCCGTTTTTTAAAAAAGAAAAAAAGCATTGGTACATGTCCCCTGGGGCAGGACTGAGGTCCCCAAACACTTTTTAGGACAAAACTTGCAGATTAGCCTTTAAAATTCACTATTAAGATTTCCCCCCATAGACTTATACAGGGAGTTCGGCGGCGGCTTTACTTATCAATCACATCGCGCTGCTGCTGCCGCCGGTTCATGCGCCTAATTAGGGCTTCATCCAGCGCACTAATTAAGGCATGTACCGGCGCAGCGCAGATTCATTAGTAAATCAGCCCCAATGACTTTAACAAAGACATCATAGAGTACAGGATGAAGGTACATGTGTTTGGAAACAGCCCTTCCGCAGCTGTAGCTATCTACAACCTGAAACGAGCAGCACAGCAAGGTGAAAGACATGGCCAAGAAGCCAAACAGTTCGTCATGAAGAACTTCTACGTGGACGATGGACTTGCCTCTTTCTCCAGTAACGAAGAAGCTATTAGCATCCTAAAAAAGTACAAAAGAAATGTTGGCAGAATCCAACATAAGATTGAACAAGGTAGCTTCCAACAGCAACAGAGTCATGGAAGCATTTCCAATGGAAGACGTGCTAAAGATCTTAAAGACTTAGATCTAGGGACAGAATCACCACCTTTGCAAAGAAGTCTTGGGCTTAGTTGGGACCTAAAGACCGATAGTTTTCACCTTCAGGGTCTCCAGAGAAGAGAAACCATTCACGAAAAGAGGTATTCTATCTACAGTCAACAGTCTTTATGACCCCCTGGGATTCGTAGCACCCATCATCATGCAAGGCAAAGCTCTTTTGAGACAGATCACTACCGAGCAAGAACAAATTGACTGGGACGTACCTCTCCCTGAAGAGAAGCAAATGCAGTGGAAGTTATGGAAAGACTCATTGTTAGAGCTTGAACAACTCAACATCCCAAGACCATACGTACCTGTTTCTTTGTCTGCTACAAAGAGAAGAGAATTATGCATATTCTCTGACGCTTCCACTATAGCTATCGCAGCTGTAACTTACCTTAGAGTAATAGACACTGAGGGACAAAGCCATGTTGGGTTCATCATGGGAAAATCTAAACTAGCTCCCAGACCTGCTCACACTGTCCCACGTCTAGAACTTTGTGCTGCTGTCTTAGCGGTAGAGATAGCAGACATGATTACGACTGAACTAGACATTGAGATCCATGCAGTGAACTTTTATACGGACAGCAAGATTGTGTTAGGATATATTCACAATGCTTCAAAAAGATTTTACACATATGTGACCAACAGAGTGACACGTATCAGAAAATCTACAAGTCCAGATCAGTGGCATCACATCAGCACCGACAAGAACCCAGCAGATCATGGGACAAGATTGGTGTCAGCCGCTGTACTCAAGCAAACAAACTGGTTCGTAGGTCCATCGTTTCTTGGTAAGCCAGAATCCAAAGAGACTACCCAGGTAGAGACCTTTCAGCTCATAGAACCAGATCAAGACAAAGAGGTAAGACCTCAAGTTATAGTTTGTAAGACTTTAGTTACCAGATACAGTTTGGGCACCCATAGATTTGAGAGGTTTTCCAATTGGAAGTCGCTGACACGTGCAATCGGAAAAACTTATCTGTCTAGCCAGACACTCCTGCAGAGCTACTAATACTGATCAGCGTAGCAGCGACCATCTTGAACAAGCCAAGGTCGTGATCATCAAATGCGTACAGCAGGAAGTCTTTAAAGAAGAAATTCAAAGCCTTCTGAAAAAGGAAGAGATTTCTCGACAGAGTTCGCTCAAGAAGTTAAACCCTATCCTCGACGAAGAAGGAGTACTAAGAATAGGAGGTCGTTTGTCGGCAGCAGATATGACTATCCAAGAGAGACATCCCTTCATCATACCCAAGAATCATCACATCGCTCTTCTTCTGGTAAGACACTATCACGAGCAAGTGGCACATCAAGGACGACACTTCACTGAAGGAGCAGTACGGTCAGCAGGATTGTGGATCATAGGAGGTAAGAGACTAGTCTCCAGCGTGATCAGCAAATGCGTTTACCTGTAAGAAGATTAGAGGGAAACTTGAAGTTCAGAAGATGTCAAACTTACCTGCAGACAGACTTGCTTCAGAGATCCTCCGTTCACTCACGTAGGTCTAGACGTCTTTGGACCATGGAACATCTCTTTCTCGCAAGACCAGAGGAGGCAGTGCCGAAAGTAAACGTTGGGCTGTTCTGTTCTCTTGTCAGAGTACTAGAGCAGTTCATATTGAAGTGATTGAATCTTTATCCACTTCAAGTTTCATCAATGCCTTGAGAAGATTCTTCTCCATCAGAGGACCAGCGAAATTGATTCGTTCAGATCGCGGCACGAACTTTATTGGGGCCTGCAAGGAATTGAAGATCATTTCTACAGACTCCGAAACAAGTTCCTATCTTCAAGATCAAGGATGCACTTGGACTTTTAATCCTCACACGCATCTCATATGGGAGGAGCCTGGGAGAGGATGATTGGAGTAGCTCGTCGTATTCTGGACGCCATGCTCCTGAAGGTTGGGTCTACTCGCCTCACTCATGAAGCTTTGACTACACTAATGGCTGAAGTCGTGGCCATTATGAACGCCAGACCTTTAGTTCCAGTGTCTACAGATCCGGAGATGCCGTCAGTCTTGACACCCGCAATGCTGCTGACACAGAAGATGGAACCAATGACAGCTCCCACAGGAGACTTTGACCTCAAGGACTTGTACACCAAACAATGGAGACAAGTTCAAAGTCTTGCGGACATTTTCTGGAAGAGGTGGAGACAGGAATACCTGGTGACACTCCAGCCACGCAAGAAATGGCAAGATGACAAGCCCAACTTACAAGTTGGAGACATTGTCTTATTAAAAGACACTCAGGCCCACAGGAACGAATGGCCCATTGGACTCATTGTGGGAACTGATCCTAGTAGTGATGCTAGAGTTAGAAAGGTAGAAGTTAGAATTGTTAGACAAGGCATTCCCAAGGTGTATGCTAGGCCATTTTCTGAAGTAGTTTTACTTCTGTCCAAAAGTTAGTGGCATAACAAAAAGTATGCCAGGTGGGGAGTGTGCTGCCTTCACAGTATATATTATATGCATGGCACTCGGCAGTGTCTGTTCCTTTAAGACCCTCCATGTTCTTGAAGCCTAGAGGCGGGTTTTCCCTGTACTCCTATAGAGCATGCACATATCCTTTCTTTTCAGCTCCAGCTACAGAAGTGAGCACATCCTCAGGACTTCTTAGAAGCTATTACAGGTTGCAAAGCTGATGAACACCAAAGCCTGTAAGTAAAGGGGTTTGTTAGTTCAGCTTATATAGAGGGATGCTAGGCACAGCTAGTATAATGTGTGTTTTCAGTCTGTAGCAAGCAAGCACATGTTAGGCCCAATCCTTTGTATTAGCTATGTAGAATGTATGTTGCTTGAATAGCCATGCTTACATTTGTCTTTTTATGTTTGTTTTACAGTTTTACCAAATCAAATCATATCACACATTTTCACATGCTATTGTACACATTCCTGTGAATGATATCTCAGTAAAGACTGCATCAGTTCATTAACAAGCGCATCTTTCATTGGGATTCGGTTATACTTGATGTTAAGCTGTGTCTCTAAACAGCATCACACACACAGCTGGGACATTACAAATAATGACCTTTATGATATATTTCTGTATCAAGCACTTCTGGGGTGAAAGAGCTATGGAAGACCACCGAGACACCCTTCGTTCTGGCATCTGAGTTAGTTAGCTATGGAACCATGTTGGGAAGTGTTTGTCAGGCAGTAGCGGATTCCTGTCAGAATGGAAATGGGTTTCATGAGGCAACAGTATCTGTGTTTTAGCTTTGTGAAAGTGATGTAGTATTTGTCTGTGTTGAATCCTCTACAGTTCAATGAGGATATCTTAAACTCTAAGGTGGGAGCCATAACTAATGGATCTTGGATTTGTGATACGAACTATATTGTGTCAAAGTGCGAAAAGTGTAACAGGCCGCTCTCAACTCCATAATGCGTTCCATGCTGGAATGCATACGGCGGTCGCGCGATGACGCCATTGCCCGGTGTCGCGCTTTGCGTTCCAGCTTGGAACGTGGAAGTGAGGCTTGAATTGTGCTTATGCACTACACCTGCATCCTACCTATAAAGAGAACAGTGTGCAGACTGCACACTGTTTTATTATTGTCGGCCGTAGCCAGCTTGGCTACTATTAAACCTACAGCTACCATCCTTCCCTGGACTGGAGGCAACCCCACTCCTGGAGCTGCGCTGCCAACCTTGAGAGAGTTTTTAGCGGACACACCAAGCATTCCCCCATCAGGAGACCCTGCACTAAAGAACCCTTGCTGTTAAGAAATTACAACACAGTTTCTCTGCAAAACAGATAAGTAACAACTACTCCTTTAGAATTACCTGTTTAACTTATTGACGTTACCGAAGTACTGTATTTAAATCTAGCTTTTTATTACTAACCTACTGCTTGGGATTACTTAGTGCACCTTCAGATGCTTGCTGTGAAATATCTTAAAGGGACATACACTCCCATTTTAGCTGAGCTATATTTGCCTCTCTTATGCAAATACTAAGTGCCTACAGTATTCTTTTTGCTATGTGCTGGACATACATTGTTACTTGTTTATGAGCCCATGCCCGAACTTACTGAACATGTTCGCTTTAACCTTCCTATGTGCTAACGGTTGAAGGTATTTCATACCTGCTCCCTTAGTAACCTAATACATTCTTTATGTTAAAGTGATATGATGTAGAGAACCCCCAAACTCCTGTTCTCTGATTGGAGTGATGTCTGGGGTCCAATACTGAATATCACTTGCATACAGAAGTGCATTGGAGTCTTCACGTACTTTGTAATCTTTTAACTCTAGGGGTTGGACGCATGTTGTAATACCTCCGCCCTTAGAAGCTCAACGCATTTATATATGTGAGAGAGATGATGTAGTGACCCCTGTTGTCTGATTGGAGTGATGCCTGGGGCCTAGTACTGAAATCTCACATAGAGACGTGCATTGAAATCCCTGCTAGCCGCAGTTGTGGTTCACTCCCGTTCACAATCGTTTGTGACAAAAAGACCCGTTTGTGGAATTCTTAGCTGAGGTGGAAGGGGGAAAGGGGGAAGGTAATAGGAAAGCGGGAAAAGTAGGGGGGGGCATCGGAATGATTAAAGATGCATCTAAGCTATTTGCGAATCCAATACATAGTAGTCTGGGGGGAGTAGCGTAGGGAGGTGGGTGTTATTGTCTTGGTTTGCGTACGTATAGATGTACACCTTTTATCTAGTGTTCATTTCAGGGGAAGGGTAATGGTCACTACCATGTAGGTCTAAAGTATACAATGTATACAGAGGCAGTAAAGACTCTGCCAACCCTATCATGGGGGAAGTGGCTTATCTGACTGGGGGCATGCCGTCCCCATCCAAGGTAACTTCTAAACAAACAGGTACCGCAGCACCAATGGTGTAGACGTTGTGTAATCTAAAAGTGGAACTTCAGGGACAGAATATGTATAAACTAATGTAGCACTACCCCCTGCTGGTTTGTTTTGGGTGGCATGTTACCTCATGGCTCTTCCGCCGGCCTATGGGTGTACGGTGCATATAGCAGTAATAGAATGTCCACGACAGGTGTCTTTTGCTGTGCTCTTTATTACCCAGCCAGGTAAAAACATTAAAACATGTGATGAAGAGTATAGGTGAAGTAGAAATATCAGACTCAGGCGCAACAATAGGGAAACAGTCCTGCTTCTCACAATGCTTTGTATTCTTCACCACTCCAGCCAGGGTGGGTATAGCGTACCTGGACAGGCCTACTCTCACTGACCTGGCAGCCAGAGTATCGCTCGAACTTGTAGGAAAAGTCTCTGCCACAGACCCTCCTGAAATGGACTCAGGAGTCTCAGGAGATTTGGAAGCTTTGGAGCGGGAGCGTTTTGTTGTTAGAGACAGATTCCCATCTGGAGCGAAGTAGCAAGATCCCCTAGGGTACGGAAGACAGCTGACTTGCCATTGTGGGATGCAGAGAGTTGTAGCTGAAAACCTCATCTGTATTTGATCTGTTTGGCTTGCAGGGCATCCATGACTGGCTTCAGGGCTTTCTGCTGCAGAATCAAGGTCTGTCTAGATAAATCACTAAACAAGTAAAAAAGGCACAAAGCACAGGTACCTCAAATAGTAGTACCCAATAGCCCAAGGGCAAAGGTAAGAAGGTGTGTATATACACATATACAGTATATGCACACATAGAACTCTATGTCACGGTATCAGGTATACATAGTGTGTATACTGCCTTTGTCCTCTGCAGTTTGCACCTAAAGCTACTTGGTGTGTACTGCCTTTGTCCTCTGCAGTTTGCACCTAAAGCTACTTGGTGTGTACTGCCCGTGTCCTCTGCAGTGTGCACCTAAAGCTACGTGGTGTGTGTACTGTCTGTGTCTTTGCTATTTTTCTCAATGATTTTCATCTATATTGCAGGGACCAGATATTACATTAAAGCCGCAAGCAGTTTTAAATTACTTTTTCTTATAGTAATCTCATTTTGTGCAGGGACAGTTCTAAATACATGCCACTTCACAGGCATACTATAGACACCCAGCATGTACAATATTTAAAGGAATTTTTCATTTTTTTTTATTTAAGCATCATTAAAATCACTGCTCGAGAAAAAACTACCATTTTTAAAACTTTTTTCCATTGATACATGTTCCCTGGGACAAGACCCGGTTCTCAAAGACGTTTTCACAGGCATACTATAGACACCCCAGCCAGCAGGTACACAATTTAAAGGAATTTTTAATTTTTTACATTTATTTATTTAAGCATCATTAAAATCACTGCTTCAGAAAAAACAACCGTTTTTAAAACTTTTTTTTTCCATTGATACATGTTCCCTGGGGCAAGACCCGGGTTCTCAAAGACGTTTTACGACAATAACTTGTAGCACTTTTGAATTCGAACTTTCGAGTCCCATAGAGGTCAATGGGGTTCTAAATGTTTGCGCGAACGGTCGGTCCGTTCGAATGTTCTGGTGCGAACCGAACAGGGGGGTGTTCGGCTCATCCCTAATTAAAAGCAATGATGAATATATTTCACGCCAGACACAGATTTCCTCCCATCCACTGTACATCACAACATCAGAAAATAATACAGATCATTACATTGCATAACCAATACGTAATACATGCATACATAGATAAGTGGGTTGAGGTAAGTATCTCTAAGCATTTCATCATAAACATTACAAAATATACATTCATCAAAAATGTATGAACAAATTACCTGTATACACCTAAATACTTGCTCCAAGCATGTATCAGTAAGGGGGACTCCCATGTGATGTACAGTGAGTGGGAGGTATATCTGTGTCTGGCATGAAATATATTCATATTTGCTTTTAATGATTCTCATGCCCTGTACACACGATCGGTTCATCCGATGAAAACCGTCTGATGGATTTTTTATCAGATGTCCGATGAAGCTGACCGATGATCAGTCTTGCCTACACACCATCAATAAAAAAAAAACGATCGTGTCAGAACGCGGTGACGTAAAACACAACGACGTGCTGAGAAAAATGAAGTTCAATGCTTCCGAGCATGCGTCGACTTGATTCTGAGCATGCGTGGATTTTTAACCGATGGACATGCCCACAGACGATCATTTTTTTCTATCAGGTTTTTTAACCATCAGATCATTTTAAAACAAGTTCCTAGTTTTTTCACCGATGGATAAAAAACCGATGGGGCCCACACACGATCGGTTTGCCTGATGAAAACGGTGCATCAGACCGCTTTCATCAGACAAACCGATCTTGTGTACGCGGCATTAGGGATATGATATGTGGGTGTGGGTAGGCACGAATGCATGGGCCCTAAACCCGGAAATAAGCAGCGACACACAAGTACATTGCTGTGCCTGAACAGGCTGTCTATCCACAGTACATTGCTGGCAAGCAGTCTGAAAGTAGTTAATCTACAGTGTTAACAATGAGTTTTTTTTTTCTTTTAATGCTCCATTTGGTAGCATGAAATTGTTACATTTTAGTGTGCATGTTTGAATTTTTTTTATTTCAAATAATTTACTTACTGTTGTTGTGTACCGCATAGCATTAAAAAAGGACACTCTTTAAAGTGTCATTAAGCCCAAAATATCTATTTTTCCCCTTAAGCTCTAACATTATTTTCTCTATGAGTGCCAAACATTTCTTTAAAAAAAATATATTAGGTATACTGCAATTACCTGGTGATCAGTGCCAGTGCATATTTCTTCCTTATTCAGAGTGACAACACTAGGCTGGCCAACCCTCAGTCTTCTTATTTGCCACTCTCTCTGTTCATGCTCCATTTTCAGTGTTCGGGAGCCCCGCGCTTTTTCTTCCCCTTGCCACCCCACATGACATTCCTGAATGTAATGAGGGAAAGTTCCAATATTGTAATTGGCAGCTGAGCTCTTCTCAGCCAGTTACTTCACTGGATGTTGGGAATAAAATCAATTTAAAGATATTTTTTTCAGAAAGACTTATAAGGACAGCCCAAGGAATTAGCTGAGAGGCATGTTGAACCCATTGAATATTATTTTTTAGTAGTTGAAAAATCACCCCAAAAATATTTTTTTTACACAATGTTGTCATTGAAAGGATATATTGCTCACATGTACCATGGGTATATGTGGAAGTACACCCCAAAATAGACCCATAGACATTATATAAGGCTGACACTGACTCTAACTAGCTAACCTGTGGAAAGCGGATGTAAACCCATTCTCATCCCAAACTTCTGCCATAGTGCTGATCTATAAGGATATAGATGCCTCCTGCATGTATCCTTACCTGTCAAATGTCTCCCCTCTGTCTGTTATGAGACCTGAAAAACTGCAGATTCTGTGGGTGCCAACCTCTAGACTCCCCTTGTCAACATGCATTTTCTCTTGTGTATTCCTTACATTAAATTCTGCTATGATCACTAACATCCAGTCAAAATCCAGAAAAGCAACCACATGACTTCAGAAAAGAAAAAAAAAAGCAGGTCCAGGCCATAAATCATTGACTTATTGGTTCAGAATCAGATCCAATTGCCACAGGGCAGCGTACGCCCCCTAGCCACAGGTGCGAATCACATGACTGTACATGATTTTGCACAGCCGGGCTGCCCTGTTGCAGTATATGTACGTGGGGTGGTCCGGAAATGGTTAACTACCGTTAATTCACGTGAAATCAAAACTCTTTACCCATCCCACCCCACACCTGCAGTTTTGTGGTGCATCTCCAGAAATGTGATTGGCATTGGTTTCTCCATGTCAGTCACCTCACATGACACTCCTACAGTCCTGAGGGGTGGCTCCAGAACTCTGATTGACATCAGCTTAATGCACATGCATATCAGCAGCCTTTGTAATGCGAGAGGTGCCATTCTCAAAGTAGTAACAAATTCCAGCATTTTTTCTTGCACATGATTGGATGATGGAAGTCAGCAGAGTTTCACCTCCTTTACTAAGATCAGAGGAAAATTCACTTGAAAAATTAAGGGCATATTTGCCCATAGTAAATCAACCTCGAGAAGGCAGGCTAATGAAAGTAAAACCAATAAGCTTCAAATGCAATAATTACTACATAATGATTGCAGCTCTAGAGGTTAGCAGGGGCTTGTTTATAAGTTTATTTCTTGCTTTTAAAAAACATATTTGAATGTCTATAGCCTGGCTACAGTACTACTTTAAGGATCATAGTCCCACCCTCTTTAATGAAAATATAAACATGTTTTTACATTTACAGCACAAAAGCTACTATTTTCAATGTCTGCAGGCAGGACAGAGCTCCAATTTCCCTTAAGCTGCACAATATATGGTAAGCCTCTGCCCTTGTCAGATGTGAAATACTTTGGGACGAGAAACGTAATAAACAGCACACCACCCATGGACAATGAAAAGAACAGTTTCTGTGTTTTATTAAAAAAAAAAATTGAAAAAAAATAAGTAAACACTCATTTTAAAAAGCTTACTTTAGAAGAATAGGATAATTTGAGTGATACATTTACAGAGATGTTATTATTTAAATAGTAAAGATAGCCTCAGGAAAAGCCAATTATTATTAAACCATGCCCTTTAATGTATTTATTTATATCATTTCATAATCTGACCACACCCAGTGATGACATCTCAGACCCAGAAAGGTCCAAACATTGCAATTTTATAATATTATATAACATTATACATGTGTAATTATGCATTTTGATAAAAATCTCCTGCTGTTAATGTATCCATGTATTTATGTTTTGTTCACACCATGAGAAAAAAAAAGAACAAAATTCAAAACTTAAAGTCAGTATTGATTATAGGCTTAAGTAGGAACAAAAATGTTTGGCTTATTTTTATAAACCAATTAAGTGTAATTGACTGGGTATTAATAAATAGTTCTCCCTGACAAGTGTCTCAAAATAAGATCAATAAGAAGCATGTGATTGGATTAGTTATATGGTCAATGTTTTGTGCTAATGTATTACATGGTCCCATAAGACCACAGTGATGTCTGAAAAATCTCACTGTCCTCTATTTGTAATGCTGTGAAAGATATTTAATTGCCATTATATTAAATTAAACCTTACTATCATTCTCTACAGCACATATATTTTTGCCCAGCAAAAAATATATTATTTACATCCAAACAAAAATGATATTTAATTACTATAGCATTTTTTATGGAGAATAGATTTTCTCTATACTGGATTTTATGCAAAAAGGTGTCCAGGGCCATGTAAGGGAGGATACAGAATTACTGAGCTGCGCTGAGAACGGTGTGCCTGGTATGGACACTCCAGCCTCAGTGATAGCCCTCACAGTGGCCTCGAAATTTTGGATTCGCTGGGACCGGCCAATCATTTGGTACTCTGACAGAATGACTGTCTGCCTATGTAAACAAGGCAGACTGTCATTCTATGAGTACAGAAGACATGTATCCTGTGTTCCTGTGAAGCAGGAACACAGGATCCGATCCATGTCTTCAGGTAATAAAATCACCTCCCCCACAGTTAGTAAGCACTCCTTAGGAACACAGTTAACCCTTTGATCGCCCCTGATGTTAACCCCCTTTCAGTTAGGTGTCCGATTTGTCTACCACAATATCGCAGTTCCACTACAAGTCACTGTTTGCCACCATTACTAGTAATAAAATAAATAAATAAAAAATATCCTATAGTTTGTAGACGCTGTAACTTTTGCACAAACCAATCAATATACGCTTATTGGGATTTTATTTTACCAAAAATAAATAGCAAAATACCTTCTGGCCTTAATGAATGAGGACATTTTTTTAATTTTTGTATTGGATGTGTTTAAGAGCAGAAAGAAAAAAAATTTTTTTTCAAAATTATCGGTCGTTCTTTGCTTCTAGCGCAAAAAATAGAAAACCGCAGAGGTGATCAAATACCACCAACAGAAATCTCTATTTGTAGGAAAAAATTTATTTGGGTTCAGTGTCGCATAACCACACAATTGTCAGTTAAAGCAACGCTCTGCTATATCTCAAAAAACGGCCTGGTCAGGAAGGGGGGTAAACATTCCGGAACTGAATTCGTAAATGAGGCATCTGTATGGTCAAAAAGGTCCACTTATGGTATCTACTTTTAGACTAGTAAAAAAAACGTACTCTGGGCAAATATCCTAAATACACTGCTGGACTTTTTTATCTGCCAAGTGATTGGTAATTTTATTTGGCTAGACTAGTGGTTAAAGTGCATTCTATGCCCCCCCCCCCCTCCCCCTGGTAAATGCCTGATTACGATGTGCTTGAATACCTATGCTGTTAATACCCGGAGTGATGTTCCCTGGACTAGCAACCTCAACGCTCTCTATGTATGCATCAACTACTTGTTTGTATGACTACACCTGTGTGTTCTGAGTTATGTACCATGATATAATGTACTGTGTTCGTTTGTAGTGCATTTTGATGAATAAAAACGTACCTGTTAAAAAAAAAAAAAAGTGCATTCTATGCATTGAGATAAAAAGTCTTCTGTGTGCAGCAACCCCCCTCAGCCCCCTAATACTTACCTGAGGTCCATCTAGATCCAGCGATGTTGTAGGATTGTTCTGGCTGCCTGGGACTTTCCTCCTCATTGGCAGTATGGTGCCATTGGCTCTCGCAGCTGTCAATCAAAGTCAGGCAATCAGGAGAGAAAGGGGTCGGGGCTGGGCCACGGCTATGTGTCTGAATCGAAACACAGAGCAGTGGCTCAGCTTAGGTGTCCCCATAGCAAGCTGCTTGCTGTGGGGGCACTCAACAGGAGGGAGGGGCCCAGGAGAGCCGACAAGGGACCGAGAAGAGGAGGTTCCAAGCTGCTCTGGGCAAATCCACTTCACAAAAACGTTACAATCACTTTAAGGCACCCTTGGCGGGTCACATTGCCTGGGCAACAACTTCACTTTTCTGCATTGCAGTTAATGAAAACAGTTTGATTAAAGACGTGCTTCAGCTGGGGCAGTGGG